>JARHVA010000436.1:117500-1317500 GCA_037957365.1 Torreya grandis
ATATTGTGTCAAACATATCTTCCTAATTTGTTCTTGTAACTCTTGGCATGCATAGTTGACCACTAAACTGATACTCAATTTCCATCTCTAATATGAAACCCATTAGTTTGGTAATTTATAAATAATTCATCAAATTTTATTCCCTACCCAATTTAAATAATTATCACTATGATCAAATAATTTAATTAAAAACACACAATTAATGTTGACTTCAAAGTTGCATTTCCCCCTTCAATTGGCATCATCTTGTTTTACCCTAGTTTAGATTAATGGGAGAGATTAACCTAATTAAGATATAAATTTAAAATATATTTCACATAAATAGATATGGAATTAAAACATAAATATAAATGTAATGTATATAGATTGTTTCTTCTTATTTGATAAGGGCATATTATAAATATAGAAAGTACTAAAGATATCACAAAACTTAGATTTTTTGGTTGACCACCTAATTGTGACTGTATTCTTAAAGTGAAAACTAGGGATAAGCATCCATGTGGTTCATTTGGTTTTTGAGATAATTTTATATTTTCACTTAATCCACTCTACAAGATCAGGTCAATATCATCAATCAATACTAACCTAGATGAAAGTATAGAATAATGACTATACAATCACTTTTAACTATATTTTCTTACTTTATGTTATCAATCTTAAACCTTGATGACACATGTGGATTAAAGAATCAACCTCATTTTCATTGAAACTTTAGTTGTGATTATGAGGGAAATAAACTTAAAAAAATGGAGGAAAGTTTAAATAGTTGAACTAACCCCCATTTGATGATTGAATATTAACTACATATCAAATACTCCAAGGATGGAAATGAAGACACACTTAGTTCTCCCACCTGTTGTGATTTTACAATTTTTATCCTTCGCTATGTGTATGTAGATAATGATTAAACTTGATACTTGACAATTTTTGTTTTGACTTAGATTTTAAGTTCTTTAAAATTGTCTTATGATTGGTATTAGTGATAGGTATGCAAATTGGGAAGAATATGGTAGATTTTCTTAGTGGGAAATAGTGTATTGATTTATATCAGATACATGTCAAGTCCATGTTAAATGAGATATTACTTTGTTTATATATGTATCAAATATAATAACTCCTTGAATACTAGCATACTAGGAATATGGTCTACCCTTAAATATGGGTTTGATTTTATAAAATAGCCCCTTTTAAGAGTGGGTTAGTTCCATCTAGATCAATCAGTATCAACTAATAGTACTAACCAATATAGCATAACCAACCTATGTACATGAAGACTAATCTGATAGTCTAGAGATGTCTATGCAAGATAATTAGTAGGTTTGAAATAAACAATGAGGTTCATGTGGGTGTATAACACTAGAATGGAAGGGTTGACTCATAAGATATCATGCAAGTGTATTAGGATTAAAAATTAGGACCTTGTTTAAGTGCTCGACTCATGTGTGGTAAATGTGTATCAATATTTCCATTGTCAAGTACCAAAGATGAGATTTAAGTATCTAAATATTCCCCCCTTTTATTTTAGCAATGGAATTGCTAGAGTAAAAGGATAAAATGTACGTGAGTGTGTACAACACACTTTAACTTTTGGGAGCTGGCTCCAAATGTATATTTTTTCTTCATGAAAAATTTTAATGAACATGTAGTCAATGTTCATATGTGAAATCCAAATTTTGGAATTAAAATTTTTAAAGAGAAAGGGTTATATTACACCTATGTTTTAGTGAAAACCATGTTTCCATTGAAAAATATTATATATATTACTTCCTTGAAGAATTTGACATATTATAATTCATTGTTGAAGCACATGGAGAGTTGGGCTAAAAATGCCCAAAAATTATCTATATAGGATCCTGGGTTGGAAAGGTAACGTGCCCCAACCCTCATGAAAGTGTAGAAAATTATGAAATGTACTATCCCAATTAACTATGTAAGAAAACAAGAGGGAGAGAACCATGCAATAAGATTCACTCAAATAAATAACTACATGGTTAAATGATTAAACCATTAGATAAGGTTTGATCAAAGAAAGTGAATCAACCAATGTATATGGTTTATAGATTCAATTATAATGTTTCACTCTAGTTTGATCCATGTAATAAAGGAAATACATGATCAAAAGGTAATGAACAATGTTCATTCCCCCAACATGTATGCAAGTTTTATTGTGTAGTTTCATTCAATATAGAATATAAACTATGATTGAAAAAGAATGGACCATGTACATACCTCCATCATGACCACAAATCTGATAAGTATGAATTAGAATGTTAACAAATTTTCATTCAAATATAGCTATGTTATTGTGTATGTGCATGAACCGGTATGATTCCCACTAAATATGTACCAATTGATATAGAATTTTATACATATATATGTTGAATTTGAGAATCTATATCTTAAATGTATATGTACTTTAAAACTTGTAATAATTTTCTTATAAAATGTTGTGCACATGACTATGCATATACACCTAGGTGTGTATAAATTTTTGCTCAAATGTTTGTCATTTACTGCATATGCATGGAATATTCCCATGTAATATATATTAATGTGATAATATCTCTCATATATTTAAATCATATGATATCTAAAAAAATTAAATCTTTGAAACCTCTAAAGTCTATACTCTTCTCTAATTTTTTACTCATGGGGGCTTATGTCTCTATGACAAGCCCACTATAATTTACCCCTTTTGATATGAGGGATGTATCATGTAAGTCACTCACCTAAAAGTAAGAGTTAATTATAACATGTCATGTATAAATATGACATCATGTAATATCATGTTATCATATGGATAATATGTCATCATAATAATTTATGTTTCAATAAATTCATGTCTATAACATATGGAATGCAAGGCATGTAAGAGTCATGTCTAGATAGATATATCAATGAATAATGTAGCAAAAATGTAATTAAATAATACTATAGTAAAATTTCATGATATAGATCATGACACCCCTCAATGATATCAAGCTTAGAAAGTGTAAATGTTAGTGTCACACAAAATTCCAAAGGCCACTTACAAGAGACATGAAATGTCACAACATAAAAGATCAAGTTTAACACATGGGGGGACATAAAAATGTCACAAACAAGGGACATCAAGGATGTTGCATAAATCAAGGCCAAGGGCCACATATAGTAGTCATGTCAAGAATTTAGAACAACATGCTTTGATTCCACTGTTAGGATCTCGGAAGCACAATTGATTACCATGTACAAGCAACTTAACATGTGGAATTAAACTAGAAGTAACAAGTAACTAGAATTCAGAAATAACACAGAATATGAGAGACAATACCCAATTGTATTAATACTCCTCCAAAAAAGAATTACAATGAAGAGACACCACACTCTTCCACACCTTACAGGCTTCCCACACCAAGAGTACAGTAATTCACCTTCAAGAGTAATCTCTCTTGTAATATCAATTACAAACACAACTCAACACACAGAGTTGTCAACCAGTAAGTAACAAAATTGCCAATACACTAAGTACACACTCACTCCAAGTACATAATCATACTTCAAGTAGATCTCCCTGATCTTGCACCTTGTTGTGTTGCCCATCACCTTTAACCTTGCTATCCTACAGATCCACCTTAGACCTTGCACACACAAACACCTGCAAATCAATGATCTTACTTACCATGTAGATCTCCAAACCTAGCCTTGCACACCTACTGACCAATATCCTACACACATGAAGAACCCTTCTGATTCTCCAAACTAACACCCCTTTGGATCTCTACCAGAACTTGTACAACTTGCAGCTCTACCTGATCATACACACTCGGCACCCTTATGGAACTAGGAGGAACACACCTTGCTCTCTTCCCTCTGAAGGAGCTAACCTTGCTCAACTCAACTAGCACACATTAAAATACAGCCCATGAGTCTATTATATAGACCTCATGCAAACAATAATTAGACATCTAATTACAATAATTAGATCCATAGCTCAAGACTAAAATTAGCCTTTTAACATGCAAACAACCAGTTCATTAACTAACTGTTCATCAACTAGCAGTTTTGGAACCACACAGGTGACCGATGTTGGTCCCTATCTGGTTGGAGATGACCGACGTCAGTCGATACTGATCGATGTTGGTTGCTCTGCTCACTAGATATGACTGACATCGATTGATCAGACTGACATAAATTGCTCTGTAACTCAGCAACCTCTCAACAACCTCCTCCATGTCTGCATCAGTGAATCTTTTAGCTCCATAACCTAACAATCTCCCACTTGGAGATAAATAGTTACACTGTACCTGTACCTATACACCATATAATTTGTTTCCTAGCTTGTATCCCTCTTCAAGCTCAATGCTGAAGACCAACCACCACACATCCTATGGTGCAACACCTGTCATCCAAGTAACCTGCCATATCCAAAGTGCCTGACCCTGCATAGCAAAAATCCCTGCTGCTAGTCCCTCTCAGATACCTGAGAACCCACTGAACCACTTTCCAATGCTTCCTTCTCAGATTGACTACAAACCTGCTGACAACTCTCACTACTGGGGCAACATTAGGGAGTACACATGTACTCAACCTCATCATGTGATTGGGGACCCTGTTCTGTGAACTGTCCATCTATAGGTGCACTTGCCATGCTGCATCCTGCACTACCTTCACACAATCATCCCGTGACAACATCAACTTCTGATCTTCCCTGTCTCTAGGATTACTCATGCCAAAGAATTTTGCTGCTCCTAAATTCTTCATGACATACCACTGAACTAACTTTACCTTTAGCTCAGCAATTCCCTATATGTATACACCTATAACAAGCACATCATCCACATACAATAATAGGATAATGTAGCGACCATTATCCAACCTAGTAAAGAAACCATAATGGTTACAATGACATTGACTAAAGCCCTACTTTGTCATCCACCTGTCAAACCTATACCACTATCCTGCAGCTTACTCAAGACCATATGACCTGGCCTTCCATCTCACGTGTCCATTCTCTCTATTCTTTAACCAAGAACTCCATTCATCTCTCAGTATTTTTATCCCAGCTAGCAACTCTACCAAATCTCCTATTTGGTTCTTCTCTAAAGAATTCATGCCATGCTCCCATTATTTCCTAGATCCTTCCTGCTCTACAGTGAGCAATGAGTATAAAGAAGAGGAACAACAAATTTGAGGCTTACTTACCCTTTCAGTCCTCCATATGGGCATTTGAGACTCCTTGATAGCTTGTTGTCCATTCCAGTGACTGACCTCGATCACCACACAGTCTACATCCAACCGACATCGATTTTATGCAACTGACCTAGTCACTGATGCCGATTATCCTACCGATGTCGATCACCACCTGCCTAACACCACCAACTTTGCCTGTCTACACATGATCGACATCGGTGCCTATCTATTTGATGCCAGTTTATCTTGACCAATGTTGGTACCTGTGTTCTCCTGTGAGTGATGACTTTTTACCCGTGAGCTCTCTTTGGATCAAAACCTTGTCCAAACTACCCTGCTCAAAGATATCTAGTCCCATCCGCTAATCTCTATCCATCATCTCCTCCATAAAAACCAAGGCTTTCTAGTTCTTAAGTCTATCAAAGACATCTGACTTCCTCTTAAGAACATGCATCTCTTTCTTACTCATGTGGCCAAGCCTACAAAGCCACGTCTTCACAACATAAGAAGAATCAGTAATATAAGTAGATAGATAAAGGATACCTACTTTCTTACCACTTAATAATTCAATTGTATCCTTGGTAACATTCTAAGAATCTACTGTGAGAGTTACTGTGCATCTCTCATCACCCAACTTCCCTGAAGAAATTAGCTGCATCTTCAAGATTGGGACCTGCATGACCTTCTTTAACACCCATGTGTTGGTTGCCTATAATTTCAGCCACACTTCCCTTTTGCCAAAACTTTGACAAGGCACACCAACCCCTCTATTTGGGGTTGCATGGAAAGAGGCAACAGAATCTATAAACCAATATTATACTTTATCCAAGGAACATACCAGAGCATCATGTGCAACAACCCCTGCAACATCTGCTTCTTCAGTTCCTTCATGCTGATCTTCTACCAACCAACAATATTTATTTACCTGCTCTTTCTTTCCATAACACCGTAATTGACCAATCATGCTTTTCAATTCCTCCATTCTTAGTGTACTTTCTTTTGCCATTGCTATACTCCCACTCAATCAAAAACCCCTGAGAGTGACCTGTAATCAAACACAAACCTATTCCCTGCAACCTTAGCTCTGATACCACTTTGTTAGGAATCTAGAACAACAAACATGATTTGATTCCATTTTTAGGATCTAGGAAGCATAATTGATTACCATGTAAAAGCAACTTAACATGTGGAATTAAACTAGAAGTAACAAGTAACTAGAATTCAGAAATAACACAGAATATGAGAGACAATACCCAATTGTATTAATACTCTTCCAAAAAAGAATTACAATGAAGAGATGCCACACTCTTCCACACCTTACAAGCTTCCCACACCAAGTGTACACTAATTCACCTTCAAGAGTTATCTCTCTTGTAATATCAATTACAAACATAACTCAACACATAGAGCTATCAACTAGTCAGTAACAAAACTGCCAGTACACTGAGTACACATCGCACTCCAAGTACACAATCGTACTTCAAGTAGATTTCCCTAATCTTACACCTTGTTGTGTTGCAAATCACCTTTGACCTTGCTATCCTATAGATCCACCTTAGACCTTGCACACACAAACACCTACAAATCAATGACCTTACTTACCATGTAGATCTCCAAACCTGGCCTCGTACACCTGCCGACCAAGATCCTACACACATGAAAAACCCTTCTGATTCTCCAAATCAGCACCCCTATGGATCTCTACCAGAACTTGCACAACTTATAGCTCTACCTGATCATACACACTTAGCACCCCTATGGAACTAAGAGGAACACACCTTGCTCTCTTCCCTCTGAAGCACCTAACCTTGCTCAACTCAACTAGCACACTTTATAATACAGCCCATGAGTCTATTATATAGATCTCAATAATTAGACATCTAATTACAATAATTAGATCCATAGCTCAAGACTAAAATTAGCCTTTTAACATGCAAATAACTGGTTCATTAACTAATTGTTAGTCAACTAGCAGTTCTGAAACCGCACAGGCGATCGACGTCGGTCCCTATCTGGCTAGAGATGACCGACGTCGATCGATACTGATCGATTTCAGTTGCTCTGCTCACTGAATATGACTGACATTAGTTGATCAGATCGACATTGGTTGCTCTGCAACTTAGCAACCTCTCAACAACCTCTTCCATGTCTACATCAGTGAATCTTTTAGCTCCACAACCTAACAAGTCAAACATAAAGTAGACTATCATTTATAATATTAATAGCATCACTGAAACATAAAACAAGGAAGTAGTCTACATTATCCATATATATCAATGTCAAATCATACTATAGTGGCATATCATGTATCACTAGGTAATTAATGAGTAACTAGCAAGGAATTTGTAAGAAATATAGGTGAATCAACATGGTAAAAATCTCAAAGAAAGATATCAACTATAATTAAACATGTGGAATAAAATTCCCCCAATATCAGCATGGCCATTAGGTAGAAGGAAAGCCAACATTTATATGTTCATGTGTAACCTATATGTTCTATATAGCACTCAAATATTATGAAATTCATGTGTATAATATCCATTTTACCAAACATGTCATAAATAACATATATAAATAATGTTAATTTCATGCCATGTTTAAGTCCTAATTATATATATTTTTAATATCTAAATGTGTTTTTATTTTTTTATAATTTTATTTTTATATTTTTTGAATATTTGGTTCTTTTGGTTCAAGTTGATCCAATGATGTGCCTTATATCATATCTAAATATTGTTCCCTTTGATGGTAAGTATTGTCATCATGTTGAATCATGGTAATTATTTTTCCATTTGAGAATGCGATATGTTGATTGGTTAAATCTATTGTTTCTTGAATTTATGGAAACCATTATTATCCTAATGTGAAGGGTACTCTTTATTTAGGAGGCATGATCCATATGAATGTGTTGATTACTTTTATCCCACAAGTTATTGATAAAATGATATATAAAGGTTCCTAGCCATTGTGTGCTATGATGAAACTCTATAATGTCATGTCCCAACTATTATTATCCTTTGATGCTACATATGGAAATTTTTTTAATCATCAATTTAAACATTTTTACAGTAATCCCCTTCCATAAATATAGTAATATTTAATGTCTCTTATTGAGGACACTTTTTGGTCATTGTTGTTACATATGACACCTTTATGGGGCTTGATGTTGTTTGTTCTTGTTGGTACTATAAATTCCTCATAATGCCTTCATCCTTATATTTTTGCATCTATTTTTTAATGATTCACAATTATTTGTATCATGTCTCATGATTCTATGATAAACACAATATTCCTTGCCTTATTTAATTATAATATGCCCCACAACTCAATGCCAAATAGATGGTAATGTGATAATATTATGATCAAGTAGTAGTTATAATACTATGCTCGATGTATCCTAGATATTTGTTACTTGTAATGGTGTTGGAGTGTTATAATATGTCATCTCCACATTATTAACTAAATTACATGAATCCTTTGTCCAAGACCTATTGGTCTTTAAATTTGGTGGTGCTTGTATGTGATATTATTTCATCTACTCTTCTCATTTAATATATACTTGTGGTCTATCATTTTTGCCTTTCCTTACCTCCAGAAGATTGTGTCTTTGAAGTAGTTTATAATTTTTCCTTTTTTTTATATATGAATCATTGCGATATTTTCCAACTCTAATAGGTGTGAATAGGGTATGATATATATACTCTTCCAAAGCATTGAAGTTTAACTTATGTAATTATCATATGTCATGTCTACCATGTTGATATCTTTATAATTACTAAAATAATAGTTTATAACCATGCCATCTTGATATTTTGAGCTCATTAATAAAGTAATATTTTTAAAAGATTGTGGTTGTTTTGGATTTACTTATGGTTCTTTTTTTAGACACCTAAAACTAGCCACCAATGGCCTTTGATCAGATTTCAGACTGACTCATACCAACTTTTGAATATTTAAGCCTAAGAATCACTACACATCCAAAATTTTATTCTGTGTCATTTGTCAAAGCTCAAAATAATTTTCAAGCATCCCTAATTGGGGTATCCTACTGTAGTAAAAAAAAACATCTCATAGATTCATCTATAATCATCTTGTGGCATCACAACATGCAATTTGGCCTATGGACCTATTAAGTGGGGCACATAAACATAAAATCAAATCTTGAAAATGATAAAAATCCTAATAATAATTAATTAAAATTCTAAACCAAATTAAATTCCTTATTTAATTATCTATTTGAAATTAATGAATTACTAAAAAAGGAAATTCAAAAATATGAAATATACTAGCTTTTCATGATTACCTTTTGTGAGTTGTCAAGCCTTTGAAAATATCTCACCCATGCCTATTCATTGAAAATCATTAATTATTAACACATTTTAACTCTAATTATGTTAATTAACTCTCTTAGGTTATATTTGAACTCATTCCATGTTTAAACTACACTTTAACTCACCTTGAGTTGGGGTTAGCTACTAAGCCTATAAATACAAGTCATTTACTATTGAATTTATGAGCTTGAAAATAGTAGAGTTATAATGCAGGTTTTGTAGTATGATTCATATCTATAATGTTATAATTTAAAAATATTGATACAATCCCCATAAAGCTACAAACATAATCCATATCAAGCAATCCACAATCTAATGGTTCCAAGGAGAAATAAAACTCCATTTCCAAAGACTCTTTGAGCAAAAACTAAGCAAGCCATGAACAAATCATTTGGAGTTCTCAAGGAAGGTAAAGATTGTTTTTGTTTGTATTTTAGTTGGGTTTTCAATTGTATTTTGTTCATTATTCTCCCCATAATATATAGGGTTAGATATGTTAGAATGTTGGTGTGTTGATGTCCCACTAGACATGCCATTTGTGATCATAGGAATTTGACAATAGAGAGGAGGTTAGATCAAGTGTTAATTTCATAAAATAATGAAATAAACACACTAACATGCTAACATCTCTAATCCTAGATCTTAAGGGAAGCATGATGGATAAAATACAATTGAAAACCCAACTAAAATTCAAATAACAATAATCCTTACCTTCCTTGAGAAATTCAAATGATTTGTTCATGGCTTGCTCGGTTTGTGCTCAAAGAGTCTTTGGTAATGGAGTTTTCTTTGCTTTTTCTCTCCTTGGAAACATTTAATTTTGTCTTGCTTGATTTGGATTATGAATGTGGCTTGATGGGGATTGGCTCAATATTTTGGCATTATAACATTATAGATATTAATCACGTTATTACAAAACTTGCATTATAACTCTACTATTTCCAAGCTCATAAATTCAATAGGCAATGGCTTGTAGTTATAGGCTTAGGAACTAACCCCAACTCAAGGTGAGTTAAATTGTATTTCAAATATGAAATTAGCTAAAACCTAACCTAAGTGAGATAATTAACCCTATTAGAGTTAAAAAGTGTCAAGAATTAATTATTTACAATGAATAGGCATGGGTGAGATCTTTTGAGATATTTTCAAAGGCTTGACAACTCATAAAAGGTAATCATGAAAAGCTAGGATATTTCATATTTTTGAATTTTATTTTTTAATAATTCATTAATTTTAGATGGATAATTAAACTAAGCATTTAATTGGTTTATCATTTTAATTAATTTTGATTAGGATTTTTAGCATTTTAAAGATTTAATTTTATGTCCATGTGCCCCACTTAATAGGTCCATAGGCCAAATTGCATGTTGTGATGCCACAAGATGATTAGAGATGAATCTATGAGATTTTTTTATTGATTATGGTAGGATATCCTAATTAGGGATACTTCAACATGTTTTTGAGCTTTGACGAATGATGCACAAGAAAATTTAGGACATTTAATGATTCTTAGGATTAATTTGTAAAGGTTGGTGGGAGCTAGTCTAAAGTCCAATCGAAGGCCATTGGTGCCAGTTTTAAGTGTCTAAATTTTTCCCCTATTTGGGAAGGCATTGCAAGCTATAAACATAGTAATGTCTTCTCAAAGAATGAAAAGGTCTTGTATGATTACAACTTTAATTACAATGGATGAAATGTAGGTGCCCCCTCAAGGGAGTTGTTGATAAAGGGGTCAATAAGTGGTCCCTCTAAAGGAGGAAATGCTTGGAATAATAAGATGAAATGGGGTGAAAGGGACTGATTTGCCTATAAATAGTTATAATCAGTGGCATATGGAGCTACCCTAGTTAGGTCAGACAATTAGGATGATTTACCCAAAGGTGGTTATAATCATCAAAATGGAAAATAATGATATGCCCATAGGTATTTAGAATCATTGGTAGGATAAAAATATGCCCTAATTGGGTGGATAGAGATAATGGTTTGCCAAAATGTAGTTATAATCATTATCATAATGAAAATGTGCCCTAATTGGGTAGAAGAAAGATAATGATTTGCCCACAAGCATTTATAATCATTAACCTTCAAATGGATGGAAACATAATGATTTGACCAAATGAAATTAGAGTCATTGGTAATGTAAGTGGGATGTTGTACAATGATTAGCCCATAGGTGGTTATAAACATTGTACCCTAATTATGGAAAACATGATATGGAATATGATGGAAAATTGGTACATAGGAGAAAGATGAATTTGGGCAACTTGCAAGTAGGGAGATGCTCATCTAAAATAATAAGGAATAAAATTATTTCATTATTTAATTACTCTATTTAGGATATGATTGGGATTAGATCATGAATCTTTCTAGTGCCAAGGAGATATATCATTACTGCATTGTCATGGAGACTCCTCAAACTGATTTTTGATGTAGCATATGATGGTAAGGATCATGATAGAACACCATGATAACTTAGACAAAATATGCATAAAGATTGACATGTGATCCAATACTGAATTGAAAATAATGCACAAATGATCAAAACCATTATGATAATGTGAACGTATGAATGTAGTTGGATTCAAGAATAATGTGCAAGAAATAACCTAGTGAATGCATGTAGACTGAATTAAGGCAAAAATATAAAGTGAACAAATAGGCAAACAAATAAACAAACAAACACTTAGGAAAGAAAGAAAGAAAATAAATTAAAGAGAAACAACAAACAAACAATGGCTAATCACATTATTAGTACAAACAAAGAACAAATAAGACAATGAACATTTCCCCTAGCATATAAGAGATAACAAAATAAACAAACAAAATGGGGGAATAGAAGAAAAGGAAGGGGGTGGCTGATATGTCTCTAGATGCACTAGGAAAATGGTTTTTACCTACATAGTTCCATGGACGTAAGATCCAATAAAAAATTTAGGCCAAATGTAGTTCTCCTAGGATATGAGATAAAATAAAATGATGAGAAGGAAAACATGATGGATGTTATAGAAGAATATATGAATGTGCTCACAAAATAATGAGAGCATGAGATAAGAGGCCAAAAAGGATGGGAAAACTAAATGATAAGTGGTTTTTTGTGACTTAGTGAGGGTTCCCAGAATCCTTAAGGAAAATAAGTAGTCAATGTTTTTACTTGTCTAAAATGGTTTTAAAAATGTTTTTGGAATTTTTTAAGCATTGTAACTCAATAAAAAATAATTAGACACTAAATGGTCTAAGCTCAAAAAATGGTGAGAGTGTTTAAACTAAAGAATTGCTCACAAAATGGTGAGACTGTTCAAATTTAAAAATGCATGTAAAATAGAGAGAGTATGGCTAAGGGTGACTAAGATAACCTCAATGTGAATCAAGCATTGACTACATAGTCCCAAGATAGGAGCTCAAGTCATTATAGTTATGCCTTATAGTGAAGGAATCTAACTAGTATAATAGTCAATTCAAATAAAATAGGCAAAGTTGGAAAATGGCATAGTATGACATAGGCATGGCAACATGGTACTTCAAGTCATGATAAACAAGTGTTGCCCCTAGTTTTCCCATAAGCAATTATAACCAGGAAATAATGACATAATTTAATGATACTAATTTGCCTATAGGTAGTTATAATTAGTAGCATGATAGTGAACCATTGATTTACCTAGAGACGATTATAATCAGGCCCACATGGTAGAGAAAAAAATAAGAAATGAAGGATGCAACTACCAAACCACTACTATACTACTCTAAAATATGACCTCTACTGGGAATACTAGAAAGAACTATTGAAACTTGATCTGAATCTTCATGTTGAAAGTGGCCTTGTAACCTATAGAATGGAACCAAGGTCAAAAGGTTGGGTAGGGTGGGTGAAAAAAAATTGGTTGATAAAAAAGGTATGGTAAAGTGGAATGTGGTAGAAGGGTATGGTAAAAAGAATAAAGTTGATATTATAGTACAAATGAAATGTGCCTCAAAGATAATACACCAAGTTTTTTCAATCAAAGTAACACTTAAGGTGTATAATATTCATCATCTCATCAAGTTCATCCCCATCTAATGTAGCGAGAATATATGCTCTAGTGCCATAGTTTTCAACAATGATGAAAGGGCCTATCTAGTTAGGTTTTAACTTGCCTTTATGCCTCTTTTCAACCATTCTATTATATTGGTTTTCTTTAAAGATGAGATCACCAAGCTCAAATTTTCTATGTATAACATGTTGATTGTAGTGGCCATGGAGTTGATTCTAGTATGCTTGAAGGTTATTGTCTGTGGCCATGAATTTCTCAAGTAACTATAGATCTTGTAGAAAATCTACTCAATAGTCTTCATCATCTAGGACATACTTTAAAGAAATGCACAAAGAAGGTAACTTGACCTTAATGGGGAGAATGGCCTCAGTACCATAAATAAGTGAATATGGAGTGGCTCCTATTGGAGTGTGGTGATTGGTGTGGTATGACCAAAGGGTGAAGAATATTTAGAGGTGCCAATCACAACCAACATCATTAAAAATATTTTAGAGGATGTTGACAATATTTTTGTTAGATGCTTCTACTTAGCCATAACCTTGTGGGTAATATGCCATAAAAAAAGTTGAGTAATTCTATACTTAACACATAGCGATTGAACAACCTTATTTTTGAATTATCCACCATTATCAAATATAATTTTAGAGGGTATACCATAGTGGCAAATTAGATGGTTAAAGATGAATTTAGAAATTTGATTTCTTATCATGTAAGTGAGGGGTATAGCTTTAACCCACTTAGTAAAGTATTTGGTGGTGGTTAGAATATGTTTATGTTTGTCATATGAGGTAGGGTTTATCTTCCCAATGAGATCGAGGCCTAATGTAATAAATGGCCATGGTTTAAGCATTGGGTTCAAAGTCATAGTTGGGGCATGAATCAGATTTGTATGCCTTTGACATTTATCACACCTTTTTACATATTTTTATCCATCATTGTCCATAGTACCAGATATGCAAGATATTTTTGGATAGGATGGCCCCATTGGTATGGGCTCCACATACTCCTTCATGAAATTTTAGTAACTCTAATGTATATTTTACCAAATTTAAATAATAAAGCAGAGTTCCATCAAAACTACAATGACATATGGTTGATCTTAGTAAGGTATAATATGTAGCATGATAGACAAAGGCTTTGGATTATTTTCAAGATAGGTTTGGTGGCATTATTTGGTCATGAATATAGCTGTAAATTTTTGAATACCAAATAGAGATGGGACCAACAATATCACAGATCATTACGATGGTTGAAGGTTCACAAGTTGGTATTAGAAGATTTTTAATGAGGAAATGGTATTCTTTGGTCATGTTAGTATGTCAAATCAATGATATAATGGTGGCCATGGCATCTTCTATTCTATTAATGGCCCTTGGTATATGTTTAAATTGGACATCATAATCTACTATTTGAGAGTATCGACCATGGCCTTGTATGGTACCAGCTTATCATCCTTGGTCTAAAAATGGTTTGTAACCTAATTGATGATTAAATAAGAATCACCATAAACCTTTTTATGTTGTATGTTCCATTTTATTTCTTATCAAATACATATAATGAGTACTTCATATTTGGACATGCTATTGGTATAAGGAAAACTGATCCTAAATAACTTAGGGATTAGATCCCCCTATGGTGTAATGAATAAAAGGCCTACCCCTAATCCATGTGTTGTGAATGATCCATTAAAATATAGCTTCTAGTGCTACTCCTCAAGAGGTGTTTCAATGATGTTCATAACGGATTTGTAATAGAATTGGAATGTTAGCAGTTTTGTTTCTATAAGGGGTGCTTCAACAAGATGATCTATAGTAACTTGCCCCTTGATGGATTTCTAGTTGATGTATTCTATCTCAAACTCACTGAGAAGCATGATCCATTTGGTCATGTGGACTTGTAAATTTGCTCTAGATATTAGATACTTGAGTAGATCTACTTTTAAAATGACCATGGTCTTGTTATTTAACATGTAATGGCACAATTTCTGAGTTCTAAAGACCATAGCTAAATAGGGTTTTTTAATGGGCATATATTATGATCATATGTGACCAATGTATACCTTAAATTGTACACATCATGTTCCTTTCCATTATCATAATGTTGAGATATAAGTGCCCCCATGGATTTATCTATAGCTGATATATAGAGTAGGAATGGCTTTCCTAGTATAAGAGGCAATAAAATAGGCAAATTTGCTAGATAGTCCTTAAAATGCTAAAAATCTCTATGGCATTCATCATCCCAATGAAATGTGATCCCTTTATTTAGGAGGTGTGTAAATGGGTATCACTTTTTATCCAGTTGAGATATGAAGCATTTGGTAGATTGTATTTTACCTTATAAATTGTGAAGCTACTTTAGATTGGTCAGTGGTGTCAATTGAATTATGGCTTATACTTTGGATAGATCAACTTTAATACCCCTGTGAGACACAATGAAGCTAATAAATTTGCCTGAAATCACTCTAATTTAAACCTTATATTCATCCAATCTCTCAAATATCCTCCTTAGTGTTGTTAGATGATTGGCCCTAGTCTTTGATTTGCCTAGTATGTCATCGACATCATCTTTAACAATGTCATGAATAATATCATGAAATATGATAGTCATGGATCTTTGATATGTGGCCCCAGTGTTTTTGAGACCAAATGGCATAACCTAATAATATAATGTTCCCCACAAAGTGGTGAACACTATTCTATGTTGGTCTTCTAGTGTGATTCAGATCTAATTGTACCCTGAGGACCCATCCATTAGTGAAAGTATTTAACAACCCATTATGGAGTTGACAATCATGTCAATATTTGGTAGAGGAAATTCATCCTTAGAGTAGGCCTTATTTATGTCTCTAAAATTAGTGTATATTCTAGTTCCTTCTAGCTTTTTCTTGACTGTACAACATTTGAAAATCCACTCTGGGTAGTCGATCGGTCTAATACATCTTGATTCTAAGAGTTTTTCCAACTCTTTCTTCACTAATACATCAATTCAAGGATGCATCTTTCATAATTTTTGTTTTATAGGTTTGGCGTCAGGATGTACCACAAGATAGTATACAACCAAGGTGGTTCCAAACCAAGCATGTTAAAACAAGCCCATGCAAATATATCAACAAAATCCCTTAAAAGGGATATAAAGATTTCATGTTCCTCCTCAGTGAGGGATGCACCTAATTTAATCCATTTTGGGTCATCTAGAGTCTCAATGTTAACCTCTGTAGTGTCCTCCTCTAAAAGAGTCAAACCATCTTCTAGAATGGTTAGCAAAGATTTAAACTAGCTTGCAATGGTAGAATCCTCTGTTAGGACTAGCTCCTCAAGTTCTCCTTGGCATGATGAATCAAAATCCCCCAATAATAGGGATGTCCATGTGACAAATATAGTTAGAAACTCTTGGATGATTCAATCAAAAGCCTATTGTTCTTCAAGACTGAACTCAAACCCATAGGTAAGTTTGTCATTGGTGGTCTCTTGAGATATGTTTAAGGAAGGTTGAATACCCCCATCTAATGGCACTTGAAATAGTTTTTTACCAATAGACTAACCTTTCTCTTTACTATTTACCTAATCTAAAATTGCCTCAAAGAGGTTTTCACTTTGGGACCTCAAAGTTTTATTTATTTGTTTTTGGTTAAGGGTGTTCACCCATTCTCCAAAATAGGCTATAGGATCCAACTTGATTGAGAACCCTTATTTGTGGTATCCCAACAAAACATTATCCCCAAGGCCTAAAAAATAATATAAGGTCTCATCATTATAAAACTTTTTAACTAGTATTTTTGATTCTTGTTGGTCCCAGTCTATCAGTTGAGGATAATACAATGGAAGTGGATTATGGTGAATAACTAGTCAAAGGGTATAAATGTCATTGTTTTAAAAAAAAATAGTATTAGTTAGGTCATTAAAATGGATATGATTATACTCTACTTCACTATTGGCATCATCTTCACTAGTCATTAGCATTGAAACATGAATAAGGTACATGGGGTTACCACCAGGTGGTTTAAATCTGAGAGCATATGTTCCTTTGTAATGAGTGGCAAAAATTGGCTCAAATAGACCTTATTGATTAAGACCAAGGCCTCCTCCTTTAAAAGCATGTTTTTCCATGATTGTATTTGAAATAGGATACTTGGCATTGAGGTAAAAGTTGGATAGTTTGTCATTATACAACTAGGATTCATCATCTTCAAGAGGTTCTTGTTCTTAGCCAGTGGCTGGTATGAAAATAATAGGTGCTAGACTATGTAATTTACCTTTGCCTTTTCTTTGCCATTTCATGCAATGTGGTTTGGATTTAGGTCTTCCAAAGGAGTTGAGGTTATGTGGAAGCTTGGCAATGTGGAATGTATCATGGGCCAAATATTATCCTAGGCCTTTAGTCAAGATAGTATAATTATTAGAAATTTTAGGAGGTAACATGTTGGAAAGTGAATCTAGGGTATCAGGGTCAATGCAGTTGGCCTCTGGTGAATCAACAAGTTTTTATTTTCCCTTGTCCTTCTTAAGAACTATATTTAAGTTAAATTTATAGTTATAGCTTTTTTACTTGGCCTATAAATGTTTTTAATGTCGTATAATTATAAATCTATGTGGATAATAGCCTCTATACCTGAATGGGAGAACTTGATATATTGGTGCAATGTCAATGGGATTGTATGAATCTCATGTATCCAAGGTCTACCCAAAATCATATTATATGACAAATTAAGGTCAAACACATGGTAGAGTGTATCATGGTTCAAAGGCCCAACAATAGCTAGCAAGCTTATGGTGCCCTATCATTCCCATTATTCACCATCATCGACTTTGATGGTGATAGTTTTGAGATGCAAATCAATCATGGTTTACATAAGAAGATTAATGTGCTTTAGAACAAAATATTTAGACCCAATCCATTTCTTATGATGGCTCATCTCACTTTGTGCCATGTTATGACAACTTTGATTACAATGGATTATTATGCAGAGGGCCAAGGGATGATATATCATTTTGGGCAAAGGTTAATTATTAGCTTAGAGCTAGGTGTCCAACCAAAACTTGAAATTTATCTAGAGATATGTCATTTGTAACTTAGGATTGGCCAAGGAACTCTGTTAAGATGTTCTTATAGATGGCGGGTGTTCGTAACAAATCCAAAATGTATATTTATGTAGGCATCTTCTATAATTATTCCACAATATCAAATGTCTTTTATTTCATAGCAATAAATACATGACCATCATTGCTAATAAATGATTATGGAGGGGGACTAGATAGGATAATTATAATTTGTCAAAGTACTTGTGCATGGTCATAGGCTAACAATGAATTATCAATATAAGGTCCAAAAGTGGGAATCCCTACTTGCTAGTAAACCTATATGTAGTCTTAGGTCAAGGAAAGATCATTGACATGGGTTGGTTGATTGAAATTAATTAACAATGGTCTTGTTTTATTATTATTTGGTCTTAGATTAATGAAAATAGTGGAAACACAACCTCCCACAAGATGGCCTACAACCTTGTTACAGTCATGTACAACTGCATGGTAGTTCTATTTTGTTGTTGGCACCATTTTGGCCTTGGTTCCATCAATTCATTTGATTTTGTTGGTTTTTATATTGATTTTATTGTTTATACCTTGGTTATTGATATTATTTTTGTTGTTGTGTTGGATTTTATTGTTATTATTATTATTTGTTATGTTTGGGAAAGGGATTTTGATAGATGTTGAGGTTTTGATTAGATGTGAAAGTTCTATGATCTAATGTTATCTCTCCATTTTCCAACATATTCTCAATAAAATGTTTAATTTTCACACAACATCACAAATTATGTCTATGAACCCTATAATACTCATAGAATTCATTTTTCCTATACCAGTTTGGATATTCAATGTCCTTAGAATAGTTTTTCAAAATAGGTCAGTTAATCAGGTTAGCTAGAACGAGCTTGTGAAACACAAATTCAATGGGTTCTCCAAGGTCACTAAAGATGTGATGAGTAGGCATATTTCTTCTTAGAAGAGGGGTTTTAAAAGGCATAGATTTATTTGTGTGTTTCACTAGTCTAGGTTACTGTAATTATTGTGTTTGCTAAAGAGGTTGTTGGTTAAGAGTAATTTTTATATGTGACATAGGCTGAGTAGATGGTGTTTGTATTATTTGGACATGTAATGACTTAGTTAATCCATTTCTAAAAACATTCTTTTTGTGATTAAAATTCTTGGGTTTTTCATAATTATTGGCATGGGTTTCTTGTGACACTTGTGCTTAGACTTGGTTCTGATTTTGACCATTGTTATGGTTTTGATTGTCTCTAATTTGACAAGGTAAGTTTAATGATACCTTTGTTGATAATGGATATTTAAATCAACAAACCTTATTAAATTATTTCCTTAAAAATGTTTTTATATTATATATCTTAATGGTAAGATATCTCACTATGCAAATTCTTGGTAAACACAATGACTAGTTGCTTGTCTAGTAGATTGTTGGTAAATCAGCTTGCAAGGGCTCTCCATCACTATAGATAACTTACAAAGATTTCACCAGACTTATATTTGGATTGCATCAAATATACCAATGAAATATCATATTTTAAATTATGAGATAAGTGTTGCACAAACTTGTCTAAAAGATCATCAAAATTAGAAACTAAATTCTTGGGCAATTTTAAGAACTATTCTAATGCTTGTCCTGCTAGACTCCTTGGAAACAATAGTAAAAGGTATATATCACTATATTCCACTAGTTGACAAGCAATAAATAATTTATCAAGTGGGCCTTGGGGTCTCTTTTTACCTTGTATTTGTCAAATTTTGGTGGTTCATACCCTGGAGGAAATGGTATCTATTGATACTCCATGTTAAAGGGGTAGGAACACATGTCATCCAACTTAAACTTTTTAATTTGTTTCCCTGTTTGGATAGATGCAATTAAATCCTTTATTTATTTCAATTCTTAGGCTAAAAAACTAGAGAGAAATTGGATTGAGGTGGAGATTAGGTGATCACAAGTGGATTAATTTGATCGAGGTAAAATGGAGGCATTTGTTGGGGAATGTTGGTTTGGTTTGGAAATTGACCAAGAAAACACATGCAAATTATGGTGTGATTATTAGAATTACATGCATTGTTATGTAATATTATGGTTAGGATTGTGTATGTAGGCTTGAATTTGGGGAAAATAAGGTTGGGATGGAAGGATATGGATTTACTTTGCATGTTAAGGTTGAATAAGAACTTGATACTGACTAATCATACTTGGCTGATTAAGGGGAACTTGTGAACCAATGACCTAGAATTGAATTTGTGGCATTTTTGGCATAAAAGGTAATTATTTCCTAATAAATACTTATGGAACATTGGAGCCTCTTGGTTTTTTTAA
Organism: Torreya grandis; assembly: GCA_037957365.1. Taxonomy (NCBI): domain Eukaryota; kingdom Viridiplantae; phylum Streptophyta; class Pinopsida; order Cupressales; family Taxaceae; genus Torreya; species Torreya grandis. Next base: position 138,397 of record JARHVA010000436.1, read on the forward strand.
TCCTTATTGGGAATTAGATACATGTTAAACGTTTGACATTTTTTGTTGACCAATACTCATGCATTGTTGATTAGACATCATTTTTTATTGTATTGGCATGCTGGTTTGTGACTGAAGAGGTATGTTTGTCACTACCTAGAGAGGCTGAACATTGGTTTCCTCCTATTGAGGTGGCATAATGGCTTGCCTCTACTACATGGGTACATTGGATAGTTCTTGTTGTTGTGGAATGTTGGTCATCACCTATTGGGTTGGAGTAAAATTCATCACATTTTATTGAGGTATAAAACTGGTCATTACTTGACTACTTAATCCTTGTGGTTGGGTGCTTAAATAAGTATCTAGTTGAGGATTAGAGGTCGTTGGTTGAAGTTAGGAAGTAGAATTTCCTACCCCTATGTTTGTGAACCACTCATGGTGTTAACTAAAGGCACATTTTGCTGTGGACTAGTTATTTGTGTGTTAACACCATTATGGTCTAGATTGGACATTATTTGCATATTGTCCACTATTTGGATCACTATTATACATAGAAGTAGAATATACTTCTTTAATGGTGATGGAATTGAAAATGTCTTCAACTGAATTACTTTACATGAAAGGGTCTATACCTTGATTGTCTTCTCCTATCAATTCAATTAAAAATCTTATCAAAGGAGCTAACTCAATAAGAGAAGCATTTGACATGGTCATGTTGTTGAAGTTACACACTAACTTAAGATATGTCTAATATGTTGTCTACATTTATATGAAATGATCCTCTATGAGGCCCTTTCTTGTGACAAGCATATGAGGGTCTTGATATGACATCGTTACTATAGTGTGAGGATTGCTAGAAGAGGCTTATTTAATGTTCTAATTGTAAGACATGTTGTAAAGCCCTCTTACTAAACTTGGCAAGTTTTCATGGGAAAGTCAGCTAGAAACTTATCCCTAACTCTATGATTCTGATTAATACTTCATCCTCATTAGCAAGTAAGTGAAGATAAAATAAATAATATTCATAGACCAATATAATTATAACATAGTATGATTATTGTTGGACTTGTTATATAACTAAAGGTATGCTATCCAAGTATTATGTCATTTTATCTTGGTCCTATTCTAAGTATGGAGGTGTGTTGACCAAATAATGGGCCAATGGATCTTGGCTTTATTCCCCCATTTGAGTGTTGTAAATTGGATAAGGATCCATCTCACAAATGACATCGTCTCCATAAGGGTCTTGAATAAAATGTTCTTGTGTAACCACATTTCCATAATATGGATTATACATGACAACACTACATTTATATTAAGACATGGTCAAATCAATGGTGAATGATTCATGACAAAATGGTAGAGTTTTACAATCTCTAAAAATAATGTCTAAAATGACAAATAGTTTAAACTAGGTCTAACTTGGTCAAAGGGATGGAGCTTATTAGAGAGTTGTTAATGATGTCATGGTGATGTCATGGAGGTGTCTTGGTGAGTGTATTAAGTTCTTTGATAGTCTAAGTAGCAATGACAAAGTGTGAAATGTTCTTATCTTAGTGTGCTTGAAATATGATTGGTTGATCTCTAAAGTTTGGTTGGTTAGAGATGTTCAAGGATGAGTATGGTGATTGGAACATGTGCAAGAGGTTCCTAAAATGTTAGCTATCCTTTGAGAGATTTTGTGAAAAGTGGAATTCAACTGGTAGTCCATATTTTTCATCTAGATAGTTTGGGTCTAGTGGTAGAAAATCTGAGTAAGCAGTTTGATGACATCACCATTACCACGTGGGAATGAGCCAAGGGGTGTTGATCATATAGTTGTAATCAAATTAGTCCCTAGTTATTATGTTCCAAATCTAAAGTCATGCATTGAATTTAAGTCAAATATATGAGGGTGTAAAATTGGATTCTAAGTCATAATTCATTATTTTCCCATACTTAGCCAAATTTTCAATGTGACTAGAAAGAGCCGAGTAAGAATTTTGATGTTGGAATATCTCACACATGTGGATATTTCAATAAAAGGTGATCATATGGTTTTTTTGAATTTTTAAAGTAGTTTATTTTCATTAAATTTTAGATCATGCACTAAATCACATGAAAATATATGCATATGCAAAGTTGGGCTCCTAGGCAGTTTGACTGTGTTTTCCCATACTTAGCCAATTTTGCAATGTGGAAAAAAGAGTTGAGTGAGAATTTTTATGGTGGAATATCTTGCATGTGTTAAGGTTTCAAGATAAATTGATCTTATGGTTTTGTTCAATTTTGATCCTAGTTTATTTTTGCTAAATTTTAGATCATGCATTAAAATGTAGCAAAAGTTATGCATGCTCAAAGTTGGCCTCTCAGACAAGTTTTGACATAGTTGGCTAAGTGACAAAAGATTTTGAGAAGACATTTTTCATGGCATTATATCTAACATGAATGAGGGTTCAAAGAGATTTTTGTTATATGGATATATTTTCCTATATGAGGAGGTCATTTGATCCAAATTTGAGATCATGTATCTAAGCATATAAGAATTTATTAAGGTTCAAAAATGGCTACTCAAGTAGATAAGCAAGGTTCCCATACTCATTTATACACAAGTTAAAGCTCAAGTAAGATTGATGGTGCACATTGCTCTGAGAATTCAAGAAGTAGCAAGATGAGGACAAGTGCATGATTTTTAACAATTGAGCAAAGGTATAGGACAAGGATCCAATGGTGAATGGGTGTTCATATATATTGATCAAATGATGAACATTGATAGTTAAAGACCTAGTTAATCTGTAGAGATTGACAAAGTGCATTAAGTCAAAATTTCAATATTGCACGAGATGAGGTCAAAGTGACTATGGTTTAATGCTTGGAATTGATGAAATATATGTTAAATATCAAACAAAATTGATAGTGTGCATTTGATCTAAGCTGAGAGGACATGAGATGCGAGCATTATGTTCAAATTTTAACTATGACTATTTGAATTTAACATAGGGAAAATTAGAGCTCTATATTTTGTCCATATATTTTGATAGAAGTCAAATTTACTAGTGCTATAAAATTCAGAGATGAAGAGGACTCCATGGTACATCTAATGAACCTGATTTCCAGATTTGGAAGTGTGTACAATAAAAGATATTAATGTTTTAAATTGATTGTGTTCATGATTATTTTGAAAAAGACCCGAGAAGGATATTTCAGCTCATTTTGATACTATTTCTATGTCTCATGATGAATTTGCCATTTGGGAGTGTTTTAGACTCCATGAAGATGCTCTTTGAGTATTTTAGAGGTGTGATAAATTTATCTTAAGTATGAACAATGCTTAAGAAGTTGATTGTATGATCGGTAATGGTGTTCCTATGTATAAGGTCTCTATTTGAGTTATTTGAGCATATGAAGAGGTAAGATAAGATGATTGTGATCATTTGAGGATGTTAAAGGTTACATAAGGAGTGGAACCATGTATTTGAAAGTGGTCCTATGCTATTTTTGTGTTTGATGGTGTGATTAATGGGTGGATAGGTCTCCATGAGACCTATAAGAGATACAAAGGCCTTATTAAAAGGTGTAGTTGCTTAAGGGTGACCCATAGATGCTATGGCTGACCTATGGAGATTATATTGAGCTATGTCTTCATGTGAGAGATAATTTAAGGGTTAAGGCATGCCTAATGGTTGACTAAGATGTTAATTATCAAGTATGCTCTATAAATAGTGAAATCAAAGATGGTGATTTCTAGAAGTGTGAGTGAGAGACTGAGAGAGTCTATTAAGAATTGGATGTGATGTGAGTGTTAAAGTAAAAAATTAAGGAGGTTGAGTGTGCCAAATGAATGGATTGAGAAGTATAACATATTAAATACTATGTGTATGACCTATAGGTCATGTTTTTGAGGTCAAAATAGTGCTCTTATAGGTTTAGCATGAGTGAAGGGGTCTAGAGTGATCCAAAAAGGATGTTTTGGATGCCTTGAGAATAAGAAAATAATTTATTATGTTTATGTGATCTTGGTGGTTTATCTGAGAGGTAGATCAATGTGTGTATAGTGTGTATGACCATCTGGTCATATTTTTGAAGTTATGATAGAGTTGTTGTTGTGAAGGATGAATTGAGTGTGCAGAGTTGAAGAGTGGGGTAGTTGGAATATGTAATGTGCCCTAACTGATATTTGTATGTTAGCTCAAATATGTAATGTGCTTTGGATAATAGGGTGTGTTGGGTGATAGAGTTGTTATTGAAAGGTGAGAAGATTGATATATAGAGATCCATCATTAGGTGTTGAAGACATCAATTCTAAGGTGGAAGTGTTCATTTCAAGGAGGGTCTAAAGGACTTGATCTTTCATAAGGGTAGTTACTCCTTGTGAAATAGGGTTTCACTAAAATACGTTTGGTTAGAAGGATTTGATCAATGTTATAGGTTAGAAGGAATTGAAATAACAAGTGGTTAGAAGGACTTGATCATATTAGGGGTAGGTGTTCCTTATGGAACTATTGTTTCACTAAATACCTTAGGTTAGAAGGACTTGACCAAGGTTCCTAATCAGAAGGACTTGATCAGTCTCTTATTTGTGATCATCTTAAAGGATAATAGTCCATGTGTTTTCAATCTTGAGAGTGGGTTTTATTCCCCAAAAGGGTTTCCCAGGTAGATCTTGTGTTGTGTATGAGATCTTGATTTATGTTCATTATTCACTATTATGAATGATATGTATGCTTCATGATCGATTGTATTAAATGCTTAAGTATTTTCAAGGGTTTAGAAATTAAATTAAATTATTTTTCATCAATGATTCACCCCCCAAGTGGATTATACCTTTAACAATTGGTATCAGAGTGGGTCCTTTGAAGGAAGCTTTAAAACTTGAAGGAGTTCCTGAGTTGGTACAAGTATGGCTAAGCAGTTGAAGAAGGAAAATCAATAGTGTAAGGATGTGATCAAGGAACTTGAACAATAGATATGTATTTTGAAGAAATATGCCAAAGAGGATGAGAATATTATCAATGATCTCAAGGCTTATCTAGTAGATGCCAAGACAAGTTTATGTTCAAATTAAAAAGACATCATGTTTGATAAAGAATCTTGTTATAACAATAGAAAAGATGATAATAAGGAAGAAGAAGTTGATCTAGAAGATACGCTCATGAGTGCACTTGGTGAACTAAAGGAGCAAAAGAAGATGAATCATAAAATGAGGAATATAATCAAAGGTCTTGAAGAAAAATTCAGTTCTCTTGAGGGAAGTTTGATAGAGCAAGCATGTATAATAAAGGATGACATGGCTAGAGAAGCTAAGAATGATAAAGAAACTATCTAAGTTCATAGAGGTCAATTAATGGCTACAATTTCAAGTGTAAGAGCTAAAGAGGATGCGAGCATTCTATTGGAAACCAAGATAGGTTCATTGTTGGATGAACATGGGCAATTTGTTGTCAAGATAAGCAAACTTGAATAATATCAAAAGAATTCATATCAAGTCAAGAGAAATTAAAGAAGGTATGTTAGATAACCAAATGCTTCGAGGTATGTTAATTTATTTCATGGTCATTGTTATACATGTAATAGGTATGGTCATAGAGATAAGGACTATAAAATTAAGAAAGTCAAGTTTGAACATTCATGGAGTTATGATAGAAGGATTTTTTGGCCAAAGATTGATCATAGTTCAAAATTGTCAAAAGGTATGAATGATATTATTTGTTTCAATTGTCATAAGAGTGAATATATTGCTAGATTCTATCTAAATAGTGTTAAGAGGTCTTCAAGGTATGTCAAAATATATATATCTCCTAGAAGGGTTGAGAAAGGACAAAATCAGGCATGGAAACCAAAGGTAATCATTGCCAATTATTCTACCCATAAGGTTGATTAAAAAGTTTCTATAGAAGGCAATGTTGTAAATTAGGATAAGCTCAAGGATCAAGTAGGTAAGATGGTTGCAGAAGACAAGAAGGGTCAAACTAAGGTATGGAGACATGAGGCAGTAAAGACTAAGATGACTAACCTTGTTGAGTCCAGGAGTCTTGATGGATTTTTTGCCAAGATGGAAAAATTATCAAAAATAAATGAGAGTCAAGAGTTTCCATTAACAATATTTATTGATAAATTTGAAGAAATGAATGAAGTCAAAGATTTAGTTAAAGTAAGTAGGACTACAAGTCAGAGAAATATATGGAGATATGGGAGTCTCCTTAGTTATGGGACTTTTAGTGTCTCTATGTCAAAGGGGTATCACTATCTTGGCTTTAAAGAGACACTTGTTAATCAAAGGAAGCTTGGTGGCTGTCAGATATTGTTTGGTGAGAATATTTGAAAATAAGGTATGTTTGTGCATTATTTTTATTTATCTATCTATTGGAGAAAAAAATTTATGAAGAATATCAGTGGTCCTATCTTGAGAAGGATTTGGCTTGTTGATCATGGTTTGGATGCTCTCGTATAAAGGTGATTTTCTAATATCTATCTACATATCAGTTTGTGGTAGATGCCAAATGAGCCTATAAGTTGAAGGCCTCTCTTCTAGGTTTTTATCTTAGATCTTGTTAAGCCCATTAAAGGCTTGTTGAACAATTGTGTATGCCATGGAAGTTCATAGTGTTATAAACATTAGGTGTCTCTATATGAGTATTGACTGTAATGAAATAATATTTGAAGACTTGTTGAAGATGTCATGTTCCTGATGAAGCATGAAGTTAAGGGGAGATTTTTAATTGGTTAGGTCCTAGAATCAAAGCATTGATTAGTTGAATCTGAGAAAGAAGGTGAAAATAAGCAATTTTGTGTGCTCAAGATGATGATTCCAATTAGAGAAGGTCATTGGTTAAGGGTGAATAAGTTCATGATTTTGCTCTAGAGGTTTGTGAAGGAGCTATAGTACATGATCAGAATGGGTGTTTTTAGATGGTAGAATAAGTTTGATTCAATGTCAAGAATTTTTTGGAGTTCATAGAGGTCTATGCATTTCTTTGAGATATGATCTAGGTGATTTTGTGGTCTAAAGTTATGTTTATGCCAATTAAATATTTTTGAGTGCTCTCAGTTTTTTTAGTTTTTGGCTTAAGGGAAATCAGGCCTAAAATGGGTTATAGGAAGTCTATGTTCCCAAAGGTATGGAAGCTCAATTTTTTTTCCAAAAGTGTGCAATAGCTTTCTCTAGGTATACAAGAATTTTTAGAGGTGGGCGTTGACTAGAAGGTGTTGTGTTGACTTTGTTTGTTTTAAGATTCTAGAGTTTTTGGCTCTACTATAAAATTGGTCTAAATTATGAGTTGAGGCATGAGGGTTATTAATATGTTTAATGGGACAAATGGGTTTTCAAATCAATCTTCACATAAATTTGAAGGTTTGTGGTTCTCAAGTTATTCAAGTTTTTATCAAATTAGAGGCCTAATTAGGTAGTAAGTTTGTGAAGGAAGTATGTTGCAAAGGATGAAATTATTTTTGAAAATTAGTGTTCTCAAGGGGGAATATGAGAATTCTCTATCTATTAATTTTTAGGTATTGAAGTTGTGTCTACTAAAATTTGTGGGCTCTGTAAGTTCCAAGTAGGGCTACAAGGAGGCTAGACAAGCATAGTTTGAAGAAGAGTGTTTTTTTCTCAATTTATCCAAAAAAATCAAAGTATGTTTATTTTAAGGAGAGATATTAGGTTATTTGAAAGCATGTTTCCTATCTGGTGAGTGGCATGAATTTCTATTGGTGGTTCTTGTGGTAGCTTGAGAGAGAAGGCCAGTAATCATGTGTGGTGGTTCTTCATGATGTGTGAAGATATGAATATGCTCAAATGATGCAATGGCTTAGAGGTCCTAGGGGGAGTCCCTCTTAGATTTTTATTGGTTAGTTTCATTAGATTTCAATATTTTTTGTGTTCTTTCTTCATTGGTTATAATGCTTGATGAAGAGAGTGTTGGCATGGAACAAGAGGATGTTGTTAAGGCAAGATGAAGTACGATTAAGGTAAGGGGGAGTTTGTATCATATTTATAAGATGATCCTTTACTATTTGATAGTATTTTTAGGTCCTCAAGATTATTTGGTGCCCAATTTGTCATTATGTCAAAGGGGGAGAAAGAACCTGTTATGGGAGTGATTAAAGAGAGAGAAGGTGAGTTATATATTGATATAGATAATGTTTGTTAACATCAATGACAAAGGGGGAGATTATTGGAGAGTTTTTATTGATGTCATGGTGATATCATGGAGGTTTCTAAGTGAGTGGATGAAGTGCTTTGATATCTTAAGTAATGTTGACAAAATGTGCAATGTGTTTGTCCTAGTGTGCTTGAAGTATGTTTGGTTGATCTCCAAAGTTTGTGTGGTTAGAGATGTTTAATGATGAGTATGGTGATTATAAAATGTGAAATAGGTTACTAAGATGTTATATATGGTTTTAGATATTATGTGCATAAGTGGATTTCATCTAGTAGTCCATGGTTTTCATCTAGATAGTTTAGGTCAAGTGGTAGAAAATCTGAGTAGGTAATTTGATGATGTCATCATTGCTACATGAGAATGAGTTAAGGAGATTTGGTCATATGGTTATGATAAAATTAGTCCCTAGTTATTAAGTTCCATATCTAAATTCATGTATCAAAGTATGGTCAAAGATATGAGGGTACAAAGTTAGCTTCTCAGTCAAAATTCATTGTTTTCCCATACTTAGCCAAATTTGTAATGTGGCCAAAAAGAGCTGAGTAAGTAGTTTGATGATGGAATTTCTCACATGTGTGGATGTTTCAAGAGAAGGTGATCATATGTTTTTTTTTAATTTTTTACCTAGTTTATTTGTGCTAAATTTTAGATCATGCATTAAAGCACGCCAAAATATATGCATATATAAAGTTGGGCTCTTAGACAATTTGACTGTGTTTCCCTTGGCCAATTTTGCAATGTGGCAAGAATAACTGAGTAAGAATTTTGATGGTGTCATATCTTTCACATGTGAAGGTGTCAAGAGAAACTGATCATATGGGTTTGTTCATTTTTTATCCTAGTTTATTTTTTCTAAATTTCAAATCATGCATTGAAGTGCGGAAAAAGTTATGCATGCTCAAATTTGGCCTCTTAGGTACGTTTTGACATAGTTGGCTCTATGATAGAATATTTTGAGAAGGTATTTTTTATGGCATTGTATCTCACATGTGCAAGGATTCTAGGAGATATTTGTTAAATATTTGGATTATCCTATGTGAGGAGATCATCTAATCTAAATTTGAGATCATGCATCTAAGCACATAAGAAGTTATTAAGGTTTAAAAATAGCTAATTAGGTAGATAATCAAGGTTCCCATGGTCATTTATGCACAAGTTAAAGCTCAAACAAGATCAATAGTGCATGTTGTTCCAAGAAGTCAGGAAACAATGAGATGAGGATAGGTACATGATGTTTAAGGACTTAATAAAGGTACAAGATAAGGATCCAATGGCAAGTAGGTGTTTGTAAAAAATTAATCTAAAAGTGAGCATTGATATTTAAATACCTAGTTGATCCATAAAGATCGATGGAGTGCGTTGAGTCAACATTTCAAGATTACACAAAATGAGGTCAAAGTGAATATGGTTTAAAATTTGGCATTGGAAGAATATGTGTTAAAGATTGAATAAAATTGATGGTGTGTATTTGATTTGAGTTGAGAGGACATGTGATGCAAGCATTATGTTCAAAGTTTAACTATGACTGTTTGAATTCAAATATTTGAATTTAACATAGGGACAAAACCAAAGCTCTATATTTTATCCGTATCTTTTGATAAAATTTAAATTTGCTAATGGTGTAAAAATAAAAGATGAAGATGACTCCATGGTACATCTAATGAACCTAATTTAAAGATCTGGAAGTGTGTATAATCAAATATATTAATTTTAAAATTTGACTATGTGTTCATGCTTATTTTATAAAAGACCTGAGAAGGATATTTGAGCTCATTTTGATGTTGTTTCAATGTCTCATGATGAATTTGCTATTTTGGAGTGTTATAGACTCCATGAGGATGTTATTTGAGTATTTTAGAGGTGTGATCAATCTATCTTGAGTATGAAAAATTCTTAAGAAATTGACTGTATGATTGGTAATGGTGTTTTTATGTATAAGATCTATGTTTGAGTTGTTTGAGCATACACAGAGGTGAGCTAAGATGATTGTGATGATTTAAGGATGTTAAATGGGACATAAGTATTGGACCCATGTATGTTAAAGTGGTCTTGTGTTCTTATTCCATTTGATGGTGTGTAAATTGGGTGAATAGGTCTCCATGAGATCTATAAGAGCTACAAGTGCCTTATTAAAAGGTGTAGTTGCTTAAGGGTGACCCATAGATGCTATGATTGACCTATGAAGATGTTATTTATATGTGTCTTCATGTGAGAGATGATTTAAGGGATAAGGCATGCTTAATATCCAACTAATGAGTTGATTATCAAGTATGCTCTATAAATAGTGAAATCAAAGATGGTGATTTCTAGATGTGTGAGTGAGAGATTGAGAGACTCTAGTAAGAATTAGGTGTGGTGTGAGCATTGAATCAAAGAATTAATAAGGTCATGTGTGCATAATGAATGGGTTGAGAATTATAAAAAATTAAGGATTATATGTATGACCTATAGGTCATGTTTTTGAGGTCAAAATAGTGCTCTTGTAGGTTTAGCATGAGTGAAGGGGTCTAGAGTGATCCAAAAGGATGTTTTGGATATCTTGAGAATAATCAAATAATTTTTGATGTCTATATGAGCTTGGTGGTTAATCTAAGAGGTATATCAATGTGTGTACTATGTATATGACCATTTAGTCATGTTATTTAAGCTATGATAGAGTTGTTGTGAAGGATGCATTGAGTGTGTAGAGTTGAAGAGTGGGTAGTTAGGATATGTAATGTGTCCTAATTGATTTTTGTATGTTGGTTCAAGTATGTAATGTGCTTTGGCCAATAGGGTGTGCTGGGTGACAAAGTTTTTTTTAAAAGGTGAGAAGAGTGATATACAAAGATCCATCATTAGGGGTTGAAGACAACAATTCTAAGGTGGAAGTGTTCTTTTCAAGGAGGATATAAAGGACTTGATATTTCTTAAGGGTAGTTACTTTTTGTGAAATAGGGTTTCACTAAAAGACCTTTAGTTAGAAGGACTTGATCAAGATTTTAGGTCAGAAGGACTTGACTAAATAGGTAATTAGAAGGAATTGACCAAGGTTCCTGATCAGAAGTACTTGATCAATATTTTATTTTTGATCATCTTATAGAATAGTAATCCATGTGTTTGTAGGCTTGAGAGTGGGTTTTATTCCCCAAGAGGGTTTCCCATGTAGATCTTGTGTTGTGTATGAGATCTTGCTTTATGTTCATTATTCACTACTATGAATGATATGTATGCTTCATGAATTATTGTATTAAATGCTTAAGTATTTGAAAGGGTTTGGAAATTGAATCTAATTGTTTACCACCACTAATTCACCCCCCTCTCAGTGTATTATACCTCTAATAGAGCTACATCTCCAAAAGGGTTTGTGATAAAACTTGGTATAAAATAGTATAACATAAAATATCTAATGTTAAATGTCTCACACAAAAAGGACAAGTGGATGAACTAAAAATAAGGGTTGTCAAGTCTTTTGGCTAAATGTAGCATCAAAATCTAGGTTCAAACAAAGGTATGTGCTAGGAATTTTGGCCAAACTTGGCATCAAAATCTAGAATTGAAACAAAAGGGGATTTAATCCAACAAACTTGGACACTTTAGCATAGACTAGGCATTAAAATTCAAACATGAACTTGATCAAATTGGCATAAGGCATGAAACAAAATGCACTTGGAGATAAACTATTTTCTCCCAAATAAAGGCACAAACAAATAATTTTGGAAATTAGGTAAATAATTAACCTATGTTACACAACCCAAAATAGAAAGATCTATGTTTAAGCCCAACTTAGACAAGGCATAAAAAAAATCAATCAATGTTTGGATTATAACTTGTCAAGGTTAATTAAAAACTCAATTTTAGGGAAACTAGGCTTTTTGAACAAACAAGCTAGATAAATTTGAAGAGCATAACAACACTAAAAAAAATATCCAAAAGGCATACACATTTTGGTTTTAAATATGAAATTTGGACACAAGACAAGATGAGTCTATGAAATGATTCAAGCATCATAATGACATTATCGATCTTTAAAGACATAAAAAATGGTTTGTTTCAAAGATTACAAGGCACAAAACTTGAAATGATTTGGGAAACATAATGTTACCCATTTCAATCAAGTGACACACATAATATTTTTGACAAAAAGAAGTCTAAGGTAAAGTAAGGCATCAAATGGATAGTATAACACCTTTTTAAATAATAAAGTAATGTGGACACAAATTTTTTTTTGCAATGGGAAGATAGACAAAGTTTTAGACTCAAAAACCAAGCAAGTAAAATGAAAAAAGACCAAATACAACTAAGCATAATGTCCTATGCCCTATAACTGACAAGGTTGCATCATATTATGAAAATCCATCTATATATGTGCTCTTGGGAGTATTTTAAGTGTTAATCAAAAAATAAAAGAATGTGTAGTGTGGATTTTACATCCTCCCTTCTCCCAAGAGATTATACAGTGACATGGACCTTTAAGCTACTCGCCTTACATCAAAAATATGCCTATAACAAATGGGGTTTATCTAAAACTTAAATTTTCAATCGTCTTGATGATCCCAAGTGTGGCTAGCTCTAGAAATGCCTCACATCAATTGAGTTCATACTGACTAACTTACTATGCAAGGGTCTATTCCTTTGCAGAGTGATTCTATTTGTGGATTGCTTAGTGGAATCCCCTAGGTAACTAGACCTAAATTAAGTTTTCATTATTAAAGTAGAGGTTAGTCACTCAACCCCCTTGCTCTCAAAGTATGCATACCCTAAATTATATACCCCTCCATAGAGCAGGGTTGAAATAGGGAGATGAAACCCTAGGTCAAAGCTTCCCTAAAGAACTCTTGAAGAATCTATGGACTCCCCTTCACAATCCAAGTTTCATGAAAGAAATTACTAAGTGGAAAGACTTTAGAGGTTTTTTTATATCACCCAAACCATATGGGTTTTGTGGAGAGCCTAGACAACATTCTTTCCACACCTTAGACTAGGAACAAATTGCAAGTGAAAAGTTTCTTTTGGTCACCCAAGTTTCTTATAGGGGACAGGGGTAGAGCATACATGCACTCTTCATTTTGCATAAATAAATAAATAAGTATAAAATAACACTTTGAATAATTTAAAATCTAAGCAAGTGTTTATTTTATGCACCAAATGAAATGTATGATAAAGTTATTTTTCCCCTTGGCTTAATTTTGAAAAACTTGAAATAAATCTCACAAAATAACTTAACATAAATCACCTAGGTTCCTTTTAATCACTAAAATCAAATGATCAATACAAAAATTCTTTTTAGGCACCAAAATAAAGTGTTCCAACATTTAAACTTGAAAATTTATGTTTTAATCCTACCTTTTCCCTAGAAACATTAGAGGGTTTCTTTCTACTTTGAAGCACATTTATGGATGAGAAAACAAGATTTAGGAATATAGCTCTCAGGTTTCTCTAAAGTTTTCACATAAAGATCGATGTTGATAACCTGTGACTGATGTTAGTTACCTGAGAATCAATGTCAGTTGGTAATAACTGATACTAATCGATAAGGATTGAGCTCATCTACCTATGAACCTAAAGGCAAAACAAAAATGACTCTAAAAATGTTTGTTAGCCAAAGTTAGTACAAAAACTTCTTTAAACCTACAATAATATGGTTAGATAGGGAAAATACAAGCTAATGAAACCAATAAATAAAAATCATGAGTGCTAAAAAGATTCAAAATCCAATTTTTTTAATTTGTGTCTTACCCTAAATCCTAACTGATGATGGTTATCGAGAATCAATGTCAATTAGGAAGAACTGATTACGGTTATGCAGAACCAGTGTTGATTATGCTTGATCAATGTCAGTCTCTTTGTAAATCTGAGTTAGCATAAAAATATATGGCAAAAACAAATATAAAAATCTAATTTTGAATATATTCAAGCATTCATTTGAAAATTTATGAGTTGCATCTTGGTCTCCTTGGTATGTAGGATGTCTGGTGTCCCACCGAGTGTGCCATTTGTGATTATAAGAATTTGACAATATAGAGGAGGTTAGGTTAAGTGTTACTTTCACAAAATAATGAAATCAACACACTAACATGCTAACATATCTAATACTAGATCTTAAGGGGAGCATAATAGATAAAATACAATTGAACACCTAACTAAAATGCAAAGGACAACATTCCTTACCTTCCTTGAGAACTCCAAATGATTTGTTTATGGCTTGCTTGGTTTGTGCTCAAAGAGTCTTTATCAATGGAGTTTTCTTTTCTCCTTCTCTCCTTGGCACCATTGGATTGTGGCTTGATTGATGTGGCTTATACTTGTGTATTTATGGGGATTGGCTCAATATTTTGGCATTATAATATTATAGATATGAATTATGCTATAAAAATTGCATTATAACTCTACTATTTCCAAGCTCATTATTTTAATAACCAATGGATTATATTTATAGGATTAGGAACTAACCCCAACTCAAGGTGAGTTAAATTGTAGTTTAAACATGGAATGATTTCAAACCTTATTTTTTTAGTAAAATTTTTCTTATATTATTATTAAGAAAGAGAGAAGAAAATCGATAAGGGTATGGTTAGTAGAACCTAGATTTGGTTTACATTCCATGATCTAGATGGTTGTAGATACTCCTCTTTAGCTTAGGAGGAATAATGTATGGATACAAAAGCATAAAATAAATGGTTGATTAGTTAGATTGTAGGGTGGAATACCTAGCAAGATATATCCAAGAAGCATGAGCTTCCTTGGAAGCTTTTAATTCACACTTTTAAATAATCAAGTTCTAAAAATGAAAGACAATTTTCTTGCATAAATAATAGATTGTACTAAAATCAAATACAAGAAGTGCTTGATAAATGAAGAGGTGAATTTTAATAACTATAGAAATAAACAAATTGGTATTAATTCTAAATGAATCAATGATGGTTCATAAAATGGGGTGATGATTCATGATCAGGCAAATAGGTAGAAAGTGGGATTTGGTTGAGGCTTGATGGGTGAAAATAGATTTTTGTTTATTTGTCACATAGTGACCATTGATGGTTAGGGTGATCGTCAGTGATTAGGGTGATTGTTGGTGGTTGGAAACTATCAAATGTTATGGATAGATCAATGATAGTCAAGGTGACCATCAACAGTTTATGTGGGTTCTAGGTTAGATTAAGAAATTGGTTGATGAGGTTGTAGAATAGAATTCTAGAAAGTGGGTTTAGGCTGGGTTGGTTGGAAAATAGAAACAAAGTAACTAATTACTAAAAATATATACTTAGCTTATTGGTTATTGATATAAATATGGTTGAGGTATTTGATATAAAAACTCACTAATGTAGTCTAGAGTAATTTTGGTAGAGTAACGATACTTGGTTGTTGGCTGATAGATGATGGCACTTCGGATCTCTATCATACTTGCTGGTCACTAAAAGAAGACTTGAAAAATAATTTTTGATACAATAAGCTCTTGATAATTTCCCCCCTCCCTTTCACCTCCTTCTCTCTTTTTATATAAGGAAAGGAGAGGTGAAACAATAAGTTCAAAAATGTGTAAAGGGTTCATCTAATTTTATCTTTAGCATGCATTAGTTTGTACATAAATTAGACAAGCTAAATATAAAAAATCAAGTTGGAGTTGATGTGGGTGTTTAGTATTTAGGCAGTTGGAACCTAACCATTGGTGGTCAAGCCTAATCATTGATGATTAGGATGGTTTTTGGTGATTGAGGGTAAGGTCAAGTTTGGTCAAGGTGGGTTAGTTAGTCAATTAGTTAGTTAGTTAAATTAACTTAGGTTTATGATCAAAAGGTTATGGAAGAGTCCATAAGGGGTCCCAAGGTGATTTAGGGGTTAGTTTGACATCTAGAACCATTGTGTATGGTTTTTTAGTGTCTACATTTTTCCCCTTTTTGTTATGTAATTTGTATTAGTAAGTTTCAAAACAAAAATGGATTATAGGTTGAAGGTTAGGTTACCCCCAGCATGGGAGGAGGTACTCCCCCTCAAATTGGGAATTGATGAGGTGAAATAGAATTAGGTGTGGTTTTGATAAGTGGGTAGGTTGGATAAAAATTATGTGTTAGGTTGGACACTGAACCATAAACATGCACACAAAGTGTGACTAAGTACAATAGCTAAGATTAAGTAATAAATAGGTTGCCATGGTGGGTAAAAATATGGTCAGTATTAGAAAGACAAGTGACAAGTGGATCACATGATCATATGTGATGGTTAGACAACACTTATAAACATAAGTCTCTTAGACAAGGTCAATGTTTTTTTGGGTATCTAAGGTAGGAAGTGCTCTCGTGAAGACACAAATTGATCGAGTGTGTACAAGGTAGCACAAGTTCAAAAATGTTCAACATGGTAATTTAGTTGGTTTGGTAAAAAGGACCAAGGTAAGGTCATCACAAAATATGTGATAGTTGGGCAAAATGGCCAGTGGTAAGGTTGAAATTATTGGTGGTCAAGGTTGACAAAGAAGGGAATCTCTATTGATAGTTAGTTGGATTGGGTTTGGGTGATTTTTTTTTTTGAAAATTTATGGCTGGGAGGGAAAAATCCCCAAAATTCTAATCATTGATGGTCATGGTTAACACTTAGGGTCAACCATCAGTGGTCACCCTAACCATTAATGGTCACATGTTGGCCCTAAAAGGGTGAATACAAAAGACTATTGGGGGTTCTATTTGATCATTTAAGCATATTGACCTTTAATGACTAAATTTTAGCATTTTATGAGAAAATGATGATGGTGTCACTAGTGATTGATCGAATGCGTGAGGTGGATTGAGTTAACTGAGTGTTGTTAGAGGTTTGACCTAATCAAAATACAAAAGGAATGAGTGAAAGTGGGGGATTAGGAAGTGGTTCTCAAGGTTCCTCCTTGATGGCAGTCCAAGAATGAGGTAAGCAATATTGTTAAATTAATAGTTGAGTTTGAACATGTGCAATTGAATGTTAGTTTGAATTATTTTTTGTTGATTTGGTTGTGGGTTTATTTGACCTAGGTTTAGGTTTTGATAGTTTTTGGTTATGATTTTGGGGTCAAATATGGTAGGTTAGATTAAAATTGGCAATGGTAGGGTAGATAGGGGAGGGTATGAGGCAAGTTTGTTTTAGTTATTGTGGTGTTGGGTAGGTATATTGGGAGGGTAGGGTTTGGTTTGATCACTAGAAATGACTTTAAAGTGACCATCAATGGTCATTTCTAGATGTCATCGATCACTAATAACCATTGGAAGTTGATAAGTGATAGTTGATAGGTCACTATACAGTGACTATCGACATTTGGTCTCATAACCATTATCAGTCGACTATAGAAATAGTCAATCGATGGTGGTTAATGGATGAGTTAAATGTTTTGGTGAATGGTTAAGAAATAGTTTAATTTTTTTTGTTGAAGGTTACTATTAATAGTTCATGGTTAATGTAAATAGGTGAATGTTATAGGTTAAAGGTTATGGTTTAAAATTGTGGTTGGATATTTTATTTAGACATTAAGGGTAGGAGTTATGTTTGGTTGAATATTGTAGTGTGAAGGGTGTGATTACAGGTTAAGGGTTCACAGTAAATGGTTGTATGTTTAGTAAAAGTTGTAAGGGTGTAGGTAATGGTTAAGATAATATAGGTTAAGGGTAGTGATGTATATGTGACAAGGTGGAATAGGTGGATTTGATTGTGAGTCATGGTTATGGGTCAAATTTAGGCATAGCTATTATTATTGAGGTAAGTAGGTTAAAAGAGGAGGTAGGGGTAGTAGGTATAGTTCATAGGAAAAATATGTTAGTGAACTAAGGTTTTTTCTATTGAACCTATAGGCATGGGAGAGGATATAGATGAGAGACTGTGTGCCCTATATTTTTGATCAAAGTCAAAGAAGTATGACCAAGACTGACTAGGAGCACATGAAGGACACGGACCTTGGTAGTATGATATACTACCAACACATACCTTGAGATATAGCAATGTTTGTGGCACTCATCGAGAGATGAGATCCTACCACTAACACCTTTTTAATTTTGATAGGCAAGATGACCATCTTACCTAAGAATATTCATAGGATCATACAGCTACCCATATAGGGTAAGTTGATCTACCATAAATAGAGGGATGAGTGGGATGAGTTTATGGAGTCTTTGTATGGGGATGACCATGAGTATGCATAGTAGCCCTAAAGAGGATTCTACTACACATCATTGTACTAGAGAGATAAGGGTATGAGGTGGTTACTAACTATGATGATGATATCAATCACGTGTTATGCATTGCCTAATTTGAGTAGTGGGAGATTCCCTTACTTGTTGCTAGGGGTGTTCATGGAGACGTGGTTAGGTCACATAGTGTTTTTATGGGCACCTATATTATTGGTTTAGATTTACTAAGAGTTATGGGTATTTTGAGCCCATAGGAGATACAAGATTACTATGGAGTTTATCTTCTATTGACAGTCTTATGAGCACATTTAGGTATTGTGACCTATGGGGCTATTATGGGAAGGTTATGCTCAGATGGATTTCAAGGTTGGATAAATGAGGTAGAGATGTGATTATGCCTTCTCAAGACTAGGGGTAGGGGTATATGACATAGATTGGTATAGGGACCATCTAGATGCCTTGGTTTTTGGAGACATGATTTAGAGACCATATGTTAGGTTTCTAAGCTAAGTGCACTATGTGAGACATAATTTGTCTCTCTAGATTTACAAATGGATCTATGGTAAATAAGACCATGAGATAGAGATAATTCCATTTGATAGGGTACAAAGGTAATTCAAACTCATTCAAGATATACCTAAGGTGGTCTTGAGGTATAGGAGGGAGGATGTAGAGTTTCCACTACCCACTCCATAGCTAGTTCATGATTTCATTGATTGAGAGTTATTGCCATCTAGGATTGATGTAGATGATACAAGTTTTATAGATGGATATGTTGTATAGTACCAGGCATACTATGTTATAACTAATATTGGTCATGATGATGGGGGTTGACAGGATATGGATGTTGATGTTGGGGGAGATAGAGGTCAATAGGTAGGAGTTGGTGGTCTAGATGTACAAGTAGTGATATCTAAGATGGATCATGAATGAGTATCTCTAGCCATAGCACAAGCATCATTGGTAGCAACATAGGCATCTTTGGTAGTAGCATAGGGTCAGGTAGCCACTCTTATAGTGGAAAGAGATTAGGCTAGAGCTTAGCTAGCCATGGTGATATAGGAGAGATATTCTATTTGCTAGGTAGGATGAGTACTATCAACTGTGGGACCAATCAGGACTATCTCAATGTAGAGATATGTAGCAACTATGGAAGAGGTATGGTATTATGAGGCCTTAGTCTTTAGGCATTATCTAGATGAGACCTATTGGGGTGAGTATAGAGATGGGATGGTAGGAGGTATTGATAAAATGACATTAGGTCAGTGGGTCACATCTATGGGAGGATAGGAAAGTGTAAGAGGGTAGGCTCTAAGAGGTAGTGGTGCCTTAGGATCATATTTTGATTATGAGACATTACATATTTTTTATTTTCTATATGATTTTGATATCATCTTGTGATTTGATGTAGTGAGATGTATATTTTTGAGAGACATGTAGATTTTGTATACACTATGATGATTATTTATGAGATATAGATGTGATCCTTTATTTATGGTTTGTGGTTCATGGTTGTGATGTTCATGCTGACTATTTATGATGCCATATTGATTATGGTTATGTTTATGTGGACTCACCTAGCTAGGCATGTGATGATATGTCTTTTTAATTTATATTCATGATGATGTTTGATATGGATTAATGTTATTGATGTGATTATGACATGATGGTTATGGATGACTATGATGATCTTGATATGATTATGTGATGCTAATGTGATGTTGTTGATGATTAGAATGATGGTTATGACATTATGATTATGGTATTTGATGATGTTTTTTATGGATTTGATCATTTAATTTCATGTTTGAAATGATCATGTTTATGATATTAATATGATTATGGTTATGGCTACTGGTTATACTTAGGTGGACAAGGTTATGATGTGATTATTGTTATGGTTATAGATTATGGATCATAATTATATGGATGTGATAAATGGTAGGATTTTGATAATATTATGATGATGTTTATGATTATGGTGTTCATGATAAAATTTAATGAGTATATGCTTCTTAATTTAGATTTACATATGTGGTGGATATGGTATATGTGACTATGAGGATGTGATGGTGATAGTTGATTTGTTTATTGAGGTGTTGATTATTCTAATGATGTATATTTTTTTATGATGTGATGATGATATAATGTGATGTGGTTATAATTATGGTCATTTTATTTAGATTAAGGCAAAACACATAAAGTAAGTTAAATAACAAAATTAGATGTGAGAAAGAGAAGACAATCAAGAGAAAAATGTCTAAGTGAATGTATCAACCAATATGAGAGAATAAAAAGGAGGTGTAATGCTTATTCTTAGGCAAGGACTAAAACAAATTGAAGCTGGATTGGCTTATGTAACATAAGCCCTTTGAATGCTTCGCATTATCATTTGCTAGTTAATTAAAAAAAGGTGTCTTGATCACATAATGTCAAGTAAGCTCAAAATCCCTTATTTATAGTGTATAAAGGGGAGATTAATGAAGATGGAACCTTCGTGTGAGATTAGCATGCCTCATCTAGAATTTATTAAAGAGTCATTATAAACAAGTCCATGTCATATAAGGTGTAGACTGATCGATTGGGGAAGTCTACTTATGAGAGTTGATTATGGATATAAAAATTATGTTGCATTTTGTGATTTTTTTATTACTTGGGAAAGTTGGGGAAGCTAATCAATGTGGGAAAATTCTAATAAATTTCTATGCTTTAACAAATGCTTGACTCAACCATCCTTCAAGGGAGTGGTCTAAGTTTTGTGTGCTTTGTTTAAGGCTTTTGATAGCTATCCTTCAAGGGAGAAGTATACCTTATATTAAGCAATTTTGATATGTTTTTGGTAGTTGTCCTTGAAGGGAATAGTCTGTGGATGCTAGGAATGACCCATGATTATTTTTTCTTATGTTTTTTTTTTTTTTTTATTGACATAGACTTGGTTATAAAAGATTAAAGGTTCACCTTGTATGAAGGCAAAACTAAAATCACAAGAAGGTTGATTAGGTGTAAAAGAGGTTTAGGTGAAAATGACCATGGGAATATGTCCTATAAAAGGGGTAGAAAGTACCATGAGAATCATGTCATGGGTAGAGCCATAGTACCCATTGTTCAAGATTAGGCTATGATTGTGATGGATAATCACATGATTCAACTTTAATCAGTAGTCCCTAAAATAAGGAGATGAATGTGGTTTGAAAACAAGGGATGAGCTTAATTTGGATAAAAGGTGAGTTTGATCCTATTTTAACAAAAGAAAGGATGCATATATGAAGTATTGAGGGACTCATGTTCTGGCTTCCCTTTAAAAGAGGAAAATTAATAAGATCCTAATCCATACCTATGCATTATGATATAAGTTCCAAGCCAATTTAAGGCAATCTTTCCTCGCTTACTATTATTCATATTGGTGACATGTTGATTTTTATTTAATATAAGGTCTCCAATATTGAATTATGATACTTTAAGGTGTTTGTTATAAGCATGCTTGATTCATTTTTGATAGACATGAAGGTGAGTAAGAGAATATAAATGACACTCATCAAGTAGCTCAAGTTCGGCTAAATGTTCTTGATGATAATCACTCTTAGAGATGAGATCTTACAGTGATATGTAAAGAGAGGGAATTTGGAATTCAAGAGGCAAGACAACCTCTACTCAAAACATAAGGGAGAAAGGGGTAACACCCATGGGGGTTTGAATGCTAGTACAATATGCCCATAAGGTGAAGGGGATGTGTAAATTACAATCTCAACCAAATACATTAACCATTTTAGTGAGCATATTATTGAGAGTTTTGTTAGAGGTTTCCACCTATTTATTAGCTTGTAGATGATAGGGTGATGAGAAACTTAACTTGATACCAAATGCATCACAAAGACCTTGGACTTATTTTTTTTAATATTTTCCATTATCAGTGATAATCTTATGAGAAACACCAAAATAATAAATGATGTGAATGTTGATGAAGTCAACAATATCTTCAGCTTTGGTTGAGTTAATGGTAGAGTTTGGTGGTCACAAATACCAAGGTGAGGTAAAGTTTCTTAGTATGGGTGTACCAAGTCTCATACTCTACAAACATGTGGCTAATATAGTAGATGGCTTGCTCTTTATGCTACTCATCCTAATGGGATATTATTACCCCTAAAGAGTGGTTAGTGGTAGAATTATAACGGTAAAAAGGTTGATCTTCTTTGAGAGGAATGAGGATGGGTGGAGACAAAAGGTAATTTTTAAGTGAATCAAAGGCCTTTTGATAGTCATTATTCCACTTAAAAGATACATCCTTATTTAGAAGGTGATGGAAGGGTTGGCATCAGTCTAAGAGCTGAGAGATAAAGTGACAAATGGATTGGATCTTCAATTACAAGCTATGGAACTGCTTGAGGTGGGTAGGAGGCATATCAAGGATTTATTTGATTTTCGTAGGGTCAAATTTAATTCCATATAGGTAAATGATAAAGCCAATGAGATTTTATGACAAGACCCTAAAAATACACTTCTTGGGATTAAGGTGGACATGGTAATGGATGAATCATTCAAAGATAATATTAATAATGGCTAAATAGTATTTATGACATTTGGATTTCCCAAGAAGGTCATTGACATAGTCTTCAATGATTTTGTGAATAAGTTCATGGAAGATGTAGGTCATGACACATTTATTGGTTTCACCGGCATTCTTTAATTTAAAGGGTATGACCTTATTGCAGAAGGTTCCCCATGGGGTGATAAAGGTATTTTTGTGTTGATATTCAAGGGTAATTAAGATCTGATTATAACTCAAGAATCCATACATTAGAGATAACATCTCATGGTCGATCATAAGATTAACAAGCTAGTCAATTCTCAGCAAAGGAAAGTCATCCTTTGGGGAATCAAGGTTAAGGTCACAAAAAGTCCACAAAATTATGCAGTTCCCTTATGGCTTTAGTGACAGATATGATGTTTGAGACCCATTGGGTATAATCAATGGGTTGAATGAATTTTATGGATAAGAGATTTTGAAGCTCTTCTTTGACAAGAAAGGTTATGTGAGGGTACATTCATCAAAGTTTTTGTTGAACTAGCTTGGAATTATGGTTGGTGACTATGTTATGGCTGGTAATGGAGGGATTGATTCTTAGCATGTCATTGTAAGACCAATAAAATGCTATGTTGTGGTCATGTAAGAAGGATGGGAAGTCTTGAAGTTCCTCAAAATTTAGTGATTGGATAATTTTGATAATGCACAGGTTATCTAGAGTGCCTAAGTTGATATCCATTGTGGATTCATTTGATATGGTTGAAGTCTTAGGAGGAAGATATTTTTGGATAGAAGGATATTATGCACCAAGATAAGAAAGAATAGAATCATCATCCTAACACTAAATGATATTAATGGTATTAGAGTCATCTCCTACCATCTCAAGATGTGTGAGAGGATTGGTTACAATTGCCCCATCCTTTTGATAAGTTAGGGGTCTAAGGCTGATCATGTTGATGAAAAAAAAGTTAGGGGGGATGATGTTAGAATCCTTAGCTATCGATGGTTGAGTGGATGGTGAAGATGGTATTTCCTCATCAATAATGGTGATGAGAGTTGGGTTGGTTTGTTCTTTATGTGGTGTGAAAATGATACCATGTGTTTTGTGAGGTTTTTAGGTTTTGATTAGAAGAAAATTGTGTGTCCTATTTTCATACCAACCTAAACCAAATATCTTCCATGAACACCTATAAAGATATGTCTTGGAAAAATCTAGTTTATCTAGGTAGGAGAAACTAGGGGTGAATGGTCAAGGTGAAAAAGAGGTGGTGGAAGTGTTAAGGGGTTTATTAAGTCCCCCATAGATGAAATTAGTTTGACAAGTTGAGGGCCCAAAAGGAATAATGGTTCCAATATTAGGGTCATAACTAGGTTAGTGGTCAAGTTTCCCATAATATTGGGAAGTATGGAAAGCATCAATTATCAGAAGGTGATACTCCCCTAATGAAAGTTGTCAGAAGGTTGATTCCAAAGGGTATGAGGTGGGGATTTGGGTGGAAGGTATGAAAGAACTAGTTTATTCTTCATTGGTAGAAGAAGACGGAGCATCATCTTTTACTAGTGAAGGTTTGTCGGATGGGGGAAAGAGAACATGAATGAGTCATTAAATCATGTTGCATGATGTAAAATGACTTGAGTCAGCATATATGGTAATAACTTGACCTTCATGCTCAAATTTGATGCACTAGTGTAGGATAGATGGAACATATCTCATGGAATAGATCCAAGGGCATCCTAGTAAAATTTTTTACTAGGAATCTCATTTTACTACATAGAAGAGCTTAGGAAGTGTATGGGGTCCTAGGAAAATGTGAAGGATAATAGTTCCTAAAGTTGTGGCCATGGTATCATTGAATGCTCAGAGCACCACTGAGGTTTTTGACATAATGTTCTCATGTAATTTGAATTGGTTGTATACGTGGGAAGAGATAATATTTATGTTATCTCCCTCATCAATCATAACCCTCTTGATGTAGGTTTGGTTGATGTATGTAGTAATGAAGAAGAGAGAATCTAGATCATTTGGATGGATGATGGGTATTTTTTAATCTTTTAAGGTAACAAGGCTAGAAATTTGAAGACATTAGACAAAGGATGCTAGAGGTTGTGGGTCTTTTGATTGGACCTCTATGAATTATAAAGTTTCTATCATCACTTGGTGGTGATGGGGTGAGGTATTGATCAATTCATACAAACTCATCTTCACTGGTGTTTGGTGAAGCTATTTTAAAACTACTCATTAGATTGACTTAGATGGATTGGATTGAGAGGGTCCCAAGATGGACACTTTAGGTTTGGTTAAAGGTAAAGGTCTTTGGTGTTGTCTAGGTGATTGGGTGGTGAAAGAGGGATATGTTCATTGAATGGACACTTTTTCCTTTCCCTTATCCTTTAGTTGGGCTTGTGATCATGTGACCATATGGATGGTATGGATTAGGGGAGGAGTTAGGCTAGAGGATTGCCTCGGTTTGCCCTCACTCTAATGTGAGAGTGGGGGAGTAGGTATGCATTGGGTGCATATTTTTATTTCTTGGATCAGTGGTGGGATCATGGGAGGGTCATCTAATAATAAGTTATCCTCATAAGACAACTGATGGATCAAGACTTGGAGAGCCTTATATTTCTCCATGTCATGTCTAGGTGTTCTATGATATGAGCACACTAAGTGGTCATTATACCAAGATGGTTTTGGACTAAGTGGGTAAATTTTTTGAGAGGTGGTAAGGTCAAGAAACAATATTGCAATAACTATGTAAACATAGTTTAATAAGACTCGATCAAAGGTGGAAAAGGTATAGGGGTCTTGGTTTTGGTTAGTGGGTTGGGAAATTTTTTAGAAGTAGGGTTGGTGATAGAGGTTTTGGGTAAAGGAGAATTCTTGGTGGATGGTTTTAGTTTTGGTAGAGAGGTTGATATATTGGGGTTAGAAGGTTTTTAGGTAGACATTTGAGAGGTAAGCAATTTGTTTATAGATGATTGGGAGATAGGAGTTTTAGTTATGGGTGGTTTGGTGAAAATAGGTGTGGATGAAAGTAGGAGTGATGGATTAACCAAAATTGGTGGTTGGGTTTTGATTGGGATGGTTGGTTTCCCAATTAAATTAGAGGGATGAGGTCCCAAAATAGAGGGAAAAGTGGAGAGGGGTGGCATAGTTTTGGTTTTTGGGATTTTAGGTCATTTTACCTTCTTTTTTGACTTAGTTTGGGGTTTGTTTGATAGGTTTAGTGGGATTAAATCCAACTTTACTAATGGGTGATTAATGTTATGAGTCGTAAATACACCAAGGTTTTTGGTGGGTTTGGTTAGAATGGTAGAAAGTAATTTGGTTACTTTGGGTGAGTTTGGTTTTGATGGTGTTGTTATAGCTTGGTGGGTAGAGGCATCCAATGGTTGGGTTGTGATGATCATGTATTTGATAGTGGAGAGGTTAGATTGTTATGATAAAGGAGGATTATGCTTTTTTATATAAGGGATCCCAAGCTATTCTCAAAAAGTGGCCCAATCTAGGTTAGGATCGGATATGAATTTTAAGTTTTTAACCAGTCTGGAGAAAGGTTTATAGACAAGTCTGAGTCCTCTAGTAGTGGATTCAAAGGATAGGCCCAAGGGTTGAGGAAGAATTATTACCTCATCCTTTTCTTGATTAAAAGGTTCTAATATCTGGGAAGGTAATTCCTCGATGGGAAGTGTAGGCAAAGTGGTTTCTTCCTTAGGAGTGATTTCTAAAGGAAGAGTGGATTATAGTATGATTGAAAAAAAGGTAGAATGGTAATGGATGCTTCCTCTTATGTGCATATAAAAGGAGAGGTCAGTGAATCCACTAACTCAATAAGTAGAGTAGAGTAAGAGGTGATTTGGTCAGTGGTTTCCTCAATAATGATTTCACCAAGAACTATATTGATAATATGGGCCTCATGGGTATGAGAAGATTCTGCTTTGATTTCATTGTTGACAAAAGGAGCATGGTTGGGAAATGGTTGTCTGAAGATGTCAGGTAATTGGTTTAGGGGTACATTAGGGTTATACAATACAAGTTCTCCCTTGTCAATGAGAGTTTGGACAACATTCTTGAAGGTATTACAGCTACTAACATCATGTCTAATGACTCAGTGGAAGTCACATAATTTTTTCTCCTTATACCATCTAGGTATAGGATGAGAAGAATCAAATTTTTATGGAGGTTTAGTCAGAGGGAGCTATATGATATTAGATATTGAAAATTTCTTCAAGACTGAAGCATATGACTCCCCAATTAGATTAAATTACTTGTGGGTTTTTCAATTTTGATTCTTAGTATTTTGATTGAAGGAATTAGAAGAGTTAGGCTGGTTAACTATGGGTGGAGGAGTGATTTTAAGGACAATCACATTCATGGTTCCCTTTTTTTGGTGTTAGTGTTGGTTTGATTGTTGGGTTTAGAGTAGGAAGCCTCATTTGATTTGAAGTTAGAGTTTTTGTTTCTCAACTTCAATTTTCCCTCATTGATGGCTCTATGTTCTAGTTTTCATGCCATGGTAAAAGCCTTGTCAAAGGTCCTAAATATTTGAACCCATAAGTTAGAATAAATTTGTTTGGCACAAGCCTGAGTAAAGAGTTCAATCAGTTTAGTTTTGGTAAAGAGAAAGAGAGTTGGTTTATCAAACTTATCTAATGATCTATGAATTCATCAATTGATTTGCCATCAAATTGCTGAATGCAATAGATATCGGTGATGGAAACCTTCTTGGAGATGTTTATATAAAAATGATCCAAGAAAATTTGACCCAGTTGGGTGAAATAAAAAAGAGAGATTTTTTTTATAGAAATGTACCAATCTAGTGCTAGACTAGATAGAGACATGGGGAAGGTATGAAGAAGGAGATCATCATCATAGGCAATCAAATAGCATGAGTGCCTAAATGCTCATGGGTGTTGTTAAGGGTCTTCCTTACTTTGAAATTTAGAAAATTTGAGAAGTTCCCACTGAGAAGGATAGGGTTAAATAGGGATAGATGGGTGAATTGGTTCATTACATATTTGGTCATATGAAAAAAATTTATGAGCTCCAAAAATGGATGACTTTAAATTAGTCATTTTGTCCATTAACATTTTGACAAGGTTGGTTTGGGGTTGTGCACCCTCATAGTTGTAATGTAGATTATGTTGGGTTTTGGTAGGCACAACATATGTATAGTTGGTGGGGGGTTGAGAGGTTGTCACATATTGGTATGTGGATATGGGTAGTTAGGATGATGTCACATATGAATACATGGAGATAAGTGGTTGGGTATAAGGTAGAGGTACATGTAGACACCTAAATTTGGCCAGCAATGGATTCATATCTAACTTTAGACCAATTATTTCCAATCATTGAATATCTAGCCCAAAAATTTCTATTAGTCTCAAATTTGGCTTCATAACCTTTCATTAAATCAATTTGACCTATTAAATCAATTAAACAAGGCAAATACACACATTTAATTAATCAAAATCAAATAAATGACAAAATACCTAAAAAGAATTAACTTGCACATCCTAATCAAAATCAATTATAAAGTTAAATCAATTTGAAATATTAATTGAGTTCATCCATGAGCTAATAAATCAATTAAATCAATTACTAAAAAGAAAATTCAAGAGCATCTTACCTTTGTGAGTTGTCTCAAATGGAAAATATCTAAAATAATATTTTAAGAATATGCCAAACTCAAACAAATTTAGTGAACTCAACCATGGTTGTGAGTTATCCCTTTTGGAAAATATCTAAATAGAATATCCTAAGAATATGCCAAACTCAAACAAACTTAATAAACTCAACCATGGTTAGATTTAACCCATTCCAAGGGATTTGAAAGCCTATAAAAACAAGCCTAGATATTTTCATTTTAGGATCTCAATAAAGTTAGAGTTATAATGTAGGAATAGATTCATGAAGCTAAAAGCATAGTGTTATAATGTTAAAATTGAGCCAAGCCATCAATCAAGCCAAGCATTCAATAATGGTGCATAGAGGAGATGTTGTTAGCCATATGTAATTGATTAAGACTTATTATGCATAAACCAAGCAATCAAAATGAATAAATCATTTAGATATTTCAAGAAAGGTAGAGATTGTTATTCTTTGCATTTTAGTTGGGTTTTCAATTGTTGTTTGTTCATTAAGCTCCCCTTAAAATCTAGGCCTAGAGATGTTATGATAGTATGTTTATTTTATTTTGTTTTCATTTTAGAACTAGCACAATAATAATCATCCTCTCTTTTTCAAATTATTTAATCACAAATGACACGCTCGATGGGACTATCTTCATGAAAGCACAACCCACAAACTTTTTTATATTTCATAGTTTTATTTATTTATTTATTTGCTTTGAGTAAAAATAGCCAATAAAGAATTCATGACTTTTTATTTACTTAAAAAGTTTATCTAATTTTTTTATGAATATATATAAATATTTCATTGATAGTTTTTAAAATTTAATTAAAAAAATTATTTATATTTTATACATTATAGTTCTTTTAGTGACTATCACTTTTAGTTTTTAATTTTCTAGTAAAAATGGTTAGTATAGAGATCATAACTTTTTTTTATTCATTTTTTTGACCTAAATGGTTTGAGAGAGGTATAAGCTATATCTACAAATAACCTCCAAAAATTTTGTAACAAATTGATGTTTATTTTAAAATTTATAAATTATTGACAATAGGTTTTTATGATTTTTTTGATCAGTTTTCTTGTTTTTTACCTTTTAACTTGTTTACATGTTTCATAAGTGTTTTTTTTTTTTTTTTTTAAGTATATATATATATATATATATATATATATATATATATATATATATATATATATATATTAGTTTTTATTGATATTTTTTCTAACTTTTTCCTAGCCTAACATGATTTTTTTTGGGCTTTTGCCTTCGGGTTGACAAATTTAACCCTTCAAAATTGCTTGTCTCATTTGATAAATAAGATTCAAGGTTAAATGAAGTTATGACCATTTATTTGTAGGACCTATTTGGAGAAAATCATTTAAATATAAATTAGTCTTTTCAAACTTCATTTATATGTCTAAAACAAAATAGGAATCCTTCATTTTTGTGTTTAAAAAAACTTTTTATGATGTTTTATTGGTTAAGTTTTTGTGGTTTATTTCAAATTTCACAACTTAAATCCAAGGGGATAAAAGAACACCACTACACATTTTGTTTATTTCTATAAAATTGAATACACTTAAATATTTTTTTGTAAGTTATTTTTATTATTTGTTTAGTCTAATATTTTTTGAGTAAATAGGGAGTTGTGTATGTATGCTCTCCCATCCGTCCCCTTTAAGGAATTTTTGGGATCAAAAGTGCCAAATTTGTTTTAGGTAGTTTTAAATTATTTATATTTTCAAAAATTAAAGCCAAGGGGATAGTAATGAATCTAATAAAACACATTTAATTTGATGCAATGAAATTAACTTCACTTTCATTATTTGCAAACTTGCTTATTGATTGTATGTTTTTGTGAAAAGATACATACGTGTATGCTCTCTCATACATCCCTTTTAGGGAACTTTTAGGATCAAAATCTCCATCTCATCACACTTTGAGCCTAGTACAAGGCATGTAAATAATGTCATTTAAATCTCTCTTGAAAAACTTGCAATAGTATTAGGTGATTTTGAGGTGACCATAAAGTCTTTCTATTGTGTCATTTATTTCATGCATCTTGGCTTGTGAGGGGGACTTCATTAACTCCCATGAGTTCTATATGGAATCTTTGACCTGGGGTTTCATCTCCTAACATTGAATTCAACCACTCCCACTAAGATTATAGGTTTGAGTGGTTAAACTACCTTATAATGTTGGAGTTGCACATGAGATGTATCTACAAATTAGACATCATACTGCATTGAGTAAACAATGGATGTAGTGATTGTAAAAAAGGCAAGACCTTTTTACAACAAGCCAAGTGCCATGGACACCCAAATAAAGTGATTTTTTTTCATAATTTGACATGAAAGTCATTATGCAATTGATCCATCTAAAACATTCATAAAATAATTAGTTTAGTCAACCCCACATTGCCATACCCTTGCTAGAATTTGGATGATTATACTTAGTGTATTTTGGTCATTTTTTATTGGTGTGTTAGACTTAAATTTATATTTTTCAAACCATGTCATTTAATGAGTCATGAGTCCACATCACTCTATTGTTTGAAGAGGCATTATGTCATCTATATGACACTTTAATTTAACTTAGCAAACATTCTATTTTATGTGTCAAAACATTGAGAGTAGCACTCGATTGAGGAGGGTACCATTATGATTCCTAAATAATTTAAAAATCTTGTGCCTTTAAAGTATTTAAACATAAACCATTTGTCACATCATATTTTAGGAGTGCTAATTCCATTAGGCTACCCATTTTATTTCAAAAGACTTATCTTGTTTCATCTTGCATTTTCATTATCATTTGCTTACAACCAATCACTTGAGCCTTGTTGAATATTGGATTAGCATGGTCAAGCTATTCAATTATTTCTATCTCTTTGTCATCGAATTTATAGTTTATCCTTAGTTTAGTCATTGATTAACTATTAAAAGTTCAAATTCAAATATTGGTTGATTTCAGTTTAGACCTCAATTCCTAGGGTTGATACCTAGATCTTCCTCTTTTGGATTATGTAACTTGGGTTAATTTGTCACTCAAATTTAGAAAATTATATTATTTTGTGTTTTTATTTTGGTCAAATCAGTTTATCTTCAAACATTTCTTATTTAGTATCTTATACCAATCAGATCATGTTTTACGCCTAGAATCATGTGCCTTGTTTATGTTAAACTGTTCCAAGTTTGTTAAATTAATCAATCATATTTTTTAAGTTGAGATTTTACCACCATTTGGTCATTAGTCCTTGCATATCCTATTTGAGCCTAGATTTTGAATCTACATTTGGAAAAAAGACTTAATAACTTTTCCCTTTAGTAGCTTAGATCTACTTGGAACATGTTTCAACATTAGAGTTTGGTAGTTTGATTCTTAGGTCATTTTACATGACATTTGCATGTATCAAACACTTAACATTAGTCATTTGATGATACACTATTTTTATCAAGTCTTTACATATACTTTTTGGAGATTTAGCTCCACCCCTTTTAACTAAGACATATCACATTTAAACCCCTTATCCTTTAGACATAGTGTTTCAAAGTTTGTAGAAATCTAAAAAAAATTGTTTTCAAAGCTTTCATCATTTATGTGGATATGTATAGCTACAACTATGGTGGAGTCACATATAATCCAAATTATGATAGAATGGCTACATAGAATCCTATTAGGAATCCCTATAAAGAAATATTTTCTGATTTTTATTATTCTCCCTATAATACTCCATATAGGGAACATAGTTAAAAACCACAAAATCCAAATCAAGTTACTAATTGGGATGATATGTTTTATGAGGAGGACTTAGATGCTTTGGATTTTATGAGTAATCAAGCTCAATTGTGTCATACCATTTCTAATCTAGGACCAAAAAATCATACCATTTCCATACCAAGACCTAGTCCTTTGGTTTGTGTGAGTAACTAAGCTCCACAACACCCTTTCATCATTCCAAGACCTAGTCATTTGATTTGTGTGAGCAATCAAGCTTTACACTACCCTATGTTACCATCTTAGGACTTTGTCTTTTGTCTTATGTGAGTAATCATGCTCCGCAATTCCCTACCATTATTCAACCATAGACCATTCCTCATCCAATACCAATCCAATCAAAACCTCAACCAATCCAATCATTTGAAGACCAAGCTATGTTCAAAATTGGTATTTTTTAACTCATTATAAATCAAGGGCAAGAGAACCAACCAATCCAAGATGTTTTTGTTGAGCCAACCATTTGTGATAAGTTAACCTATGATGAATTACCTTTCAATCCTATACCTATTATTGAGGATTCTCACTATGACGAGCCAATCTTAGCTGAGTCACTTCTTAATGACTACAACTTCCTTTAGGAAAATCATTACCTTGACCATATGCCTATTTTGCAAGAGTTGTCTATTGATAAATCAGTCTTTAAGGAGATGTCTCTTTACCTTTTTCCCATCCTAGAGGAGTCTCACTTTGATAAACTAGTCTTAGTGGAGCCCATCATGCCATTACAAGTTATTATTTATCCAATACCAAGAATTCAACAAGACATCATTGAAATAGAGTATTCATCAGATGAAGAATTAAAGTTGGAGTCAGGGTTCTATTTTTGAACCAATATCAAATTTAGCATCAGAATCAAAATCAACATTAATCTCAACATTGGATTTAGAGTTCATTAAGTAAGAATTAGATTTAGATACAAAATATGTTCATGGTTGTTACAACATTGGTTATGCATGCCTCATAGATCAGTTTGAATACATTTGTGATCCTCCTACAATTTTTGAGGATGAGTAATTCAACATCGACATAAGTTATCCTAGTATATTCTAAGGATTATGTAGCCTCTTCCCATTCCATTGCCATTTTACATACAATTACCATCAACTAACATATCCATTTTATTGACATTCCACCTCCC
The DNA here is from genome assembly GCA_037957365.1 of Torreya grandis. Taxonomy (NCBI): domain Eukaryota; kingdom Viridiplantae; phylum Streptophyta; class Pinopsida; order Cupressales; family Taxaceae; genus Torreya; species Torreya grandis. Next base: position 171,708 of record JARHVA010000436.1, read on the forward strand.
ACAAGTGTCGATTGGGATTGACAGAATCACACTTTATTAAACTACATCCATGGTGACATATCAGTTGAAGAAGGGAAAGGAGGCCAAGACCACATTCATGTATCTGAAGAACACTCTTCTAGTGAAACCTTTTTGGAGGTACTAGGGGACAAGCAAATTTCAAACTCAACATCTTATAGTGAAACTTTTTGGAAGTGCTAGAAAACAATCAAAGTCAAAATTCATTGTTCTTTAGTGAAACCTTCTCAAAGGCATTATGGAACAATCAAAAAAACTTCATTAGTGAAATCCTCATCAAGGCATTGATAGTTGAGCACAAAATTTATTCAATGGTTAATGAAGATAATATCAAAGATCAAATCAAAATAGCTTCTAATCTACAATCTAATCAGATGGTAGCTACTCTCAAGATCAAACAATAGAAAAATTTGGTGATCTTAACAAGAGGATATTAAGAAGTCTTCAACCTCACCACATTTAAAGTTATGTTAAATCTAGCATCAACAACATTATGTGTGACTAAACATCCTGATCTTCATTTGTTTCCCCACAATTATACATTCCATTACCATCAACCTTCCATTTCATAATCAAACCTACCATCCATTATTTGTTCTTGTTTACCATTTATGGCCACACTTTTCTTTAAAGAGGCTTCAAAGATACCTTATCTCAACACTTTAAGGAATTATAATCAATGACTAATGAAGATCACAAAATCTTTCTTGACAACCAAATCTATAGCTAGTTCTTGACAGAGCAACTATTCAGACAAGGTGTGGGATAGTAATTAACATGATTGACTATTTTGGTTATATCATTTGTTGATCAAGATGTGCATCTCCACTTCAATAAGAACATCAAAATCAAAAAACATACATAGGCCAAAACCAAACATGTACCATACCATTTCATTACCATGTTATTTACATTGTTACATATCCTTTTACCATTGTCGTATATCCTAGCTATTCACCCCATTACTTGGGGGCAACCCTCTTACCATTTTATCTAAAACCATAATTATCCTAAAGCAAGACCATGCCATCCTCTCATTTTGACATTTCAACTAGACCATCCAACCATTCCATTCATACTCAATCAAACATGTTTTGAATCCTATCAAACTAGCCCTTTGACCTTGGTTCATTTATTGGTTTCATGTTTTTAGCATACAAAATCATACCAATTTCAATAGGTTTTTCAAGCACTTCAAATAAAGGTAGTATTTTGGAGTAGTATGATAGAAATGTTAGCAATTGCATCCTTTGTTTCTTATTCCCTTCTTATTATGTTTGTTTATATGAGCCTAATTATATCACCTATTGGGGTAAGTCTATGTTCACCAGTCTTGATACTAATTATATTCCTTGTTGGGGTAAATTGGTATCATTCATATATTAGTTATATCCTAGTTATAATCACTTATAGGAAAACTAGGGACAACATTTGTTTATTGTGCCTTAACATATCATCTATCCATTCTTATACTATACTATGCCATCATACCAACTATGCCTATTTTTTTTGAATTAGATACTACACTAGTTAGATTCCTCCACTGTGAGGTGAACTACTATGAGCTAAATCCATTTTCGGACTATGTGGGTCAATCATGTTGTGGTCAGTTTAGTCCCCCTTTAGCCATGCTCTCACCATTTTATGAGCATCATTTCAAGTTCACATTCTCTCACCATTTTATGAGCATCATTTTAGGTTATAATGCTCTCATCATTTTTTAAGCTTGGACCATTTTAGTGTCTTGTCATTCTCTATTGAGTTAAGATGCTTTGAAAATTCCAAAAATATTGACCACTTCTTTGCCTTAAGGATTTTGGGAACCCTCACTAAGTCACAAGCAAATCACTTTTTCCTTAGTTTATCCATCCTTTTTGGCCTTTTTTCCTATGCTATAACCATTAGTGAATTCATCCCTATTATTATATCACATTCATCATGTCTTGTGTCAATCATCATTTTATTTGAATTTCTTGAGAGGACTGCATTTGGCCTAAAGTTTTGCTAGATTGTCATATCCATAGAACTATGTAAGTAGCATCAACTTGCTTAGTGCATATGGAGATAACTCGACCACCCCTTTCATTTTCTTCTGTTCCTCCATCTTGTTTATTTTTTTAGTTGGCTCCTAGTTTCTAGGGGCAATGTTTGTCATGTTGTTTATACTAACATAAGGACTAAAACTTGTTTGTTTTTTTATTTATCTTGTTTGCTTCTTTGTTTTTTTTTTTCATTTGTTTTTTTGTTTGTGTGCCTATTTGTTTTCTTTTGTGGCCATGATTTAGTTTATGTGTGTTCATTACATGAGTCCTTGCATGTTATTCTTGAATCTATCCATATTCAAATGTCTACATTTTCATCATGGTTTTTTATCATCGATGTAATCATTTTATATTAAGTATTGGATATTAGGAGTTAGTCCTTATGCATATTTTGGCCATGCCCCCATGGTGCTCTATCATGAGGCCTACCATCAAATGACATAGAAAAAATTAAATTTGATAGGTCTACAACGTTAATGTAGCATCACCATCTCCTTGATACTGACATCAGCTATAATCCTAATCCAATAACCAATCATATCCCAAATAGAGTAATTAAGTAATGAAAAAATTTCAAAATTTGTTAGTTTGGATGAGCATCTCCCTATTAGCAGGTTGTCCTAATTCATCTTTATCCTTTATATCAACTTATCAATCATCAACCATCAATCATGTTTTCATCATTAGGGTATAATACATTAGCACTATACACAATCCCACATGCATTCTTAATGATTATATCACTTGCTAGGGAAAATCATTATGTTATCACCAATTTTCCTTTCTTGTTTGTCTATTCTAACTGGGGTAGCTCCATCTTCTCAATGATTATATCACCTATTGTATAAAATCATTGTGTTATCATGCCACATTACCACAATCAAGGTATAATTCTTATAACCACCTTTGGGTAAACCATTTTACACCATCCCACTTGCATTTCTCAGTGATTTTGACCAAATTTGAGTAAATTATTGTGTTATCACCCCATCATCTTCATTTTTTTGGTCCTCTCATTTTGCTTCTTTATTTTGAGGGACCATTTGTCATGCTACTTGCCAACCATTCCATCAAGGGGGTAGCTACAGTTCAATCATTACCATTATAGTCATAAGCATAAAGAACCATTTTATTCTTTGAAAATATGTTACTATACTTACAGCTTACAACATCTTCCTAAATAGGGGCAAATTGTAGATACTTAAATTTGGCCACCAATGGCTTCATATCCAAATTTAGACCAATTCTTGCCAATCATTGAATATCTACCCAAAAAATTTCTATTAGTCTCAAATTTGGCTTCATAATCTTACATTAAATCAATTTGACCTATTAAATCAATTAAAAATAAGGCAAAATACACACATTGAATTAATCAAATCAAATAAATGACCAAATGCTTAAAAAGAATTAATTAACTTGCACATATTAATCAAAATCAATTAGCAAGTTAAATCAATTTCAAATCTTAATTGAGTTCACCTATGAGCTAATAAATCAATTAAATCAATTATTAAAAAGGAAATTCAAGAGCATCTTACCTTTGTGAGTTGTCTCAAATAGAAATATCTAAAATAATATTCTAAGAATATGTCGAACTCAACCAAAGTGATTAAACTCAACCATGGTTGTGAGTTATCCATTTTAGAAAATATTTAAATAGAATATCCTAGGAATATGCCAAACTCAACCAAGCTTAATAAACTCAACCATGGTTAGATTTAACCCATTCCAAGGGATTTGAAAGACTATAAAAACAAGCCTAGAGATCTTCATTTTAGGAGCTCAATAAATTTAGAGTTATAATGAAGGAATAGATTCATGAAGCTAAAAGCATAGTGTTATAATGTTGAAATTGAGCCAAGCCATCAATCAATCCAAGCATTCAACAATGCTGCATAGAGGAGATGATGTTAGCCATATGTCATTGATGAAAAATTCTTATGCATAATCCAAGTAAGCCAAATAAAGAAATCATTTGGAGACTTCAAGGAAGGTAGAGATTTTTATTTTTTGCATTTTAGTTGGGTTTTCAATTTTTGTTTGTTCATTAATCTCCCCTTAAGATATAGGCCTAGAGATGTTATGATAGTGTGTTTATTTCATTTTGATTTCATTTTGGAACTAACACAATACTAATCATCCTCTCTTTATCAAACTCCTTGATCATAATACATAACCTTGTGGGTTAGGGATGTAGCTTGGGTTTTGTGTAATGGGTACCTATTGAGAGATTAACATAGGTTGGGTAGGAGGTATGGTTAGGTTAGTAGATAGAGGGTAGGTGGTAACTTTGGTACTAATGGGTGGAAGGGTATAAGGTATGGGAACCACCAAGTTATGGAATATAGTGGAGGTAAGTAGGTTATAAATGAGAGAAATGGTGGTGACATTAGTAGAGGGTACTCCTATAGTAAGGGAAGTAATGGAGCTCAAAGGTTGGGTTGTTCCTATCCTAGGAAGGCTATTGGTTGGGGAAAAGGGTGCTTGGGTGTTGCTTGGTTGAGTGGGTTGGTTTTGGATGGTGGTATCAGTGGGATTATTGGCAAAGGAGGATACCTAGGTGACTAAATTTTGGAGGAGATGGTGGAAATATAAGTGTCTCCCATGAGGTGGGATGGCATGCCATAGGGTAGTTTAACAGGTAGAATTGAAGTAGGGGTACAATGAGATATGGTGTTAAAGTAATGATGGAGGGCTATGGGGTTGTTATCTAAAAATGTGGTGAAATATGCATCACTTTGGGAAACCATCTGAGGGATCGTAGGGCCTCTAGAAGGATGGGGAGAACTATCTGCATCTGAGATGTAGTCCATGGACAAAGGAGAAGAGGAAGATGGATGATTAGGATGTGGGTCTTGACTTTCTTGGTTTCTTAGTTGTTGCCTAATTCAAACCATGAATATAAGGAAAATAAGAAGACACAAGCAATATCACAACTTAAACAAAGAAAAGACAAGAAAAAGTCAAGGAAACAAAACACACACTATAACACGTTAAATCCTAAGATTATTTTTAGTCTCTCTTATGGATTATGCCTTAATCTTTTAAAATTATGTGACTCAACTTGGTTTGTAGAGAAGGTACTAGAAAAAAAGTCTATGTTTAGTTTTAGGTTATGTTTAAGCTCTCAAAAGAATATATATTGGAAATTAATACATGGCTTGATATTGGTACCTACCCCCTCACTTCACACACTACAATAATAAGGGTATCAGGTGCTTATCTAAGATATACCAATTGTCAAAGATTATACTTAGCCAGTGAATTGAGTTGGTTCTCCCCTTCATAATAAAATCCAAGTAGGATATCTAGAAAAGGTGACCATTAGGTGATGAAATCTTAGTTGGGCCTTATGTTAATGTTTTTATGCTTGATTAAGTGTAAGTGGTTTAGTCTTGTGTGTGTAATAAGAGTGAATCTATGATTAGTACACTTGATTAATTAAGCTATGTGAGATAAAATAAGTAAGTGAATAATGGATGCAATCAATTTTAAGCCCAAAATGAAATTTTTATTTCATTTTATGAGCAAAAAACAAGAGGAAAAATCACCTATATGCAACTATGAACCCAAGAAAAGACTCAAGGGTCCCAGTGGGCATGCCCGAATGTTTTAGTAAAATTTCACTTATATTATTTGGAAGAAAGAGACAAAAAACTCAAGAAGGGTATGGCTAGTAGAACCTAGATTTGGTTTGCACTCCATGATTTATATTGTTGTAGATACTCCTCTTTGGCTTGGGAGGAATGACCTGAAGATAAGAAAACACTAAAGAAATGGTTGATTAGTTAGATAGTAGGGTGGATTACCTAGAAAGTTACATCCAAGAATCATGAGATTCCTTGGAGGTTATCAATCCACACTTTTAAATAATCAAGTTATAAAAATAAAAGACAAATTACTTGAATAGATAACAAAATGTAATAAATCAAATACAAGAAGTGCTTTATAAATGAAGAGGTGAATTTGATTAATTATAAAAATAAATAGATTGATATTAATGCTAAATGAATCAGGTATGGTTCAAAAAATGGGGTGATGATCCATGATCAAGTAGAGAGGTAGAAAGTGGGATTTGGTTGAGGTCTGATGGGTGAAATTAGCTTGATGTTTATTTGTCACACAGTGACTGTCAATGGTTAGGGTGACCGTTGATGGTTAGGATGACCATCAGTGGTTGGAGACCATCGATAGTTATAGATAGACCATTGATAGTTAGGGTGACCATTGGTGATTACTATGGGTTTTAGTTTGGGTTAATAAATTGGTTGATAATGTTACAAAATGGAATTCTAGAAAGTGGGTTTGGGTTAGGTTGGTTGTGAAATAGAAACAAAGTAACTAATTATTGAAAATATATACTTAGCCTGTTGGTTGTTGATCTAAAGATGCTTTAGGTAGTCAATTGAAAAAATTGTTGATGGAGTTTGGATAAATTTTGGTAGAGTAACAATACTTGGTTATTGGCTAATGGACGATAACACTTTGGATCTCTGTCACACTTGCTAGTTCATTGGTTCACTAGAAGAAGACTTGTAAAAGAAGTTTTGATACAAAGAAGCTCTTGATAATTGCCCCTCCCTTTCACCTCCTCCTCTATTTTTATAAAACGAAAGGAAAGGTGAAATAATAAGTTAAATAAGGTGTATATTTGTTTTTTTAATTTTATCTTTAGCATGCATTGGTTTTCACATGGATTAGATAATCTAAATATAAAAAAGTTGGAGTTGATGTGGGTGTTTAGTGTTTAGGCAGTTGGAACCTAATCATCAATGGTCAAGCCTAATCTTCAATGGTTAGGATGACCATTGATGATCAAGGGTAAGGTCAAGTTTAGACAAGGTGGGATAGTTAGTCAGTTAGCTAGTTAGTTAAATTGACTTATGTTTGTATTTGAAAGGTTTCAAAAGAGTCCCTAGGGGGTCCCGAGGTGGTCTAGGGGTTAGTTTACATCTAGAACCATTATGTGTGGTTTTCTAGTGTCTACACTAACTTAAGTGAGTTAATTAGCCCTAGTAAATTTAAAAGGTGTCAATAATTAATTATTTTTAATGAATAGGCATGAGTGAGATATTTTTAAAGGCTTGAAAACTCACAAAAGGTAATCATGAAAAGCTAGGATATTTCATATTTTTGAATTTCTATTTTTAGTAATTCATTAGTTATAGATGGATAATTTAACTAGGTATTTAATTTCGTTTAGTATTTCAATTAATTTTGATTAATATTTTTATCATTTTCAAGATTTGATAGGTCCATAAGCCAAATTGCATGTTGTGATGATGCATGATGATTAGAGATAAATTTGTGAGAGGTTTTTGTTATTTATGGTAAGATACCCCAATTAGGGATGCATAAACATGATTATAAGCTTTGATGAATGATGCACAAGAAAATTTGGTACATTTAATGATTCCTAATCTTAATTTACAAAGGTTCGTAAGAGTCAGTCTAAAGTCTAGTCAAAGGCCATTGGTGGCTAGTTTTAGGTGTCTACATTCTTTGTATAGTAGATTATTATGTTATAATTAGTTCCTTGTATTTTTATTTTATTTATTTATCTAGCTCATATGTGTGCATCTAAGCATATGAAATGGTAAATGATGGAGTAATAATAGTATGATCTTCCATATGTGATTATTATTGGCCCTCATTAGTAGATTGGGTTATTTTTTAATATTTGAAAGGATCCTCATCTAATGATTTTAAATAAGAATAGCCTTCGTGCATATATTTGATACATTTTTGTAATTTTTATGGTATTTATTCCCTATCATGTATTCATGGTCATCCAAAAGTATGTTATAATGTAACTGATTAGGTATAACATGGAAAGTAGGAGGTACTATCTTGAGACCTAGTATCACATCTAATGAGATGGTTCTAATTATTTTATGTGGAGTTTTATCAAATAATTTTATGATTTGATTTGATTTTTTATTATTATCCATGTTGATTCCTAATAATTATAAGAACATAGTGTTATAAATTTTCAATCTAGAACTTGTCAATACACTCTTGACCAAGTTATGTTGTACTTTAAATTTAATGAATAATGGAAATTTTCTCTCTATTATGTGTTTTGTGGGAAAATATTATTTGTCAAAAGTGATAAATTTATTATTATCCTTGAATTTATTCATAATGGAATAAAATGATGTAGGTTTTGTATCACTGGGTAAAGTTATTTCTTACAGTGCCTTATATAATATATCTTTGTAGACTATTGATATTTTGTGCAACTTTAACATTAAAATATTAGCATGAGAATTATTTAGTTGGTGGATGATGTCATAATATTTAGGTTGGTTGATTTGTCTTGTGGGAGGTGGAGGGGGTTGAGGATTAACATGTTGACTATCTTCATTCTACCACACATGATGGGGCACCCTACCTCATCTATTGTTTATTATATTAATCAAATAATCCATAATAATTCATGGAAAATAATGGGAGTAGGATGGTAGTTAATACAACCTTGATTTCTTCATGGAGGAGGAACAAATGAAATCACATATTCCCTTTCATTTCTATTATTAATAATAGGTATCTCATATTGGATGTTACAATAACATAATTATAAGAAGGCTTGAGATTGTTCAATGGTAAATCTACCCTTATTGGTGAATTTAGATTTGATCTTTTTTATCAAATGTTTGGCATAAATGATCCAAATAATATATGATATCCACTTAGAATAATGTTGGGCCCCTTTTTATGCTAACTAGTGGACATGTGCTAAATCAGAACATCTTGGTGTGAGGTAATCATTTCAAATAGTTGATATTTTGGTACATTTGACACCAGTTGAAATAATCTTTAAAGATTTTATGCCATCTAGCAAGTAGTTGCTTAGTGTCTAGGCTTTAAGGGACATCCCTTTGAGTACTACATGTGGAGGTTGGAGAGCATGGGCATCAAAGTAGTGGATCTAACAGAATAATGACTCCTAGTGATAGCTCAACAACCAATGTGTGCCCATATGACCTAGCTGAAAGATGTTACCATACCTATAAAAATAAGCTTGAACCCAAAGAAGAGGAGGAGATGAATTAAATCAATAAATATTTACAAAAATTGAGAATACCATTAATATAGTTGAGTTAGTATGGATACTAAAAAGAATATGCATTATAGTACCCAAGCTAATCTGTGAGCCACTGGGCATGGGTAAGTAGGAAATGAGATGATGTTATATTTATGCTATAAACTATACTTTGTTGATGAACTTTAATTTAATGGAAATGGAATTGCATATATAATTGGTTGTTGATCCATTTCATATAGTTTAACACTGTTGTATGATTATGACTTAAATTCTATATGAATAATGGCATAGTTTTAATTTTTGAATTATTAAAATGTAAATGTCTATTCTAGATCACTAATGGCATTTTTGTGCCATATAAAAACTTTGGTATACTTGTAAAATTGACTAAGTGTTGAAATTGGCATGCACCAAAGCCCTAGTAACTACACCTAAAGTGCTAACTTGAAGAATGAGCACCTGAGCATAAACCATTCCCTTGATTTGACTAAGTACCTAAATGACATGTAACTTATTATCCATATGGATTATGTCATTAAGATCTATAAATAGCTATATAGGAACTTGTGCCAAAAGACTTATGCCCCTGAAATTTGTGTAACTAGTCTAATACAGACTTGTGCCACTATGACTGGGACTAGTTCCCTTGAATAGGATTGCACCTTTTGATATTATCTAAAATGGCATGCATTGATAGATCACATAATACTATATTATAAATTACTAATTCCCATTGAGACTAAGGTTGTGCCATGTTTTAAATAGCCTAATGTGGGCCCTGGGCCCTTCATTATTGTGCTTTAAGTGAGTGCACAAGGTTTGTGCCTTATGTGAAATTGATGTCAGTGTAGTAGTGCATTTAAATTTTGTGTGCTATAGACTTTTACTATGCTTACCCCTATCTATATCAAGTACAAAATGGAATTGGATTGATTTCTAATCATGTGACTAAGCACATGAGCTAAATGAAGAAACTTTTCTACAACATTTTAGTTCCATTGCTAGAAACCTATGTTGAATTTTGTGGTTGTAATGGTGCAACAAAATAATGCTATGAATTTTGCTTGAGAACTTCAAGTGATATTTAGATTAAATGGAAGATATTTTTTCATAGAAGCATTTTACTTTCTAAGTATAGAAGCCAAGAAAATGGGTGTAAACTAGCATATATGATGCTCTATATGAGGTGTTCTTTTGTGAACTACCTATACATGTGTACTAGTGATTGGTTACTTATACAACCTCTAGAAGATGAAGATATGACTAGTGCTTTGAGTGGAAAAAGCATCACCTAGAGAGGATTGAGATCCTAGATGATTTTTGGATACACATTGTAGACAAGTGGTGGAGTGGTACGCTAAAGATCTATGTGTTGGAATTTGTAGTGTCAACCTTATATTACCTTAAATAAGTAAAGTATGAGTTCTTTCATAAACCAAGGGGTACATTCATAAGAGGGATTCAACATTGAGCTAAAGAAATTAGTGGTGGATTATGGTATTAAAATTGTAAGAATGGAAGGCTAAAATCCTTGTGCATATGAGAAATCATAGAAGGTGAGAAGGAAAGTGTAGGTGAGATGAAATGGAAAAGGAAGAACAAACTAACACTTGAGATATTTGAAGGAAAAACTATAACAAGTAAAGGTATACTCTGATAGTAGATATAGAACCTAGAAGTGCCAAGAGGACCCATAACAAGTGGGAAGGGTATGGGGAAGGATCCCTTAGACTACAATAGTATAAGGAAAGAGAGGTAGAAGCAAGAGACCAAGCTCAGTAGTTGGGTGTAGAATGACTTGGGTTCTTACAAGATGTGGAGAATGAGGATGCATCAAAATCACCTGCCTAATTTGACCCTAAAGCACAAGCTCATGCATTAGATTCTCCACCAAAATATAGAATAATGATAATTGACCCTGTTATCAACATTGAATTTGATAGAATTCAAAAATTGAATCAAGACTTTATGATCAAACAAGTGATTCTTTAATAAGGATTGAACAAGAATACCATGAAACTAATGAGCATCAACCTAAGAATCTATAACATAAGTACAAGCATTACCATTTAGAGGATGTTGGCTACACCAATTGGGCAATATCCCACAAAAAGTGGTGTGTTACCACAAGTGAGTAGTTCCATGTCATTTAGCTTGACAATGCAACCTATAACAACAAGGTTAGTGCTCAACCCTATAATTGAAGTCATTTGAGGACCACCTCCAACATAGATGCCAAGGGGGCAAGTTCCTCAGACTCTAGCACCACCCCCTCAAAAAAAATATTATGAAATGGTGATGCACTTTCCCAAGTATCATGATGTAGATAATACCACTAATCATGTGCTCAAGTGTGAACTTTAATGACACCCTCAGGGTATCACATTGTCAGAGTACAAGGTAACTTAGTTTGAGACCACCTTGATGGATTGTGCCCATACTTGGTATAAAATATTTGATTCAAACTAGGCTATAGTTGAGTATGATATACTAAAGGAGGCTTTCTTGAAGGAATTTGATATTCCTAAGTTTGATCAATAGAGTATTATGAAAATCAAGGAAATCAACTAAGGGTTATCCAAGAGTCCACACCTATATGGTGTATGGTTTAAGACCCTCCTTTCTGAGCTTATATATGATATCCACCCCTCCCAACACATGCAATGGTTTTTTGGGGGCTTGTTAGTACCTTTTAGAAGGGTGTTATCCATGAAGACCTTCACAAACCCCCATAAAGTGCTTGAAGCTACACTTTAGGCTGAGACACTAGGTAGCACTAAAAATAAGATTAGCCTATTTATGGAGACATAGATCATGTCAATGGTATCCTAGATATAAATGTTAACTATTGATTTATTGCATGATATTTACAATAGATTATGATGTAATGACTATGAGATGGAGGGTAATAACAAGAATAATTTCTTGTAAATAAATGTTCGCACCTTACTTCTTAGCTATAAATTTTGTCATGGGATACATGACTCTTATAACTATCCCTTATTATAGAATATGAGTTAAGTGAGAACTATTATCTATTACAAGATGTGTGATGCCTATACTCATTCAATAATGGATTGTTGAGTCATTAATGAGATGCATCAAAATATGGAGAGAGGCATGCGGTAGACAATGACCACAATTGATAGGTAGGTAAGTGGGCCAAGGAAATGAAGGCTATGGCTAACAAAATACTAGCTACGGGAATCAATGAGGTGCATATAGGTGAGGTAGAGGAGGTAATGGAGGAATATTCCCACTATAATCATGTTACAAGTGTGGGTTGACTAAGCATTACCAGTGTGACTACCCCATACATCTAACATGTGAGTATTATTGGGGACCATATGTGGTTAAGGATTACCCAAACTTATACAAAAATATAACTCAAGGTTAGCTTAGCATAGATAAGGGTGCCATAATGGTTAGGTGTGAGCCAAAGGAGTAAAAATGGACTCTCAAACTATAGTATACTCGTAAGGAGCCACATAAGGTGCAATCCACAACTTGGAGTGGGTTCACCACATAACCACCTACTAAATTGATAAAATAATTACACTTGGAATATGGTGAGTCAAGCCACACTAAGTGTATATCATGACCTAAGCCAAAATATATGCCCTACCCTAACCCTATGCTATATAAGGGCAACCTACAACAAGCTATGAATGTAATACAACATTTGTAGGGAGAGCTCCAACTAGCCAAATATCTAGAAGAATAGGGTCCCACTTCATGTAAGAAGAAAAATAGTTAGAAGGCTGAAGTACAAGAGTTGACTAAGATCCTTTACCTCCTACAAACTGGGGGGATACTTCCCCTTCTAAAAAAATTAATTTTAGAGTATGCAGGGAAGAGAATAAAGGAAGAGGTTATGCCTCAGATGATTGAAGTTGCTACATTTCATATGGAACAAGCACATGAATTAAGGTATACTTAGAATGTAGAGTATGACCAAGAACTACTAATAAACACCACCATCAATGGATGGTCTATTTTTGAGGTCCTTTTGGACATGGGCACCAAGGTTAACATTCTAACCAAAACCACCTAGGAGAAGATGGGATGACCACCTTACATCCCTCCTCTCTTATGTTGTTTATGGCTAACAAAACCTGAGTGCAACCTATTGAGATCTTGAAGGGTACTATTCTAGATATTATGGGCATCAAATTTGAGCCAAATTCAAGGTAATTGATTTGGTAGAGTATGATAACTATTCAACACTCTTAGGTAGGCCATGGTGCTATGCCAACATTACATCATGCATTTCAATAAGCACTACATGAATTTCAAGAAGGGAAGAGAGAGGGTAGTGATCCCCCTATCAAGTGATCAATGACCTCCATATGTGTAAATTGTTAATATCAAAGATGAGATCAACCACATTTATAACGTCATAGTGTGGGGCACCCAGAATCTTAACCCATGTGACCAAGAAGTACTTGAATAGGAGGATGGATAATTAGATTTTGATATAACTAATGTAGCCTATAATTGATGGGTTGAAGAGGCTTATAAAGTTACTATTCGAATGTACCACCTAGTATGGGCAACTAAGCCAAGGCTAGCTAGAATGGGATTGATAAAATTGATCACACTTAGAATAAATGGGTCCCCTATACCAGAAAGGTAGTGAAAAGGGTGTTCTAACTGAGGAAAGGGAAGTTTGTAGTGCTCCCAAAATATGGAAGGAGTCAACTTATATAGAACTATTTCCATGACATTGAAGCATGCATACCCAAGGAAGTATATAGAATGAGCACACTAGTTCATACCATAATGAGCACTACTACTCATTGATGGGTAGTGTAAAGGCCTAGTTTGCCAATATGGAAATATGTGAAGGCAAAAATATGCACTAAGTTTAGAAAGAGTAATGAGGACTTAGACATACCTACTTACTCAGGTGATTCCAACTCAATTACACATGTACATTTGTGTGAGGAAACCTAGACTGTCTACAATGAAAACATGCCTAGAAGCCTATGGGTGCATGCTTTCTATAAGACTTTGAAAACATGGGCATGAGTGTGGCACATTGTAAATGAAATGTACTAAGAGATGGGAGATGGGATATTGGGAGGTACTCAAGGAGAGGTTTTTACACACCTTCTCCTTCTCTTCATAGAGCTTAGAGATACTAGAGCCACTGCAAGTCATTTGTAGGGTAGTGTTTGAGGATACTTCCATCCTATAAAAGTGCCTTAGAGACATGCTCAAGAAGAAAGGATTGGTGATCCTAACATTCTTTGAAGAAAAGGCACTCAATAATGACTCTAGTGAGTAAGATGACAAAACCTAGAAGGATCAAAATTGGAAGGCTCTAACAGGAAGATAAATGTGTGCACCTTATGGGTGATAATGCCCTAGATGAAGAAGATCCAACTCATCTTCAAGTTGAAATAACTGAGGGGACAAGGCAAGTTAAAGACTCTCATCAGGATACGAATGAACCCTACTACACACCACTCAAGACCACTAAAGTAGACATCCTTATATAAGGTGGGTTAAAGATTTCCACTATAAGTGCTTACTAGTTTGAGTCATAAATGACATGAATCATAGACCTCTTGAAGGATTTTTGAGACTTATTCTTGTGAAACTATCGAGACATGATGAGAACCCAACCTTACCTTGAAAAATGAGCATCAATCTAGTGGATGGTGTGAGGCCTATCAAGAAGTGCTCATATAGGATGAATCCCAATCTCTATGCCAAGGTGAAAATGAAGATTGATGGAATGTTAGTTTTGGGCATCATTTACCTTGTATAGGAGTCTAAATGGGTGATCTTGATGGTCATAAACATCAAGAAGGATGGGAGAATCTAGATCTACATTGAATACTAGCTATTAAATGTTGCTTACATCACTCACCTGTTTCTAACCTCATTTATCAATGAAGTCTTGAATGACATCATAGGTTGTAAAATATATACATTCACTAATGGTTTCTTGAGCTACCATCAAGTGAAAATAGAAGAGGAGGATAAGCCCAAAACAACCTTTACAATTGAATGGGGTTATTTTTCCTATAATTTGATGCCCTTTGGGATCAAGAATGCACCAGTCATGTTCTCTAGAGTGGTGATCACTACTTTCAAGGACTTCATACATATGTTGATCTAAGTCTATCTTGATGAATATACTATATATGGCCTTGTAAGGGACCTTTATGAAAATCTATGCCTCATGTTTGAGAGGTGCAAGAAACTCTAAATATATTTAAACCTCAAAAAGTACATTTTCCTAACCCCCTTTAGAAAATTGCTTAGGAACATCATCTGCAAGGATGGTTTACTTGTTGAACCTATGCAGATAGCCATCATAATTTAGCTCTAGACTCCTTTAATGTAAAAAGGTGTTCTTACCTTTCTAGGCCATTGTGGCTACTATAAGAAGTTTATATAGAGCTATGCAAATATTAAAACACCTCTAGAGGAGATCTTACACAAAGATGTCCCATTAAATTAGGGAGGGGTACAAGAGGAGGATTTTGAAACATTGAAGATAAAATTGGCTAGTATACCAATTCTATAATTTTTATACTAGACTACTCATTTCCACTTCCATGTCAATTATTTGAGATCCATAATTGGTACCATATTGGCTCAACCAGGTGAGGGAAAGATGGACCACCCCATCTCCTTCACAAGTAATAAATTGACACAATCATAATAAAATTATACCACCATTGAGAATGAGGCACTAGAAATGGTCTATGCCTTACAAAAATTTAGGAAATATCTATTGGTGACCCCATTCATATTTTTCACTGATCATGAGGTGCTCAAGTACCTCATGAACAAGCCTATTTTACATGGGTGCATATATAGATGGATATTTATATTCTAGGAGTTCCAATTGTCTATTGTTACTAAACTTAGAAAGTATAAATTAGGGCCAAACCATTTATCCTACATAAATTTTGGTGATGTAGTGGTATTGAATGAGGATAACATGCTAGACATGAAAATGTACATAGTCCAGTGCATCCCTAAAAACTTGGTGGATATTGTCACTTTCATAATGTCTAGGTTTACATCTTAGACCATGTAAAATAAGGAGAAGTAATTTGTTTGTGCTACCCCCTTCCATCTCATTAAGAGGAAGTTGTAAAAACTAAGTAGAGATGAAATCATATGCTAGTGTTATAGAACATGAAAGGGATTGCATCTTGTAAGAAGTGTATGAGGAAATAATAAGAGGCCATTACACTGGAGACATAATTGTGTGTAAGATATTGTAGTCAGGCTCATGGTGGCCAATCCTATTCCAAGATGTAAAGGAGTACACCAAGGCATGTGACATATGCCAGTGCACTAAGAAGCCCAATTAATGGGATGATATTCCTCTCATCCCCATTCTTTCCCAAGTGCCATTTGATAAATGGGCCATTGATTTTTTTGGACCAATATCTCTTATAGCATGATGCATAGGTGTAAGTTATATTTTGTTAGCCATTAATTATTTCACTAAGTGGGCTAAGGCCACACTAACAAAAGACTACATAGTTATGATAACCACACACTTCATCTAAGAGAACATAATAAGTTAATATGGGTTCCCATTAAGTTTTACTAGTGACAGGGACACTCATATCATCAATGAAATGGTGCACATCCTCTTAATTGAAAACATGATGGTGTACCAAAAGACCACCCCATATCATCTATAGGAAAATAACATAGCTAAAGCATTCAACAAGATCCTAGGAATGTGCCTAAAAATGATATGTGATATTGGTTGCAAGGATTGGGATGATCACATTTTAGTGGTATTATGGGCATACCACATGACATGTAATAACTTGAAAAAGGTTACACCATTTCAACTAGTATTTGGTACTGAATCAATTCTCTCCATGGAATTCATGGTGCCATCCTTACACATTGCATGGATTGATCACTTAGATGACCAAGAATCTTTAAGCACAAGGTTAGAAAACTTGGAATGATTAAATGAAAAGCATGCCCAAGAAAGATAGAGTTAGAAAATCACAAAAGTGTGCTAGAAGCTCTGGCATGACAAGCATATCAAGTGTAAAGAGCTAACTAAAGGAGCATTAGTCATGATCTATGATTCCAAGTACTTTAAGCACCCAATAAAATTGTAAATAAGGTGGATGGGCCCCTAAATCATCCACCACATATTGGAGATAGGTGCATGCAAGTTTCACATGTTGTCTATTAAAATGATTCTAGGGCATTTTAATGACAATCGATTGAAGCCATATCAGTAGAAGGATGGATCTTATGTCATAAGAACACTGACTTCTTGGTCACTAGTCAATTTGAGTTGATATAACTAGAATATAGTTTGGCATAATCCAAACCATTCTTTTTATTTTGTTTTTATTCCTTATATAATGTAAAGAGGCAATAAACATCACATGAAGGCCATAAGGGCTTATCTACTAGTACTTCATGCATAATTCTAGCTGAGTGAGTTGAGCACTTGTGGTTTCTAAGCACATTAGGCCACAACACCTAATTTATGGTCATGTGAATATAATCTAGCTCTAATGACTTCATCTAGCCTCTCACATATAAGTCCAATTGGGTGAGTTGAGTACTTGTGCTTTCTAAGTGTTTGAGGCCATACATCTAAGTGGTGGGCATGTGAGACTCATTAGACTTAGAAAAAAGGTACATATAACCCCATGTGAAAGGTTACAAATGAAGGGTACTTTCAAGCCTATAAGTGAACTACTCTATCCTTTCATTTATAATTCCAATAAGGTGAGTTGAGCACTTTTGCATTCTAAGTGCATGAGGATAGACATCTAAGTGTTAGGTGTGTGAAACTCGCTAGACATAAGTAAAAAATGCACAAGATCCATGTGCACAAGGTGAAAATTTTAGGGCTCTTAGAGGCTCAAGAATGAACTATTCGGGTGTTTCCACACATAATACCAGTCAGGTGAGTTGAGCCCATTTGCTTTCTAAGCACTTAGGGATAGATGCTTAAGTTTCTAGGTGTGAGGGAGTGACCAAATTTTGAAGATTTGAGAATAAAATGACAAAGTACATAAGTGTAAAGGTAAACTTTGTACCAAAGTTAGATGAAGGTGCATTAATTAATCATGTGCTAGAGACCAAAGAATAAGGTAAAGATGATCAACATGGTTGGGTGAAAGAAATAAAGTGAATATACACAATATGACTATGCCCAAGAGAAATAGAAGAGAATATGAATCACTAAAGGGCTAGCACAATGGATTTGTATGGGGTGGGATAGGACAAGTAAATACAAAGCATAAAAAAATTATGAAAATAGATAAGCATGCTTGAAATGTAATCACAACTAAAAGAGAAAGTGGAATTGAGGAGGTTGAATCATGTGCATGTGAGGCATTGCACCCAGGTTACCATAAGGAAGGTGAAGGTTGTGCCAAGTAAATAAGTGTAGGAGAAGAATCATCTAAGATAATTGATGTCCACCTAGATTTGAGTGGGAAGTGACCATTTAAACTAAACGTCACTTCACTAAATTTCCATTATAGAGAATTTAATGAATTGGTGATGGAGGCATAAAAATTCACATTTAATGCATTGATGACAAAGTATTTTCATGGATTTTGCAAAATTTTGAGTTTTCCAAGAAATCTAGGTGCCTCCATGCCATAAATCACCTACATTAATGATGTTAGATAAGTAAATGGTATAAAAAAACCAGCAATATTATTACTTAGGTTACAAATTTTATACTAACTTAAGACTTAAAGTGAACCTAAGTAAAAACCAAAGAGCTGAGTTAAGAAAACCCTATACCAATGAGAATTTGAGCACTTTTAGGTAATAAAAGTGAATGAATGCATAATAGGAAGGATTACATTCATATTAATATTGATTTGGAGAAGTGTGGAGAGAGTATTCTATATAAATCAGATAGTTAGAGAAGTTAATTGATGCCTAGGCCACCATTAAAGGCTAACAAAGCTCCAAAACTGAGGGAATAGTCATAGATCCCATGATTATAGAAGTGACATCACCATCTGAGACTTCAGTAAACTACACCTATCATGCTTCAACACTAGTAGGTTCAGGATGGTGAAGAAAAAAAAGGATCAAGCTCTAATCAGGTATAATAAAACTCAAAATGGGCATGTATAACACTTGAAGTAGCCACTGCAAAAATAATAATGCAACAAGTGGAAGCAATGAGTGTGGTGTAGGTGGACATTGAGATGCTCATCAAAATGTCCTACCAAGTAATGAAATGCCATTTAGAGGTCATGATAGGGTAGGATTGGCACTATTTTGTGTACACCTACCATTTAAAATAATATAACCACTGCACATCTAGTCATTTTCAAGACCTCATAAAATATTATATGGTGGACATAAGATGGAAGATGATACAAGGTGATGCTCTATTTGACATCTCAATCTGATACAAATTGACAAATTCTAGTGTAACTCAACTTTATGAATTTCCATGCTTTGGTAATCTAGAGGAGCTTTTACGATTCCTACTCTTGCACATCCATGAGGACCACATTTACTTCATACGAAGGTGCATGAAGATTTTGGTGTAACTCATAAAGAGAATAACTAGGCTTCCAAATATTGATAAATACATCTATTAGATGATGAATTATGACAAATAGGTGGAGTGCATAGCACATTTCCTAAATTATTTAAAGGGGTTTTCATGTTCCCCATCAAGGAATGCAAGGACCCTAGCATGAGGGTGACAACGTACCTCATAAGCTCCAAACTATGACCAGGTGATTGATGGATTGATGTGATTAAGGCATACATTTGCATCACCTATCACATGGTGTAGGGCATATAGTTTAATATTTCCAAAATTATCACCAATGAATTTATGAATAATGTGTAAGAATTTTATAAGGCAAAATGGAAATTCTTGTGGGGATCCATTCTCGTTCTCATTATCATGGAATAGATTGGAATTATATATAGGGATGAGGGTAACCTTTGGGTCTTTCCAAAGCATAATAAATCCCTAGCAAATAAAAAAAAAGACTTTATGATCCCCCTCTCATTTAGTACCAAATATAAGACTCACATCATGGGATGGTGTGAGACGTACATAGAGGCCTTTGATCTAGAGTGGTGCATCCCTCATGGGCTCCCTTAGAGCATGTTTGGAATAACAACCTTTGTTGTAATACAAAACTATTATGTATTTCACTTGGTTATAGTTGATGGTAATAAGTTAGGGTGGCTAAATATCCCCTATGACCTCTCAACAAGATAATTTAGTGATGCACTACAATGAATCCCCAATGTGTAATAGTTAGACATTCTGATAAAGGAATTGGATATGGAGAGGCATGTCAATTTTTTTGTGCAAATGGGAAGGCCACTAAGGATGAAGAGGATGAGTTTGATCACATCAGCATCCATCCTCTCCAAGAGGTGACCATATCTAGGCATATATATATATAGGCTCTGTTATAGATGAAGCCAAAGAAGAAGGGGTCAAGTGTAGAGTAGAGCGATGATCCCCCTATCAATATCGATGATGAAGGGACCTTGATGCTAGTAGATAAGAATAAGTCTCCCAAAAATAATAAGGGGGAGACTTTGGAAGAGATAAAGGAGTGAATAAAGCTCAAGATCACCTCAAAATAAGAAGCCTCTCCTTTGATCCCCATAAAGAAGTGCATGAGATTCATGCCAAAGACTTTCCCTAGAATTAAAGAGAAGAGGAAGGGGAAGGCTCCTCTTATGGCACCAATAGTAATCCTATTAAACACAAAAGAAGAGATGGAGGAAGAAACATATGGGAGGGGCATATACATTGTGCTCGAGGAAGATGACTCCTCCTCGAGTGAAATGACCCCTTATCCACCCCCTCAAAATGAATTAGAGAAGAAGATGAGGATATGGAATAAAATTGGCCTTAGTGATATCACTAGCCAAAAGGTGTAGGAGTTAGAGGAGAGAAGGGAAGAAATGATAAAGGTTAGAATGTTAAAATAATCCAATAAGATGGTTGAGGGTGAGGAGTATAGGAGAGAAGGGGAGAAATACAAAGCATGAGAGCTGGAAAGGAAGAAAGAAGAAAGGAAGGAAGGAGGAACATTTGAAGATCCTAATGAGGTATAAGTGCATGAGGCTCTCAAAGATGACACTATTTCCATTTTTGGAGAAGTGAGACCATTAAGCATACCAACTGAAGAAGATTTAAATCATAAATGGAAATACATGGGCTTGGATTAAGATCACATTGATGTGGTGCTAGAGTTGCACCATAAGAGAGAGGCCATGAGGGCCAAGGGCATGTCTCAAGCCAAAATTGATCGAGTGGAGGTCGAGGAGATAAAGGGTAAAGAGGGGAAGATCAAAGCAACCATCAAGAAGAGGAAGGAAAAAATAAAAAATAGCTAAATGGAAAAGGCCAAAAATGATAAAAAGGGAGATGAAAATGTTGCCACTAGTTCAAAACCTAGAAAGGAGAAATCAACTAAAGAGGTGCTTAGCACCCATTTCAGCCTAGTAGAGAAAGCTACATAATAGGTAGGCCCTAGTTCTGAAGGGGTGCTTAAAGACAAAGAAGGAAATGTTGGCACCTCAAAAGAACAAATGAAGAAGGTAGTAGAGACCCCACTAGGGCAAGAGGAAAGTAAGGCTAGTGTCGAGGAGGTTCACATCAAAGAGCCACAACAAGAAGAAGAAGCAAGAAAAGGGGAAAAGTTTAAGGAAGAACCCCTTCAAAAGATGGAAAAAATAACACCGAGGAAGGAGAAGAGGTGGAGCAAGGGGAGAAGCCTGATTAAGAACCCCTAGTAGATCAAGAAGAAAGAGAAGAATAAGGCACTAGAGAAAGCACCAACACCAACAGAAAAGAGGAAGAGTTTGTTGAAGAAGAGGAGTATGAGCCAAGTTATAGGGAAAAAGTGTAGAGGGATTTCATCAAAGATGATGAATTCTACATGTTAGAGTATATGCAACCCAAAATTGCCACAACCCTAATGCACCATCAAGTTTCTTGGGCTCTCAATTACTACATGGATGAGCCTCAATTCAAGGTATTGAAGAAAGCAAACTAAAGCACCAAAAAACTATAAGAGGGGCATAACCACTAACTTGTAAATCCAAGGGATATAAACCTCATAAGGTCAGCTAAATACCTCATTAATATGGCCTTAGTAGTATAACATAATAACATCATCAATGATGTTTGCACCAACAATTAGAAACAAATAGTGGTAGAGGAAAAAATGAAAGCACTAAATCTCAAAATCTAACAGCTAATCGAACATGTCAAAGAAGTGAAGCCATCCATTTTATATGGTGTTGATAATTTAGAAATGAAAGAGGTTGATAAGGTTTGCATGTTGATAGAATAAAGTCTCCCCTAGATGAAGTTGGTGATAGAGGAATAAGAAGACCCCTTTAAAGCCATCAAAAGAGAGCTAAATAAAAAGATCAATACTATAGAGGACCTCTTTGCCAAACTATAAGAGGGAATATAAGAAGTGGATTCCATATTTTTCAACTTTACCACTCAAGTGTCAGTCATTAAGATTCACCTTTAAAAGGCAAAAGAGGAGAATGATGCTTCGATGAAGCATGATTTCACTATGAATTTGACTAAGCGCATGCAAGTTATGGCATAGATCAACACCTTAAGCACCTAGCTAAAAACCTAAGAGTAAGACCTAGAAGCACTCTTTTGTGACTTTAAGACAAAGGCAAGTGAGTAAGGGGGAATTTTATATGGTGGGGTGAGAAGAGATAAAGAAAGGTTGGAAGCCTTCAAAAAAGAGATTGAGAGTATGAATGTGTCCACACTCAAGTCTGCATTGATGAAAGTAGATAGTGCCATCAAAAAAATCAAGCTCATCATTCAGGGCTTCAAAAACTTCAAGGTGGAATTATAGCAGAGCATGCCTAAATTTTCCATAGTAAAGGCACTAAAAGATTAGTCTGAGGGAAAACTAGCAATTGTGTATGGGGTAATGTTGGGCCCCTTTTTATGATAACTAGTGGACCCATGCTAACTCAGCACATCTTAGCACAAGGCAATTATTATAGATGGTTTCTCTTTTGGTAATTTTGGCACTAGTTGGAAGAATATTCAAAGATATTTCCCCAACTAATAGGCAATTACTTAGCACTCAATTTTTAAGGGACATCCCTTTGAGTACTATACATGGTAGTTAGAGAGCATGGGTTTTAGAGTAGTGGATCTAGCGGAATAACTACCCAAGTGATAGCTCAGTAATTGGCATGCACTCATTTGACTTGGCTCAAAATGCTCCCCTACCTATAAAAACGAGCTTGAACCTGAAGAAGAGGGGGAGATGAATTAACTCAATGAAGCTCTGTAAAAATTGATAATTCCATTAATGTAGTTGAGTTAGTATGGATACTAAGAAGAATATGCATTATAGTTCCCAAGCTCATCTATGAGTCACTATGCATGAGTAAGTAGGAAATGAGATGATGCTCTATTTATGTTATGAATTGTACTCTATTGATGAACTTTGATTTAATGGAAATGGCATTGCATATTTAATTAGTTATTGATCCATTTCATATAGTTTAGCACTTTTGTATGAATAATGGCATAGTTTTAATTTTTGAATGTATTAAAATTTAAAGGTCTATTCCAAGTCACTAATAGCATCACTATGTCATATAACAACTTTGGTATACTTGTAAAATTGACTAAGTGTTGAAACTGGCATGCACAAAAACCCTAGTAACCATGCCTAGAGTGCTAACTTGAAGAATGAGTACCTAAGCATAATCCATTCCCTTGATTTGACTAAATTGCTAAATGACACTTAACTTTATATCCCTATGAATTACATCATTAAGAGATATAACTATCCAAATAGTAACTTTCACCAAAAGATTGGTGCCCTTGAAAGTTGTGTAACTAGTCTAATACAAACATGTGCCACCATGACTGGGACTAGTCCCCTTGAATAGGATTGCACCTCTTAATCTTATCTATAATGACATGCATTAATAGACCACTAATATCATTTCATA
The DNA here is from genome assembly GCA_037957365.1 of Torreya grandis. Lineage (NCBI taxonomy): Eukaryota > Viridiplantae > Streptophyta > Pinopsida > Cupressales > Taxaceae > Torreya > Torreya grandis. Next base: position 195,801 of record JARHVA010000436.1, read on the forward strand.
AATGACTAAGTCCCACTAAGACTAAGGTTTCACCATGTTTTAACTAACCTAATACAGGCCCCATTTCCTTCATTGTTGTGATTTAGGTGAGTGTACAAGGCTCACACCTTATGTGAAATTGTTGTCAACTTAGTAGTGCATATAAATGTTGTGCACCATAGAATTTTACTATGTTTTTGCCTATCTTTATCAAGTACATAACTGACTTGGATTGATTGTTAAGCATGTGACTAAACACATGAGCTAAATGAAAAAAAAAATCTATAACATACAATATGAAAAAAAATAACTATTTATGTAAACTAATAATATTCTTTCAAAATGTTCATTATTAAAGTGTATTTTTAAGTATTAATCAAAAATAAAATCCTAAGTCTAAAATTTGAAGCTCTACAAGGATGAAACCCTATGGAAAAACCTAGGTTTTTCCAGCATAAGAAATGTGTATGATCTCGCCAATATTTTTATCCTAATATTTATTAATGGGTAAGATTAGCATAATTAAGATAGAACTTTTAAATATAATTTAGATCAATAGATATGGAATTAAAGCATACCTATAAATGTAAAAGACTGATATTGACTCTTTTGATTTAACAAGGGAATATCCTAAATGCATAAAAGAATGATACTAATATTTTATGGTTGATTGTTTGATTGTGATAGAATTCTCAAATTGAAAATTAGGGATAAGTAGGCATGTGGTTTGTTCAGTTCTAGATATGTTTTATTTTTTATGTTGGGTTAGTTAAAAATGACTAGTTTAGTATCATTAGTATATATTTTTGTTCCTAGATAACATGCATAGAATTATGGAAAATGACTTCATGTTACTTATGATAATATTTTCTTCCTATATGTTTGTGATATTAAACCCTGATGATATGTGTAAATATTGAAATTAACTTCCTTTGCTTTAAAACCCTAGATGTGATTTTGAGGGTTATAAGCCTATACAAATGGGGGAAATTGTAATGTAATATAATGATCCCAATCACCCTCATTTGATGATTTACCACTACCTACATATGTAATACTCCAAGGAGGAAAATCTAGGCCACCTGTAGTTCTCCCACCTAGTGTGATTTTTCAATTGTGCTCCTTTGTTATGTGTATGCAACTAATGATTGATATTGATACTTTAAAATTCATGCTTTGACTTAGATTTTTAGTGCTTTGTACTTTGCTTATGACTGCTCTTAGTTATAGGTATGTAAATTGGGAAGAATAGAGTAGATTTTATCAGTGTATAGTAGTGTATATATGTAAATAAAATAAGTTCTAAGTCTATTTTGAATATGACCTTGATTTTTTTATATATGGATCTAACTAAATAATTACACATGCCACCTACACATTATGATTATTAACCAACCCTAAGGATGGGTTTGATTTTATAAAATAGTTATTATTATGAGCAAGTCAATTTTAACTAAATTTGTTAATATCAACTAGAGGTACTCACCAATGTGACGTAATTGACTTGTGTATAGGAGGATTGATTTGAGAGTTTAGATATGTCTATAAAGGATAATTAGTAGGTTTAAAATAGATAATGAGGTTCATGTAGGTGTATAATAGCAAAACATATGGGTAGGCTCATAAGATAACATGAAAGTGTGAGATGATGGAAAATTAGGACCTTATTTGAGTGCTCAAGTCATGTGTGGTAAATGTGTGTTAAGCTTATCATTTTCAAGTACTAAATACCATATTTTAGTGTTTACACATCCCCACTTCATTCACCATTTTAGAATATTTTATTTGTAACTACACCAGCAATGTTGAGAAGCTCAATTTCACAAAGAATACTATAAATCCATGTTGGCCTTTAATGGTTATCATTGGTGTTAAAATATCATTGTGTATGTTCAACCAAATTTTCTCATTTATAATATCAGGGGATTAAATATTTCATTATTAACATACATGCATATTTTGCATAGTACCTCTCTTTAATGCATAACATATTATAAAATTCCTAGGTGCCATGATTATTTAATTAAGAAATATTATTATAATGAAAAAAACGTATGCTCAAGGGTCAAGTTTTCTTATGTACTTGCACACTTAGGCCTTGAATTTAGATTGAGGGGGAGTGTTATAATATTTACTCTCATTATTTTTTTATTTATTTTTAATGATGACTACCAAAAAAAATTTGATGATGGAAATGTTTAGAACAGTACTTGTACATAATTAAATTTATGAGGTTATACAAGGTTAACACCTTACATGATTATATTTATTAGCATATGTAACATTAAATCTTCACATGATTATATTTATGAGGTTTTTTAAGGTTAACCCCTTAGTTAAAGAAATATGCATTAATTTATATACATCTTAAATATTAAATTGAGAGAGAGAATCAATCTTAACTAGTAAAATGAGGGAGATTTTTTCATATTATATATGAGGTAATATCCCCCACTCCTAAAAATGTTCATAACTTCAAATAAAACCATGAATTCACAAGGCTTGACAAAACAACCCAAAATATATAAAAATCTAGGCATCAACCAAAGTTGGCCAAAAAGGAGAACCATACAATGATTTTTATACATAATGAGCTAATTATTTAATCAATATCCAAATACATGAATCTTAAAAAAATAAAAAACCTATAATGAATAGGATATAACATAAAAAAATAGAAAAATAAAGTAAAATACCACTGGAATCAATTATTCAAAATAGACACCCTCATGAGATGGCTTTGTAAAAGAAATTCAAAGTCACACCTTTTAAAAACAATGCCCCAATAGGTCCACCACCCCAAATTTGATAATATTGTTGTTTTTTATAGAAACATAAACCACTAGGGTGCCCTTGGTAGAATTGTCCTATGTGACCTTCACACCCTTTAAAGTTCTAGAACCTTGAGTAAATCCTCTTAGAAAATGGGAGTTTTTAATAATTTAGAGTTCATAAGGTACCACATGTTTCCAATGTTATCCAAAAAAATTTCATCATATGTGTCATGATACTTTACATAGGATTATTATCTAGAGCACTCAAAATATTAATAAATAGTGGCTTCAACAAGACATTAATATCCACTTTCAAAGAACTATTTGTTTCTCATAACCCACTAAGGCTCAATGGGGTTTTTTTATGTATAGTAGCTTCAAACTTATGTTTGTTTAAATTGATGGTGAGTGTTGGAATATTTAAATTATAATATTTAAGGTAACATTGTTGGAATAATTAACAAATGGATTTAATAAGTGGTATGTAGAAAGGATTGTAACCTTTGGATATTATATACATAATGGATATGATAGTTCAATATGACATACAACAAAATAATAATAATAATTTTAAGTATTGCAAGAATCTATATTTAAGTTATAAATTCTAACAAAAATATCTTTTGCAATCCATTTCCATACATGAAAAGAATATATTTTATAAATCTATGCTTCTTAAAAATTTAAGGATCATAATGTCAAATAGGATTATAATAATGCTTTCCTAAAGAGGCGTTGATATCATAATGCCCTTTCTTTATTTTAAAATTCAAATGTTCCCTCAATAATTTAAAAAAAAAAATCTATATTCAAAATGGCTAACAAAGTATAGTTAATATTTTCTATAAAGAAGAAGTGACACCAATGGCTTGTAAGATATTTTCAATATTTATTTAAATTTAGATATAGTTTAAAGGTCTTATATTTTGTATTTGATAAATTTAATTATAAATATATTAAATTTGAATGGTAGCATAGAAATTAATCCATTAAGTAGACCAAAAACTTAAACCATGAGGTCGTTACGTTTAAGGATTTTCTAAAGATAAAGATTCGTGTTTTCTATTATATATGTTTGTTTAATCCTTAAAATCATTCCTATTTTGGCTTAGGTATTGTATGCACCCAAATATTACATAGTGAAAACAAAAAATCTTGATGAAAAGACCTCTACCTAAATATGCTTAGACCTAGTTCTCTTAGCTTTATGTGTCTTTTACTTCCTTTTTTGGCTTCTTAAACCTCAAAATTTTCAATTTTTGGAGACTTTTTACTTATAATTTAAATTCCTTGGCTTCATGATAAAATTACCACTTTTTTGAAGAAATTTCCACTTTTATATTGGTTTTGTTCCAATAATTTCACAAACTGCCACGACAAAAATATTTACATTGTAGTGATTTCATTCCCTTTTGTGGTAGTTACATCATGATTTGTGGTAGTTTCATGTTTTCCACCTACATTAAGTGATTATTTCATCATATTTTTCCCTTTTTAAAATTAACATCCAAAACTTCATTTTTAAACCATTTTGCAAGATTTTAGTTGTTTTTATCATTGTTTTCTCTTTTTTGTGCCCTATAGATGGTTCAACTCACTCTCATTCTTATTTTTATCAATCCTTATCAGTTATAAAATTATCTCTTAGATAATCTTAAGTTAGAATCCCATATACAACCTCCTTTCTTCCTTAAAATTATCTCACTATCCTTAAGTTTTGTGATCCATAATTTGCATTAGAGATTGAAGCCTTCAATTTCTACCAAGCCCTAACTTGTCTATTTTTATTTTATGAAAATATTTTTCCTCAATCTATGATCATCTTTGTGTCACTCTACACAAGTTTAGAGAGGATAATTCATCAATTTTGTAACCTGTTATTTATTTTCGTGAATTAGTCCATCAATTGTTCATTTTCTATTTTTTCATATTTTTTTCTTCTTGTTTATATTATTTTTTCATCATTTTGTTAGAGAGTTACCAAGCTTGATATTTGGAAAATGATTTATCAACCTAAGTGTTGGATTATTTTATGATCCAAAATTATTTAGTTGCTTAGTTTATTTATTGTCATGGATTAATTACTTTTTGGTATTCGGGTTAGTTTAAACTTGTAGGTTAGTTATAACTTCTAGTGAAAGATTTATATGCTTTCACTGTCATTATAAAAAATATCCTATAATAATACAATCTAATTTTTATGTGGAAAACCTTTGCTCATGATGTAATTTCACAATTATTTATCCTACTCCCTAGGCCAACATTATTATCAGAGCCACACTTTGAAGGAAGACATGAATATGATAGCAGCAGAAGAAAGAGAATGTTGAGGTTATAACATTCAAAATCCATTCAAACAGCTTGAAATTTCTTGAAGCATCTATGATACCGCTTCATCAATATCAAAGAGCAATAAAATGCAATTAGACGGTAGGTAGTCAAAGAGGCATGAAATAAATCAAAATTGGTAAAAGACTTATGTAAGTGAAATGTATTTAAAATTACCAAAATGATATCTATATTTTTATTGGCTGCATTTCATAAATATGTAACAACAAACTAGATAGAATGCAGACCTAGCATGATCTTACGTATTTATTGAAATTTTATTTTGAAATTTTATAAATTTGTTTCTCTTGAGTGGCATTCTTTTTCATTTTTTATAGATTATCCCCTTCTAGGTGGCATACACTCTACCAAAAAATTTAGGAGCATCTACAAGTGTTAGAAGTTGTGTAAGCAGTCTCCTCAAGGCAAAAACTTGTAGACCAATATCGACCCTATATTGTAACCCTTCACTTTTGAAGAAGGATTTATGAGAGTAGCAGGACCATAAGGGTAACAGTCAGAGTGATAGTGGTACAATAGTGTAAATAAACCTATTTTTTTGTTGGACTTCATTCTCTTTGCATCTGTGTTGGAAGAGATGTTATGTTTGTAATTTTCAAAAACCTAAAAGTTGAAAATGTGTGGGCTCCATCACATAAGGAAGGCACTGTGGATATATAAGTAAAAAAAGGTGGAGGGTAAATTAATTTTCTAGTTGTTTTCACATTCAAATATTTTTCAAACCATGCAAATTTTATTTAAGTCCCCTGCTAAAAAAAAAAGGTTCACAGTTTTTACCGCTTCAAGAGAATTTTGTTGGTTATTGACATAAGAAGTGAACCAAGGTTTAAAATCTAATTGTTTTTTTAATATGATTGAAGGAAAGGTGAAAATATTAATTATATTACACATTTTATGAAAGCGAGGTCAAGTGTTATTTGAATTAATTGTGAAAACTAGGAAAATATGCACCCATCGTGACTGGTTTTACCATATCTTGAACAAACCATCATATTATTTTGTCAAAGTTACCTTTTTGAAAACTAGACTTAGATAGATTTTCAATGAGTATACACAAGGATGATTCCATCTTATCTTTATATGTAATATTAATCCCCATAAACTAGTCCAATTTTATAAATTAGCATTGAGGTCCGGGGGGGAGGGGGGGTTAGGCAAGGGGGGTGGGGGGTCTGCCTAGCCTAACAGAGGAGCAAAATTTCAAATTATCATATCTTCTACATATAGTGGCCAAATTCTTCATATGACCACTCATTTTTTTATGGAAATTGATTTCTAAGAGCATCCATGCAATAAATTTTTGATTTTGGCATGATTAAATATGTTTATTTACATATTTTGAATAAATTATGCATTGTAATGAAATCAGGTGCATTTTTAGTGGAATCTAACACCCCAAGTTTTTATCAAATGGTAAAAATATGTTGTATCCATAAAAAAATATTGTAATGATGAGTCACAATAATTTTTTTGTCGATGATGATGGTATTACATTTTGGAATTTACAGGTCCCTGAGAATCTAACAGACTAAACAGAGTAAACTAGAGGTTGGAGGATTCATGGAGGTTGGAGGATATTTTCCCTTCTCTAGTTAGATATTTATTTGGAGTATGGGTTTAGTACTTGGATAGAAAATTTTGGCTTATATACTTTGATTTCATAGATGTAGTGTTTATATGATCTTTGATGTGGAGTATTTTAGTGGTTTGTACTTGGTTTTATTGCACAACTTTTTACCTCTCACCTAATAGGGGAAAATCTATTGCATATTGGTTTTTTGATCAATCATCAGTAATGTGCGATACAAGTTAGCACTATGTTGCTAGCATTGTTAGTGTTGAGTAAAGGCCTATGGGAGATGTTGGTGATTTTTGGGCATTAGTTTGAGATGTGTCATACATAGTACAAAGGGAAATGACTTGTTGGATGGATTTTGTATGAAGATCAATGTAGTTGGACAGTGTGTGATCATGTTCTACTGCAGTGTGGGGATGATCAAGATGTGATCAGTCTAGGATGCGCAATGTAATAGTTGTAATTATAGAAGAGTCTACTTGGATGACTCATAGTCCATTTCTCCAATCTTTCTATACCCATTTGGATCAAGGGGGAGTTTGTTGGATTATTTTATGATCCAAAGTTATTTAGTTGCTTAGTTTATTTATTGTCTTGGATAAATTACTTTTTGGTATTTGGGTTAGTTATAACTTCCTATGAAAGATTTATATGCTTTCACTATCATTGTAAAAAATATCCCAGAATAATACAATCTAATTTTTGTCTGGAAAACCTTTGCTTATGATGTAATTTCATAATTATTTATCCTACTCCCTGGGCCAACACTAAGGGTCATATATACACAAAAAATAATTTCTTCACCTTCACTTGGTCTCACCAATTATTAGAATAGATAATTTGATTTAAATTGTTTTCTTAATTATAATATATTATTTTATTTTTTAATTCATTGATAGGTTTATATTCATAAAATAGTAAAAGAACATAAAATAAATTATCTTCCTCTCTCTTCGTTTGCACCAAAAAAAAAATGTTTTCTTTAATTTGTAGTTTCACACCAAAATTTCATAGAATGTAGTTTGAATTTAATATAGAGTATATTAGAGGAAATATTTAAGTATAAAAGTCAATCAAAATAATTTAGATTTATTTTTAAAACAATTTTACATTCATAAATGAACACAAACACACACCAAAACCTAAATAGCCCAAACAAATCTAACTTGCATGTTACATATAGTTTATTTATCTTATATAATGAAGGAATGATGTTATACATCAAAAAAATTAGAAATTTATACTTTCATCCAACTTAGTTTATATCATTCAAATTCACAAGAAACCATTACAAATTTTAAAAACTAACTTTCTAGCTTGCATATGGAAATTAATTTTTGAATACTTAGAAGTTATGATTTCTAAGTTTTAGATCTAATTTTAATTTGTGTGATATAAACCCAAATTTTATGGTATATTACATATATTTTCATCAAAAAATAATTCATTCAATGCATATAGGCAAAAACTTCTATCTCTCAAACTAGGGAAATCCAAAATCAGCATTTGTATCACTCACCTAGAATTCAATTTTTAGCATTTGCATGCATAAAATGTCTTGGAAATTTTAAAAAAAAAGTATTTAATTTATTTTAATTTAAAATGATCATTTAATCATTAAAACTCACCTTTTTCTAGCAACTAACCTAGTTTACTTTCTTTGCAAAGAAATATAAAAACACTCAAACACACAATCAAACAAGTCTTGTCAAGACAACCACAAGTCTAAAATTTTATCCCACAAATTCAAAATTGCAAGTATATTATTTAATCCATAATAAATACAATATTTATTCTTTATGCATTCATCACAAAATCATCTTTCCTCATATATGATGCTTATTGAGTGGCATGTTAGAGGTACAATCACTGAGAGTGGGGTGAATCAATAATGCAACATAATATAATTAAATTATCAAATATTAAACATTAAACATACATAAACTTTATCAATCATCATAAACATGAAATCACATACATCTAAATCATACAAAAGAGCATACATCACATGAACACATCATATATGTGGGAAACCCTCTTAGGGGATAAAACCCATTGAACCTTGCAATATGTACTATAGTCCTACAATAAAAAGATATATAATTCATACCAGCACCAATTTATCAAGGAACACCCATCCCTTAGTTTAGTGAGACACCAATCCCATAAGGATCTACTACCCTTGTCTAACTGAGCACCCAAAATAACTAGACTTTTAGCAAGCTTTACCTTGCAAGGAGGAACCAACCCCATAAGAAACTAATCACCAACTCAAATACCTAAATATATCACCTTGAACAAATATTTCTAATCTTCAATTTATGATTATCAACTTTGTCTTCAATCTTCACCTCTAATCTCTCTCAAGCTACCTCTAGGGCTAACTTACCCAAACTACCTCTTCTAGGCTCATTAGATCCAATGACCTATGTGTCCTTATACATCAATTTGATCAGACAATCATGAATAATCCTCTTCACTCTCTATATTTCCTTAATTACCTATACCTTCTCTTTCAAAGGTTCTCTCCTTCACCTGAATCTACACACACACAACTAGCATAATTAGTCCAAATAGACCTTATAATTATACCACTCTCTTCATTTTAACCCATCTTGGTTTGCCAAGATTATTTACATATTTAAACCACCTTTTAATATGTCCTAATACACATTATATGAAATAACCACACACTCCTTAGGTCAGGCAATACCTCATTAGCCCAAAAACACTAATAGGTCTTGGTTAGACCTAAAATAATTAGGCCTTTGTACTCACATGTTACATGTGGGACCACTTAGACCACCTTCATCCTTTACCAATTATTTTAACACATCAAACCTATCTCCAATATCCCCTTTGTTACTCCCTCATGGGTCCATGCCAGCTAGAACACCAACTCAACACTCAAACCTGCTAATTAGGTCTTTTTACTCTTTAAGTCTTCATATACATAAAAATAGTCTCCAAATTCTAAATTAAACACTCAAGTATTTCACATATACATATGATTATATCACATGGGTGAACCCTTTATGATATTTTTTACACCACCATGTGCTTTAGACACTTCAACACATGCTCTAAGCACTCAAATCAACTTTCTCTAAATGACCACTCAAACTGGTCATATACAATCAAGTTATTCTGACTCTCCATATCTGATTAGGGGAAAATTATGACAACCAATTATTTATCATAAGCCTTATATACTTATCTAGCATCTTCATGCTCATTTTCTTCTTTAATTCTACTCAAAACTCTTCCAACACATTTCTACAAAGTGGTCACTCAATCTACCAATGCATTCAACAAACATAGTCAAATTCTAAGCCTTTGTTCACACTAAATATGGATTGGTAAAACCTCCAAAATCCATAATATAGTATTCATGGAGTCTAAAACACTCTCCAATAGTTATTTCATCTTGAAACATCAAGACACTATCAAGAACAACTCAATTATCCTTATCGGGTCACTTGCATAACATGGTCAAACATAGAGTAAAATTTGGAGTGAAATAAATTTTATTGTACTAATTTTCAAACTTTATAAAAATATTTTATAGATTCACCTTTAATTAATTTACAATTTTCTTTTTATTTCATCAAGAAATTCATTCTGGATCAAAATATATAGCTCAAAAACTACAGATTGGTTTTCCCTCATTAATTTGAATATTCAAATTCCAATGGTCATTGTGAAAATATTAAACATTAGACACTTTGACCTCATATCATGCTCCTTGGAAACTTTTAACAAATGCATTCCATTTATCTCCTTGATAATATCCTAGTCTTTAACCTGCAATGCTCATTATTGATATTTGATTTGAACTCCCATGATTGTGCCACTTGGTAGTTTTGTGTGCCTTCTGCACACCCTATACCATTTAGTCAATGTGATTGTGCCACTTAGTAGTTCTTCATGAAATTTGAGCATCCTTTAACTTATATACTTAAGGTGCACCATTGATCTCTAATTGCATGTTTACATATTCACCATTGGATATTTGTCTATCAGATTAGATGTTCATTGTTAGATCTCTATATGATCATATGCTCACTATTGGATCCTTACCTGGTTAGATTAAAATCTCACCTTTAGATCTATGATATAATTAAATTCTCATCATAGATCTCTTCTTGCAAATTTGGCTATGGGAACTTAGAAAACTTCTGCCTTGAAGGCCAACTTTGCACCTTAATAACTTTTGCTATGCTCAACCTCATGACCTAAAATTTGAACCATATGATCTCCTCACATAAGGGAATCTACCATATATCAAAATTATCCTAAAACCTTCACACATGTGAAATATGACATCATCAATATACTTACTTAGCTTTATCTATCAATATAACTACTTGAGCTTAGACATTCATATGACTATTCTGATGAATGTTGTTCACTTCCACAAGCACTCTAATCACTCATAACATCCCATAGGGTCTCTGAAACATTTCCATACCATCAATATAATCTATCAATTGTCTCACTAAGTCAAACACTCTCTAAACCATAAATCTAATCACTTTGTCATTAATGCACTAGTACCACATTCTCTCTTTGACATTAATGATAAACAAACATCAATGACCATGATAAATAATCTCCCCCATTGTCATTGATGGATAAACACCCTTAGAATGACTTCTTACTAATTTTAACTTCTTCATTCTGATCTTTCTCCCCCTTTGACATTAATTATAAAGGGTCTTTTCCTCAACATGACAAAAATCATTATTCAATATCATGTATGCATTTAAATACTATTTAAGATGCTCAGGATACTTACATACCTTAAATCATATGAATAAATTACTCCCCCTTTGATAGGCATCAACTTAAACTTGGACTTCTCTAATCCTTGAACCTAGAAAATTGCTCATAGAGCTTAGAATGTTCCCCCTAACATTATGTTCCATATTATGTCATCTATTCTAAACTTAGGATTTTATAATCCTTGGACCTATCTACCTACAAAACTCAAATTCTCTCCTTGTTCATGTATGAATATTCAATACTTTGTCAAAATACATGACTTGGTTTGATCAATTCATTATGTCAATCTTCTTGAATTCACAATTATAACAGACATCTTCACACTTATATCATGATTGAAGCATCTTCACATATGCTCCTGCTTACATCATGTACATATTCAAGCCTTTCAAACTATCTGAGTTAGCTCCTCCTAACTCCATGCTTCACCTGGATCATGACATCTTCAACAAGTCTTCTCAATGAGCTGGGTTTGCCATCAATTCTTCAATATTGTCCATACATATTTTATTAAACATTTGGAGATATTTGTTTCTTGTAACATTAACCAAATCTCAACTAAAATCCACCATGCTTCCTCTTACTTATCAAGTGTCTCCTTAAATCCTAGATAGAGACACCCTAACCCACAATCCTAGAATAATATAAAACTAGGAGTTTCCCATAACTCCTCATATTCCTCATTCTCCTTGGTCATCTGATACTAATATTTCTTCTTCTTATTATTATGCTTAAGATAAGTAACATGCTCATCCACTTTAATAGTCTCCTTTTATTTTAAGAATAAATTGATAATACATGGAGAGAACAAATATGCATAACATACCTTTTCATCTAAAGAAAGAAACCCATTACTAAGAATTGATAACTGATCTTCTTTACATGAAACATGCTCAACAATAGTAGGATGTTCACTTAGATTCATACCTACCTTAGAAATAGTGTCATAGGTTCATTATGCTTAAGCTTCACTGTCTTAGGTTTCCATACTTGGGTTAGTCTATTCCCATGCATTCTGGGGTAGAATCTAGAAATATGTCCCATGTCATCATAATTATATCAAACTAAATTATCCATACCTCTAGTAGACTAGTTTCTCTTCCTTTTATAGTTTCTTTACTTATGACCAAACTTGTGATAAGTATAATAATGACCATTAAAATATCTTTCATACCTCATAGCACTTGGCTGCCTAATGGATCTTTTCTAGTTGATCTTGGTACATGCATCCTTCTTGTCTTAAGTTGACCTCTCTTGTTATTTCTTAGTCTTATTTACCTTTACAACAAACCACTCATGCTCATCCTTCAATTAATATATCTTGGTCTTCAATTGAACACTTTCATCCTCTTTATCTCTCATATTTGAACTTGAAAATTTTAATTAAATTTGAGATCTTGGATAGTCTCCTTATCCCTCTTAGCTTCTTTAGCCATGTCATTCTTTATTCTATATGATTTCTCTTCAATAATATTTATAGAATCAAGATTAGAATTCAATTCATCATGATCACCTTTATTTGAACTCAACTTGGCATTTATCTCTTCTAATTGAGTCTTGAGGTGTTTGCATTCTTCCTCTTTTGAACTCATATTTGTCTTTGTAACCCTTAATTGATCCTAAATAATGTTTATCTTATCTTTATCATCTTTTGATCTTGAGATTAATTTCAATGTTTTTATCTCCTTATTGAGCTTAATTCACTCATCCATAAGAGCCTTAGAGTTTGAGTCCATGATCTTATTTTGAGCTTTTTCTTGATCATACTCTCTCATCTTACCTTTATACATCTCAAAAAGTGCCTTGAGCTGATTTCACTTTTCTTCACTTGATTTTAGACATGCATAAGTAATCTCTAATTGAAACTTCAACTCTTGATTCTCTTTTTTCAATTACTTATCCATATTGTACCTTAGATCACCTTCAAGTGGTTAAACTTGCAACAAAAGTCCTACTTAGATACCAATTATTAGAGGTACAATCACTAAAATAGGGGGGTGAATCATTGATACAAGATTATCCAATTCAATTCCAAACTCTTAAACATTTATCATGCATCAACTTAATCAAGCATCATAAACATGAAATCACATACATCCAAATCATACAAAAGAGCATATATTACATGAACACATCATATATGTGGGAAACCCTCTTGGGGATAAAACCCAATAAACCATGCAAGATGGAATAAAATAATATAATAAAAAGATACAAATTTATACCATCACTAATTTATCAAGGAACACCCATCCCTTAGTTTAGTGAGACACCAAACCCACAAGAAGCTACTACCCCTATCTAGCTGAGTACCCAAAACAACTAGACCTTTAGTAAGCTATACCATGAAAGGAGGAACTAACCCCCTAGGAAACCAAGTACCCACTTAGATAACTAAATATATCACCGTGAACACATGCTACTACTCTTTAGCTAATGATGATCAACTTTGTCTACACTCTTCACCTCTAATCTCTCTCAAGTTCCCTCTAGGGATAACTCGCTCAAACTAACTCTTCTAGGCTCATTAGATCTAAAGACCTATGTGTCCTTCTAAATCAAATTGATCATACAAGCATTACTAATCATCTTCACTCTTTTTTTTTCCTTAATTAATTTTACCTTCTATTTTAAATTTTCTTTCCTTTGTTTGAATATGCACATACATAACTAGCACAATTAGTCCAAATAGACCTTGTACTTATAACACTCTCTTCATTTTAACCCATCTTGGTCAAAAAATATTATTTAAATATTTTAACTGCCTTTGAAATATGTCCTCATACATGTTACATGTAATAACCATACACTCCTTAGGTCGGCCAATACCTCATTAGCTTCAAACCACTAATAGGTCTTGGTGAGACCTAAAACAATCAGGCCTTCATACTCACACATTACATGTGAAAACTACTTGGACCACCTTCATCCTTTACCAATGCTTAAAACACATCAAACATGTCTCCAATATCCCCTTTATTACTCCCTCATGGGCCCATGACATATATAACACCAACTCAAGACTTGAACCTACTAATTAGGTCTCCTTGCTCTTCAAGTCTTCATATACAAAAAATAGTCTCCAAATTTTGAAGAAAACACTCAATTATTTCACATATCCATATAATTATATCATATGGGTGAACCCTTTAGGATCTCTACTACAACTATATGTGCTTTATACACTTCAACACAATCTCTAAGCACTCAAATCAACTCTCTCAAAATGACCACTCAGACTGGTCATATACAATCAAAATACAATCAAGTTATTTTGACTCTCCATATATAATCAAGGGAAAATTATGACAACCAATGATTTTTAATAATCCTTATAGACTCACAGAACATCTCCATGTTAATTTTTTCTTCAATTTTGCTCATAACTCTTCCAACACATTTCTATAAAGTGGTCACTCAATTTTCTAGTGCATTCAACAAACACAGTCAACTTATAATCCTTTGTTCACATTAAATATGTATTTTTAAAACCTCCACAATCCATAAAATTATTCTTCATGTATTCTAAAACATTCTCCAATAGTTAGTTCATCTTGAAACATAAATACACTATGAATAACAACTCAATTATCCTTCTCAGCTCACTTGCAGAACATGGTCAAACACACAATCAACTTTAGAGATAAATAAATTTGACTATAAAAATATTTAAACCTTCTAAATATATTTTATGGATGAACCCTGAAGTCATTTACAAATTTTATTTTTACTAGATCAATAAATTTGTCTTGGATCAAAATATATAGCTCAAAACTATAGAATAGTTTTCCCTTATTAATTTGAATATTCAAATTCCAACAGTCACTGGGCAAAGGTTAAACATCAGACACTTTGACCTCATCTCATGATCCTTGGAAAATTTGAAAAAAATCACTCCATCAATCTCCTCAGGAGTAGCCTGGTCTTTAACCTACAATGCTCACCATTGATCTTTGATTCAAGCTCCTATGATTGTGCCACTTGGTAGCTCTACATGCCTTATGTACACCTTGTACCATTCAATTAATGTGATTGTGCCACTTGGAATTTATATGTATAATTTGAGTATCCTTTAACTTATTTAATTAATGCACATCATTGATCTCTAACTGCATGATCACATTCTCACCATCAGATCTTCATCTATCAGATTAGATGCTCATTGTTAGATATCTATATGATCATATGCTCACCATTGGATCCTTATCTAGTTATATTAAATTCTCACCATTAGATCTATGATCTGATCAAATTCTCATCGTATATCTCTTCTTATAAAAGTTTCCAAGTATGGGAACTTAGTAAACTTCTACCTGGAATTCCAACTTTACACCTTAATAACTTTTTCTACACTTAACTTCATGACCTAAAATTTGAACCATATGATATCCTCACATATAGGAATCTATCCATATATCAAAATAATCTTGAAACCTTTACATGTGTGAATTATGATGTCATTAATTTTCTTACTCATCTTTTTATATCAAGATGACTACTTGAGCTTAGACATTTATATGATTATTTTGATGAATTTTTTTCACTTCCATAAGCACTCTAAGAACTCATAATATCCCATTGGGTCTTTGCAACATGTCCATACCATCAATATCATCCATCAATTTCCTCACTAAGTCAAACACTCTCCAAACCATCGATCTGATCATTGTGTCATTAATGCACTAGTACCACATGCTCTCTTTGACATCAATGACAACCAAACATCAATGACCATACTCAACATGGCCATTTTTATATAGATCATGTATATTTCCTATAGCTAGATCTCTTGTGCTGACTAGTAACATTTAAAGTGACATCAATGTTGAGCTTGGAATATTTTTTTTTTCATTCCACTCCCATTACACATATTATCATTAACCAATTCAATGCTCTTAATAAGAAATACCATATAGAGGCACAACTAATAATCAAACCAATTCATATGCAAGCTTGTCAGTATAATGATATCTAGGTATAGATAGGCACTCCTTTTCCTCCTCAGCATTAACCTCATCATATTTTATTCAATTCACTTAGTTTATGACATTGACTGGACATAGTCTACCTAATATATTTAATTAGTCTCCTAGAATCATCTATCCTAATCACACCCAATTTTGTATTCTTAGAATTTACCAATAACTTTTACTTCTTGTCCTCACTTACACTAAGAGTTCTTGGATTTTGTTTCTTGCCAATTTATCACTTTCAACTAATAACATGATATAGGATAAATCTTATGGTATCACCATGATCACCATTTTCCACCCATCCCCATTATATTGACTCAACCTTATCAACCAAACCCCCAGATCCATCATCACATCATATTTTTGTTAGTTATCTTAGCTAGATCTCAAGAAGTTGAGTGTACAAGGTTGGTTTGTCACTTTCTAAGTGTATAATTTCCACCTATATATTCTTAAAGATAACATTATAATACATCATAATTAATAAATATCATTGAATAAATTAAAGGAATGTTCAAAAATTAAGTAATGAGTGTGTCGACTATATCATCTCTACATGTTCTCATAAGATTATGATGTGGTAGATTGACCAATTGATGGGCCCCATTTCTCAATATATATATGGAACCTATCTAGTTATAAATTTTGGAAAGCATACATCAATTTATTATACCTACCCAATTTTAAATAATTATCATGGAAATTTAATTTTTTTTTTAAAAAAAACCCCTATTTTCCTTCAATGAGTATAATTGGTTTTCAATTAATGTTGTTTTTGTTCTACCAATTGTTTCATTTAGAACATGAAGAATGTCATCAACCAATTTTTACATGATTTCATTTATGTGTAGAATAAATTTCTCTTAAATTCATAACATACTATATACCAATCTAGAAAATGTAAGAAGAAAGCTATGATTTCATATTTTGATGATATTTATTAAACATTGTCCCTAGTTCATTTGATAGCTAATAAATAAAATGTTAATTTATAATATTAAGGATGTATTTTTGTAGATACTTAGAAATATGCATTTTTTTTCATGGATTTTCCAGGCTTTGTCCTTTGTTTTTGGATAAAATAAATCATACATTTAAAAAATAAAAAATATATACTAAACAAGAATTTGGGTTTTCTAAAAACCATAAAATAATTTATTATGAGGATGGTTTGAAATGTTTTCCATTTTAAAAATTTACATTCAAACATTATTCATCTCCTTTGTAGATTGTAGATTGATACACTGCCTTCACATAAACATTCAATACATTAATCATTTTTATTTTGTTAAGGTAAGCGAGCTCAAATTTTGATTGGTTATAATTTACAAACATACTACACTAGTTCTCACTTAGAGCATTACTCATAACTACCATATAAATAGCATTAATGCCCTGAATGGGAAATATTGAAATATGCATTGTTTTTTTCTTAGAGTCAAAGTATTTATATTAAAAACTCATTACATGGTATAGAGGCATTCTATTTTGGCATATGAATAGGGATCATTTTAAATGAGACTATCATGTTTTTATGGAGAAAAAATAATATTGGATTTGATAAATATCCTTGGAAGATCGCATATAGATATTAACGACAAAATAATATTGAACTTTATTTTATCAGAATTTAGAATTAATTGGTGTATTAACTTTAAATATGATAAAATAAATATAAGGGTAAAAAATGTTGTAAATAACTTGTCACTACAAGATTGAAAGTAAAATACTAAAATGGATAAGGCACAAGTGAATGAAATAATCTAACTATGAAAACATAAAGTGATCTAGGATGATCTAGGTCACTAGATCAAGTTGCACATCACTATAGTTACATGTATCACTTTGCACCAATGTCAATAGTTTTCATGCCTATGTGTCATTTTTTTCTTTGTAATTCCACTCTTTTTTACCACATATCTCTTGTAGTTTTAGTATTGTATCCAATAAATCATCATTAATGGTAATCAGTGACATAACCACACTTTTCAATTTTGAATAGTTTTTTACCAACTATTACAATGATTTAATTGATGCTTCATATTCTTGTATTGTATAATAATATAGACTTAAATTATTTCTAAATTAGCATCTTAATGAGCAGAACCATAGAAAAATAAATTTAGGAAGTTCATTGACACTAAAAATTTGATCTTTTAGATATTATATAGTACTTAACATAATACAAAGTTGTTATTACAATTCTATGTTGTTTGTCATGTATTCCTTACTTTCATTGTTCTTTAACACACTACGATTTCATATTATTTATCATAATTAATTAAATTATGCATATAACCCTCTTAACTAGTTTAAGTAGGTTTTTCATTGGGTCTCCTTTTGGTCCCTAAATCAATGGTATCATAGCATTTACACTTAATATAATTTTTGAGTGGTCTCATGGTGTTTCTAAAAAAAATCATGATTTTTATGCCCATTCGTATGCAATTTGATTATAGGAAGCAAGGGATCAAGACTCCTGACCCTTCATCATACCTTCCTTCATGTCCTCAAATGGGAAACAAATCTTCAATGATGCCAACTTCAAAGATGTTCCATAAAATGATAGAGAACACATTACAAAGACAAGAGAAATATTTTTAATAATGTCTTGCATGTGAATGATAAATTATCATTGATCAGTTCTCTATACTTCTCAAGAATACAAATAATCTAACAACCTATCATTATCATAAGCCATTTCAAAAAAAATCATACAAAGTACAATTTAATATAGACATCCTTATGTTTGAAGGAAAAATAGATGAAAATACACTAGATAACTAGATTGACCTCATATGTTCATACTATGTGGTTAATAAATTATCTGACTAACAAAAAATTACATTCACTCTTCTAAAATATTATTTCTTAGTCAAGAAATAGTGGTAAATTTACTACACTTCACATGAAGATGAACCCAATTTGGACACATGGAATGGTTTCTTAGAAGCACTCAAATCAACCTATTATCCTCTCAAAAACTATGATAACTAGTACATCAAGTTTTCTCAATTCCACCAAGGTAAAGGAAAATGTGTGCAACAATATATAGATACCTTTCATATTCTAGTTTCCAAACTTCATATTCAAGATTCATATCAAATATTATTTTGAGGTATAGGTCAAGCTTGAGACCTCGTATCCATTCAGATCTAGATTTCCTAACTATCTCTTCAATAAAATAACCTTGCATATTTTCTTGAAAGTTGAAGTGAATTCTAAGGCCAATAATAAGATAGAAGACTCTAAGTCTTAGATAAATAAATAGTCTAGATATTCTAAGTAGAATTCTAAATCAGGTAATTAATTTAAATAGTCTCCATAAAAGAAGTAGAAGATGGAAAATGATTAGACTAAGGATCCCTAGACTAGAAAGTGGTGCTCAATTCATAACTCTATTAGTTATTCCAATGAAGCAATGCTTAAAACTAATGCATCATTGGATAAAGGCAAGCAAATCATGGATTATAAGCCTAGTTTTATGGAGAGTGCCACAAACATTTCTAATACCCATGTGGAAATAAAGGAAGTAAAAAGATTATTCCATTATCAAATGTGGATCAAAACTAAACCAATACTTTTCATTATTGAAAATAAAAGTCATAATAACTTGTTTTCTTATAAATCAATTTGTAGATTGAACTTGCCATTGATGCCTCACCCACAACCATAATCCATTATATGGTTCAATGTGGGATCTAAGAAATGTGTCACTAAACACTATCAAGTGGTGTATAACATCAATCCTTTTCAAGATACAATCCTTTGTGGCATTTATTTATTACATCTATGTGATGTTTTACTTGGTCACCCATATACATGTAGTATATAATGTAAATCCTATAAATTTTGTCATAGATGTTGGTGATATGAGATAACACATACCAAAATTGATTCTGAAGCTATTGTTCATTAATTCCAAGTAGTGTAAGAAGCTAGTCACATCTAGTAAAAAGTTTATTCTTTTGATGGTAAGATCTAAATTCAATAAAGTCCCTATGACACCAATTTGTACCATAATTCCTTTAATAGTCATAAAATAAGCAATAGAGTTGAAACTCAAATTTGATGAATATAAGGACATATTTTAGCTTCCAAAACAATTTTCTACATAATATGTGGTGAATCACACTATTGGTTTGATCACTAAACTACCTATATCTAATGCATAATTATACTAAAAAGCATTTTTAGTGAATGAATAAATCAAGTGGAAGATCTATGAATTAGTAAATAAGGTGACATATCATGTACAACTCATTGCCCTGCAGTAACATTATTAGTCTTGTGATATATAAATATGGCACATCCAAGCACCCAACAAGATCACAATGAAAAATTAATATCCTATTCCAAGGATTGAGGACTTTCTAGACTATCTCCATGGTGAAAAATACTTTGCTAAAATCAATCTTAAGCCTAGGTATCATCAAATTCTTCTTGATCCTACATGTGTGGAAGACAACCTTTAAGGCCAAATAATTTTTTTTAATGGTTAGTCATGCCCTTATATTTGACCAATGCACCAAATCTATTCATGTGAATGATGAATGATATTTCAATACCATTCACTTCTTCATTTGTTTTAGCTTGCCTTAATGACATCCTAATATTTGACAAAAAATGGGATGAATAAATGTGACGTATAGAGAAAGTGTCTAACACTTTATAGAAACACAAGTTAAAATAAAATATGGATAATTAATCATTTTCCATCTTGTATATATAGTATTTGGGATACATTATAGACACAAAAGGAGTGCATGTAGACCTATTTAAGATTTAATTCATCCAAGAATTTCCAAATCTAAAGAATCTCACATAGCTTCGCATCTTTATAGGATTGGAAAATTTATTCAAGAGATTTGCACTTGGTTTCTCTCATGTTACTTGGCCTCTAAACCAGGTTACCCAAAGTGGCACTAAAGTAAATTTCAAATGGATAGTGGCATAATAAATAACATTCTAGGAATTAAAATGTAGAGTCTATTCCACACCATTACTTTCTTTACCAAACCTTTAGCAACCATTTGAGCTTGAGATAGATGCCTCTAACTTTACACTTGGAGAAATCCTCACTCAACATGGTCATCTAATTTCTTACCATAGTGAATCATTCACTACACCATTAATAAACTACACAACATATGATCATGAGATTTAATCTATTATTCATTCATGTAAGAATTTGAAGTATTATATATTGGGTAAGGACAATATGATCCACAAAGATTACAAGACACTTTAGTTTTTATAGACTATGAATAAGTTGTAGCAAGAGTGGTATCAAAAATTATCTTATTATCTTCAGTAGTTCCATTTGAACATCAAGAATAAGAAGGGAAGTTCCAATCCAATTGAAAATTATTAAGCAACCACTAATTCAAACTCTCTTTTTTTTACTTGATGCATGTGGATATGAAGTTAATGCATGGTCAAAATTATATCCATATGACATGGATTTTCTAAAAATTTATTAGAATTTGTTTTGTGGTAATTCATTTCCATCTTTCTACTTACAGGATGGACTTCTATATCATCTTGGGCACTTGTATATTCTACATGGGGAAATGAGACAAAAATCATATGGGAGGCTCATTTTAGCAAGTTTAAAATAAATTTTGGAGTTTATAAGACTCTTTTGGAATTTCAAAAAAAAAATTGGCCACACCGAAGTTTGATTTATCCAAATATATCATGTATTATATGGCATGTTAAATTTTTAATTTGATCAACAAGAAAAAAGGTTTATACACACCTCTGCCTATTCCAATAAGACCATGGGAATCCATTTCCATGAAATTTCTCATGTTAACCTACTACCAAACATGTTAATTATTATTTTATGTATTAGCTGATATATTCTCAAAGATGGAAATTCTCATACCCTATAAGAAATCAATGTCAGCTCTAAAAATAACTTAATTGTACTTTCAACATGTCTAGATCCACTTTATAATATTAGAAACTATATTTTTTGATAGAGACACGAGGTTTTTATGTCATTTATAGAAATAATTTTGGTATATATTAGACATTAAGCTAAAAAATCCACCAGCTTTAATATTTAAATTAATGGATAGATGAAAGTGGTAAATAGGATTAGTGCACCTTCTGAGAGTGTATAATTATAAGAAACAATGCACTTGGGATGAAATCCTTCCTTTCATTTATCACAATAATAATATAGATTTTCAAGCTCTATTGTACACATCCTTTTTATTTTTGTTTGTGTTTCCAACCTTTGTCATCCATTGATATAGCTTATCATATTCTATCATCAATAGTTGCTTCTCATTCTACTCAAAAGGTAGTTGACAAAGTTACTCAATTCATTCAACACATTAAACACCTTCAACATCAAGTGTAAACCATTCTACTATATTGAAATGAAAAATAAAATTAGTGCCATAAAAATCATCGTACATTGCCCATATTTTAGGTTGGTGATTGAGTCTAGCTACACCTACAGAAATAAATATTTATAGGACCTTACCAAAAGCTTCATATAATCTACAAGTCCTACACTATCACAAAGAAAATACGAGACAAAAATTTCAAGATTAATATTATAAGTTATCTTGGGTTGCATCTAGTCTTGAATGTATAACTCTTACACCTTTACTTTCCACCCATGTTAGACACTTCAAATATTGTGGAGATTATTCAATAGATAGATATCAATCCATGTTGTAGTATTCCAATATAATCAAATCAAGTCATTGACTTTCAGGTCAAAAGGACATGTAGACAATAGATTCCTCTACTTTTGATCATTAAAATAGGTCAAGTATCTTCCAAAGGAAAATGGTTTACAAAAGTGAAAATTTATAGCTTATTTTCACATCTTCTTTCAAAAATAGATGTAATGGGACCATTGATCTTCAAGGGGGTTGAATGATCTAAGAGGATATAGGTCACTATATCAAGCTAAAAATTAATATATTTTCACTTCTAGCCTTACACCAATGTTAGTAGATACATTAATAGTTTTAATTCCTACAATCCATTTTTTATTTGTAATTCCACTCCTAAATTACTACACATATCTTACAGTATTAGTATTATAGTAAGTAGTTTATCAATAATGACATTCAGTGACATCATCTTACTTCTTGGTTATGAAACATTTGTTACCAATTATTGTAACAGTTGAAATCATGCTTCATATTGTTGAAATATATAATAATTTACACTTCTATTATTTTTATCTTTACATCTTGATGATCATAACCATATAATAATAGAGTTAGGGATTTAATTGACACTAGACATATGATCTCTCAATATTTTATAGGACTTAGCATAATAAAAAATTTATAGTAAAATTCTATATTAGATGTCATATCTTTATTTGATTTCCTTATTATTTAATGCATTGTGTTTTCATATTATTTATCATACTTAATTCTCTTCTGCATGCAACCCTCTTATCAAGTTTAATTATGTTATCCATCAATTCTCCTCCTGGACCCTGATCACAAAGAAGACTTGGCTAATTTTTTCTCATGATTTTGATTATGTGTGACTACAATATGGATGTAATTATTAAATCAAACTTGATTATGTTCATGTAACTTAAATAGGAATTATCATTGTTCACAGTTAAAACTGACTAGAAACAGTCAAGATGACTTTCATGATTTTCCTCTATGTGTCAATCTTGACCTTGTAATAAAATAGGAAATTGATGACATAATAACATGTGCTTGATTTAAATATGCATGTGTGCATAATTTTAACCTTTTAATGCATGTAGATGACCTATAAATAACCTCTTCAATGTTAAAACCCTATTATGGATTTTGATAACTAAAAACTTGCAATAAGAAAGAATGGAGTGTAATGGGATGAGCTAACTTGAATCACCCCATGAAAATTAAATTATCCATACATATCCAATACTCAAATGAGGGAATTTAATCCCACATAGTTCTCCCACCTGAAGTGACTAGTGTGAGAGTGTTCCTTTGTTACATGTATGCATTTAGAGAAGGATTGAATACTTGATAATGTTTTATTTGACTTAAATAGAATAGGCTCATGACTTTGATAAGGATTTATTCATGTGAATATAATTAAACTAGAAATAATAGGTAAGATTTTACTAGTGTGTAATAGTGTTAGTGTGACTTAATAGTGAAATTTCTAAGTGGTAGAATAGGTGGCTTAGACGTAATTTTATAACAATATAAAAGGGTGAAACCTTGTGCTACTTATCCTAAAACTATAAAACAACCTATAAGGTATGATTTAAATTTGAAAAAGAGATATTTGTAGTGTAAATGGTAGGATAGACCCCATAAGGTTAGGATCAACTACTGATCTTGACCTGCACAAGTTGATTTTATCATAGAATGGCAACATTTGATCTCAAGGATTTTAAATGTCAGTACAGATGATTAAATATATTCATCGTGATTAAGAGTATTTTTACATGTAATGTAAAAACTTAGAAATTATGGGTCCATATGAGTACATAGGATATAGTGAGGTGGTCAAATAGGTAAATTTAAGTGCTCAAGTTAATCAAAGTAAATATTTTCCAAAACTGACATTATCAAGTATTCATGATCAAATTTGGGTATCTACACCCTCTAACCCCTTGGTCTAGGAATTAAATTAATATAGTAAAAATAAGGAATACCTAAGTGTGTACAACACACTTTGCCTTTATAAAAAATCTCTAATCATGCAAGTGTTCCATAGTGAATCTTGTAATGATGTAAAATTATTTAATTTCCATATGTGAAATTAAATATTGAAATGTAACTTGAATTTGAAAATATTTTAAAATAACTAGGAAGGAGTACACATATATGTATAAAATTATTGTTTCTCTTGTAACGTTTCTTAAATATATGCTTCATTGAAGCATTAGATTAATGGTGCTTCCAATGAATCCATTGGAGAGATTGGTTCCTTTATTAAATCAAGGTGAATTGAGGTTGATCAAGCCCTAATTCTAAGTGAAAAAGTATAGGAAATAAAAACCATTGACTGATGTATAAACCTTAATTTTATTAATTGGTATTTGTAACCCCAAGGCAAAAATGGGTGTAATCCATAAGTATTTGTAGGCTATAATGTTAGAGGGAACTAAATCTCCAATATGCATTATGCACTTTAACTAAATCATCTACTATAGATGGCATATAGATTTGATTTTCACTTTGTTCCTTATTTAATATATGCATGATCAAAATAGAATGGATAACATTCATGATCCTAACATGGCCACACATATAAATCAGTAATGAAAGTATGATGAAAATTAGTATCATGCCCCATGAATTTAAAAAATAGGATAGTGTGCATGAATTTGTAACATGCCCCCATGTGATAAATGTAAAATATGTAATTGTATTTAAATTTAAACTTTTTAAATTGTATTTTAATCTTACACACATATGCCCATGCATATGCACCCAAAATTTATGAATTTATAACATGATCTTATAATTTGAATGCATATGCATAACATATTCCCCCATAATCCATACCAATGACTAAATTTTTAAACCATTATGAATTATTTGAAATTATATTTTATACCCAAAAAATATTTTTTCTCATAGAGTCTTATCTCATGTATGAAAATCCCATTAAAATTCCCGCCTTTTGAGGTGATGGAATGTATCCTAAAAGTCACTCATCTTAAAATAAAATTTAACTATATCATGTGTATCAAGATATGATAATTGAATATCATATAATATGTGAAAAGGTATGCTATCATAGTAAGATATGTATCATTCAAGTTATGTATGTAACATTTGAAGTAAGGCCTTAAGTATGGAATCTAGATAAATTTATCAATAAATCTCATGGTAGTAGTTGTAATGGAAGAAGCACGTCCAATAGTTAGTATATGATATGGAGCATAACACTAATCAAACTACATATGTTCAAAAATCCCACAAATATAACAAATACAATGTCAAAAAATAAGGCCAAGGGTCACATACAAGGAACACATTCAAATGTTGCTTAAGAAAATATTGCACACACAATGCCAATGGATACAAGAAATGGACATGTTTAAATATCAAACATAGTGAACATTGATCTCATAGAGATGCTCATGAAATTTTCAAATAAGGGCCAAGGAAACACAATATACAAGAAAATTATAATATATTATATAAAATTAATAGCATTAATGAAACATATAATTATAAATATATTCTACATCATGTACATGTAATGTGATCATATCCTAGAAAATAGCATATCCATTTACATAGTGTAAGATAGAGATGTTAGAAACACATTTATAAATAGTATATATCTCAACATAGTATATGAGTTATAGAATTATAAAACATTTAAATACTATAACCTTTGTATAATATTCCCCCAACATGGCATGGACACTAGGTAGAGGCAAGTCTGACATGTAATTCCATGTAATGTCCTACATAAAACTCATAAATACCAATGAAATGTATGTGTGATAGAAAATGATTATGGTATCTACCAATCATGAGATAAATAATATATGAAAATAATGAAAAACAAATGTCTAATCATGCCCAAGTCCTAATTTTTTATTTTTAGAATATTTATAATGTTTATGTATATTTCCATATCTAAATTTATTTGTACTATTTGAATTTTTGAAACCAACACAAAACAGAGTAGGAGATAAACTATGGGTTTGAAAGTATAATAAAGGGAAATGAATCTAAAAAATATCCCACCTAGTTTAAGGTAAATTAAGCAATTAATATAATGGAGTGTCAATGTATGTTAAATATAGTATAAAAAGAAAAGTGTTTTCATGAATAAGTGTTGTGTAAACTAAAATTGGGAATAATATCAAAAAATTGGAGGTATTAAGGCTTTGTTTGCTCATAGTTTTGTTCAACTATGTAAATATTTATAGCTCAATATTTATTGGTTTATTAAAATAATTATATTTGAAATTAACTATTTCTAGTTGATACTATTTATGATCGCAAACATATTATACTCTATTTGGATTGTAGAAAAAACATATTAAGTGGCAAAAAGTGGTAGTGACAAATCAATGTTTGGACTATTCAGATTGGGAAAGTGAAAAATAAGAGCCAAACATCCAAAAATACATTAAGATCCAAGGTTTAGAAGATTGATCAAATAAATCACATGTAAAAAGTAGAAGAACAAAATGATGAAGCAATCAAGAAACTATGTAAAGTAATTTTTTGTTTTTTTAAATTATTTGATGTTTTTTAATATTGTATTATCTTTGAAAGTGAAAACATGGTAAATATTATCCCATAAAGATGAGAGTAATAAGAAAGGAAAGTAATAAAATATATAATAGTTTCCTTTCATGTATTAAAAGTGCTAGATGTGGATAACTCCAAATCAGAAAAGGCATCAGGTATTGCAATGAAACTATCTACATCACTATGGGTGTAATCTTGTGTAGGAAAAGTAGATCTAGAGGAATTAGTATGATTTTAAATCTAATGAGAATTATTATAAGGTTGTTCCAAATGTTGTGTTCCTTATGAAACACATAGGTCTGCATGTATCACAAATTTATAAGTTACATATCCCAAAAGAGAAAGATCTGTGTATCAACCCCACGAGTTGAGGCCTAAATAGAAATAAATCAATGTTTGAATCTAAACTTGTAAAATCTAATCAAAGACTCAACTAAGGTAAAATAGGTTTCTAATGACAACAAGCTAGGCAAATTTAATGGTGTAACAATGCTAAAATAAATATCCAATAAGGCATATGTGATTTGTTTAAACAATGATGATTGGGATGAGAGACAAGATAAGTATTTTGAAATAATGTGGGAAATGAAATGTTGTTATCACTACCAAAATATGTGACAATGGTTGATATTTCAAATACTTTCAAAGGCATAAGACTTGGAATGATTTGGGCAATATAACATTACCCATCTCAATCAAGTGCTTAACTCAATGTTTTGATATAAATGTTTTCTAAGTTAAAATCAAGGTGTCAAATTAATGTCATAACACCTCCTCAAACAATGGAATAATGTAGACACAAGACTCATTCAAGACATGGTTTAAAAAACAAGTTTTAGTTTTAACACACCAAGCAATAAAATGACAAAATACAACTAAGTATATCATCCTAAAATCCTATCAAGGTGTGGTAAAAAGTGGGGTTGACTAAAACTAATTTGTTTTTTATCATCTAGATTGATTACATGTGTACATACTTTAACATATGCACACAATATAATTATCACATCAATTGAGTCCACATCGATTGACTTATTATGAAAAGGTCTTATTCTTTTCACAACCACTACATCCATCATTTGCTCAGTGTAGTGAAATTTCTATATTGATCATATGTCCTAGGCTTAACCATCCACTAAAAAATATGGTTTAACCACTCAAACCACCATCCCAATGGGGTGATCCCAATTTGTATACCCCCCATAGAGAGGGCTTGAAGACAATTCTAGGAGATGAATCCTTAGGTCAAAGCCTCCCTATATAACTTATGGGAGGTGATGAAATTCCCTTCACAAGCCAAAATGCATGAAATAAAAACTAAATAAAATGGCTTTATGGTTATTTCTAGATCACCCAAGCCATGCAGGTCTTGGGGAGAGATTGACAACATCTTATTTATGCCTTTATACTAAGGTGTAATTTCTAATGAAAATGGCACTTTTGATCCCAAAAGTTCCTATAGGGGATGGGAGGAGAGCATACATGCATAAATTTCTTTTTTCTCAAATAAATTCTAACCAAGCAATGACTTAAACAAAACAAAACTTAACTTTGAAGTGAGTTCAATTTTAGAGCACTGAATTAAAATGTTTGGTGATGTTCTTTGGTCCCTTGGCCTTAAATTTAAAAAAAAAATTGAAAAATAATCACAAGACATTCAACCTAAACATGCAAATTTTTCCTTTTATTCACCAAAGGAAATGTTCCTAATTCTTTTTAAGCATCCAAATTCAAATGTGTGAGTTTAAATCATGCAATTTTATTTTAAACCTAAATTCAAATGTTTGAATTTAGCTTAATTAATTTTAAACACCAAATTTAAGTGTTAAAAACTATTTAATCTTAAAAATTAATGTTCAATGTTTGCCTTGACCCTATAAAAATAAGAGAGTAACCCCCTACTTTGAAGCACTTATGAGTGTTAGCAAATGAAGTTTGTAATTTAGCTCAAAATAACTATTAGCGATCACAAACAACCATTGATAGTTTCAAGGAAATCATCATTGATCATTTGGTAGTAACTATTGGTGGTTGAGCAGAGTTGCTGCCAGGTGATAAATGATCATCGATGATGACCTGTGAACCTGAAGGTAAAACCTCAAAAACAAATGCACTAGATTAGACAAATGTTAGGCTAAAGCTCAAGAAAAATTAAAAGGAAAATTTTATTTGATGAGTTTAAATGACTTTTAATCCTATCAATCTAGAATAAGTATGATAAAAAGAATCAAAATACAAATTTTATGCCCATTTATACTCTAAAACCCCAACCATCGGTAGTTGGAACTAATCACCCTTGATCACACCTGACCATTGGTGGTCTCTTTGTAAACCTATGAAAATGAAATCCAACTAAACAAAGTTATAAAATCAATTTTAAAAAACTTCAAGCATCCAAATCTCAATTTGAGACTTGCCTATTAATCTCCTTGGTATGTGGGATGCATTGGGTCCCACTAAGCATGCCATTTGTGAACATAGGAATATAATAAGGGGATATTAGTATCATGTTAGTATATGAAATCAAATCCAAAAAACCACTAATAAACTAACACCTTAAGCCTAGATCTTAGGGGGGAGTTTGGTGAATAAATCAAATGGAGACACAACTAGAATGTAAAAAAATAACAAAATTTCCTCACCTTCTTTGATTACTCCAAAGGATTTATTCATTGGATTGCTTAGCTTATGATTTAAAGGTCTTCATCAATGGAGCTTGCCTATTCTCCACCTCTGCTTAGCATCATTGGCTTTGTGGCTTTGGCTTGTGAAGCTTGACTCAATATTTTGGCATAATAAAACTATACCAAAATAGCTTTTGAAATCATTTGTGCATTACAACTTTGGCTTATGAGAGCTTAAAATTATGAGTGTGAGGCCTTCTATTTATATATTTTTCAAATGGGCTAGGATCAAACATGACCATCCATCTCAAGATGAATATTTGTGGTCATGAATTAATCTAATTATGTAAATAAAATCCATAAATACTCTCATCATGATTTGGGAATAAGGGGCATTAATGAGGCATGGGAGGGCTTAATAAGATATTTGTTGCATTTATGGCCTAAGGAAACCACCTCAAAAAATGATGTCACATGATGATGCAAATATTAGAAACCAATTTCCAACAATGAAATATTCAATAAGTTTCATGGAATTCTTACTTAAGCTCATAATTTGGTTTTATTTGCCTAAGTAAGATTAAATATTTTTAGTGAAATTTTTTGGAAATTGGTCCACAAATTAATCAAACTAGTCTAAATGTCATATTAAAGATTTAAATTTGACTGGAGTGGAATTAGAAGCTGATGTTAGTTGCATACGGACCAATATCCCATTTAGGATATTTTTGATACAAAATAACACATGCACATGTTGTGTGCTTTCAAATTAGGGGAAGCTAGTGGTTTAGAGAATTAAATTGCATTTTTAGCATTTTGACTCAGAATTATTTGGGAAGAACTAATAACCTCATAAAATGTATTTCCCTATTTAGGAATACTTTGGCCTAAATCTACACTTGTCTATGACAAGTTTGAACCATTTAGTGTGTTTTAGTATTTTTAGGCCAAATTATGTTGTTTTCTATAAATTGGTTTGAATATCGGTTAGAGGTCATTGGTGGAGGCTTTTAGTTGTCTATACCTGATAGCTCAATAGGATAACCCTAAAACTCAGCTTGACAGTTATCAAAAATTGCATGAATTCTTCATTATAAAGATCCCTACTACAGAGTGAAACCCTTAATCTTACCATATATTTTTTCATGACTGCATTCCCTAGAATAATGATCACCTCCATAAATAAAGCATCCACAAGATGGTCCTTTCCTATCAGATTATTGATTTCCCTTGAAACCTCCCTTTAAATCATTACCTAGTTTCTTGTTTCCTAAATCACTATTAAACGTGGTTTTTTTAATTCTTAAACTAGTTTTTAGAGTTTCCACTCCTTCTCCAATTCTTATTTTTGAAATTCATTTTAGGCCCTCCAAACTTCTTAAATTTATCTCTAACTTGAGTAAGTGACTTCAGCTTTTGCTCTTGATTTATTACCTTTTCAAAGACTTGATCCATATTAGATGGCCCATGTACATCTACCTTGTATCCAATTTGGGGTTTTCATCCCATATTGAATTTATTAATTTAAAACCTTTCATCTTCTTGATATTTAGGAATGTACTTTAGGATCTTAGTGAATTGTTCCTAGTATTCATTCATTAAAAATTCTCCTTACTTTAGTTATAAAAACTTGTCAGCTTTTGATCAAAATAGAGTTAAGGCAACCATCATGATTTAAATAAGGTCACAAAATATTCCCATATGGTGGTTTTATATTAAAGATTCATCTCTAATTTCTTATTTTCCCATCATGTAGCTACTTCACCAACCAATTGGTAAGCTCCCCAAACTACTTTTATAACTTTAGAGTAATTTTGAGTCTCGAAATAATTTTCCATCTCAGCTAGCCATGCTTTAGCTCCATCTTCCAAAATGGTTCCATAAAATTTGGGTGGATTAAATTTATTCATGTCACAAGAAAACTTAGTATTTTTACATGCTCTCTCATCTTGAGGTACTTCCTCTTATCTAGATTCCTGAGTAAATTCTTGCTCAACAGGATGTTCTTCAGATTCATTCTAATTGTTCTCCTCAATGTGGCCATGAAATTCTTGTAAAAAGGAAGCTATTTGGTCTCTATTATCATTCATAGTTATGATAATCTAATCAATTTTTACAAATTATTTAGTGACAAACTAATTCAAGTCATCTGAAATGTTAACACTATTAGGATTCAATGTACCCTCACTAGTTGGCCTTCAATACAACATTATTCTTTCTGAATATAGAATAATCAAAATATGTTAGTAGAATTTTTAAGTTTGAGAGTTTGAATTATGGTATCAAAATTTAGGCTCAAAATCTCAAACTTAGAGATTTTACTAACGTATTTTTATTATTTTATATTTAGAAAGAATAATGTTGCATTAAAGGCTAGCTAGTGAGGGTACATTGAATCCCAATAGTGTTAACCTTGTAGTTGACATAAATTAGTTTGTTGCTAAATAAGTTTTAAATATTTATTAGATTCTCATAACCATGAATGAGACTAGAGACCAAATAACTTCCCTTAAACAAGAAGATCATGGCCATATTGAGGAGAATAATTAGAATGAACTTGAAGAACATCCTACTAAGAAATAATTTACTCAAGAACCTAGACAAGAGGATGTACCTCAAGATGAGAGAGCACGTGAAACTACTAAGTTTTATTATGACATTAATAAAGTTAATCCACCCAAGTTTGATGGAACTATTTTGGAAGATGGAGTTGAAACATGGCTAGATGAGATGGAAAAGTATTTCAAGATTCAAAATTACTTTGAAGATAAAAAAGAAGTTTGGGGAGCTTACTAGTTGGTTGCTGAAGTAGCAACATGTGGGAAAATAATAAATTAGAGATGAATCTTGAATCTACAACCACCATATGGGAACATTTTGTGACCTTGTTTAAATCATGATGGTTGCCCTAACGCTATTTTGATAAGAAGCTGATAGGTTTTTAGAATCTGAAGTAAGGAGAATTTTTAGTGAATGAATACTAAGATCAATTCACTAATATCCTAAAGTAAATTCCTCAATATCAGGAAGATGAAAGGTTTTGCATCAATAAATTCATTATGGGATGAAAAACTCAAATTAGATGCAAGGCAGATGTGCATGGGCCATCTAATATGGATCAAGTCTTTGAAAAGGTAGTAAACTAGGAGAAAAATCTAAATTCACTTAGTTAGATCAGAGATAAATTTAAAAATAAGTTTTGAGGGCCTAAAATTAATTTCAAAAAGAAGAATTGGAAAAGGAGTGGAAACTCTAAAAATTAGTTCAAGAATTCAAATTCCAAGTTTAACAGTGATTTAGGAAACAAGAAAATAGGTAATTATTAAAAAAGGAGGTTTCAAGGGAAATCAATAATTTGATAGGAAAATACCATCTTATGGATGATTTATTTATGGAGGTGATCATTATGATAGGGAATGCACTCATGAAAAAATATATAGTAATATTAAGGGTTTTACTCCACAGCAAGGATCTTTCCAATAGAGAATTCATGTAGTTGTTCACAACTTTCAAGCTACATTTTAGGGTTCTCTTATTGTATTTTTAGGTGTAGACACTTAAAATTTGCCACCAATGACCTCTAACCAAGATTCAGACTAATTTCTATCAAAGATTGCAATTTGGCCTAAAAACACTAAAACACGCTAAATGGTTCAAACTTATCATATACAAGTGTTAATTTAGACCAAAGTATTACTAAATAGGGAAATGCATTTTATGAGATCATTGGTTCTTCCTAAATCATTTTGAGCCAAAATGCCAAAAATGCAATTTGATGCTCTAAACCACTAATTTCCCCTAATTTGGAAGCACATGACATGTGTATGTGTTATTTTGTGTCAACAACATCCTAAATGGGATATTGGTCCATATTTAACTAGAATTAGCTTCTAATTCCACTCTAGTAAAATTTAAATCCAATAATATGAATTTAGAATAGTTTTATTAATTTGTGCACTGATTTCCAAAAAATTACACTAAAAATATTTAATCTTACTTAGACAAGTTAAACCAAATAATGAGCTTAAGTAAGAATTCCATAGAATTTATTGAATATTTCTTTATTAGAAATTGGTTTCTAATATGGGCATCATCATGTGACATTATTTTTTGAAGTGGATTCCTTAGGATATAAATGCAACAAATATCTAATTAAGTGATCCCATACCTCATTAATGACCCTTATTCCCAAGTCATTATGAGAGTATTTATGGATTTTATTTACATAATTAGATTAATTTATGGCCACACATCTTCATATTGAGATGGATTGTCATGGTTGATCCTAACCCATTTGAAAAATATATAAATAGAAGGCCTCAGACTCATAATTTTAAGCTCTCATAAGCCAAAGTTATAATTCACAAATAATTTCAAAATCTATTTTGATATAGTGTTATTATGCCAAAATATTGAGTAAAGTTTCACAAGACAAAGCCACAAATATAATGATACTAAGAGGAGGTGGATAATAGCCAATCTCAATTGATGAAGACCTTTGAATCATAATCTGAGCAAGCCAATGAACAAATCCTTTGGATCAATTAAGAAAGGTGAGGAAATTTTATTATTTCTTTATATTCTAGTTATGTCTCTATTTGATTTATTCACCAAGCTCCCCCCTTAAGATCTAGGCTTAAGTTGTTAGTTTATTAGTGTGTTTTTGGATTTGATTTCATCTACTAACATGATAATAATCTCACCTTATTTTATTCTTATGTTCATAAATGGCATGCCTGGTGGGA
Source organism: Torreya grandis (assembly GCA_037957365.1). Classification (NCBI taxonomy): domain Eukaryota; kingdom Viridiplantae; phylum Streptophyta; class Pinopsida; order Cupressales; family Taxaceae; genus Torreya; species Torreya grandis. The sequence goes on from JARHVA010000436.1 coordinate 230,825, forward strand.
CCCAACACATCCCACATACCAAGGAGATCAATATGCAAGACTTAAACTGAGATTTGGATGCTTGAAGATTTTTGAAATGGATTTTCTAACTTTGTTTGGCTAGATTTCTTTTTCAAAAGTTTACATAGAGACCACTGATGGTCAGGTGTGATCACAAATGGTTAGTTCCAACCACTGATGGTTGGGTTGTAGAGTAGAAATGGACATAAAACTTACATTTTGATTATTTTTATCATACTTGTTCTTTATTTATAGGATTGAAAGGCATTTAAAATCATCAACTAAACTTTATATTTTAGATTTTCTTGATCTTTGGCCTAACATTTGTCTAATTTAATGCATTTATTTTTGAGGTTTTACCTTCAGTTTCATAAGTCATCATCGATAGTCACTTATCGATCGGTGGTGACTCTACTCAATTGTTGATGGTTACTACCAACTGTTCAATGATGATTGCCTTGAAACCATCAATAGTTGTTTATGATTGTCGATGGTCACTATGCACAATTTAATCCAAAACCTAAGACCTAAAATCCAAACTTCATTTGCTAACACTCATAAGTGCTTCTAAGTAGGGGGTTACTCTCTTGTTTTTGCAAGTTCAAGGCAAACATTGAACATCAATTTTCAATATTAAATGGTTTTTAACACTTAAATTTGGTGTTTAAAATGAATAAGGCTAAATTCAAGCATTTGATTTTGGGTTTAAAACAAAATTGCATGATTTAGACTCACACATTTGAATTTGGATGCTTAAAAAGAACTAGAAACATTTCTTTTGGTGCTTAAGAGGAAAACTTAGAATGTTTAGGTTTAATGTCTTATGATTATTTTTCAAAAGTTTTTTCAATTTAAGGCCAAGCAACCAAACAACATCACCAAACATTTTAATTTAAAGCTCTAAAATTGAACTCACTTCAAAGTTAAGTTTTCTTTTGTTTAAGTCATTTTTTGATTAGAATTTGTTTAAGAAAAAAGGAATTTGTGCATGTATTCTCTCCCCCCATCCCCTATAGGGAACTTTTGGGATCAAAAGTTCCATTTTCATTAAAAATTATGCATTATTCCAAAGGCATAAAAAGGATGTTGTTAAGGCTTTCCCCAACACCCGCATGGATTGGGTGATCTATAAACAACCATAAAGCCTTTTTACTTATTTTTTATTTCATGTATTTTGGCTTGTGATGGGGCTTTCATCACCTCCCATAACTTTTATAGGGAAGCTTTGACTTGAGGCTTCATCTCTCATCATCATCTTCAACCCCTCTCCATGGGGGGCTATATAAATTAGGATCTCTCCACTAAGATGGTGGTTTTAGTGGTTAAACCATATTCATTAGTGGATTTTTAAGCTTGGGATTGTGATTGATATGGACATCACACTATCCTAAGAAAGTGATGGATGTAGTGGTTGTGAAAATAACAAGACCTTTTCACAACAAGCTAATCGATGTGGACTCAATTGATGTGTTATTTTTCTTATGTGCATACATGAAAGTGTGTACACATGGGATCAATCTAGATGATAAAAAATAAATTAGTTTTAATCAAACCCACTTTACTATAACTTGATAGGATTTTAGTATGATATACTTAGTTGTATTTTCTCATTTTATTTCTTGGTGTGATAAAACTAAAACTTTTTATTTAAATTATGTCTTAAATGAGTCTTGTGTCCACATTATTCCATTATTTAAGGAGGCATTATGCCATCCATTTGACACCTTGATTTTAACTTAGCAAACATTTGTGTCAAAGCATTTAATTAAGCATTTGATTGAGATGGGTAATGTTATGGTGCCCAAATCATTCAAAGTCTTATGCCTTTGAAAGTCTTTGAAATATCAACCATTGTCACATCTTTTTGGAGTGTTAATGCCATTATGTTGCCAACATTATTTAAAAAGACTTATCTCACATCCAAATCATAATTATTTAAACAAATCACATATGCATTATTAGATCTTTATTTTAGCATTATTACGCCATTAAATTTGCCTAGATTGTTGTCATCAAAACCCTAGTTTACCTTAGTTGAGTATTTGATTGACTTTTCCAAGTTTAGATTCAAACATTGATTGATTTTGATTTAGACCTCAAATCATGGGGTTGATACATAGATATTTATCTTTTGGGTTGTGTGACTTAAGTTAAAAAATTTAAAAGTTTTGAAGATTTATTCATCCCCCTCTCAATCATTGTGTTTCCAATAATTAGTATCAGATCATGGTCCTTTGAAGTAAGTCTAGAGTGAGTGTGTGAGTTAATGAGAATGAGATATAACTTTAAATATATGAAAGAGGTCTTGTATACCATTAATAAGGTACATATAAACCATCATGAAGATCTGATATGGGTACTATATATGATTATAAAGGTCATATGACCTAACCAAGTCTTGAAAAGACCTAATTGAGCGAAGAAGGCTAGAAACCATTTTAAGAAGGTTAGGTGTGTGTAAATAGATTAAGATGGAGATAATAATATATTATATGAGAAACAAAGGTTTCTAAAGGTGATCATAGGTTTAAGGTGGCTGAGTTAGTGTTGATTCATCTAGGGGGTTGGTTCCTCCTTGCAAGTGGGTACTTGTTAAAGCTTAGTCAAGTTGGTGCTTTGCTAGTTGGAGTTGGTGCTCCAAGTGAATTTTTTACTTCAATAAATCTTGATGTTTGACTTATATAAAATTATTCCATTTGCATAATCAATGATTTTTATTCCCCTTGAGGGTTTCCCACTCAAATAAGTGTTCAGTGTGTTATGTTCTTCCTTCATGCTCATGGTTCTTAATGTGTTGCTAGCTTACTACATTGTTTTGATAGTTAATTAATGTTCAGGTAAAGATTTTAAAAGTTTTTAATACTAATTAACCCCCCCTCTTAATCATTATGTTTCCAATAATAGATATTAGAACCTGCTCCTTTGATTTAAGTCTAATAGCTTGAAGATGATCCTAAAGAAGCACAAGAATGTCTTGTGATCAACAAGAGGAAGACAACATGTATGATGAAGAGGTATACTATGATAGTGGAGAAAGAGAAGCTAAATTAGACCTTGAATATGAGCTCAAAAACACTCTTGATGATTTGAAACATCAAAAAAAGACTATCAAGGATCTCAAGAGTCAGTTAGAAGAGGTCAAATAAGGTGTAAGACAATGAAAGTTAAGTATGACCAATTGAAGACAAAGTTAGATTCCTTGAAGGTTGAGCATGAAAAGTTCATAGATAAATTGAGTAAGTTTGAGAGAGAGCAAAATAATTAATAACTAATCAAGAATATTAACCTTAAAAGATCAATTAGATAACCTAATACTATAAAGGATAAGACATCATGGAACCATGGTAAGTATAGAAATGGTGTATGCTACATTTGTCATAATTTAGGACACATTGCAAGATTCTAATCTAACAGAGTTAGAAGTTCTAAAATATTCAACAAGACATATGAATATCCCATAATGAATAATAAGTATCAAACATTGGTATGGAAGCCAAAGCAAGCTAGGATGGATCAGATTGAGCTCAAGAAGCAAGATGGACTATTTACCAAAGATGACTCTATGCTAGCTCAAAATACCTTTCACATTCAATATGAAGGCATGAAATGGTATATAGATAGTGGTTTCTCAAGCCACATGATAGAAAATATAAATAATTTCATCTCATTAAATAATAATGTTGCAAGAATAGTGAGGTTTGGAGACAACACAATTGTCAATATAGTTGGCAAAGGTGTCTTGAGCCAAATGTGTTGTATGTGAAAGGTATAAAACATAACTTGCTTAATGTGATTCAAATTTACAATCAATGAAACACAATAACCATTCATGATAGAGGGTGTGAGATAACGAAATACAAATTAAGAAGGTTAATCTCGAATGTCAAGAGGACTGAGAACAATATATAGGTATTGAATGAGATCAAGAAGGACAGATGTTTCATTAGAAAGATATATGAAATTTGGATATTGAATAGAAGGATAAGTCACCTAAAATTTTACAACCTAGTCAGGATTAGCACTAAGAAGTCTATAAATAACATGCCTAAGGTCATCACACCTACAAACATACTTTGCAAGGCATGTCAACATGGAAAGAAAACTAAAAGAAGGTTCATGTCCAAGGATTACTCTACTATAAGACCCTTATAGTTAATAAACATTGATATCTATGGGCCTACAATAATTCAAAGCCTTCAAAGAGATAGCTACTTCATGTTACTCATTAATGACTACACAAGGATGACTTAGGTTGCATTCTTGAAAGAGAAATTAGAAGCTCTTGACAAGTTCAAGGCATTCAAGGATTGTGTTGAGAATGAGAAGAATGGGAAGATAAAGTGCCTAAGATATGATATATGAGGATATTTTTAGTCCAATGAGTTTGATGACTTCTGTGAGGTTAATGGAATAAGGAGAGAATTCTCAACATCTAGGACACCTCAGCAGAATGGGGTAGTGGAAAGCAAGATTAGGACAATGCAAGAGATGGATAGAACTATGTTGAATTAATTAATATTATCTCATGGATATTGGAGATAGGTATTAAGCACTATTATCTAAATTTTTAATAAAGGATAGATAAGAACTAATGGAAATAAGACTCCTTATGAAATATGGAAGGGCAGACTTGAAAATGTATAACACTTTAGAGTGTTTGGAAGCAAATATTTAATAAAAAGAGATGATGAAGACTTGGGTAAGTTTGATTCTAGATATGATGAAGGCATTTTCTTAGGTTACACATCAATGAGCTTAGCCTATAGATGTTACAACAAGAGACTACAAAGGATAGTGGAAAGTACAAATATGAAGATTGATGAGACAAGGAAATCTCACTCATAGTCAAAGAATACTTTAGAGAATTTAGACTTCAATAATGAAGAGTATACTATAGAGGTTGATGAGGAAGAAGAAATAGATGAAGAGAGATAGGACTCAAAAGGACCCTCAAGATATATTCAAAGAGACCACCCTAATTCTCAAATCATTGGCGATAAAAATGTAGGTATGCAAACTAGGAGAAGACTAGTAAGTAATCTAAATCAAGACAATTCTATATTATCAAATATTGAACCTAAGATTCTTATAGAAAAAAGAAAATACAAAATTTAGATAGGTGTTATGAATGAGGATTTAGACCAAATAGAGAAGAATGAAACTTGGGAACTAGTTCCTAGTCCTAAAGACAAGAATGTCATTGGCATAAAATGGGTCTTCATAAATAAGTTGAATGAAGATGGAGAAGTCATTAAGAATAAGGATAGATTGGTATGCAAGGGATATGAAAAATTTGAAGGAGTAGACATTGAGGAGATCTTTACACCTATATCAAGATTTGAGGCCATCAAATTATTTCTAGCTTATGCAAGATTCAAAGGATTCAAGGTATACTAGATGGATGTCAAATCTACCTTTTTAAATGGGAATTTGGAAGAAGAAGTGTACATTGAGAAACCTTAAGGTTCTCACTATCAGTTAATAAATACTATGTTTTTATATTTAAGAAATATATTTATGGTCTAAAGCAAGACCCTAGAGCTTGGTATGCTAGGTTGGACAAGTATATTTTGGATCAAGGATTCAAAAAAGGAGTTATAGACAATAATCTATACATCAAGATATAATATGACCATCCATTGATAGTAGTTCTCTATGTGGATGACATCATATTTGGTGGAAATAATGAGAATATGACAAAGGCCTTTGTAGATGTGATGAAGAAAGAGTTTTAGATGCCCATGCTAGGAGAACTATCATTCATTCTTCGGTTTTAAATAACTCAATCTAAAAAATATATATTCATCTCACAACCTAAGCACATAAGAGAGATGTTGAAGAAATTTGATATAGAGGATTACAAGGTAGTTAGTACACCCATGATCACAAGATTTAAGTTGAGAAAGGAATATGAGTCTTCAAAATTTAATCAAACATCATATAGGTCAATGATTAAAATTTTATTGGACACCACTACCTCTAAACCTGACATCATGCAAGCAGTAGGTCTTATGGGAAGGTTTTAAGTAGATCCAAAGGATAATCATCTACAATCAATCAAAAGGGTAATCAGGTATCTCAAGGGGAATATGGAGTATGGATTGTCGTATCTAAGAAACAAATATTTCAATTTAATAGCCTACACAGATGTAGATTGGATAAGAAGTATAGATGATAGGAAGAGTACCAGTAAAGGAGCCTTCTTCTTAGGTGGGTGCCTAATCTCATAGATAAGCAAGAAGAAACCATCATTATATTTTTACACTTGTGAAGCTGAGTATATTATTGTAGCTTCATATTGTACTTAGGTCCTATGGATGAGACAAACTCTAAAAGACTACAAGGTGGAGTATGATGATCATATCCCTATGTATTATGATAATACAAGTGATATAAGCATCTCAAAGAACCCAATCATGCACTCAAGTACCAAACACATTCCCATCAGGTATCATTTTCTAAGAGATTAGGTAAGTGAATAAAGTGTCAAACTTGAATATGTGTCTACATAGGATCAAAGTACATACATATTGACCAAACCATTTCCAAAATTAATTTTTGAACACCTAAGATAAGAATTGGGTGTAATTCCTACCCCTATAAATCATTTAAGAATCTAAATACTTATATGGAGATAATCATGCTCATTAGCTCTAATAAAATGTGAGTTTTTCTAAGAAGGTATGTATGGAGATAGGGGGAACATGTCTGTATGTCTCATAAACTCATAATTCTACATGTTAAGTATTTTTGGTTGAAAGGAGTGTGATCCAAAGAATTGCAAACATCACTTTATCATTTATGTCAAAGGGGAAGAAAGACCAAAGTTTAGAGATAAGGATGATCAGTTTTTAGTATGGTTTACCATCAATGACAAAGGGGGAGATTGTTGAGCATTGTTTTTATTGTTGTGGTTTGGCATTAAAATTATCATTGATGTCAAAGGTTGTTCATGAGGTAATTAAAAAATGTATTTATTTGATTTCATCCTTGAGAGGTATGACATTGGTTTAGAAACATATAAGGGATTTTATTAAGGTTTAGAATCATCAAAGAGATTTTTAAGATCAGATTCCAAAGTTGTCAAGTCTCAAGGTACTTAAGAAGCACAATCATGACACTAGTTATAGCATGAAGGAGCCTTGTGAGAAGGTATGAGTATGGTGTCTTAGGGAGATGGATGTTAAAATTCATAATAGTTAGTATATTGTTGTTTGAGTATGCATATGAGGCATTAGAATACTCAAGTGTGTTTCAAGGTGAGCCTATAGGGGTAAGACCTACATACCTAACATATAACTAGATAGTTTTAGACCTTAACTGACCTAATGAGGTATAATGGAGTATTATCAAGGCCTATTAAGGATGAAAATAAATGTTTTATCATGTGATAGGTTTCTTGATCATGTGAGTTAGGTGGTGAGTGCATGGAAAGAGGCTTGAAGTTCATTTTCAAGACCTAATGTGACTTGTAGGTCAAAGCCTAGAGAGCAAAGAGAGAGATGGTGGCCAAATGAGGTATAAGTTTTAGATTTAAAGATAATCATGGATAAATTATAATTTAAAAATGTCATGTTTACCAATTTTTAGGTCAAAAATTGAAGGTTAAGGTAAGAAAAAGTGTTTTAAGGTCTCTTGTGTACACAAAATGAAGGATTTTCAACCTGAGAAGAACTTTAAAGACTCATTGGCATGTGTAACCTCTTCATGGTAACTTAATATATTCATGGTATATTTCTAAGGGTAATATCTCAAATTACAAACATTGGTTTCTAGAATAAGGGGCTAAGCTTTATGAATAATCATTAACACCAAAAATAGTGTTAACCCTCTCTAAAACCCTAACATTGACTTGATGAGAAATATCTTGATAAAAATAGCCAAAAATGGTTTGTAATGGATATTAAAGTGATTGGAAGTTTTATTAAACTATCCCAAGCACCTCCAGGTGTGATTGGTTTGTCAGGGGAGTGAGTGGACCCTATAGGAAAGGCCTTATTTATTATAGATTTATTATAACAGTCAGAGTTGACCAATTAAAAGTTATTAAATTGATGAAGGTTGAATATTGAGACTTGTATTTAAAGTTAATGGTTGTTTTTTAAAATTATCTAGTCCTCAAATGAGCTAAACTGGTCATACAAGTTGACCTATCACTAAAAGGCCTAATGGTGTAGACAGTGAGAAAACCATGCAGAAATGAGAAGTTACTTAGGGATGTGTTATCATAGATTAGGTATAGATAAAAATGCATGGGGATGTTTTTAAATAGATATAATACATGTCCATATTGGATAAAATATTTGGATATGATTTTATATAACATAAAGTTTCTCTCAAATTAACTTATCTAACTCAGTGAGGTCTGTATATAGTGAAGTCATTAGATTGGTCTATAAGACCAATATTGATATTATATATTATGATCTATTTTGTATAATTTGTTATGAGGTTTTTTTAAGATCATATTAGTGCATTGTAATTTATTAATCATTCCATTTCATGTATCATAAATTCATGCTTACATGATTGAGTTTTGAAGCTAGTTGGCAGTTCTGAGTGGGCTACTTGCAGAAAAGGGTTTGAGTCTTTTTACCTTGAGTTATGAAGTATAGTGCACATGGTGATAACCATAATTTAATTTACATTTTTTATGTATATTTTTTTCCATGTTTTTTTGGATTTTTTTTTTTTTGGTTCAGTTGTTCAAGATAGACTTTTTAGGTATGCACAAGCCTAATTGTGAATAGTGCTAATGGCTTGCTTCAAGTGGTGGTTGAAGCTAAAACGTGTCATGGAAAAAATATGAGATAAATAGGGGTATATTAAAGTTAAATATGATATTTTCCTACCATGTGACAAGTTTTAGAATGTTCCAAGGTGTTCAAAGGGTAATGTGTGCTAATAAAGGCCTAATTGAATTAGGTATCCTGAAGACCTAAAAGGGGTTTTGGTCCTATATACTTTGACCAACCTATTTTAATGTTCATTTAATTTTTTTTTTGATGTCATAAGTCCAATTTTATTGAAAAATTAAGTGTTAAATTGTGTATGGTTGACCAAGAGGTGTATGAGAAAGAGCCTAGTATAAGAACAAGGCCTAATAAGCCTAATTATCTAAAGTGAGTGTGCAAGTTGAAGCAAATGAGATATAAATTTGAAGAGATAAAGGAGGTATTGTAGAAAATTATTAAGGTATAGACAAACCATCATGAATATATTTAATGGGTACTATATATGATTATAAAGGTCATATGACCTAACTAAGTCTTGAAGAGACCTAATTGAGCGAAGAAGGCTAGAGACCAATCTGAGAAGGTTAGGTGTGTGTTTGAAGAGATAAATATGTATATCATCATCTAATTTATGAGAAACAAAGGGTTATAAATTTTATTAAATCTTTTAGGTAGCTTATTTGGTGATGACTCATCTAGGGGGTTGGTTCCTACTTGCAAGTGGGTGCTTGTTAAAGCCTAGTCATGTTGGTACTTGGCTAGTTAGGGTTGGTGCTTTGGTGCTTCACTAAATATTAATTTTTGAATTATAGGATAGTATTCCATTTACATCATCAATGTTTTTTTATTCCCATTGAGGGTTTCCCACTCAAATAAGTGTTATATGTGTTATGTTCTTCCCTCATGCTCATGGCTCTTAATGTATTGCTATCTTACTACATTGTTTTGATAATTCATGAATGTTAAGGTAAAGAATGTAAATTTTTTTAAGACCGATTCACCCCCCTCTTAGTCATTATGTTTCCAAAATATTTAAAATTTTAGCCTATAATTTAAATCTACATGCAATTCTATAAATTTCTTGTTAGGTGGACTTGTATACTATTTGGTCACATTCTCTTTCAAATATTACATTAGGTGTGTAGTAGGTTAAGATATCTAATATTTCCATGTGAAACCCCATATTTTTAAATCTCACCATTTTGAGTGCATATATATTTTGATTATGCATTTTTTATTCATTTTGATTTATTTCATAATGATAGGAATATAACCATTACTTTTGAAGGTATATTCACATTATAATTTTATTAGGAACGACACAATCTAAGTTCACACATAAAAATTTAGTTAATAGGAGTACAAGAAATACACCATTTTAAGTTGTGTATGCATTAAGTCCAAGAGGAGTTTTGGAATTATGAAACATAAAAAATAAGCAAAATAAAAGTGTAGATGTAGATGATTTTTCAGAGTAGATAAGAAACATGTATAATCAACTATGTGAATAATTGAATAAGAGTACAATGTAGTATATGCAGCATGTAGGCATGCATAAAATCAAAGCAAAATATTAGGTTGGAGATATGGTCTTAGAAAACTTGGGGGAATAATTAGATCTAGAATAAACATATAATTTAAGTGGACGAATATCAGATTATGCATCGTGTTGTGGATGTTTGAGAAGAATGCATGTAAGATTGAGATACCCAAAAGAGTTGACACCTATTTTAATGTTACAAATTTTTTTCCTTATCATGAAGGGAATAATAATGGAAGCATATATTCATATTCTGAATCAAATTCTAAAAATATAAATTGGAGAGTAAAGATGCTATAAAATAAATATGAGGGCATGGAGTAGGTGATTGACACAAGAATAAAAAAGAAGACACATAACGAGGAGTATAAATAATATTTGGTCAAATGTAACCTCTGAGATGTTGGATATGTGACATAGATAAGTACATCATAAGCTTCAAAACATGGAATATCATCATCAAAAGGAACATGAGGAAGAGTTCATGTTTCATTTATTTACCAAGGTGTATGATGTAGGAGCATCTAAGTTCAATTTTAATCTGACATCAACCAAAAATATTTTAGATTGGGATAATTAGGTATGTCTAGTTTTACACAAGTTTATGATTTATTATAAGTTTTTATTTGTAATTTTTATGTTAGTCTATTGTTGTGCACATTTTTTTGTCTTAGTTTTAATAATCTTGTGAAGCTTTGTGTAAGAGATATTATTAGGTATTATTGATCTAGAATATAAGTAAAAAATATTTTTGAGGCATTTATAAATTCTATGGTATCTTATAGAGCATCATATAATTTAATAGAGTCATTATATGCAATGAATGATATAACTGTAACTTATCTTGCTTAATAGATCTGGACTCAAAGAAGGTAAATAAACTAAAATTTTTGGATACATAGTTATATTGGGTCATTACCAATTAGATTTGCTAAACATAACTAGATGAGAAATTATCACACAACATCAATGGATAGAGTTCCAAAGCCTCTAGGAAATCAATATAATGAAATAAACCTAGCTAGGTCTTTTAATAATAAATTAAATTAATCTGATCTAGTGTTACCAAAGCTTGTAACACAAATAAAGGGGGATGGTTAAAATAACACTAAAATGGGTAAGGAACCATGGTAGGAAAATGGAGGCCTAGGTTACCTAAAGTGGAATATGGCAAGTTTAGATAAACCTATAACCACATTAATTTGAAGTGTAGAGGAAATTCAAATAAGAAGTTATAAATTCAAAACTATTGATTATGAAATATCTATCGATTAAATGAGAGAGCTAAAATTAGAAATACTTACCTTGAATATAACCTATCAAGCCTCAATCTCTCCCTTGCTCAATAGTGCTTTTCAAGAGGTTATTATGGTTTTAAGCATCATAATGTTTGAAATTAACTCTATTCTACAAGACTTATTCTATTTACATCCAAGACTCCACAAGATAAAGTATTTATAATGCAAGAACATCTAGAGTGTAAGGGAAATATTGCATCACCAAAAATAATATTGTATATTGCTTTGAATTTTGTATTTTTAGGCTTATTAGTTTAGTTAGAGCATAGGTTAAAGTTTCTAATGGTTTGAGACTGTCAAAATGTGCTAAATCCTTACAATATTAACCTACTATTTTTAGTAAGCTTATATTTGTGCATGTATGGACATGAAATTTTACACAAAGCTCTAAAATTTTAAAATATATCCTTTGGTAAAGGAATCATCTCAATATCATTGGTAGGTAGTGAGTTATTAAAGTTTCAAGGTTCAAGATTCCCATATATATATATAAATTTAACTTAAATTTTGGACCTTTAAATGACCTTTTTGGGGGTTTAAAATGTTTGTTTCATGACCCAAAATTGATATGTCCTAGAACTGGTTTGCTAGTTAGATGTTTGGTTCAAAACTTATGGATCCTAGAAGTTGTGTTACTAGATTTTCAAATTTTTAATTTTTAATTTATTGGGCAAGAAAAGGGATAGCTTTCAAAATTCAAAACTTTTATTGGGTGGGAAGAGTGATATTTGGTCCTTTGGGTGCCCAAAAATGAGAGTTATTAGTTCCAATAAAGATGGGAAGGGAAGGTGATGGAGGACAAATCCATTAGTGTAGAGTGTGGCTCTAGCTTGCAAGAATTTTAATAGGGTTAAACTTTATTTGTAGTGAAATATCTCATGTTGCTATAGTATTTTATATTTTGATGTTTTAATTCATTTATGAATGAAATAAAAGTTGTTTGAGTTATTTCCTTGAATTTTTGGTTAATATCTCTATTATTTTATTGTGTGTGGATTATCCCTTCATCAATTTCCCTTGAAGACAAGATTTGGCTTCTCCCAAATTTAAACTAAAATTAGAATTATGAGAAATAATTATGTGAAAATGAAGGTTCCTCTTTATTTGAGTGAAATGATCCTTGTATTTAGTGGTGATTTAACCCTAAATCCTTCAAGAATTTTAGCCTATAATATGGGTCCACCTTAACATAGTTAAAAAGTGACCATTTACCCTCAAACTAGGTTGGTCTGGGTTGACCTAGTTGTGAATCATGCATGCATCATGAATTTTTGAACTATGCCACCTCAATCAAACTTAGTTTTAATTTGGTAGGAAGCAAGATACTACATCGACCCAAGCTAAGATAGTCAAAAAAGATAGGTCTTGGATTATTTACAAATTATTTTAGAGGATGATTACTTAAGATATCATGTAAGATATATTTTTTAGTGGATATAGGCATGATATATTTAGACAAAAATATTTTGAAGCACCAATGGTATGTCCACCCTTCTCTTAGTGTACCCTTTAAGATCTGCACTCAGAGAGATTGAAACTCAATAGGTTATTTCAAGATAGAAAATGTCAATAAATAATAAAGTTTAAAAATGTTATGTGTAAACATATTCTCTACTCAAATCTCATCACGTGTCACCATAATGTAACATGGGATGGTGCTTCAAGAAATAACATAGAAACACACTAACTGAGCTAGAAAATTTTAGTAGAAAGTAGAAGATAAATTAAAGTAAGTAAAATAAATTAAAGTACCATAAACACACCTTGACTTACCTTTATCATTGAGTGGTCACACATTTTATTTATAGTCTTGATCATAGAGGGTGAAATAACTACTTTGGACAAACCCTAGGGACATAAAGCCAAAGGTCAAGACAAACAATCATAAAAAAATAAAAGTAAATGAATAGCTTTCATGACAATTTTTAAGTACTTAGAAAATTTGGTAATATGGGATGACAAACACTAGGTTAGAACTAAAAATTCCAAGTTAAATGATGTAAAGGAGAGAAAATTAGGTAATTTAAAATCCAAGGCTGATAAATGACTAAAAGACCCATACATGTATCCAAAATAAGATAAGTAAAAATATAAATCAAACCAATAAATCATGAAATAGAATAATGTACTCAACATCCATGCAAAATTAGTAACAATCCATACTCAAATAAAGAAGGAAAAACTAGAAACATAAACAACATAAATGAGAGAGAAGTAAAAATCTATACTCAATCAACAATGAAAAAGAAAAAATAAATGAGATCAAATGGCCCACAAAAATATGAAAAATAAAAGTCAAGATCCCAAACTTAGCTAAGGGAAATCCAAGAAGGATGAGACAATGACCAAGAAAGCATTTCACAATAATTCAAAAATACAACTTCTATTCTATTGATAGATAAAATAAAACTATCATATTTTGATCATGTCGAAAAGAGATGGAGAAAGAGAAATAAAGAAATTTAGGAAAATATTTAGAAACAAACCTACCTATCAAGGGGGAAAATTAAATAGGTAGTGGGGGAAAGGGTGGAACCAATGTGACAACATAATATTTACTGAAGATAATACACTCACATCAAGTTATCAAGACTAAGAAAATTTTGACATTAAAGATATTTAGAGAATTCAACCAAACCACACAAGAGTGTGGGCTAACTAGTGAATAATAAGTAACATCCTATGAAGGCTTGTATGCATGAAAATTAAAATGGACATACCTTCCCACAATGTGTTCGCCATTCCTCAAAACCCTTTCTAGATTCATTAATCTACTATAAATATGTTAGGATCTACTAGAGCTTTATGTAAGGATTTAATTCATACAAGATAGAGAAATATTTTGATCACATAATAATATTATAATTATCACACTATGAATATTTCCTATTACATTGTCTTTCAACACCATACATTTATATAGGAAAGCATCTATAATTTAGGAGATTTTTATACCCATAATATCTCCCAAATAAAGTTTGGTGACTCTCCCTCCTAGGAGAAGAAGGTTAACAGAAGCTTGGAGATCCCCCAAGGCATAAAAAAAACTAATCTCAAAATTTTTTAGAAGATGACGTAAGTTTTGAGGAGGGATGAAGATACTAAAATGGAAAACTTTCCTTAAGGTATTAGGTATAAGCTAATGGAATTTCATGAAAAATTACAAGGAATGGGATGGTAATTGGTCCAATTGATAGAATAGTGGAATACCCTATATCTAGAGGTGGATAGGCTGAGGGAGGTTTTAGGAAATTTGAAGATGGTGGATGGACGTAGACATAAGTCAGAGGTCACCCCAAACAAAAGAGGAAATAAAATAATTACTATGACCCTAGGAAGTTCCCTTAATAGTGTCAAGAAAAAATAGAAATCAAGACCAAAGAAGGACAATGGGACTATGTAGCATAAAATAAATAAGGTGGAAGTCCCTAGCATCCAAACTAGAGGTAAGTCCAATAGCATCAAGAATAAAGTCAATGGTAATAAGAAATATGAATCACCTGTTGGGAAAAAGGATGGCTCTGATGTACCCTCTAAAGAAATTTAGTATGAGTCCTATTTTTTTAATACTGTTGTTCTTGGGTTCATTTTTTTCTGAAAATTTTCTAAGTTTGGTGGTAGGTTGGCAGATGTGGTCTGGTTTTGTTTAGCTCTTTTTTGTTTGTATGTATTTTTTGGTTAAACCTGTGGTTTCAGGTCCCTATAAAACTAACTTTCACCTTATAAAATAAAATATATCTCCCAAATAATATCTCTAACAATACCAAGATATATGTGTAGCTATTATTGTTATTCACAACAATATTACTTGTATATAATATATTCTAACAAATAACCAAATATACATTATTGTTATATAATAATAATGTTACTAATTATCATATTATAAGTAATATTTACCCTATGGTAACTAAAAAATCACTGATTTATCTAATGTAAATACTAGTCCTCAACTTTTTCCCTTAGTTTTTACATGGTAAAACATATCCCATTCTCTAATTGTAGTGTGCCATCTCTCTATGCTCATGATATTCTCACTGATGGTTTTCCTTGGTTATGACCAATAACCTTACTCAATTGGTTTTTTTGGTGTACCAATTACCTTTCACAATTGGTTTGTCAAGTTTACCAAAAACCTTACACAATTAGTTTTTTAGGTTCACCAAAAAATTTAGACAATTGGTTTTCTAGGTTTACCAATAACCTTACACAAGTGGTTTTTCACAAGTTTTACAAATAACCTTTACATCATGATTGATGCAATACATTTTGATCAATATTATACAATTTTTATACAAAATGGGTTACATGAAGAATACTCACAAGTGAACATGAATACACATCTATGCTTATTTTCACACCACACTTAAAAGCTAAAAAATTGAAATCCACACCATAAAATTGAAACAAATGTAATCATACTGGAAGTGCAGCCCCGTCATTGATGACTGATGAAAGGTTATTTTTTGTTCTTATTTTTATTACTTCCCCCTTCAATGTGAAAAAATTAATAGGATGTCAGGGTCACCCAAAAATGCATTTGTAAGGCATTTTTTTTTTTTTACAATTTTTGGCAATGAATCTATATAACACCTAAGCCTAAATGACTTTGACCTTTTCTGATATAAAAAAGACTCTAAGCCTTCACTCATTTTATAATGACCTTTTGACATACTATGAAACTTTTGATTTTTGACAAAATAATAATAAAAATAGACCAAAATACTAAACCTAAAAACTTCTAAGTAAATGACATTAACATCACTAAATGATATTGATAATTTTATTAAAAAAAATCTTGCTATTAAACTCACGAATGAACTTTATCATCAATTTTAAATATAGAAAAAGGATATTATTAAAAATATGACTAATTAAGACTATATTTATCATAATCATAATATTATAAATCAAAAATAACCTTTTGACATAAATGAACTAATATCTATTAAAAAATCAAAGACCTAATAAATTTGAAATGCGTTGTACATAAAAGTAATAACCCATGCATGAGAGGATGATATCTTCATGAAGGAGTATGAGGTGTTAATGATACAACTTGACATTGCACAAAGAAAAAATATGACATAATAGATGCTAGCATAAACATATCAAGATGGATATGTTAGTTGCACTTAACAATAGCTTTTCACACATTATTCAGACTTTCCACTCATTGGATTATAAAATAATCACCATCCACTAATGAATAGAGGACCCATAACTCACATTGAATGCTTGGTATTGCATGAACCTTGATAATGTAGCTAAACATAATTATATGGTGAAGAGAGAAATAAATGTAAGGTGATTAAATCTTTGGATTTGAGCTATGCATAAAGACATTTGAAGCATATCTAAGTAATCAATGGCAAGGAGATTAGGTTAATGATGTTATGAGTAGAATGGATCTATTTCAGTGGTTCTATCAGATAATTGATGAATGCAAAATCCTTTGAATGTAGTATTTAATATAAATTGATCCAAGTGTCAAAAATGACCAATAATATAATGTTGTGGTTTAAATACCTACCAATTTGAGTAGATTGATACAAGAACATATCTATGTGAAACTTAATGTAGAGTGTAGGTTTCATATACGTGTCTATAGGAAGAAAATTTATCTTTCTCAGAATACATACACTTCCTTTATAGTTTATCTCAACCTTGAAATGTGTGTTATCAAAATCACTTCACCATAGCCATATTTTCAATGATATTTTCATTGCACCAAGGCACCTCTATATGTCACATACAGTGTAAGGAAGACAACTGAACAAAACTAAACACTTGAATTTATACAATAATGCCTTCAATACTAAAAACTATCCTATGACCACTTTTTTCATAAATGAAAACACATATACAAGAACTAATATTTAGGTATGAAAATGCCTATTATTCCTTTTAGCTCTCCATAATAAAACCACTCTAATTACATTATTAGGATTTTCTAGAGATTTATGCAAGAATTTAATTCATGCAAGACATAATGAATCCAAACAGAGAAATATTTTGATGACATAATAATATTATAATTATCACACTATGAATATTTCCTATTACAATTTTTTTCAACACAATAAATTTATATAGGAAAGCATCCTATAATGTAGGAGATTCTTCTACCCTTAATATCTCCCAAATAATCTCTCTAAAAATACCAAGCTATATAAGTAATTATTGTTGTTATTCACAAAATATTACTCATATATAATATATTCTAACAACTAACCAAATATATATTATTTTTATATAATAATAATGTTACTAATTTCCATATCGTAAGTAATATTTACTCTATAGTAACTAAACAATCATTAATTTATCCAATGTAGATATTAATCCTCAATAGAAGATTGAGTACTTGCATAAGAGAGTAGGTGGCACTTATGAATGTATATGATTGTGAGACCTCCTAACCTAGTATATTGGCTTATCGTACCCCAATGGACATTGTCTCTATTTTGAGGTCAAATATGGAGTTTTAGCTTAAACTAGAATAGGATATGTGCCAAATAAATATCACATCTTTTGGTGTGATATGACTTTTATAACTTTTACTTTTGCCTTTTGATCATTACCTTTTGTTTTGTGGTGTATATTTTATAATTCCTCCTCCATATGGATTTAGAAAACCAATCATAGGTGCTAAAATGAATATTACAAGAGAACTTACACTTGGTGGTTAGAGAAGAGAACCTAGATACTATGGTGTCTAAGACACCTAGACTTGCACATTAGAAGAAAGTGAAATCTTTAATTTAACCTTGGTGTGCCCAAATTGATGTGGATTAGAGGGAGATTATTAAAATGAGAAAAAAATTATTGGGTTTCCAAATTTTGTAAAAAATATTTTTTAATGAGGATGGTAAAATGACAAATAGGCATGAATCATCATCACGATAAATGGTGAATGTAGATGAAAACATGAGAATAGGCCATTAAATTTTTTACAACAAAATTATATGATATACTTTTAATATATGAAAAACACAATTCTCAACCATTTCCTAATATTTCATGGAAGACATAGCAAGGTTGAAGACAAAATCAATTTTATGAATTTTGTGAGGAAGGCCCAATCCTATCCAAGGTATAATAATGAAACTCACAAAGTGAAAAACCAAGAGGTGTATATTATGCCAAAAAGTGATAATAAAGGAACCAATGGTTTTGACAAAACTTGAAAAACCAAAAGATGTTAAAAATGATAAAAAATATAAAAGTGACTAAGACTAAGAACTAAGGTTAATGTGTAAAAATAGAAATCTGAGGCTGTATAAAGAAGTGAAACTGATGCTACATTACATAATAGAAAGTCTAAATAAAACTTGAAAGAAATGTTAGATCCAAATTAAATCTAATACTAAATACTAACATGTAAGTAAAGAATAATAGAATAAAAATACACAAATAACATGTAATTAAGAATAAAATTCTTCAAAAATTGAGCATTGGTGGTTCTTTGAAGATGTATCCTTTGTTATTTTTTAATTTCTATGTATTAGGTCCAATAATGTCTTTAACTAGGTAAGGATCCCACCATTTTTTGGTGTAATTTTATTCTTTATCATGGGTGTAATCTAATTTGATCACTAATTCATCAACATTAGAAGTGTGGACTTTGACCTTTTTACTATGTTGTTTACAAATGCAAAGTTATGTTGTAATGCACCCATAGGTTGCTCATCAAGGAAGTCTAATATATGAAGATGGGATTCACAAAGTTATTCATCAAGTTTTATGCCATGAATATAAATGCATAAGGAAGGTAACTCAAATTATAGTGGTAAGATGTCTTTGGAACCATATACTAATAAGAAGGGAGTTTCCCCAATGGAAATACAAATGCTAGTTTAGTAATTCCAAAGTGTAGGATAAAGTTTGTTGTGGAAATTAGAGTGATAATGTCAAATAGTATTTTTTAAATTTTTTTAAGGGTTTTATTAGTGGCTTCCAGTTGATCATTACACTGAGGGTGATATGGTGTGGAAAATTTATGTGTAATTTTGAATTTTTCACATAGTTGTTTCATGTCTTTATTTTATAAGTTTCCATTATTATTATCATAAATTATGGTGTGAGGAATCTTGAAATGACATATTTTTTGAATAAGAATTAATATTGAAATAATGATGTTAGTAAAATTTATAATAAGCATAGTTTTAACCCACTCGATAAAATATTTAGTTGCAGTAAGGATGAATACATGGCCTTCCTTTGATATAGGTAATTTACTAATAAGATCCAATAACAACATAAAAAATGGCCAAGGAGGATCCAAGTTTTGAAGCTCAGCTTGAAAAGAATGAATGATATCATCATGAAGTTGGCAAGAAGTACACTTTTCGGTGAATCTAATGGCATATTTTTAAGAGTAGGCTAGAAGTATCCCATGCATGGGCATTTTTAGGTTGTAACATGTTATTTATAATGACCATCACAAATTCCCCCATATGCTTATTATATAATATAAGGAACCTCATCTTGAGTAACATAATAGAGCAAAGTACCTTTGTCATTATGATAATATAGGATGGCATATGAAGGACATATTTACAGTCTTGCTTACAAATTTGAATCTTTTCATGTTAATCAATCTATGAAGGATAAGTATGATTCAATATGAATTGTATGTTGTGTTTGTACCATGAACTGTGGTGAGTAGTGACAACCTCAATGTGGAAAAATAAGTGAATCATTCTTGGACTGTAAATTGGATGGTGATTTATTCATATGAATGATAAATTTCAAATCATGTAGTGTTTGATAAGGGTGAAAGAGAAAGGTTGATGAAGAAATATAATCAACTATGGTGTTTATCTCTCATTCAATTTCTTCAATATTAAATGATGTGAATTCTTTGTTAGATTGGTATTAAGTTCATGGTATGTGATAATATTTTCAGTTTTGCATTGATAATCACCACTAACTTGACATATGAGTTATAAATCTCTTAGGGAATGTAAATATGGGATTTATAAATATATGGTCACTTTAATCCCTAATGTGAGAGCTTCATATTAAGATATAATATTAGTGAATTCAAATTTTAGTCAAAAATCTGGAGGGGTGATTTTGCCATGAGTGTCAGCTAAGACACAACCTAACCAAGCTCCCTAAAGATATTTGGTACCATCATATTGAAGTGCCCAAGTTTCTTAATTCAAATAAATTTTAACTTTGGGTACTTATTCAATGATAGCTTTGGATTTAGGTTTAGAAATAAAATTATCAGGTTTTTCTAGGTTTTGTGTTTCAAGATCAATGGTAAAGTTATGAAAATAGTCTTTAAGGGAAATAGTCTGATTAAGACCTTTGATATAAAGGATTTATTCATAAATAAGAATGTCCTAAAGTATATTAGTAAATGGGATAGGATTAGTGTCAATTTTATCAACAATAATTTTGCCTTTAAAAAAAATTAGTAGCAATTCTTAAGTCAAATTCCATTAAGAGAATCATCCATTTTCCAATTATATCTCTAGGTAATAAATATTTAGAAAATAAGTGGAAAAGTAGATCAAAATGTAAAATGACATAATTATTTTGGTGGATAATATAATGTATAATATTTTTGGTGGTGTTGTGAAATTTTACATTTTATGACAACACCCCCAATTAAGCTCATCCAGATAATTAGAGGTGTTTTAAGGACAGGGACAATATTTTTTTTTTAAATGGGACATCGACTTTACAACATAATGGACAAGACTTAGGTTTCATACTAAATATTTCATTATCCTTAAAGCTTCTAAATGGTAAGACATTGATTGGTTTTAAGAGTATAATTGTGGATGGATGTGTGTTTGAGGAGAATATTTTGGTCAGCCATAATTCATAAGTTTTGAGTCATAAATTTGGGTGTGTTAAGGATATCTCAAAAATTTATATTTTGGTAGAATAATAAATGAAATCCATGAGTAATAATATAAGGATGTTTGATGCTAAAGAAATCTACATACAAGTTTTCTACCCTTGGATGTATAAAGGGGAATTAATGAAGGTTTATACAATTGACAAAGCACATGTGCCTCTTAACATGGAATGGACCTCATATTAGATAGATCATACAAGATGAAAAAATCATTTATAATCCTTGTATCAAATATTAGTTTGCATGGAATCAATCTATGGATATCGGTTGATAGGAATACAATAATATTTCATTTGGATACTAGGTCAAGTGATTGTGATGACATTTCAAATGCAGGCATTGGAAGAAAGTTCAAGGTGTTGAATGACTCACAAATGATTCAAGGAAAAAAATTCCCAATTTTTATTCAATCTTAAACTTTAATAGTTTCTCAAAGATTGATTTGGATTTCAACTATCAAAGTGTGTATAATAAAGGGAATTACAAAGGTGAATAGAGTCTTCCTTACGCAAACTTAAAATGCATTACCTTAGAAAGTTCCTCAATAGGTTCCAAAAGATCAAAGGAATAAGAATAAGTTTCATAATTATTTTGCTTGTCAAAATTTGACACCTCTGTAATGAAAGGGGATTTAATCTAACACTCTTGTAAGTAGAGGGTTCAAAATCTAACATCTTGGAAAGTAGAGTTGTCAAATCAGGGTCCAATCTCCCTTGAGACAACTTTCACATCTAAATTCCATTTTATATATCATTAAATGCATTGTAAATACAATTTGATGAAGATCAATTTTACTTAAGGATACATGATGATAAAATTTCATCTTGAACTTCTAAAATCAAAGGGTAAAAGCATAGTTTTCTAAGCAGGTAAAAATTATAGACTATCAAACTTGAAATGCATTACCTCATAGTTCCTCAATAGGTTCTATAAGAATAAAGGAATAATAAAACCTTTCCTAAGTATTTTCATTGTTAGAATACAATACCCTTGTAAGAAGAAGGGTCAGAATCTGACATCCTTACAAGCAGAGAGTCAAAATATGACACCCCTGCAAGTAGAGGGGTCAAAATTTGACACCTCATTAAGCAAAAAATGTCAAAATAGGGTCTAATCTCACTTGGACCATAATGTTCACATCAAAAATCTATTTTTTATATCACATGATTTATTAGAAATATAATTTGATGAATAAAATTTTACCTTAATAAAAAATGGTGAAAAAATTCCATATTGAACTTCTAAAATTAAGGGGGAGAATCACAATTGTTCAAAGAAGGCAAAATTCCATACATGTCCAAGCAAGGTCAAATCTCCCTCTCACCATAATTTTCACATCCAAACTCTATTTTGGATTTTTATCAATGCAAAGGAAAGATAATTTGATGAACAATTTCCCTCAAGGATCCATGGTACAAAAATTTCATTTTGAACTTCTAAAATCAAGGAAAGTATCATAGTTGTATAAACATGGAAAAGTTCATAGTTTTCAAGTTGTAAAAAAACACCAATGCACTTTTTCAAGTCGTGAAAATTGGTCATTGCACTTTTTCAAGTTGTGCAAATATATAAATACACTTTTACAAGTTTTAATTCATGCAAAAATACCAATGCACTTTTTCAAGTTAGGCAAATTGGTCATTTGATTTTTTTAAGTCATATGAATTTATCAATTCACTTTTTCAAGTTTTAAGTCATAAAAAACAACAATCTACTTTTTCAAATCATGAAAAAACACTAACACACATTTTTCAACCATGAAAATTAGTCATTGCACTTTTTTATGTTGTGAAAATTGCTTAATACATTTTTACAAGTTTTAAGTTGTGTGTTTTCACTAACATGCTTTTACAAGCTCCTAAGATTGCAAAAAAGGTGGTTACATAGTGTAACCACCCATTTTAACCTATAAATAGGAGTTTGGGACTTGTTTATAAAGTTAGATTCAACTGAGCTCAGATTGGCTTTTTTTAGTTAGCTTTTCTAACAGTATGATAACTTTTGGCAATGTGTAAGGAAGGAGTTTGTATGTACATCTCCATGAAGGATCAATACAAAAATGACTTATAGGACTTTGTGCCACAAGTTTTTTTAGATGAATGATATGCATGAGTATGTCAATCCATTTTGATTATTATTCTTTAATTTTAATAAAATTTTATTATTAGATAGTCAATGAATACATAATTTTTAGTGTATACAGATCGATTGAATAGACATTAGGAATTCTTGTTATTGTGAAGCTTTTAGTGCCTAAAATTACACTGAAGCAATTGATCCCTTATCAAGTGAAAATGACCAAGTCCTCAGCCCAAGTCTAGTTTTTGAATTTTCATTATATGTTGTCTTGTGTCAAATTGACTAAGTGTTAAAATGATCTTTACTTAGCATATGTGTAAAGCCCTTAGACTTTTTCAAACTTTTTGCGTGAACACGTTGCCTGAAAAAAATAGGTCTTCAGGTTTTTTATCTCATAAAAAAGTTATAAAGATTTATTTTCATTTGTAAAAGTACTCACACAAAGTCTGAAGAAATTCTATGTTTTAATCCAAAGTCTTATTTTTTTCAAACTTTTTATCCACATTAAAAATTTTGAAGGGTACTTGCCCTTCAAGAATTTTTCCCACATAAAAATATTGAAATAAATGCAAAGTCAATTATTTCAAAAAAAATGTCAAGCTCAAATCTTCTGTAAAAATGTTAAGTCTAATTTCTTTAGGGAAATTGTTTCAAACAAAATGTCTGAAACAATTATCCTGATGAAGACAAGAATGCCAAAGACTCAATTTCTTTAATAAAAATGTAAGACTAAATTCCTTAAGGGAAAGTACAAAGGTCAATTTCTTTGTGGAAATTATTTCAGACAAAATGTCTAAAAAAATTATCCCAATGAAGACAAAGATGCTAAAGATTGAATTTATGTGGTAAAAGTGTCTGAGAGAGCTCAATTTCTTCAATAAAATTATCTCAAACAAAATGTCTGAAATAATTATCCTAATAAACAAAGGACCTAAGAGCAAATGTGTTGAGAGAAAAAATCCCACAATAATTCTTATGACACAAGATTCCCACAATAATTTTACCAAATAAATAAATGCTGAAGATAAAAGGCCCAATGAGTAAAGTCTAGAACAAAAGGCTTGGAGCATAAGATTCAACAAGAAAAGTCCTGAAGAAATATTCTTGAATTATAGGTATGACAGTCTCATGAACATATTTTGATAGGCATGTAAGCATCAAATTTAGGCCCTGTGAAGTAGTCATTTGAGTTCAAAAGGAGGTAAATCCAATGACATGCATTTACTCAGGCAGAGATGATTTGATGGTGCATGATCAAAGATGAATAAGTCAAAAGAACCTAGGACCGACACAAGCATGAAAAGTGTCAAGATTTTAAGGCATGATAAAATTTTTGATCATGTTATAAATATATAATGATGTGATTAGACATTTTATAGTTCAATAGAGCTAGATATCTAGTAAGGTGTTGCCATACGGTGGCTCAAAGTAATAGAGACTAATTGTAAGGAAAAAATCATGCTCAATCTCATAGATTAGAATCTGATGATACATGTTTGGTTAGATGGAAATATCTAATGATAAATAACATAGTTGAAGAGTCAATACATAGTCACAAGCTACATATTAAGCACATTTCTAGAAATTGATGGTACATGTTCAAGTGTACACAATCTAATCTATGACACGTATTAAGTCAAGACTTTTCAACAAACCCTAAAATTAATGTGAGACCACCATTTGGAAAGATCACATTAACCCAAAAGTATTGATAGATAAATATGTATAAATCTTGTGGGGTTACCAAATGGAATGACCTCAGGGCCAAAGATAGCTAGTAGCCAATATGCTTGGTCGTTTAGATCAAGATCAATAGTTTGCATTAATCCATGCACATAAATCTAATAGTGCAAACCAAGATGGATTTTTTAAAGGGTCTAAGTTGAATATGGTAGTGACATGTGTCATAATCATAATGAGCCAAACATAGATATATGGTCTGCATTTACTCAAACAAGTAGATTTGATAGTACAAGATGATCATGTACATTTCAATGAAGTTTAACTGTATATGGAAAAAGTGATGTTAAGGTCAGTGTAAAGCAAAAATATTTTTGAGCTAAGTGACATGGTGATTCCACATAGGCATGCATGACACATTTAAGGACCCTATGTAATATAGTTAGCAAAGGTTTCCACCACTGAAAGTAGATTGGCAATTCATAAATGGCCAATTTGTGAGAGGGACCAGATTTACCTAAGAAAAATCAAAAGTTGAAACTAATGCATTTTTTCATTAAAAAATATAGAGAAATCCCTAAAAGGATAGATGTACAAAAGAAAAAATGCAAAAAATGTAAAATTTGAAAAATAAGTTGGAGCCAAAAGTAAGAACTCAAAAGTGACCTAAGTCTTTCGTATTGTTTCATTGTTATATATGTCCAAGTTCCTCCATAAGAAAGAAATTGTAGACTTGTAAATCTAAGGTGGGCCACAATAGATAAGATCATCTAGAGGGCCATGGATCCATAATATTCCCAATAAATCATGGTAAAATCAATTTTTTCCATGGCATGTATGAGAGGGAGGGCATCTATCTAGAAGTTTCTAGTTATGTAGCAAATGGTTGAGAGCATCCCCAAGTAGTTTCACATAATGACAAAGTTTTTTCAGCCCTATACCATGAATATTCTCCTTATAACTCATTTTAAAGGCATCTCCCACCATGAAATCAATAGTTTGTTACAAATTTTCATCATTCTTTTTAGAGGTAGTTAGAACATTGATTTTTCTTACAAATGGATGAGGATTTCAGGCATGGCAAGGGAATATTTCCTTGTTGGAAGATTCTTAGTGGACCTAAAAGTTTGCTTTGAAATTTAAAAGTTGTAACCCATAATTTTAGATTTTAAAATGTATAAATAGAGAGCTTATCCTCTATTTAGGGGGTTGGTTGGCCATTATGTTGATTGTTGTTGGTCATTATTTTAGGTTTCCACTTTTTTCTAAGCCTAGGTTTTGTATAAATTTTTCTAAGATCAATTTTTGTGTGTAGATTTTGTCTCCCTTGCTAAGGTGGTTGCAATTATACAACCATTATCAATTTTTGAGAGCATGTTTATGTATCCCTTATCAAAAGAGAAATCTCACCATGCTTGTCCCTATGACATCATTTTAAAATACTGATGTGTGTAATATGTATATTCAAGTTAATGAAAATGCTTATGGGTCTTTGTTGTTTCTTATAGATGAAGTGTAATGACATGTTTTGCAAGAATTGTTGATTAGAAATTTGGGTTAGAACTCACTACTAGTTGTCATTTTAAGCATAGATTTATATTATAAACTCTTTCTACATTTCTTTAGGATAGGTTATTGAATAAATTGTTAGGGAACCCTAGGTTTATGGATTTGACAGGGAAAAGCATTTTAAATATTAGTTTTAGTGTATGTTCTAGTCTCTTAGGGATCATTTGGTATTTACCATTATCTTATATTTGAAGTTTTGTTGCATCTTTGCTAAGGCATATTGTCATAAAATACTCAAGATACATTGTTGTTTGGAAACCACCAACACACCACCCTCCTTTTTAATCATCTAAATTATCCTACCCTATCCTACCCTATAAATAATACACCCTTTGCATACTATAAGTGTTATTTTCCTTGAAAATACATAATATCCTACATATTTGAAATGTGTTTGTAGTTTTTGTTTTAAATTCTAGCATTATAATATTCTATTATAACCCTATTATTGAAGATTCCATAGAATGAAGATTGCAGTCTCTTTCCCATCTATCTTTAGTAGCTTGTATATGACTTAGAGAATTTGTGCATTTTTTGTGACACCCCTTCACAAGTGAAGTGTGAAAACTTGGTTATGCCCTAGTCATATCTGTTACTTGTCCTAAAAATCCCCATGGAGGTTAAATTACAGAATCTCTCCATATGAACAAGCTACCCCATAGGTCCTCTCACCTTCATCCAGGTAGAGCTAAAATTAGCAAGGAGATGACCATAGCCTTTGTAGGTGCTTCTTAGTCATTTTTTACATTTGGTTTGATCTTGATGCCAAACCCTTCCCCAGCTACAAAGACATACTAGCAAGTTTTTCATCATTGTTTTCCATTTTATTTCAAGTGTGTAAGGATGAGTGTACAAGGTGTACAACTAGAAACCAACACTCTACTAGCACCATTTCTAGGGACTAAATCAAAGTCTTGGTCATTTGTTTTGTTGGGGATTCTTGCAGAGAGATACTATAAGTATTTCATGATATAATGTTCTTTATTATTACTACACTGATTTGACTATCTTGGAAGTCAATGTCGTAGCACTCCACTAGGGATGTGCCAAGAATTTTTAAGGTTTGACAATTTGACTTCTACTACATTTATTGCAAAGAGATGCTAACATTACATGTTGAAAGGTGTCTTATCCATTTTGAACATTATTCTAAAAAAATTAGTAGCTTGGTATTATATATCATCATTAACTTTAGCAAAGTATGTTCTCAGTATGCATAATAGTGTGTTAATTATTTTATTCTAGAAGTTTGATTCTAGTGGTGACTCTAACATTATTTTCTAGTTGTAAGGAATATTGATGCATATTCTAAAAATTCTACTAACTTTTAAATTTGAGTATTTTATTGTTTACAAAGTTGGAAAGACTAAGATCATATTTTAAAAGTGACCTGTCAAAGAAACTCATCTCTCCCTTAAGTATTCATCTATGGAGGAGGGGACAAGTTTGGAACCCTATTGAATGGTAGAGTTTAGCTGCTAAGCGATGTCAAGATTTTGACAATATTAAACTATTTATTGACCCTCCCATTATTGAGGACTATCATAGTTCTCCTAGAAAATTTGAATCCTATAGTCTTGTGTACTACACAGCTCCTTCTTAACTAGTTGAATCCCCTCCTAAGTTTGATCCTCCAGATCCACTTCATTCACCCCCTCATATCCCTTTTCCAGTTGTTCATGAACCCACTATTGAACCAATCTTGAGGCATAGGGATGTAGATGAGGATGAACATCCTACATTATATGTTCCCAAATTTAGGCCTATTAATTTTGATGAAATGGTAGGCTATCCTAATGAAGTCCCAAATGAAGTTAGGAAATGCTTCTCAAAATTCCAAGGGAACCATATTAAATATTATGCAGTTAAGTATGAGGATGTTTGCATTAAATTATTTTTTCACATGTTGGAGTAATATGCTTATGAATGGTCTTATTCCCTTCCTATTAGATGCATTGATTCATGAAAAGAGATGCAAAATGTTTTTACAATTCAATATAGTGCTAAGATTGATCTAAGGTTTCTTTTTGCTAAATTTGAAAACATAAAAAATAATCCTAATGAGTGTGTGCATGACTTCAATACAAGTTTAAAAAATACCATGATGTGATTGGTCAAGAACATCAATCCCAGTGATACAGTGTGCTTGATGAAATATTATGATGCCTTTGATAATAAGCCTACATATTACTTAAGGGACAATGCTCCCACTAACCTGTGATGGGTATTCAATATGGCCATCCAAATTCAAAAAAACATAAAGGATGTGGGAAAGCCCATGAATAAGTAGGCTGATGTAAAATTGGTTAATCCTAAAAAAGTATAGTTTGCTAAAATAGCCAATATTAAGGAGACTATAAAAAATTTGGCCTCAGCTATCAAATAAATGTCATATAAGTTAGCTAGAGATAAAAAGGGGATCCCTCATGCATCTACCAATCAAGAAAGGGCTCCAAATCTAAATCAAGCATAAGGAAGGCCTACTTTCCACCATCAATACAATGATAAATGGAAGATGCTTGCACATGAAGAAAGGATGGAGAGAAATCAGAATAGAGGGGCTAGAAAAGAAGTGCATAATCCTTTAAATGCCAAGGTGAATGTTGCAGATTGTGACATTGATATTGATTGGTATGACAAGTGTTTCCTTCCACATCCCCCATGTGATACAATTGAATTTATTAGTAAATTTGGAAATAAACTTGATTATGCATCATATGATGATGATATATTGATTTTCAATTGTCAAATCTCCCAAAGTGAGATGACTACCTCCACAGAATTGTTGAGTGCTACTACTATTGATCAATTTTGGAGTTTAGTTGAGAAGGTAAGTGTCTCAACTCTTGAATTTAATTGTGATATTAATTTGGCACAAGTATATTAATTTTCCATCCATGATTTTGATTTATTACATTTCATTATGATTAAGAAATATAATGGGGGAATTCCATCTATTGAGGATAGGTAGTTGTTAATCAATGTATTAATTTCTCAAGAGGAGTATCACTTGAGAAGTAAATATTAGGTTGTTTCTCCTCAATACACTTCCCCTACAAATCCAAAGGTAGGGAATTCTAATAAAGATTCTAAAAAAATTACAATAGTCCCTAAATATTCCAAACTAATCCAAAGGTAGGGAATTCTAATAAAGATTCTAAAAAAATTACAATAGTCCCTAAATATTCCAAACTAGTACTCATTTCCCAATTTACTAAGCCTAGAGGTGCTCTAATTAGGAATATAGTACCCATATTGTCTAGTATCCCTAAGGGTGTGAATGATGCTAAAACTAATCCACCTTTAAAGGTTGTTTTTAAAGATTCAAATCCATCCCCACCTACTCCACTTTATACTCTAAGTGATTTTATCCTAGATGAGGGTCTTGTTAACCTTCCACCAAGTACACCTCTTCCTCAGTATAGTGTGTGTTATGGCCTAGGTATTGAGTCAAATAAAAATTACCATGCCACTTGTTGAATTATTAAGAATGTCTAAACATAGGAAGAGGGCCTTTGAATATTTATAATTTGGTGAGATTTCAGATGTAAATTAAATTGAGTTACCCCAAACACCCCTAGAAAGTGATAAAGAATTAGAAGAGGGTGTTGAACCCTCTCTAGAGGTCTATTTGGGGACTATACTTATAGAATGTCAACTAAATGTGGATCATTTTTATACAACCCTACTGATCAATGGTATGATTATTCACAACTATATGTTTTATTCTAGATATTCTTTTAATGTGATGCCCCTAGGTGTCCTAAATGAGCTCAGAGTGAATATTACATCAGCCTATGGCAAATGTTATGCCATGGACTCATGAGAGGTACTAATTCTGGGACAAGTCAAGGGATTAGTTTTACAGTTGGTAGTTCATCTTGGTAAGTATTTGAATATCAATTTTCTAGTTATGGACTACCCACCTAAGTGGGGGATGTTGATGTCATGTAAATGGACTGCTAGCATGGGTGGAAGTGTACAGATGGACTTATCTTATGCCACCATTCTACTAGAGGGTAAGATGGTCAATATTTATAGAGAGTTGAAGATGTCACATGTAATTGAAGATCTAAAATGTGATCTTAATGAAGTATTGTACATAGATGTTTAATTGGGTAACTTTGTTGGGAATGTTGATACTAGTGAATAGCTTGATGTTCTTGACGTTGAACCTGACAAAGAAAGTGTAGTTTGATAGATGTCTTTTGATGTGGCTTGCTCCAATATTGGAAATGGATATTGGGTTGTCTTTTATGCCCCCAATGGTAAGTGTTTTATGTTTTCTTTTTAGCTTTACTTTGAGTGCATGAATAATATTGTTGAGTATGAGGTACTCTTGCTTGGTTTATGGATTGACCATGATTATAGAATTAAAAGTTTGAATGTCAAGAGTGATCCTGACTTAGTGGTTAAGCAAATCCATAATTCTTATACCATCAAGAATAAAAGGTTGAAACAATATCATAATGTTTTTTGGGATTTGCTTGAATTTTTTGATGCATTAAACATCTATTATCATGATATAAGTTTCAATAAAGAAGTTGAAAAACTTACAAGTTTAGGTGTTCAAGTTGATATTGAAAATATGAGCCCTCATTGTTAGTATCAAATGGAGGTGCTTGTCAGGGCTTCAGTCCTAGATAATCTCCATCATTTTTAGGTCTTTGATGATGATAAATAGATTAAGAGGTTTCTAAGTTATGAATTTGAGTTCCATGATTAGCTCATAGACTTGGAATCTATGGTTTAGGTTTGTGATGAAAAGGAAACCTTATTTGGGAAGGAAATTATTTAGCTAAAGACAAACACGCTCCTATGAGGATTGGTAAGTTTAGAAACATATTTTGATGGAATTGATAGAATCAAATCAAGAGATTCATTTATCTCAAAATACATGACTAAGTGTAATTTGGGTTCTCATGATAATCCAAGAAAGGTTTGGCTGGGTACTCACCTAAGTGTAGCTAAGAAGCAAGCTTACAGGTAGTTGATAAGGAAGTACTAGGATTATCTAGCATAGTCTTATTTTGAGCTAAAAGTGTATAGGGAAGACTTGTTCTAACATGTTATCCCATTGCAACTTGATAACAAGATTTTTAGGTAAAAAAAGACCTATTGACCCCATCTTGGCCACTAAGATGCAAGATGAGTTAAATAAGCTGAAGGATAGTGGAATTATTAAGCCCATCAGGCATTCATCATGGGTTGCCAATTTAGTCCCTATGCGAAATAAAAATGGTGACATCCGCTTGTGTGTGGATTTCCAAAATTTAAATAAGGCTTCTTTAAAAGATAATTATCCCCTACCCAATATGGATAACATAATATAAAGTGTTTCTAGATCAAATATGTTGTCCACATTAGATAGATTCTTAGGGTATAATCAGGTTGTGGTGAAGGAATTTGAAAGTTCTAAGACCACATTCACAATGCCTTGGGATATGTATGCATATATGAGGATGCCTTTTGGGTTGATAAATGCTAGTGAAATATTCCAATGAGCTATGGATGTTGATTTTGTAGGGATAATTAACAAGTTCATAGTTGTGTATTAGGATGACATTACTATATACTCCAAGACTAGAGAAGAACATTTAGAGCATCTGGAGAAAGTGTTGATCAGATGAAGGGAGTTTGGCATTTCACTTAATCTAAAGAAGTACCACTTTGGAGTACAAAGGCCAAGTTACTAGGACATATAGCGTCCAAGGATGGTGTCATGATTGACCTTGAAAGGGTAGAAGCCATTGACAAAGTGCCTATCCTATAGTCTAAGAAATAAATTCAGTCCTTTAGGCAAATTAACTTTGTAAGGAGGTTTGTGTCTATTTTTTCATAGATTACTCTGCCTATGACTTCCATGTTGAAGAAGGACTAGACCATCAAATGGGAGGAGAATTCCATGCAAGCATTTAGTGACATCAAAGGAGCTTTAAAGTTTGCTCCTATCTTTGCCAGTCTTGATTACATAAAGTTGCTCTAGATATTCTCTTTTGCATTATATAATACTATTATTGTTGTTCTTTTGAAAAAGAATGAATATGGTCATGAGAAAATTATAGATTTATTTAGAAAAGTATGCAAGGTCATAAAATAGACTATACCGTCATGGAAAATCAAGCTTTCACTCTCTTGAAAGCTATCAAGATGTTTAAGCCTTTTATTTTGAGTTCAAAAATTATTGCTTATGTCCCACATACCATGGTGAAGGATATCTTAACTTAGACTGAAGTATCCAATGAGAGATATATGTGGGTCAACAAGTTACAAGAGTATGACATGGATAT
The DNA here is from genome assembly GCA_037957365.1 of Torreya grandis. Taxonomy (NCBI): domain Eukaryota; kingdom Viridiplantae; phylum Streptophyta; class Pinopsida; order Cupressales; family Taxaceae; genus Torreya; species Torreya grandis. The sequence goes on from JARHVA010000436.1 coordinate 263,896, forward strand.
TCAGACCACCAAGTTAGTAAGAGGGATTGGTCTATTCAAGCTTATGGTTGAGACAAATTTACAAGTTGTTGAGGTAAACATAGCTTTTTTTAATGTTAATGATTCATTGAGTCAATTTAACATATCTCTATGGTATAGAGATATTATTTACTACTTGAAAAATCTAAACTATCCCCCTAACTTGGATAAGAATAAAAGAAGAAATCTCAAGCTTGTTTCCCAAAATAACCTCTTGACTGAAAACGGACTTGTATGGAAGAATTTGGATGGGTTTCTCTTGAGATGTGTGCTATAAGAAAAAACTATTGATCTAATTGAAGATGAATTCCATAGTGGAGTATGTGGTGGTAATTTTTTACCTAAAGTCACAACTCTTAAAATTCCAAGAGCTGGTTATTGGTGGCCATCATTGTTCAAAGATATTACTTAGAAAGTCAGAAAATGTGAAAAATGCTAGCACTTTACTGGGAGGATGAAAGATTTAGGTTCTCTTCCCTTGCAACCCATGATGATTAAAGGCCCATTTAGATAATGGGGAATGGATTTCATTGGATAAATTGTTGATTCATCAAGCACTAGACATTGATGGATACTAGTTGCAACTAATTACTTCACAAAATGGGTTGAAGCAATTTGTACAAAGAAAGCAACACAATAGGTAGTTATGTATTTTTTGTTAAATAAAATTATTTGTATATTTGGTGTTCCTATTAAGGTTATTGATGAAAATAATATGAAATTTAAATCTAAACCTTTAGTGCTTTATGGAAAGAGTATGGAATTGAATTGACCTATACTTCCAAATACAATCCTCAAGGGAATGGGCAAGCGGAATCAAGTACCAAGAACTTGTTTAAGATCATGAGATGAACATTAGAAGTAAATAAGAAGAAGGGTGAACAACTAAATTTTGACTTATAGGATGATAGGATTATGCCCAAGAGAGATACAAGAAAAATACCTTTTGAGCTTATTTATAGAGTTCATGCAGTTTTTCCTATGAATTTTCAATTGCCAACTTATTAGCTAATGCAGTAACTAGAGGATGATGAGAAAATCAACCATTATGAGAGTAGGTGAACCAGATTATTGAGATTGATGAAATTAGAAGACAAGATCATGAAAATCACCTCAATTTCAAGGAAAATCTAAAAAAAATATTTCATAGGAAGGTCACTCCAAAAACCTTCTAAGTAGGTGATTTGGTTCTACTTTGGGACATTAGGCATGAGGAGAAAGGAAAGCATGTAAATTTTGATGTCTTATGGATGGGTCCCTATTCCATTGAATACCATATTAGGGAACATACTTTCTTCTTGAAAGACTTGGAAGGTGAAATACTGGAGCTTCTAATTAACGATAGACATTTAAAACACTTTCTTGATTGAGTCTATAATATGCAATTATGCACATAATTGTATAGTGTTTTATCCTTTGTTGTTTTGTCACTCTATTTCCATTTTACTTTAGGCTTTGTTTATATAGTTTCCTTTTGTGTTTCTATCATGTTTTCATTTTTAGATCCTCTTGATCTATTTTTATCAAGTCTACCATGTTTTACTAAGTCTTTCTGAGTGTTTGTTAAAAATTGCTAAGTCTTGACTCCATGGCCCAATGGATTGACACTTGGTCTTACATTTTGAGGTTCTTTGCACACCTACAGGGGGTACGCATCCTCAGGAAAGAGCCATTGTTATTACCCAAAATTTCACTAAATCAATTGAGCCCTTGTCAAGTGAAAATGACCAAGTCCTAAGCCCAAGTCCATTTTTTGAATGTTCATTATATGTTAAGTCTTGTATCAAATCAGCTAAGTGTTAAAATGGTCTTTACTTGGTGTATGTGTAAATCCCTTGGACTTTTTTATACTTTTTGTGCAAACACTTTCCCTGATAGAAATAGGTCTTTGGGTTTTTTATCTTGAACAAAAAATCCAAAGACTTATTTCTGTTAGGCAAAGTGTTCACACAAAGTCCAAAGAAATTATATGTTTTAAGCCAAAGTCTTATTTATTTCAGACTTTTTGTCCATGGTAAAAATTCCAAAGGGTACTTTCCCTTTGGGCATTTTACCCATGCAAAAAGCTTGAAATAAATGGAAAGTCAATTATTTTGTAAAAATGTCAAGTTTAAATATTCCAAAAAAATCTTAAGTCTGATTTCTTTGGGGAAATTATTTCACACAAAATGTCCAAAACAATTATTCTAACGAAGACAAGAATGCCAAAGACTCAATTTCTTCAATAAAAGTGTAAGACTCAATTACTTCAGGGAAAGTGCAAAGGTTAATTTCTTTGGGAAAATTATTTTAGAAAAAATGTCTAAAACAATTGTCTCAACAAAGAAAAAGATGCTGAAGTCAAATTTTTGTGGGAAAAGTGTCCAAGAGAGCTCAATTTCTTTGGGAAAATTGTCCCAAATAAAATTCCCAAAATAATTGTCTCAATAAACAAAGGACCTAGGATCAAAAGTGCCAAGAGAAAAAATCCTCCAATAATTCTTGCAACACGAAAAGCCCATAATAATTTTGTCGAAAATAGAAATATTGAAGGCAAAAGGTTTAATGAGTAAAGTCCAAAATAAAAGGCCAGGAGTATAATATTCAACAAGTAAAGTACTGAATAAATCTACCTAAATTTTACGTATGATGATTTTACAAACATCTTTTAACAGGTGCATGGGAATCAATTTTAGTCCCCATGAATTAGCCATTTGAGTTCAAAAAGAGGTATATCCAAAGGCATGCATTTGTTTGGGTAGAGATGATCTAATGGTGTGTGATCAAAGATGAATAAGTCAAAGGAAACCAGGACCAATGTAGGCATGATAAGTGTTAGCTCATAGGGCATGATCAAAATTTTGAGTGTATTCTAAAGATCTAATGATGCAAGCAAACATTTGACAGTTCAATAAGGATAGAGATCTAGTGAGATGTTACCACGTGGTGCAATGGTGCTCAAAGCAATAGAGATTGTTTACAAGGAACAAATCACACCCAATCTCATGGATTAAAATATGATGATGTGCATTTGTTCAGATAAAAAGATCTAATGATGTAAGAACATAGTGAAAAAATCAATACATGGTCATAGGCTAAAGATCAAGCACATTTCAAGAGATCGATAGTATGCATTAAAGTGTACACAATCTGATCTATGGCATGTATTGAGTCAATAATTTTCAAGAAATCCTAGAATGAATGTGAGACCACCACTTCATAAGAGCACATTGACCCAACAAGGTTGATAGATTAAGATATAGAAAGCCCATGGGGATACTAAGTGGCATGACCTTAGGGCCAAAGATAGCTAGCAACCAATAGTGCTTGGTCTTTTAGATCAACATCAATGATCTGTATCAATCCATGTATGCATATTCAATGGTCTGAACTAACATGGACTTTTCAAAGGGTCTAGGTTGAACGTGGTAGTGACATTTTTAATAATCACAATGAGCTAGACATATATCTATCATTTATGTTTACTTAGACGAGTATATCTGATGGTGTAGGATGATTATTGACATTTTAATGTTCAACCATGTATAGAAACAAGTGATATTGAGGTCAGTGTAAAGCAAAAATATTGGTGAAATGAGAAACATGGTGATGCCACATAGGCATGCACAACATGTTTGAGGACCCTATGTAATATAGTTAGTGAAGGCTTCCATCACTAATAGTAACATGGTAATTCATAAATGGAAATTTTTTTAGAGGGACCAAAATTTACCCAAGAAAATCAAAATTTGAAACTAATGCATTTTTTCATTAAAAAATATGAAGGAAGCTCTAAAAGGCTAGATGTGTAAATGCAAAAAATGCAAAATGTGAAAAACAAGTTGGAGCCAAAAGTTAAAAGTGGCCTAACTCTTTCACATTATTTCATTATTAGACCTATCCAAGTTCTTCTATGAGTGAGAAATTATAGGCTTGCAAATCCAAAGTGGGCCACTCTAGATAATATCATTTATAGGGCTATAGATCTAGAGTATTCTTGGGAAATCATGGAAAAATTAAGTTGTTCCATGGCATGCATGAGAGGGAGGGCATTTTTCTAGAAGTTTCTAGTTGTATAGGAAAATGGTCGAGAGCATCCCCAAGAAGTTTCACATTATGACAGTTTTTTTGGCCCTCTACCATGAATATTCTCCTTCTAACTCATGTGAAAGAAATTTCCCATCATGAAATCAATAGCTTGTTGCAAATATTCATCATTCTTTGTAGAGGAAGTTAGAACATTGATTTTTCTTGCAAATAGATGAGGATTTTAGGCATGGCAAGGGAATATTTCCCAGTTAGAAACATCTTGGCAAATCTAAAAGTTTATTTTATAAGTTTACAAGTTATGATCCATAGTTCTAGATTTGAAAATGTATAAATAGAGGGCTTCTCCTTTATTCAATGGGTTGGTTGGCCATTGTGTTATTTGTTGTTGGTTGTTGTTTTAGGTGTCCACTTTCTTCTAAGCCTAGGTCATGTAGAATTTTTTTGGAGATCAATTATTGTGTGTAGATTTTGTCTCCCTTGCTAAGGTGGTTGTAGTTGTATAGCCATTAGCAAGATTTGAGAGCATGTTTATGTCTCCCTTGTCAAAAGAGAAATCTCACCATGTTTATCCCCATGATAGTATTTTACAATATTGATGTTTGTAATATTTTTATTCAAGTTAATGAAAATGCTTGTAGTTATTTATTATTTCTTAAAGATGAATTACAGTGACATCTTTTACAAGAATTATTGATTAGACATTTGGGTTTTTGCTCACTACTGGTTATCATTTTGAGCATATATTTAGATTATAAACTCTTTCTGCATTTCTTCAAGATAGGTTATTGAATAACTTCTTAGGGCACCCTAGATTTATGGATTTGACATGGAAAAGCATTTTAAAGATTAGTTTTAGTGTATGTTATATCCTCTCAGGGATCATTTGGTATTTACCATTATCTTACAGTTGAATTTTTATTACATCTTTTCTAAGAAATATTGTCATGAAATATTATAAGATACCTTGTTATTTGGAAACCACTGACACACCACACTCCTTTTTAATCATCTAACTTGTCTTACCCTATCTTACCATGAAAATAACACACCCTTTACATACTATAGTGTTATTATCCTTGTAAATGCATAAGATCTTATATATTTGAAATGTGTTTGCAATTTGTGTTTTAAATTCTAGAATTGCAATCTTCTATGCAACCCCTATTGTTGAAAATTCCATAGAATGAAGATTTAAGTCTCTTTCCCATATGTCTTTAGTAGTTTGTATATGACTTAGAGAATTTGTGCATTTCATGTGATAGCCCTTCATGGGTTAATTATGCAAACTTGGTTATGCCCTGATCATTTATGTTCCTTGTACCAAAAATACCCATGGAGGTTCCTTCTATACTTTTTGGTTAAAAGTACAAAACCCCCATAGAAAAAAAATTGTCGTAAGTAGTTGTGAATAGCTCTTTCCCTGCTTTCCCTTTTTAGTTTTCAATAAAGGTAGCTCAACCTTCCAATAGGAGAGGTAATTTGTCTCCACATTTTTTATTGACATGAGTACTAAGATCTCTACGTTGTTGTTTTAAAGTCCACATTTGTCCCCCTAATAATTTTTTCAGCCAACAGGTGACAACATATATAGTGAGGCAATTATGTTTCATTGTTGTGTAGCATGTTTATGATGGATAATTTAGCCACTCTTCATCATGGTATGTTCAAAAAATATTTTGAGTTATCTAACCTTTCACATGGTCATTTATGAATACTTTATCATTGTTTAAGGTACTTTAGCATAGTTTAAGGTATTTGTAAAAGTTATAGTTTAATGTTTGTATTTGTCTAAATCATTCTAGTGTCTTGAAAACATGATTAAAGCTTAGTAAATATAGTATAAATTTTAAATATAGGCAATGTATGTTGTCACACACATGTCAAGGTACCTTGAGTTAGTTTTGAACATGGAGATGGCAGTTTGAAGTCAAAAAAAGGTAGACTAATGTAATGTATATAGTGGTTTTAGTATATATAAGTGTATCTTAATTTTTTATAAAAAAGTAATTAGGTATTTATACCCCATAAAACTCAATATATGCCCATTCTTCTCTCTCTCTAAGTCCATTATTCCTAATTTTTGAGTTATTATAGACCTAAAAAGGAGTGTTATTGATGTTTTTTGTGATTTATCATGAAAAAATAGTCATTTTAATGGTTATATTGGTTCATATATGTTAAAATAAATAAATATTCAGCTCTTGAGACCATTTTTAATTCAAAATATACATTTTTTAGCAAACTAGCCTACTTGTTGCCCTACAAACCTAGATTTCACAAAAAGTGCATATTTTGAATTCTACTCAATGAAACCTCATGAAAAATGACATCTAGGTCTATTTTTATGTCCTTGAATATTTTAATTTATTTCAATTCCTTAAATTCTATGATAATGGATAAAAAGATAAAACACAAGGTTATACCATGAAGGAAATGAAGGTTCTTAATTGGTTTGCATGGTGTTTGAATGTGTGAGAGTTTATTGACCAATTGAGAAAGTTTTTAAAATATTTATAAGAGTTATAATGACCTTAAAACACCCATATAATAATTATTCATGGTGATATTATAGTTTATCAATCAAAAGACTAAGTCAAGTGAAGACTGCCCTCCCACTTGTATTGAATAAATTAAGTTGTAAACCTTATTAAGGTCATCCAAATCATCATAACCTATAAAATACCCTATATACATATGATTTTACTCTTTAAATACTCTTAAAATCATAAAAAAAACTCATTCTAGTGATTGATGACAGATTTAAAGACCAATTACATAGGCAATTTGCTAGTGTCAAGGTGGTGAGATATCTCAAGAGTGAACATAATCATCTATCAGCATATCCAAGCGTATTTCATGGTAAATTAACTATATACTATGTTTTTTTAGGTATTAATGAATGATAATGTCTTGGTAAACTTATTTTTTGCCTCTAAGAAGCCTAGAAAGGTCTTAGAACTAGTTTTCCACCAAATGCTTCTCATAGAGATCTTGTAGCAACCTTTTCAAACTTGTCTCAAGTTAAACATGTTCTTAAAGAACACTAAGAGATATGATACACCTATAACATCATATTTAAAAAAAAATTAAGTGTGAAGAATAGGTGTTAAGAATATAAAATTCAGATAGAGGCAAGTGTCTTCTTATCATTCCTATATCAAGAAGGGAGATTAGTTTTAAGAAAATAAGATGAGTCATAGAAGTCCAAGAGAATCCTATGCCACCTTTCATGAGGCCATAATAAATAAAAGTTTAAACATGTTGAGGATTAAGGTTATAAGACTATTTTATTTCATTTCATTGATGTTGTAATTGATCTCATGATTGGATGAGAGCCATCATGAGCCTCCTGCATGTATTCCTTCTCTATCCTCTCTATTCTCCTATATGTACTCATATAAGTGAAGTTGAAAGGATCCTCCACATGAGTATGGATAAGATTTTCTCTTTTTTTAATCATTTTTAATCAATATATGACTAATTTTTACCTTTTTTATAACTACATTTAATGTGTATTCATGAATGGTTTATCTTATTATGTGATGATCACCTTTATGCAATTTTAAGTCACTAAAAATAGGTTGTAGTTAGTGTCATATATGATTCATGCATTGATTATTAGTGTATATCTTTCATCCCTCCTAGTTATACATTGAATTTCTAGCCTCTCTATAAAATACTGATGCAAGAGGATCAGATTAGAAGTTATGTAGTGTTAAGTTAGTACTATTATTCATTTATACACCTAAAAATGAGTGGTAATGGTCAATATATTTGGTTCATCACCTCTTTTGATTTCATGTTAAGTTTCTCTATCTCCCTTTCCCTTGTAGTTGAGTAGATGTGTTAGTTTTAGGTGTAGCATCAAGGGAACCAACCTTCTCTAGAGGTTCTCTTTAGTCATAGGCCACCCACAGCCTTAAATACTTCCCATTCTGTCAATTGAGTGAGGAGAAATAAAACACATCCTTAAAGGTTGAAACTCAAAGTGATAATAGTTTCATAATCTATTAATGCTTGATTTATGTAATAAATAACATATTTTCAACCTATTTTATCTTGTTTAGCAAGCATTGCCCTAATTGATATGGGGGTAGATGAAGTACACAATATGAGGGGATGATAATTAAAAATTGGTTGAAGAGGAGGATGAATTAATGATTTATTCATGTTATCAAAATATTTTTGGCATGCATTAGTCCATTCAAGATCAATACCCTTTTTAAGGAGTGAATTGACTAAACAGATACTATAAGCCATATTGGTAATAAATCATATGATTGCCCCAAGTTTACCAATATAGTTCATATATATAGAATGGAGTGAGGGATGAGCATGTTTATTATAACTTTTATTTTAGTGATATCTACATCAATCCCTCTGAAGGAGACTAAAAATCCTAAGAATGTTTTGAAAGTAACATTGAACATACATTTGTGAGGACTAAGTCTGACTTTATATTGAATGAGTCAATCAAAGATGATAGGAAGACCATGAAGATGATTTCCATGATTTTTAGATTTTTAAATAATACCATCTTGATAAGTTTCAACTTTTTTTATGAATAAGGTCATGAAAAATATGTGTCATTGCACATTGATAAGTAGATTCATCTTTTTTGAGGCCACAGGGAATTTTAACATAACAATAAGTGCCCCATTTAGTGGTGAAAGTAGTTTTATGCTGATCTTCAGGAGTGATATTAATCTGATTGTATCTTAAAAAACCATCCATGAGAGATTAAATTTCATATCCAATTTTAGAATAAATAATGGCATCAATTGATGGTAAAGGAAAGTTGTCTTTTTTACATGCTAAGTTGAGATTATGAAAAGCTAAACATATGATAATGACCATAGAGTCTTATTTGAGAGAAGGAACAATGTTGGAAACCCATTCCAACTAATCTATGGGTTTGATTAACTTATAACCAAAATCATTATGATTTCTTTATGGCATAAGGTATTAATCTCAAGAGAAAATTTATGTTGATTTTGATGCATAGGTTTTGAATCATGATAGGTGATGATGTTATCAACTACAATTATAAGATAAATACCATTCATGTATTTGTAAGACCAATCAAAATATTCATGGTAGTTTTTTAAAAAAATACTATATTTATCATGTTCTTTAGTAGGAATTAGAAACAACAATAGGTTGAGGAATGTCCATGGTACCATAATTGATTACAATAGTTTCTTCAATGAGCATGACATTTCCATTTTGGAATTGGTATGGAGATAAAGGAGGCTTAGATATAGGTTGTTTTTTGGAATCAATACTAGAAACAAAGTTATTGAAGCAAGGAGATAGTTTGTAAAAATAGCCAATCTTGTGATGTTGGTAGGCAAGTTGAGGCTCAAAAGCATAGATTAAATCTAGTATAGCTTCATCACTAGGAAGGGTTGGTAAAGGTCCATAGTATTCAAGATCAATGGTTTTATTACCTTGGCTATGAAATTCAAAATGTATTTATCTTACATCATTATCCTTAGCATCTAAGATAATGTCATAATGTTTATTAGAAGATAGAGATAATGTTTTTGTATCTAAACAATGGGATCAAATAGTATTGAGTTGATTAATATTTTTAACCCTCTAGGTTTAAAAAAATCTTTGACAACCCATGGGGTATCTTATAAAGGTAAATTGGTGTTTAACCCTAATATGGATATGAATCCTATTTTAGTGGTTAGGGTTAAAAATATATATATGATAGGGTACAAGGGTGAATATCACATTTATAGTAGGCCAATTAATGTGTTAAACTTAGATATACCATATACTAAATTTATTATTTTGAGAGAGGATATTAATAAAAAGTACAACTATGATAGATATAGAATAAACTACATAGTTATTTATGATGCTAATACAATATTAAATTTGGTATAGGTAGGAATCAAGTAGGAATAAAATTCTAGAATAATTTTTAGATTCTAGATCTGGTGCCTTTTTCTCTCTAAACACTTACATCAACCTAAGATAGTTGTGTTAATGAAATTATATGATATTGATGCTGGTATCATGTATATAATATGATCAAAAACATGATGCAATTACCTAGATGTTTTTAGGTTTGGTATCACCTTCACTCTAGTGCATTCATATCTAGGTTATGGACTATCACTCCTGATGAAATATTGAAACCCTAGATCTACATATTTAATGTGACCTTGGGTGAAATGGGTTAGTGGGCATAGGGTGTCAAGTTATCCCTCAATGACCCCATTGTCAAAGGGCACTTTTTATATAGATAATAATCCATAAGAGGGCCTTAGACTCATGTATTTCTCCCCTATGTGTTGGCTTAAGTGTGAATCATGTAATGTGTAAAACAAGTACAATAGTGACCTAGCTTGTAACTCAAAAAATATGACCTTATGACTACTCCTTTAGTAATTTAGACCTGTAGATGTTTTTTTACCTATGATTGGTGTATAAATAGGGAATCTTTGATCAATTGAGTGTTTGATAGAGTGATTTATGATAAGTGTCTTGGTCTCTTTGGTTTTTTCTAGGTGAAGAAAGAATGAGGCTTGATATTGTATTTATACCAATCCTATTAGGAGATAACTCACATTAAATCACTTATGATGACCATTATAATACATTTTTTTTCAAAATGGATGAATTTTAGGGAACTAAACACTTGTATTAGGCTAGGACAGTAATGTTGATGCTATTGTCTGACCAAGTCATTAGTGTCTAGGGATAAAGAGAGCAATCATAGGCTCAAAACTTGAATAAGTTTAAGATAAGTACATTTTAAGCATTCTAAGAAAGATGGGATGTTTATGTCATCAATATAAGGCTGGTCAAACTAAAAAATATTCCATATGGCACAAGATAGAGTATATGTGAGACTTACAAAAGCAAGGCATCTGTAGAACTAAGAGGAACAACTAGGGTCATGAGTTTGCCAAGTGTACAAGACTGAGGTGCTACATAATAAAAAAATATCATCTACACTTTACCCTCCCCCCCCCCCACTAATATAGTAATGAAATTTCTAGTTTAAAGGAAAGGAATAAGTACATATGTGTGTATACACACCTTATCTTTACTTGAATTAAATTCAAGTGATTTAATAGGATTGGTTTTTAGTGATTTATTTGTGACTAACCTACAACCAAGAGAATGTTATATCATATTATCAATGTATATAATCTAGGTCAAAATTAATTGAAATATATTGAAATTGAAAGAGCAAGGTTTAGGAGTATACTTGTGTGTTGATGTAACTGCCTTACCTATTAGCAAGTTATTTTTGAAAATATGTATCATTTTAAGGTTATAAAACTCAAATTAGGATAAATATATATAATTATTTTAAAGTGAATATATCCAAGGATATATATATATATATATAGAGAGAGAGAGAGAGACATGCCCCCAACTTTGGAGAAAAAGTGAGTTGCCACCTAGTAGTTGAGATTAGCTCAACTATGTAACCTAATGATACTTGTAACCTGGTGAGTTTGGATGATCAAGTCCAAAATGAAAACTTAGTAATATTGAGTGATTTATTCACCCTAACCATACCAACAAGTGAACCAACTACTGTAGTAGATTAGATTGTTAAAGTATGTAAAAGTCCATTGGGTATCAGTACATGTAATAATTTTAGAATATGAATTTGATTTGGATTTTATAATATTAGGCACATGTTTCATAGCATATACACCTTACATTTTTCATATGATTAAAATTTATGTAACAATGGTAACATGTATATAATAATGCCATAAATGTGTATCAAAATCATATAACTGTGTGCTTTGGCTAATTCAAAAAACTATGTAAGTGTGAAGTACATGCTTCCAAATCACTCCCCCTAGATATGGAGAAATTTAAAACTAATACAAGTACCAATGTGGATGACATGTTTCCAAATCATGCCCCCACTATAAACTGAAGACATTGAAAATTGATTAGGTGTGGAGAACATGCTTTCAACGCATGCCCCCACTGAATCTAAAATTGTGAACGTGTGGAATCCATGTCCATGACATGCCCCCACTAAATATTCAAACTGGTGTAAGTACCAAATATTGATTGAATGTGTAGAATATGTTTCCAAAGCATTCCACCATTGTATTACATAAATATTTAATGTATGGAAGCCATGCCATCATGACATTCCCCCACTAAATCTACAAACTATTATAAGAACCAAATACTAAATAAATGTGGAGAACATGCTTTCAAAGCATGCCTCCACTATAATTTAAAAACTATGAAAAATGTGGAAGCCACGTCACCATAACATTCCCACACTAATATGCCACCCCTTTAATGTGAGGGAAAGATAGTACCTAGTAGTTAGCTCACCTCAAAAGGGTAAGACAATTATAAATATATGAATGTAATCATGTAGCATATAGAAGGAAATATGTCTAGGTAGATGTAACATTAATGCACATTGAACAAATATGATCACATGTAGGCATAAGATACATGATAAATATCATGGTAACATATATATAGTGATATTACAATCTTAACAAGCAAACAAACACACACACAAGAGCACTCAAAATCAAGTCAAAAGGAAATGGTCCAAAGAGATCACAAACAAGGGTAAGTTCAAATGTCATGAAATCAAATGCACATGACTTAGTCAAATATCCATAAAATTAAGGAATGACATATTAAAATATACAAAAATGCAATGAAATACTCAAATAGCCAAGAAATAAATCATATGCATAGGGGTTGCATACAATGCAACATATTCAAATGCTCAAAAAAGTAAGACAATAGCAAGGGAAGTGTGCAAAGGAAAATCATAAGCAACCAACATAAATATGTCATATTGGCCCATGGATTGAGTAGCATATAAATTAACCTATGTAATGTATAAGCATGGATAATAAGCATGTGTAAGTACATATGTAATTTCAAACATGATATTGTAGAGTGATCATTGAATCATATAACCTATATATCAAGATAGTATAATACGGATGCCATTAATGTCATGATGAAATGACTATAGGGAAGGTCAAACACCCATAATTATATCATGTATTTTTTTACACATGTGTATGTGTATGTAGGATTAAATGATATTCTAGTCCTCAACATGGAACTAACACATAGATGCCAAGGAGCTAATAGAACATGTAGGTGACAAAAGTGTTTTCAGATTTTTGAATTTTTTTGGATATTTTCTAGAAGAAACAAGATTATCCTATGATATTATACAAAGGATTATCATAGGTATCTCCCCACTCAAAACCTAGTGCAATAAACTAATGGTACTATGAGCATGTATATCTACAATGTTTGTCACTATAATATCTATGATGCTCAACTTATATATAATGGGACTCTAGGGATGTGAAGTACCAATATAAGGAATAGGGGTTATTGGAACCCATATATGTGTATTATATGGTTTATTTGGAATGGAAATAGTAGTAACATGTTTAGGTACTTTGGATATTTGAATATGGTGTGTAGAAGATGAGGATTCTATGGAACCCATTATCTATCTATTAGTGCCCAAAATTTCACTGAGGCAATTGGTCCCTTGTCAAGTGAAAAACCCTAAGTCCTTAGCCCAAATCATGTTTTAAAGTGTTCTTTCAAAGGTCAAATTTCTTGATTAATCAGCTAAGTGTTAATCTGGTCTTTACTTAATGTGTTTTAAGCCTTAGGGTCTTCATGTTTTTTATTGGGACATTTTGTCTGACAAAAATACGTCTTTGGGATATTTGTTCATGTAAAAAATTTCTAAGACTTATTTTTGTCAAGCAAGTTGTCCACAATAAAAAACTTGACAAAGTCTATTTGTTTTGAGTAAAACATATTGCCCTAATTCTCTCAATTATTTTACCCTTGTAAAATCTTCAAAAGGTCATTTTGCATTTGCAAAATCACAGAAGGGTCATTTATTTCTAGAATTTTACCCTTGAAATTTTTTCAAAGGGTCATTTATTTCAAGCATTTTGCCCTTGTAAAAATTTTTAAGGGCACTTTCAATAAGTCTAAAGGGCACTTACCCTTCAGGAAAAATATACAAGTCCTTTCTTATAGTGAAAGTGTAAATCTCATTTTTGTCAGACATTTTATTCACTACGAAAAGTCTGAAAGAATTGCATTATGTCAGAAAAAGGTCAAGTCCTTATTTTTTTTAGACTTTTTATCCATGGCAAAAAATTTGAAGGGCACTTTCCCTTCAAGCATTTTGCTTGCACAAAAATCTCAACAAAAGTCCTTTATTTCAGTGAAATTGTTAAGTCCAAAAGGCTTATTTCTTTTAGACATTTTATCCATAGCAAAAATTTTAGAGTAACTTACCCTTCAATAATTTTTCTCATGGAAGAAATCCTAACAAAAGTCATTCATTTGGAAAAAGTGTAAGCTCAATTTATTCAAAGAAAATGCCAAGTTCAATTTATGCAAGGAATTTTTTTTAGATGAAATGGTCAAAATAATTGTCTCAATGAAGGCAAAAGGCTGAAGACTCAAATTTTTCAAGAAAAACACAAAGGTCAATTTCTTTGGGGAAATTGTTTTGGAAAAAATGTCTAAAATAATTCTCTCAACAAACAGAGGGCTTGGGAATAGAAGTATCAAAGACAAAATCCCACAACAATTATTACAAGATAATTGTGTTGGAGATAGAGAAACCAAAGACAAAGGGATTGAGAAAATTCTTTGGAATACTAAAGGGTTGATGAAAGTATGAATGCCGAAGATAAAGACCTAGACCAAATTGCCATAGAATAAAGTCCCTAAAGAATTTTTTGAATTACAAGTATGATGGTCTCATGGATGTCTTTTGATGGGTACGTGAACATCAACTTTAAGCCACATAAATTAGCCATTAGGGTTTAAATGTTCTAATATGATCATGTAAGTGTCAATTTCAAGCCCCATGAAATAGCTATTTGAGTTCAAATAGAGGTAGATCCAATGGTGTGCATTAACATAGAGCAGGATGATCAGATGTTGCATGGTCAAAGCTAAATAGTCAAATAAACCTATGATGAGTGAGATGGTGACAAGTGTCATCATTTTAAGACCCTATTAAAAATTTGATAAGTGTGGAGCAAAGGACTAAGCCCTATGGTTAAAATATCAATGGTCTACACTTGATCTGTGCTTGTGAGATCAATGGTATGTAATGATAGTAGACTATTCAACAAATCTCCTAGAAAATCTAAGACCACCACATGGAGAGAACACATTAGCCTAGTAGAGCTGACATAGTAGGGTGAAAAAATCCCATAGGGCTGCCAAGTGGCATGACCTTGGGGCTCAAGGTAGATACCATCTAATAGCACTTGGTCTTTTGGATTAAGATCGATGGTGTGAGTGAGATTTGACTCATCAAAGGGCTCAAAACCTATAATAAAGTGACACGTGTCTAATGGGAGACAAAGGTCACATTTCAAGATAAGGAACAACATATTCAAAGGTTATATATAGATCAGTTTATGGAAGCCTTCACCATTGATAGGCAAATTGACTAGGTAATTTTAAATTGAATCATGGGATCTTCATAGGAATTTTAAAGGAAATTGCCCATGATGATTAGATAATGCATAAATCCTATTTGAAAATATAGAACAAATATATTACATGCTTAAAACATGTATAGAATATAAAGGGGTTTATGTTCATATAATTAATGACTTCTATGTAGATCTTAGGCAAAAGCCTATATGACAAGGAGTTTTAAAAGGGTGATAAGTATGTGTTTATTATATACTAATTTGATGTGGCTTTACTAAACCCTCATGTGCTCATTCGAAGACCTTGGGAAAATTCCCATGGGGACTATAAGTGTCAGTTGTAACTTGGAAATTCACAGATGTGCAAGTGGGGCCAACATTTCCCCAATATATCAATGGTGGGAGTAATGCATTTATGCATTAAAAAAGCAAATTTGCTAAAGGGAAAAAAGTGAAAAAGGGTAAAATATGTGAAAAAGTAGATTGGAGCCAAAAGGGTAAAAAAAATATTTTAACCTAATTTTGGCATTTTTCATCTACTTTATTTTTTTGAGCTCTTCCATGGGAAATATATTATAGGTTTGAAAGATCACTATGGACCACTCCCAGGAAGATCTTCAAGGAGCCATGAATCAATAATATTTTCTAATCATCATTTCAAGAGTAGGTTGTTCCATGGCATGCATAAAGGAAGGGTAGTTATCTAAAAGATTCCAAATTTGCCATTGGTTAACAAAGAAGTGTCTTCAAGAAATTACACATGTAACAAAATCTATTGAATTCTCAAATGAATATGCTCCTTCTACTTCATGTGAAAGGCATTTTTAGTTGAAATATCAAATGATATGTGTCAAATCTTCATCATTCCTTGTAGAGGTAGTTATAAAAATGATTTTTATTGTAAATGGATGAAGACATCAAGCATGGCAAAGGGCATATTCTAGCTGGAAGCATCTTGGCAAACCTAAAAGTTTGTTTTGAAATTATGAAAGTTATGACCCATAGTTATAGATTTGAAAATATATAAAAGGGGTGTTTTCCTCTATTCTTAGGTTGTTGGTTATTATTTTAGGTGTTCATCTTCTCTAATTCCAAGTTTTTTAAGAGTTTTTGGGATCAATTTTTGTGTGTAGATGGTATCTTTCTTACTAAGGTGGTTGCAGTTGTATATCCATTTGCAAGCTTTGAGAGCATGTTTATATGTCTCCCTTGTCAAAAGAGCAAACTCACCATGCTTATCCCCTTGGCATCATTTTGAACAATTGATGTGTGTAAATTTTATTTTCAAGATTAATGAAAATGCTTGTGGTTTTTTGTTCTTTCTTATTGATGAAGTGCATTAATATGTCTTACAAGTCCTAATGATTAGATATTTGGTTTTATGTTCACTACTGGTTGTCATATTGATCATAGATCTAAGTTGTAAATCCATTTTTGTAGTTTAAAATTGAAAATGTGTTATTGAATGACCTTTTAGGGCACCCTAAGTCTACAAATTTTATAGGAAAAAGTTTCTTAAAATATTAGTTACAATGTATGGTCTAGGTTTTTAGGGACCATTTGGTATTTCCCATTAGCTTGTATTTGAGTCTTCTCTACATATTTTGCTAAGGATAATGTCATGAACATTGTAAGAGACCTTGTTGTTTGAAATAAGCCACCAGTATACCACTTTCCATTTTTATATAATCATCTCATATTCCTACCTTATCCCACCCTATAAATAATGCATCCTTTGCATATTATGAGTATTATTTTCCCTATAAATGCATAAGATCTTGCTTACCTAACATATATTTGATTTTTTTGCTTTGAATACTAGTGTTGTGGTTTTCCATTTGACCTATAGTTTGAATATTATTTTAGAATGAAAATTTCATTCATATACATATCTATCTTCAGTAGATTGAATGTGACTTAGTGCATTTGTGCATTCCTTGTGACAACCCTTCTCAGGTTGAGTGTGCAAGTTTAGTTGTGCCCTGATCACATCTATGTATCTTTGTGCCAATAATCCCCATGGAGGTTTAATTACATAATATTTTCATGTGATCAAGATACCCCTTAGGTCCTCTCACCTTAGTTCAAGTAGAGCCAAAAGTAGTAGGGAGCTGACCATACCCTTTGTCAGTACCTCTTAATCATTTTCTTAGTATTGTCCATTTTTTATGCCCAACCCTTACCCAACTATAATGACATACTAGTAGATTTCTCATCATCATTTATCATTCTTCAAGTGTGCAAGGCTAGATTAGAGAGGTGTACAACTAGGAACCAACACTTTATTGGCACTATTATCGAGGATTAAATTGAAGTCTAGGTTACTTATATTGTTAGGGACTCTTACAGAGAGTTGTTATCCATTTTAAAGTTCTCTACCTATTTGTGCTATAGTCAGACTATATTGGTCATCAACATCATAAAACTCCAATAGGGACATGCAAGGATTTGAAATGTTTGATAATTTGACTTCTCTTATTTTTATTGCAAAGAGCTTCTAACATTTCATGTTGAAAGGTGTTTTATCCCTTTTGAATATTATTCAAAAAAAATCATTGTCTTTATTTTCTATCTCATTAAGCTTTAGCAAGTTTAATTTTAGCATGTATCACAACAATTTGTCAACTGTTATATTAAATAATTTTGATTCTAGTGGCAACTCCATTTTATCATCTATTTTTAGGAAGATTAGTGCCTAGTTTGAATATTCTACTAACTTTTAGCTTTGATTATTTTCTTGTTTGTAAAGATGGAAGGACTGAGATCATCTTTTAGAAGTGACCTATCAAAGAAACTCATCTATCCTTTGAGTATTCCTCAAAGAAGAGGGAGACAAATTTGGAAGCCTATTAAAGGGTAGAGCTTAGTTGCTAAGGGTTGTTTAGATTATGGTAATATTGATATCTTTATTGACCCCCCCATTATTGAGGACTATCACAATTCTTATAGTGATTCTAAAACATATAGTCCCATTTATTTTCTAGCTCCTTCCCAACTAGCTTAATCCCCTCCCAATTCTAATCCACCAAGTCCACCTCATTCACCCCCTCATATCCCATTTCCATTTATGAACCTCCTATTAAAATAATCATGGGGCATAGGTACCAAGATGAGAATGCACATCTTACATTCCATGTTCCCAGATTTAGACCTATCAATTTTGATGAAATGAAAGTCTATCCTAATGAAGTCTCAAATAAGGTTAGGAAATGCCTCCCAAAATTCTAAGGGAACAATGTAGTGAGTGGTGATCAGCTCCTGAGGGCCTTTGAAAATATTATTGAAGATTATAGGTTGAGTATGAGGATGTGTGAATAAATTTTTTTATGCACACATTAGAGTAAGATGCTATCAAATAGTTAAATTCCCTTCTCATTGGATGCATTGATTCATAGGAAGAGATACAAAATGTTTTTAGAATTTAGTATGGTGTTATGATTGATCCAAGGTTTCTCTTGGCTAAATTTGAGAATATCAAAAATAATCCTAATGAGTGTGTGTAGTACTTCAACACCCGATTCAATAATACTATTGTGTAGCTACCCAAAAACATCAAGCCTAGTGATACATCATGCCTAATAAAGTATTGTGATGCCTTTGATATGAAGGTTATATACTACTTGAGGGACAAGGCTCTTATTAACCTATGGTTGACATTTAATATGGCCATCCAAATTAAGAACAACATAAAGGCTATGGGAAAGCCCATGAACAAGTGGGCTAATGTGAATTTGGTCAATCCAAAAATGACAAAACCCATGAAGATAGCCAACTTTGAGGAAAATATCAAAATTTTGGCCTCTAATATTAAATAAATGTCATATAAGTTGGCTAGAGCTAAAAAAGGGGTCCCTCATGTGCTTACTATCTATGAGAGAGATCTAAATCTAAATCAAGCACCAAGGGGGCCTACTTTACATAATAGAGATAATGATAGAAGGAAGAGGCCTACACATGAAAAAAGAATGGAAATAAATCAAAATAGAGGGGTTGGAAAAGAAGTGCATGATCCTTTAAATTCCAAGGTGAATGTTCTAGATTGTGACATTGATATTGATTGGTATGACAAGTACTTCCTTCCACATCCCCCATGTGATATAGCTAAACTGATTGATGAAAATGCAGATGAACTTGAGTCTGCATCATCTGATACTGAGATCTTAATGTTCAATTGTCAAAGCCCCCAAAATGAGATGACTGCCTCCACAAAATTGTTGAGTACTATTATTTTTTATCAATTTTGGAGTCAGTTGAGAAAATAAGTGTCCCAACTCCTAAATTCGCTTGTGATGTTAATATGGAACAAGCGTATGAATTGACCATTCATGATTTCAATTTTTTATGCTCTATGATGATCAAGAAATATGATGGGAGAGTTCCATCAATTGAAGATAGGTAGTTGATAATTAATGTAGCAATTACCTAAGAGGAGTATCACTTGAGAATAAAATACCAAGTTGCTACTCCTAAAGACATTACCCTTGTAAATCCAAAGATAGGGGATACTAATAAGGATGCTAAGAAAACTATAGTAGTCCCTAAGGCTTCCAAACTAGTGCCCATTTCCCAATTTACTAATCCTAGAGGTGATCAAATAAAGAATAGAGTACCCATTTTGTCTAGTATCCCTAAGGGTGCTAATGATGCTAAAACTAATTTGCCTTTGAAGGCTACTGTTAAAAGTGTTAATCCATCCTACCATACTTCACTTCATACCTTAAGTGATTATAATCCAACTAAATGTGTTATCACTCTTCCACCAAATACTCCTCTTCTTTAGTATAGCTTATGTGATATGGCCCAAGTGTTGAGTCAATTGAAAATCACTATGCCACTTGTTAAGTTATTATAAATACTTGAACATAGGAATAGGGCATTTGAATATTTAGAATTTTTGATAAGTTAGATATGAATCAAATATAGTTACCCTAAACACCTCCAAAAAGTGGTGAAGAATTAGAAGAGGTTGTTGAACCTTCTTTGGAAGTCTATTTGGGGACTGCATTGGTACAAATTCAGCTAAATGTGGATCCATTTTATACAACCCTACTAATCAATGGTCTAATTTTTCATAACTACATGTTTGACTCTAGAGCTTCTTAAAATGTGATGCCCCTGGGTGTCCTAAATGAAATTGGAATTAAGATCATGTATGCCTTTGGCAAGTGTTATGTCATGAACTCACAAGACGTTCCAATGTTAGACAATTCAAGTGATTAGTTATGCAGTTGGTAGTTCATCCTGATAAGTATTTAAATATGGATGTGGTAGTTGTATACTACCCACCTAAGTGGGGGATGTTGTTGTCACAAAAATGGGATGATAACATGGGTAGAAGTGTACAAATGGACCTATCCTATGCCACCATTCCACTAGAGAGTAATATGGTCAAGATTTATAGAGATTCAAAGATGTTGCATGTAATTTAAGATCTAAAACATGCTCTTAATGAAGTGTGGTATACATATGTTGAATTGGGCAACTTTGTTGGGAATGTTGATACTAGTGAATAACTTGTTGTTCTTGATGTTGAATGTGACAAAGAAATTTTAGTTTAGAAGATGTACTTCGATGGGGCTTGCTCCAATCTTGAAAATTGATGAGTTTGT
Organism: Torreya grandis; assembly: GCA_037957365.1. NCBI lineage: Eukaryota > Viridiplantae > Streptophyta > Pinopsida > Cupressales > Taxaceae > Torreya > Torreya grandis. Next base: position 285,023 of record JARHVA010000436.1, read on the forward strand.
CTTTTATGCCCTAATGGTAAATGTTTTATGTTTTCTTTTTAGTTATCCTTTGAGTATACTATGTTGAGTATGAGGCATTCTTGCTTAGTTTAAGGATTTCCCATGAATATGGAATTAAAGGTTTGATTTTCAAGGGAGATTCTAAGCTAGTGGTAAAGCAAGTCCATAGTGTTTTTGCTATAAAAATTAAAGGTTGAAACAATATCAGAATGTTGTTTGAGATTTACTTGAATTATTTGATGCAGTCAAAATTTATTATCATGATAGGAGTTTCAACCAAGAAGTTGATAGACTTTCAAGGCTAGGTGATTAATTTGATATTTTAAATATGATCCCTCATTGTTAGTATCAAGTGGAGGTGCTTATTTAGCCTTCAATCCCAGACAATGATCATCATTGGTAGGTATTTGATGATGATGATCAGATAAGAAGGTTTCTAAATTGTGAAGATGAGTTCCATTATCAACTCATATACTTAGAATCTATGTTTTAGGTTTTTAATGGAAAATAAACCTTGTTTAGGAAGAACATCATTCAAATGAAGACAAATATGCTCCCTAGGGGATCGATGAGTTTGGAGGCATCTTTTGATAGAGTTGATAAAATCAAGTTGAGATATTCATTTATCTCAAAAGATGTGACTGAGTGCAAATTGATTTCTCATGAGAATCTAAGAAAGGTTTGGTACAGTACTCACTTAAGTGAAACTAAGAAGAAATCTCACATGCAGCTACTAAGGAAGTACCAAGATTGCTTAGCATGGTCCTATTCTGAGCTGAAATCATATAGGGAATATTTGTTCCAGTATGTCATCCCATTGCATCCTAATATCAATCCTTTTAGGTATAAATAGATACCTATTAACCCCATCTTGGCCACTAAGATGTGGGATGAAATAAAAAATATAAGGAACCTTTGGTATCATTCATCCCATCAGGTATTCATCATGGGTGGTGACCTTAGTCCCTATGCAGAATAATAATGGTGACATCCGCTTGTGTGTGGATTTTTTAAATTTAAACAAGGCTTATTTAAAACATAACTATCCCCTACCTAATATGGAGAACCTACTACAAAGTGGTACTAGATCATAGATGTTGTCTACTCTAGATGGATTCTTAGGGTATAAGTAGGTTGTGGTGAAGGAATCTGAGAGGTCCAAGAGTGCATTCACTATACCATAGGGAACCTATGTATTTATGAGGCTGCCTATCAGGTATATAAATGTTAGTGTAACAATTTATCAAGCCATGGATGTTTATTTTACTAGGATAAATAATTAGTTCATTAATATGTATCAAGATGACATCACTATGTACTCTAAGACTAGAGAGGAGCATTTGGAGCATCTAGAAAAGGTGTTGATCAAATATAGGGTGTTCAACATTTCACATAATCTTAAAAAGTGCTAATTTGCAGTAAAAAAGGCCAAGTTATTGGGACATATAGTGTCTGAGGATGGTGTCATGATTGACCCCAAAAGAGTTGAAGCCATTGACAAAGTACCTATCCCATAGTCCAAGAAAGGAATTCAATCTTTCTTTAGAAAAATTAACTTTGTAATGAGGTTTGTGTTCAATTTTGTAGAGATTATTCTACCTATTAATTTTATACTAAAGAAGGACCAAACCATCAAATGGGAGGAGAAGTCTATGCAAGCATTCAATGACATCAAAGGAGCTTTAAATTATACCCCTATTTGGACAATCATAGTTACACAAAGCCATTCTAAAATATTCTCTTTTGCATCATACAATATTGTTATTATTTTCCTATTGTAAAAGAATGAAGGTGGTCATGAGCATCCCATAGCCTTATTTAGCAAAGATATGCAAGGTCTTGAACTAAACTATACTATCATGAAAAAACAAGATTTCACTCTTTTGAAGGTTATTAAAACATTTAGGTCATATTTTATGAGTTTAAAGATTATTACCTACATCCCGCACACCATGGTGAAGGACATTATAACTCAAACTAAAATATCTAGAAAGAGTTGAAGATGGGTCAACAAGTTTTAAGAATATGACATGGATATTTAGACCACCAAGTTAATAAGAGGGATGGGTCTAGCCAACTTATGGCTGAGACCAATTTGCAAGTTGTTGAAGTCAACATTGTTATTGTTAATGTTGATGATTCATTAAGTCCATTTAACATGTCTTTGTGGTATAGAGATATTGTTTACTACTTGAAAAAATTGAGTTGTGCCCCTGACTTAAACATGAATCAAAGAATAACTCTTAATCTTGTGTCCCAAAAATACCTCTTGACTAAGAATGGATTAGTATGGAAGAATCTAGATGGGGTTCTCCTAAGACATGTGCTGGAAGGATAGATTGTTGACCTAATTGAAGACTTCCATAGTGGAGTATGTTGTGTCCATTTTGAACCTAAGGTTACATCTCATAAAATTATTATATATAGTTATTGGTGGCCATTATTTTTCAAATATGTTGCTCAAAAATTCAAAAAGTGTAAGAAATTATAGCACTTTACTAAGAGGATGAAAGCTTTAGCTTCTCTTCCCTTGCATCCTGTGATGATTGAATGCCCATTTAGATAATGGGGAATGCATTTCATTGGATAAATGGTTGATTCATCAAGAAATAGACATATATGGGTACTATTTTCAACTAACTACTTCATAAAATGGGCTGAAGCAATCCCTACAAAGAAAACGACACACCAGGTAGTTATGGATTTTTTGTTAAATCAAATTATTTATAAATTGAGTGTGTCTATTAAAATTATTGCTGAAAATGCCATGAGCTTCAAATACAAACCTTTAGTGGCATTGTGCAAAGAGTATAGGATTGAGTTAACCTATGATTCCAATTATAACCCTCAGGGGAATGGGCTAGCATAATCTAATAACAAGAACTTTCTCAAGATAATTAGATGAACATTGGAAGCAAATAAGAAGAAGTGGGGTGAATAACTAAAATTTGCCTTATGGGTTGATAGGATTACACCTAAGATAACTATAGGTAGAATCCCTTTTGAGATTTTTATGGAGCTCAAGTAGTTTTTACTATGAATTTATAGTTACCCACCTATCAACTCATGCAACAACTAGAGGACGATAAGAAAATCAACCACTATAAAATTAGGATGCACCAGATTATTGAGCTTGATGAGATTTGAAGACAAGCTCATGAAAGACTCCTCAGGTTCAAAGATAAGCTAAAGAAGATATTTGATAGGAAGCTCACTCCATGACCCTTCCAAGTAGGTGATTTGGTTCTACTTTGGGATAGCAAGCATGAGGAGAAAGGAAAGCATGGCAAATTTGATGCCTTGTGGATGGGTCCCTATTATATTGACTACTAGATTGGGAAGCATAATTTCTTCTTGAGAGATTTGGATTGTGAAATACTAAAGCTATCATTTAATGGCAGAGATCTAAAACACTTCCTTGATTAAGTCCATAATCTATGTACCATATTGTATAGTGTATAGTTTTGTTTTTTTGTAATTTTACCATTTTGTTATTGCTCTACTTTGGGCCTTTTTTATATAGTTTCCTTTTGTGTTTCTATCATGTGTTCATTTATAGATCCTCTTAATCTATTTTTTTAAAGTCTACCATGTTTTGATGATCCTTCATGAGTTTTTACTAAAAATTTCTAAGATTTAACTTTGTATCTTAATGGATTATCACCTAGTCTTACATTCTAGGGTTCTTTGCATACTTATAGGGGGTATGTATCCTTAGCCAAGAGCTAGTGTTAGTGATCAAAATTGCACTGAAACAATTGGGCTCTTGTCAAGTGAAAAATCCTAAGTCCTTAACCTAAGTCATATTTTCAAGTGTTGTTTCAAAGTTCAAGTTTCTTGATTAATTGTCTAAGTGTCAATCTAGTTTTTACTTAATATGTTTTAAGCCTTAGAGTCTTAGGGTTTTTTTCAGGACATTTTACTTGATGTAAATACATATTCAAGATTTTTTTTCATGCAAAGAGTTCGAAGACTTAATTTCATTGGGCAAGTTGTTTGCAACAAAAAACTCAACAAATTCTATTTGTTCTGAGTAAAACATATTACCCCACTTCTTTCAGTCATTTTACCCTTGCAAAATCTCCAAAAGGTCATTTTGCCTATGAAGAATCCCTAAAGGGTCATTCCTTTTAGGCATTTTGCCCTTACAAAATTTTTGAAGGGTCATTTTTCCTCTGCAAAATCCTTGAAGGGCCATTTATTTTGGGCATCATTTTTTCCTTGCAAAATTTTTGAAGGGCACTTTCAATAAATCCAAAGGGCACTTACCCTTTAGGAAAAATGTAAAAGTCCTTTATTTTGTTGAAAGTGTAAATGCCATTTTTATCTAACATTTTGTTTGGTACAAAAAGTCTAAAAGAATTGTAGTATGTCGAGAAAAGGTCAAGTCCTTATCTGTTTCAGATGTTTTATCCACAACAAAAAATTCAAAAGGCATTTTCCCTTCGATCATTTTGCCTGCACAAAAAGTCTAACAAAAGTCCTTTGTTTTGGAAAATTTGTTAAGTCAAAAAGGCTTATTTATTTTATACATTTTCTCCATGTAAAAAACAAAATTCATTCCTTCGAAAAAAGTGTAAGCTTAATTTCTTTAGAGAAAATGTCAATTTCAATTTTTGTAGTGAAATTGTTTTAGATGAAATGTTTGAAATAATTATCCCAATGAAGGTAAAATGTCGAAGACTCAATTTTTGTAGGAAAAGTGTAGAGGTAAATTTCTTCAAGGAAATTATTCTAGATAAAATGTCTAAAATAATTCTCTCAACAAATAAAGGGCTTGGGAGCAGAAGTGCCAAAGATAAAATACCATAATAATTATTATAAGATAGTTGTGTTGGAGATAAATAAGTCAAAGATAAAGGGCTTGAGAAAATTCTTTTGAAGACCAAAGGGTCAATGAAAGCAAGAATGTTAAAGATAAAGACCCAGACCAAATTACCATAAAACAACATCCCTAAAGAATTTTCTAAATTATAGGTATGGTAATCTTATGGACATCTTTTGACAAGTACACAGACGTCAACTTTAAGCTATAGAAATTAGTCATTGGGGTTTAAATGCTCCAATATGGTCATGCAAGCATCAATTTTAGACCCCATGAAATAGTTGTTAGAGTTAAAATGGAGGCATATCCAATAGTGCATGTTAATGTGAAGTAGGATGATAAGATGGTGTGTGATCAAAGTTGAATAGTCAAATAAACCTAGGATGAGCAAGACAGAGACAAGTTTCATCATCATGGGACCCTGTCAAAAATTTGACAAAGTGTGGAGTAAAGGACTAAGCCATGTGGATAGAAAATTAATAGTTTTCACTTCATCCATACCAGTGAGATCAATGGTGCATAATGATAGTGGACTATTCAATGAAGCTCCAAGCAAATCCAAGACCACCATGTGGAAAGAACACATTAGCCTAGAAAAGCTAACATAGAAGGGTATAGAAAGCCTATGTGGCTACCAAGTGGCATGACCTTGAGGCTAAATATAGCTAGTAACTAACAATGCTTGGTCTTTTGGATCAAGATCAATGGTGTGAGTAAGAGATAACTCATCAAAAGGTTTAGAACCTGTAAGAAAGTGGCACATGTCTAATGAGTGATAAAATTCACATTTCAAGATAATGAATAGCATGACATGGTGAATACCACATGGGCATACACATCATATTCAAAGGTTCTATACAAAGTAGTTCACAAAAGCCTTCATCATTGATAGGTGAATTGACTAGGCAAGTCTCAAATGAATCATAGGATATCTACAAGAAGTTTAAAGGCAATTACATAGGATGATTAGACAATGCATAAATCCCATTTTCAAATGCAAAAAAATATATTTTACATGCTTGTAGCATTTATAGAATATAAATGGGTTTATGTTAATATAATTAGTGATGTTTATGCATATCTTGAGTAAAATCCTATATGACAAGGAGTTTTAAAAGGGTGAAAAGTATGTGTTTAGTACATTATAATCCAATGTGGATTTACTAACCCCTCATGTGATCATTCGAAGACCTCCCTGGGAAACTTCCTAGGGGGAATTATAAGTGTCAGTTGTAACTTGGCAATTCATAGATGTGCAAGTGGGGCCAAATTTTCCCTAATAGATTAATGGTGGGAATAATGAATTTATACATTAAAAAAGTAAATTTGCACAAAAGGATAGATGTATTTAAAAATATAAATTTGATAAAGGGACAAAAGTGAAAAAGGGGCAAATATGTGAAAAATTAGATTAGAGCCAAAAAGGTAAAACAGTTATCTTAACCTAAGTTTGGCATTTGTAATCTACTTTATTTGTTTGAGCTCCTCCATGAGAAAGATATTACAGGTTTGCAAGATCACTATGGACCACTCCCAAGAAGATCTTTAGGCAGCCATGAATCAATAATATTTTATAGTCATCATTACAAGAGTAGGTTGTTCCATGGCATGCATAAAGGAAGGGGAGTTGTCTAGAAGATTCCATATTTGCCATTAGTTAACAAAAAAGAATCTCTAAGAAGTTGCACATAATAACAAAATATGTTTAGCTCCTTAAATGAATATCCTCCTTCCAACTTGTGTGAAAGGTATTTTTAGCTAAAATATCAAATGATATGATCTAAATCTTCATCATTCCTTGTAGAGGTAGTTATAACAATGATTTTCTTACAAATAGATGAAGATCTTAGGCATGGCAAAGGGCATATTCTAGCTGAAAGCATCTTGTCAAACCTAAAAGTTTGTTTTGTACTTTTAAAATTTATGACCAATAGTTTCATATTTTAAAATGTATAAATAGGGGTATTGTCCTCTATTCTAAGGTTGTTGGTCATTATTTTAGGTGTTCATCTTCTCTAATTTTAGGTTTTACAAGAGTTTTTAGGATCAATTACTATGTGTAGATCTTATCTCTCTTGTTGAGGTGGTTGTAGTTGTACAACCATTATCAAGCTTTGAGAGCATGTTTATATGTTTCCCTTATCAAAAGAGCAAACTTGAGATGTTTGTCCCCTTGGTATAATTTTAAACAATTGATGTGTGTAAAGTTTATTTTCAATATTAATGAAAATGTTTATGGTTTTTTGCTCTTTATTGTTGATAAAGTGTATTAATATGTCTTACAAGTCCTACTAATTAGATATTTGGGTTTATCTTCACTACTGATTATCATCTTGATCATAGATTTAGGTTATAAATCCCTTTATACAGTTTAACTTTGAAAATCTATTATTTAATGACCTTTTAGGGCACCCTAGGTTTACAGATTCAACAAGAAAAAGTTTCTTGAAAGATTAGTTGCAGTGTATTCTCTAGGTTTTTAGGGACATTTGTTAGTTTTAATTAGCTTGTATTTGATTCTTCTCTACATCTTTTGCTAAGGATAATGTCATGAACATTGTAAGAGACCTTATTTTTTGAAACAGGCCACCAACATGCCACCTTCCATTTTTATATAACCATCTAAATATCCTACCTCATCTCACCCTAAAAATAATACATCCTTTGCATATTATGAGTATTATTTTCCCTAAAAATGCATAATATCTTGCTTACCTAACATGTATTTTCATTTTGTGTTTTGAATACTAGTGTTGCAATTTTTCATTCGACCTATGTTTTGAAGATTTTTTTAGAATGAAAGTTTCGGTCATATACATATATGTCTTCAGTAGCTTGAATGTGACATAGTGAATTTATGCCTTCCTTATGACAACCCTTCCTAGGTGGAGTGTGTAAGTTCAGTTGTGCCCTAGTCACATGTGTGTCTCATTGTGACAATAATCCCCATGGAGGTTGAATTGCATAATCTCTACATGTGAGGAAGCTACCCCTTAGGTATTCTCACTTTGGTTTAGGTAGAGCCAAAAGTATCATGGAGCTAACCATACCATTTTTTAGTGCCTCTCAGTCATTTTCTTAGTCTATTCCATTTTTGATGCCCAAATATTCCCCAGCTATACCAACATACTAGTAGGTTTCTCATCATTGTTTGCCATTTTCTTCAAGTATGCAAGGCCAGATTAGAGAGGTGTAAAATTGGTAGCCAACACTATCTCTAATGTAAAGGTATCTCAAGCACTGGCCACCTAATAAATGGGATTGCTTATCACTTACCATTTTATGGTAAATTAGCCTTAATAGGATTGATAATCAACTACCTATGTATGAATTTATCTTACTTGATAGGATGCTCATATGGAATATTAGAAACTATAATTACCTGATTGGCATGAATATACTTAGCACACCCATGCACTATAGAAGGAAATAATTTAAGAGTGTGTATCCAAGATCATCCCAACAACATGTCAAAGATACCTATGTAAGGAATGACTAAGAAATTAGTAACCACATATACGGGATTGACTTATAAAGGTAGACCAATCTCACCAAAAACTTCTGGGAGGTCCCATCGAATACTCTGATTGATCTATTATAAGGGTGTAAAACATGATGAGTATAATCCAAATACATAAGTAATGTCATGGTAAAAACATTTTGACTTTCACCATTATCAATCATAGAACTAGGTATGGTGTGTTTATCAATGTATTCTCAAATGAATAGAGAATGAAGATCAAATTCATCATCCTTAATTTTATTTTCATCAAAATAAATAATGGGTTTTTTAACCATAGGAGTTATATTTCTTGTGTAAGTATTAATGACCCCATATAAAGGGTGTCCATAATATGATGGAAGAATATGTGCACTACATGCCATTTGAACTTTTGGTTCCTTTTTAGAATGGTCTTGAAAAGTATTATTAAATATTTTCTATTAATAATCACCAAGTTGTGAAATTGATTCCTTTAGAGGATAATCAAATGTAATCTATTGGTCATGAATGAGGTCCTGGATCTTATGATTTAAGGTGAAAATTTTGTTTGTATAATGCCTAGGGACTTGGTGATAGTCACAATAGTCATTTTCATCATATCCTTTGGGTATTAGTCTATTTACATCAACCTCTATAGGAGGAGAGAGATATATAATATGACACTCTATCAAACATGATATTAATGAAGTAAGAGGCTAAGGTAAACATATAAATTATCTCCTTGATGAATTAGATAGGACAAGTTGATTAGGCTATTATGCTATTGTGTTAACCATGGTGGTTGTTTCCTTTTAGGCTCAGGAGGTTTTACCTTATAACTTGGTTTAATTATAAAATTTTTAAGAGATGTAGATTTAAATGGTGTGGTTGTTACATACTTGAGATTATTTAGTGGCATAAGCTTCATTTCATGATCTCGTACAACATGGATTAAGTCATCGAAAGATTGATTTTTTTTTAAAATAATGGATTCATATAAAGGAGCAAGAAAAATTTGCTTGAATATATCTTTCAACTCTTTATCTACCATAGGATTGTTTATTTTGGATAGCATTGTCTTATATCTCAAGACATATTCATTAACTAGTTCATTAATTCCTTACTTGATCTTTGTAATTTGAGCATAGGAAACTTTTTTGGTAATGTTAATAGAAAAGTGTGCCAAAAACTGATCTACAAGAGGTTTGAATGTTTTCATGGATTAGAGAGGTAAGTCATAAAATCATCTCAAAGCATAGTAATTGAAACTCCTTGGAAATAATTTGGTCAAAAATTTATCATTTGAATCATAATCAAGGCATGCTACATAGAAGGTTTGAATATGTTATTCAGGATCACCCTTGCCATCATAAAATGTCAACTTAGGTGAAAAAAATCTAGTTGGAAAAAGGTGTAAAGAGATATCAAGTGCAAGAGGTTTATGCAACACATCTTGTGAATATATGGCATGTGAAGAGTTTGAATCCTTTTTTTCAATGTTTTTAACCTTATCCTGTAATGTTTTAGATTGAGGTAAAAATAGGTTTTGAAGGGGCCCCGAAACCCTGTAATAGAGAGCAAAATAAAGAACGTCTAAGCCCACAGGCAACGCCTAAAAAACACTACATTGAAGTAGAAAAAATAGGTTTTAAATGGACCTGAAACCATTAGAGACACATCCGGTCAAAACCCAGAAATAGAAATCTGGTAACACAACATACAAAAGATAACAAAAGGGGAACAAAGATCAGTACCAGTTTCTAAACCAACAAGAAGGACCAGATTATTCATCCAGTTCCAGTATCAAGTTCATGGCTTCTTTTCCTTTCAAAACAGTTTCCTAAGTGGTAGCCTCTAGCAAAGCTCCGTTTTGTGTATCTTTCTTTCTGGAACTTTACCTTGTCCTTTTGTTGGGACCCTCTAGTGCTTTGGTCTCCTCATTGGCTCGTTTACCTATATTGATAGTAGCTACACAAATGTTGGATGTTACTTCCTCCATTTTCTTTCTGTTGTCCTTTATTAGTTCCCAGAGGTTTTTTTCATAAGCCTTAAGCTTGACAGGGATCTCGCTTAACTGATTTTCCATGTTGTTTACTTTGTTCCAAGCAGCTTTCAGAGAATCTTCCAAAGTTTCCACTTTTCTCTTGAGATCAATGATCTCCTTACACAACCAAGAATTAAATTGGGAAGAAGACTCAGCTTTACAGTTAACCCAGGTCATAGGAGTGTGTGTTTCATCTTTCTAATTCTTCCCTCTCCAATCCTCAGACTTTTTATTGGGGCTATTCCTTGCTTCTTCAAAGAAGTCTTCTTGACTCTTCTGTTCCCGCTCATTGATTCCAGTTTGAATTTCCATATCCATATTTTGAATATCATCCTAGACAGAAGTTTCCTTTTCATTCTTAGAAGTTGGGTCCTCAACAGGATCTTCCTGGACATATTCATCCTCCGATGCTTTCTGGTTTTCCTCTGTCTCTTCTATTTTGATAGCAGAATCCTCTTGTGTATTGACGTTATCTTTTTCAATTTCCTCAGATCCTTCTTCTTCATTGCTAGAGTTGGTATCCCAGCTCTCAGTTCCTTCTTCCTCCTCTGGTTTTTCCTCCTCGGGTTCTTCAATTCTCTCCCGACCCCTTTCTTCTTCTACAATCTGTTTATTAGGACTAGGGGTCTTAATTATGCCTCTCCTGCTTACATTTTCATTCTTTTTATTTCCTGGAAACTTATCTTTCCCCTGTTTGGGATACTTAACCAGTGCCCTGTTCTTGCAATAGCCTTCTATAAGCAGAATAAGGCCTTCGTGGAGAATAGGGCGCATATCCTTTTTCCTATGAGCATATAGGCTTTGGATCAGGGAGTAGCGAAGATAGAAAGGAAAAGACAAACTAACCTTATGCCTGAAGTGGTTGAGGAAGACAAAATGGAACTTATGTACTCGTTTGCTTCTTTCATCCAGGATGAAGTACTCCCTTATACAGCTTAGGACGTCCCTCCATATCCCTTTAATCTGGTCCAGCTCATAGAAATCCCCATTTTTGACCAGCTTCTGCTCCTCCTCATCCATTTTGGGGAACTTACAAAAGGCCTCGTTTGAAATGCTGGTCTGCTTGGAAAATTTGAGTCCATCCATTGGCAACCCTGTAACCTTATCCTATAATGTTTTTATAACATGGAGTGATTGAACTATAGGTCTAGTAGGATTTTGATTAGCAATTTCAGCTATCACCACAGGGGTTGGAAACATGTTTTAAGTAGTAATAGGTATTTATGTTGAAATAATAGGTAATTTCCTAATAGATGTATCAATAGTGGTTTTAGAAAATAAAGGTTGGACCACATTAATCATGCCCTGATTATATGTATTTAGTTGTAGTATGTTTAAGGGGATGGATTTATCCACTAAATTTTTTACATTTTTTAATTTCAATTATAGTTTATAAGATTTTATCAAGATCTTTAGGGTTTTTTAAAATACACTCATGAAACATTATAATTTCATGTAGTTGGTCATTATCTACTTGGTCATTTTCATTTGTTTCCAAATTTTTATTATCATAATATTTTTTATGATAACCCTGTCAAGATTTTTTTCATTGTCAACATGGGTATTATCATGATACAAGGTATGAGATCCCTCATTGGTTTGATACATCTTGGATATATTGAGGGGAAGATCAATATGTTCAATAGACACACCCCCCAGTCTAGGTATATACCTAATTTTCATGAAAAATAATATAAATAGGAAATTAAAAAGTATAATAATTTGAAACCCTAGCCAATTTAAAACACTAGGAATCAGAAAAATTTACATTCATTAGGATCAATTTCACCAAATGTTTAACCCTAAATTTTGATATGTATCCTATTTTAGTGGTTAACATTAAGGATATATAAATTATAGGGCACAATGGTGAATATCATATCTATAGTAGGCTAATTAATGTGTTAAACTCAAATATACCATATATTAAATTTATTATGTCGAGATAGGCTATTAATGGAAAGTACAATTGTGTTAGATATACAAAGGATATAAAATAAATTAATCATCTATTTTTGATGCTATTAAAATTTTAGATATGGTATAGGTAGAAATCAATAAGGAAAAAAGTTCTATAATAGTTGTTAGATTCTAGATTTGGTGTCTTTGGCTGTCTAGACACTTGCATCATCTTGGGAGAGTTATATTGATGCAAGTGTCTGATATCAATGCTAGTGTTTTATATATAATATGTGTTGAAAAATTATGTGACCATATATATTTTTTCTAAGTTTGGATTCACCTTCACTTTGGTTCATTCAGATCTAGGTCATGGATTGTCACTCCTAGTGAAATGGAAAAACCCTAGCTTTGCATCTTCAATGTGACCTTAGGGGAAAATGGGTTAGTGGTCACATGATTTTAATCTCACCCATAATGAATATACTATAAAAGGTTGACTAAATATCCAAAACTCTAAAATAAATCCTTAGACTCATATAGTTCTCTGCTATGTGTTGGTTTGTGTGTGAATCATGCAATGTGTAAAGCAAATATACTAGTCACCTAACTTGTAATTTGAAAAATATGATCTTATGACTACTCCTTTATTAATTTAGACCTGTATATGTATTTTACCTATGATTGGTGTGGAAATATGGAAGCTTTGATCAATTGAGTGCTTGATAGAGTGATTTTTGATAAGTGCCTTGGTTTCTTTAGTATTTTCTAGGTGAGGAATGAATGAGGGTTTATATTATATTTATACTAATCCAATCACAAGATAACACACATTAAATCATTTAGGTTGACCATTGTAATATGTTTATTTTGAAAATTGGATGACTTTTAGGGCATTGGACACTTATGTAGGGCCAAAATAGTAATGTTAATGTTAATATCTAACCAAGATGTTAGTGTCTAGGGGGAAGGAGAGAAAACATAGGCTCAAAACTTGTAGAGGTGTAAGATAAGTACATTTTAAGCATTTTGGGTAAGATGGGATGTCTATGTCATCAATAGAAGGCTAGTTAGACTAAGATATAGGCTAAGGGGCACAAGATGGAGCAAATGTGAGGCTTGTAGAAGTAAATTTTGTCTATAACTAAGAGGAATAATCAAGGTCATGAGTTTGCCAAGTGTACAAGACTGAGGTGCTACATAATCATAAAATATCATCTAAAATTGGTAGGAGGTACATAAACTTTAGGTTATGTTTTAATATCAGATGATATATGAATGATATGAACATCAAAATTGAAGGAATGTATTTTAGCTATTATATTTTGGCAATGCATTACATCCAATCTCATGATTGGGATTATGCCATAATTTAAGCATCATCATAAGAGGGAGAGATAGAACATGTAGCAATTTTAGTATGGATATTGGTAGTAGATATGCCTATGTTACTAAAATTATGAAGAGACATTGATAAAGGTTCCAAAAAAAATTTGGCTACCCCATATTCATTATAAGTGACGTCATCTTTTGTAAAAGAGGCTTCATATGTGTTGCATGGTAGAGAAATTCAAAAACCTCATTAATTAAAGGAATTGTATGATCTCATGGAAGTATAGAAAGAGGAATCCATTCCACTATGTAGGGAGGTAATCAAATTATATTATAAATGGTTTGTAATTCATTGGGTTCATCATTGTCAAAGTCTATAGGAGTGGCATGTAAATCAAAGTGCATGTTGATGAATTCAAGAAAAAGAAGACTATTTATATGATCAATCATAGGAATGTGGTGTTGAGATTTAAGATTTGTATGTTAGATGCTCCAAGGGTTTGGGCATGCTTCATGTTTATAATGTTTGCCATTATGGATAAATTTGATACATTGGCTACCATAGGATGCAATATCTCTCATGCAATGAGTACAAGGATATCCCAAAATCATAGTATAAGATAAAATAATATCAAGGACCATGAGTTGGGTTTGAATTGTTTTGGGTCCAATTGTAAGGGGAAGCCAAATATAACCAAGTGGTTTTTTGTTGGTTTTATCAAATCTAAGATAAGTAAGGTGAGTTCATTTAAGGTTTTATTTGGAGTATTTGACTTTTTAGATAAGCCAAAGAGAGGTAAAATTAATGCATGAACCTTCATATACCAAGACTTTTCTAACTAAGGTATTGTTGATCTAAATTTGATAAAGAGTGGTGTATCATCATCTTGAAAAATAATTTCATCATTAATCATATCATCTTCAGGAAATTCTATGGTGGGTTTTATAGAAGAAGAGATTGTTTCAATAGCATGAACTTTTGTGGATTGTGTAACTTTAGAAGGTAATATAGGTACCTATAAATCATTATATGGGGGTTATTCAATGTCTTGAAATTTTTACATGATGAACTTATAATAATAAGGGGAAATTTTGACTAATTCCATGAGTGGAATTTTTCAAGGCATAAAGTTAAGTTCATCCAAAAAAAATTAATGAGTTTTGGAATAAGAATTGGCATAAGGCTTAGGATGATTAGAAAGGGTGTTATTTGTAAGAATATTGGAACTATTTTGAGGTTCCTCATGTGGGAACAAATCATCACTAGTAGGTGGTTCTGAAGATGATGGAGTAGAAGTTGTAGTATATTTTAGAAGTTGTTCCTTGGTGGAGGAATTATTAGGTTTGGTGATAGGATCTTTGTGAAAATGTTTACCATGATAATTTACTTTAGTCATGTTCACATATTGAGAATTAGTATAATATCAGTCATATTTAGCATTAATAGCACAAACATTTTTAATTTGAAAGTTGTGTATTGGGATTGGAAGAAGATTTTTGAAATTGTTGATTGTTAGATATAGGAATTTTTTTTAGAAGCTTTAAGGTATTTAGCATTAGTAGCCTTGATCATAGAATCATGATTGAAGGAACCTCCTAATATGAAGGAAACTAATTTTTTTGAGAGAACACAACATGTTTCATGAGAGTGACCAATATCAGTATGGAACCAAAAAAAATTGTTATGATCATACCATGAGGGAGGAGTTGTGGTAGTGTGAATGAAATGTTTGGATGGAGGTAATAAATTCTTCATTTCCAACACATTCAATAGTGGGTAGGATATATTTTGAATATCTAATTGGTTTGCTCCCATTTTGGTTTGAGGAATTTTAGATTTAGAATTTGTAATGTTTATTGCATTATTTTAAGTTTTCAAAGAATCCTTGATGAGACCATGAGAAGATTCAAATTGAGTCATGAGTAAATCTGGTCATTTGGCTTAATTAAAAGCATATTTTGAAGTTTGGGGAGAGAAAATTCAAAACTTGTATTGAAGACAAGGTTTTAAACAAATGATAAATTATTTGAATAGATTATCATCACTCATGTTATGTGTCATGCCCATTTTTTTCTAAAACAATAAGCATGACACAATCAGAAAATAAATATCCAACCACAAACACATAGGCAAATACCAAAATGCATGTTAATCATAACACTCATGCAATCCCTACCACTACCACCATTTCATAATCAAAGCATGCCATAAATCTTAAGGCCATAATCTCGATTCATTTGGGCAGCATTTAAAACTCTCTATGAGCTTACACTAGATATTATTATGTTTATGACATCGAAATGACTATAAATTTAAACCTAGATCATAGATGACATAGTTAGTATCCATGTGGTGGATTCAATGGCCTCCAAGGCCATGATAGTTTATATTCAAGTTATTAAGATACTTTATTTCCATGTGTCATCATATCACTTACCTACTATTTTGACAAGCTCTCATGTTACACCTACAACCCTAGGACTATAGACCGTCAAGATGATGACATGTAACAACATCATGCTAGCCTACTAGCCTAGATGCTTTGCACTCTATATAGTCCTCTCTAGTATTTTAGGTCACTAAGATGATTCCATGTGGTAACATATCACTCTCCCATCATCTTAGAGGCAATATCCTTGTATGGATAACTTAAGGATCACAGGTTGCTAGGATGATGCCACATGGTGACATCTCACTTACCCACTAGCCCAAAGGTAGGATTCTTAAATGATCATATTTAAGATCATGATTCACTAGGATGATGTCATGTGGAAACATCTTTCTCACCCACTAGAGTGGAGGCATTGCACTCTGTGCAATCCTCTTTAAAATTAAGTGTCATTAGGATGATGCCACATGGAAACATCCCACTCACTCATTTTCTCATCACTGACTATATGACAGACCATGTTGATGTCACTCTTGGGTTAATGGTATGGGAACATGTGTCTTCCTCCAAACCATCCATAAAAATCCATGAAATAAACTAAGGCCAAAATGAAACAAATGACCAAGTCAAAAAATTGGATAAGGAAAAAAGGTCATGCAATGACCAGTTTAAAAAGTGATGAAGGTAAGTTCAAGCAAATGATTGAATCACTAAAAAAGGCCCAACTAAGTCAGGATGTTGTGCAAAGATCTTGATGAATCAGCTAAGATAAAGATAAAGGCAAAAACTCTATGCAAGAAATTTTTCCAAATAGTTGTGGCCATGAAAAAAGTAATATAAGGTATAATTGAAGTCATAAATTGACTAAGGATAGAGCCAGAGTAAAAATAATAAATAGTTCAAAGAGTTACGACTCAACTAAATTATTAGAAATGCCTACATAGGTGATTTCCAACTATTTAATCTAGATAGGGTCTAACTTCCTCAGTATAGACTCTAAAAGCAAGGCCATCATTACATAAGTGATAGAATAAGAAGGTGCCCTAACAAATAGTCTGACAAGTTTTAAGATGTAATGTGTGTACTTTTAATTACCATTGGTTTACCTAAACATGTAATAATCTGAGAGACTCAATTTTTTTTACAAACTCAAAGGTTAAAAAGGAATTCACTCAAAACAAAGACTAATTTAAAGACTCAATCAAATGATTCAGATGGAAATGGACCTTCGCTCAATTATTTCCTTACACAATCTTGGTTTAATCATTAAACCATATAGATTTAAAGGAAAGGCCTACACAAAATAAAGAGGTTATTCTCATCAAAGCTTAAATAAAAAAACTCACAGTCCTTTAATAGTAAATCCACAAATCAAATTGAAACTTTCTTAATAAAATGAATCCTTTCCAAGGGTCTAAATACAAATGGTAATAACTAGTTATGACTCCTTTTCAAAAAGGTTCAATACAAAGATAACATAAGTCTTTACTCATTACTAGAATAATTATACCAGAAAGCACTAGTGTTTAATTATTTTCCACAAGCTGAATTGTTATTCCCAATAATAATCTCATGGCTATTTATCTAATTTACACTTATTTTTAGATAAGTTTGATTCCATTAACTCTTCTCATGCAAATAAATAGAAATACATAAATATTAATAGATTAGTTGCTCATAACAAATATATAATCAAAGAAATCAATGTATTTATTCATTTGAAAGTGGATCAAAGACTAAAGATTTTGATACATATATGACTCTTCCAAAGATCCTATAAATCAAGCATTCATAACCCATTTACATTTGAAATTGACACTGAGGTTTTAATAAATCAAATTAAATGTCTTATTCCATAGTTAGAATATCATGCAAACTCCATCTTTTAAAAGAATATTACAAGCAAGTTGGTTGTTTAAGCATTAATGATACCATGGAATTCATCCTTTTAATTACATAGTAATAGGCACACCTCAAGCCCTGATTAAATAATAGAGGATTAGTCAGTCTCCAATGGTGCTCCTTGTTTGTTCCCAAGCATCTACTAGCCATAAAAAGGAAGGCTCACCACCCAACATTTGTCATTATAAAACTAATACTCTAGACACCCTCGAGCTTGATACACCCAACTCCAAGCAAGTTTACATCACTTAGTAAAGGTAAGGGTGGATATCTAAACAAGGGTGTTTGACACAAGGAAGAGACCATGCACCACCTATAGTCCCATTACCAATTATACCCAATGAGACTCTCAATCCCAAATAAAAATCAAACAAGCAATTAAATGATCATACAAGTGAGGCTAAGCATTCAAAAATCTAAAACTAATAGGCAAACTTTCACAGCATAACAATGCCCACCAAAATATTAGAGTAATAAGAGGATGTTTTACTCTATTACTTCTTACCAATGGTCATGGGAGATTCAAAAAACCTACCATTATTCCCAGCATAGGAGGACTTTAACTGCTACCACTATGACATCCAAGTAAGGGTCAAACAACCTTCCACCATGCCTAACATAAGAGGTCTTTGACAAGTTACTATCAGGATATTCATGGGAGGATCAAACAACCTTCCACCATGCCCAACACTAGAGGACTTCTATACACTACCAATATGAAGATGATGCTCATATACCACTATCACCTAGCTTCATATCATCATAAATATATTCACATAGTAAATTAGAAATCATTTCATTCAACTAAGGAAGAACAATCTCTCCAAGGCCCTCAAATGAGCAAACACTACATGATGGTCAATGCTCAATCATGGGTAAATAATAAAATAGGGCATAATAACCAAGTGGTCTTATTCCCATGAAATTAATAAGAAAAAGTAAATAATATAATCATTTCCTTCCAAATGAATAGCAGAAGACATAAATTATTGGGATGCCCACCTATGGACCTTCAGACCATCTTGGCACTTCTAGATGTCTAGACTTGGCTCTCTTAACCAATTGTTCCTATCTTTTGCTTCTCCTTATGCTAATTTTATCTTTATTTCAAATTATAAAAATTCCCTAACTAAGGTAGCTCAACTTATATATAAATGTGTCCCAAAATAATCCAATAATATACACCTACTTGACCGTGCCTCATTAAAGGATGTTCTTTCGTATGCTTAATTGAGGCACATGGTGGTTCTTGAAGATTTTTTGTGGTTACTTCCAATACTTCCTAGCCTCTTTTCCCACTTGATCTTAGTACTAAGGCAATTCATGGAAGATATAATAATCATCCACTAAACATTATATGCATTGGTTACAAGACCTTTAGGTTAGGTGATAACAAGTTTCATCCACCACGATTAAACGTTGGCCACCTAACACAGACATTAATTCAAAAAATGTGGTGAAATAGGTAACTAAATTCTTAACATGGGTTTAATAAGGTTTAAAACTAATTAGTGATATAACCATGATTGGCATAAGATCTTTCCTTAATTGACCCTTTTCTTGTTCCTACACACTTGATGCACACATCAAATTCCTCTAACCTAATAGTTGAAGCTATAAAATTTAATCAAATGAGGAAATTAAAATTAATTAATCATAGCTAATAATTCATGGAATATCAATAAACATGTAGATAATTTCATATGATTCAATACATATGTAGTTGACATTTCATATGATTAGAAGCAATGATCCAAAACATATGTAGTTAACATTTCATATGCTTAGAAGTGATGGTTCAACATGATTTAAGTCAATATATCTTATAGACATAATTAAATTTCATAAATAGATATAGCATAAAGAAATGTAAGCATTATTATTTCATAAGTAATCAATGAAAACATGATTGATAATAGGTCTTTCTCATGGTTCCCAACACATGAGAACCTTCATGAAATCCTTGCACATCTGAGCTAGATGTGACTTAAAAATAAAACTAAATAATTAGAATATATAATTCATAATTTCATAGTCATCTTGCCAAAGATGAGCACTATGAAAAATAGGGCCTAACATCCCCATCCCATTATACATAATTCCACTTGGAAGTCACTAAAAGAATTGAGGATAATAAACCCTCAAAGGTGTAGCATCTTCCCAAGTCACTGCTAATTCATCATATTTTTCCCATTGGACCTTGACCTAATCCAATTTTTTGCCTCAAAGTGTCATCACCCTATGTGCCAAAATCCTAATAGGCTCTGAATTAATAACTCCATTGGTCTTAACCTGCAAGGATGTCCAATCTTAAACATGATCAATATCAGTAATATACTATCTTAACATAGAAACATGAAAAACATCATGAACACAAGTTAGGCTGGGTGTCAAGGCCAGTCAATAAGCTATTGGGCCAATAGTCTCCAAGACTTCAAATGGTACAAAAAATGAGGTTCTAACTTTGACTCTTTTCCATAATGTATGGGGCTCTTTTTGGGTCTCACCCTTAAGAAAAATTCATCACCAACATTAAAATATCGATTAATTTTTTATACATCAACATACTTATTTTATTGATCCCTAGCAATCTCTAGATGTTTCCATATCTTAACCACTTACTGCTTAATATCTTTTAATAAGGTAGGGCCAATCATGACTCTATCCTCAAGTTTTTCCACACTTAGTGGGGGTTTCTACAAGCTATACCATACAAAGACTAGAAAGGTTCCATCTTATTTGAGCTATGATAGTTATTATTATAATAAAATTCAACAAGATATAAATAGTCTTCCTAATGGGATTATTGATCTATAACATACATGTGCAACATGTCATTCAAGCCCTGATTGACTCTCTCAAACTGTCCATTAGTCTTAGGGTGGCAAGAAGTACTAAAATTGAGCTAAGTTCCCAAATCCTTCTACAAGGAAGTCCAAAAGTGAGAATTATATACTAGATATCGATGCAAAATAATCTTTTGGGGAATCCCATGCAATCTGACAATGTCATTCAAAAATACCTTTGCTAATGAATTAGCATTTTAAGTGATCTTTATGGGGGAAAAGTTATTTACTTTTGTCAATTTATCCATTGTTACCTTGATCACATCATGATGATATGATGAAGTAGGCAAGCCTACAATGAAATCCATGAAAATGGTGTTCCATTTCCATTCTAGAATATCATGAGGATATAACAATCCTACTAGATGTTGATGCTTGTCTTTTAACCTAAGGCACTCCAGACAAAAGGCTATAAAATCTTAAATATCATGCCTCAACCTGGCCCAATGATTTAATTTCCTTAACTTGGAATGCATCTTATTAACTCCTAGGTACACTTGGTAAGGAGTTCTATATGACTCAAACAAAATTAAATCACGTAAGCCACCAACTAAGGGAACATAGATACACCCTTTATGATGAATCAGGCCATCTACCTCAAGAGAATAAAATTTAAATTTTCCTTTTAGATTCATACCAAAATCCAATAACTATTTTACTTCATTATAGAGGTTGTCCTCAAGAAGTTGGTTCAAAATTTGGCTTCTTAAGTCAATTTTTAAACATTTTACTACTAGTTAATGGTGTCTTATGCTAAAAGTATATGTAACTACATTTTCCTTCCCTTTGATATATATAATATTATAATCATATGCACACAACAATTCCATCCAACACCTTTAAGGCATGTTGAGGTTAGGTTGATTAAATGTGTTGCAAACTCAAATGATCTATATTTAAAACAAAACAATGACCAAGAAAGAAATGTCACCATATTAAGCAAACATGAATGATGGATACAAATTTTATATCATGCATTGGGTATTTCATCTCATACTCCTTGAGTTTTTGAGATTCATATGTAATAACTCTGCCTTCTTGTATGATCATATCTCCTAATCCTTCCTTTGATGCATTAGTACAAACAAGGAAATCTCCTGTAGGATTAGGCATGACCAAAATTGGTGTACTAGTGAGTTGCTCTTTCAGAAACTAAAAATCTTCCTCACACTTTACCATCCAAAAAAACTTGTTTCTTTTCTTCTAAATTGAAGTGATGGGATTCATAATTCGAGATAAATTCTCAATAAAGCATCTATAATATCCTACCAATCCCATGAAGATACAAACTTCTACAACATTAGAGGGTGTTGGCCATTTCATAGTTATACAAATCTTGGTAGGGTCCACATAGATTCCTTCTCTTAAAATGATATGTCCAAGGTACTTCACCTCAAATTGTGAAAAATCATGCTTCTCTAAGTTTATAAACAATTGGTGTTCTCTTAAAACCTATAGGACCTACCTCAAATGGTCCTTGTGATCCTCTTCATTTTGCAAATAGATCAAGATGTCATCAAGAAACACTAATATGAATCTATCAAAAAAGGATCAAAACACTCCATTCATAAAACTCATAAACATTATTAGAGAATTTTTTAACCCAGATGGTAAAACTATGAATTCATAATGTCCATACCACATTCAAAATATAGTTTTATGAATGTCAGGCTCTACAATACACAACTAATGGCATACAAATTTCAAATATATCTTGGAGAACACTTTGTCTCCCCATATTTGATCAAAAAAGTCATCTATTATAGGTAATGGATAACATCTCTTAATTGTAGCATTATTCAATTTTTGATAATCAACAGATAGACAAATGGATCCATCATTTTTCTTTACAAATATTATCGGTGCTCCCCATGAGGACACACTAGGATGAATCAAATAATTCTCCAAGAGTTTATCCAGTTGTAACTTGAGTTCACACAACTCAAGGGTGGTCATATGATATGGTACTTTTGATATGGGCTCATCTTTAGGTATTAATTCAATCTTAAAATCAATCTCCCATAGAGGGGGCATACTTGACAATCCATCTAAAAAAACATCAGGAAATTCCCATAAAACCAAATGATCATCTAGATAATCCTTCTCTGACGAATTCAAATTATCACTTACCATGATATAAATAATTGACAACCCTTCCTTATATTCCTCTTGAGTTTCATATTGGTGATCATATGAAGGTAAACATGTATCTTGATACTTGATAATACCATAAGAGTCCCAAGGTCATCTTCACATCTAATAACCTTACCAATAATCTAACTTGGATTTATGAGTTTTAAGCCAATCCATACCCAAGACAATTTCATATGTGACTAAGGTAATAATTTTCATGTCCACTATAGTGGAGAAGATACCAAAGTCTAATACACAACTATTCACCAGTGAGTTAATAGACATTTTGGCCCTAGAGGCCAACTCAATTGTCCAACTACCTAACATCCACTAGCCCAAAATAGTCCATGATAAAAGGATAAATAAAGGAGTTTGATGCTCCTAAATTAAACAAAACATAAATTTAAATTCCTCCTATCTTACATATGATTTCTATGACTATTTCTTGGTGATCATCCACTTCTACATAAATTCTTTATCCTTGAATCACATCATCCAATGTCTACTCAGATACTAGGGCCTTCTGCACGCTAGCAATTGATAGTCCAAGAGGATAATCTATTGCATAATGATCAAGATATCCACATGTGAAAAAAACACCTTTCTATTGGTCTCACCCTGAGGGGACTCTAGTTGTTCTAGGTATAAAAGAAGCAGTTGAACTTGATGGTCTTGCCTGTTTAGACTACTAAGCTCGTACAGTCCTAGTCTACTGGTGCTCTTGAGGTCTATCATCACATTGCCTTTGATGGTATTTTTATAATTTATTCTTACTCTGATAATGGATAAAATGGTTACCTTTAAATTATTATTATTTAAGGGGCCTAAAATTGGATTGAGTTACTTTCCAACCTCCTCTAAGAACAGGTGAACACCTTACGACCTTGATTCACATTGAGATTACAATTTTCCATGAAATTATTCTAGGGAATCATGAGTATTTCACAAGATTTCTCAGCTAGGTAGGCCTTTTCAATAGTTATTTCTAAGTTTGTGGGAGTTAGAATGTGTATTATGCCAGCCAGTTCCAAATGTAGGCCTCTAGTGACCCTGTTCACTTGGATTATCTAATCTGTATAACCTTTTACATATATGATCAAGTCTATAAAATGACACTCATATTGAGAAACAATGCCACTCCCTTTTCAAATATCATGAAATTCATCCACTTTCTTCTACACATATTTTGGGGGTAGGTATCATGCTCTAAAACACTCCTCAAAAAATTCCCAAGTGAGGGAAGTTGGTGTCAAGTGGAGCTTCTACTCCTCTCCTTCACATCACATCTCAATTGCATCTCTAAGAACATGGGTGCCCAAATAGGCCTTCACATTAGATTCACAATAATATAAGGTGAATCATCCTCTCATGCTTGACATCAAAGCTTCTATTACAAATCCTTCTTGAGTACCATCAAATGTTGGGGGACATAATTTGATGAAAGATTTTACTAAATCTCTAGTTTTAATATTGGGAGGGTGGTCTAATTTTTGTCTTTATCGACACTCACCATGGTGATCTAATTAATGGTGATGGGGAGGACTCCTGCACCTCTTTATTTTAGCTAATAATTCATCATTCTGGGAATGTTGTGGAGAGTGCCTCACTGCCTCATGTTGAACTATGTAGGCAATCTCTCTTGTAAAACATCCCTAATCTATTGCATGGCCTCAATGAGTTGGGTCTTATCTCATTAAGTCTCAGTTGGTTAGGAGTTTCATGCTCACTAATAATATATTATCCATGATGTGTTTGATGTCCTCCTCTCATTCTAAATACAACAAGTAGGACATCAAAATACATGCAAAAACTAGAAAACTAAAAGTAAATAAAATTCCTAGAGCTCCCAGTGTATTAACTCAGGCTCTGATACAAAAATGTCATGCCCATTTTTTTCTAAAACAATAAGCACAAAATAGTCAAAAAAACATTTAGCCAACCATAAACACATAATTAAATACCAGAATTTGTATTAATCATAAAATTCATGAAATCCCTACCACTTCCACCATTCCATAATTAGAGCATGTCATAAATCTGAAGGCCACAATCATGATCCATTTGGCCAGCACTTAGAATTCTTTGTGAATGTGGGCTGAATATTACTATGCTTATGACATTGAAATAGCTATCAATTTAAACCTGAATCATATATGATATAGTATGTATCCATGAGGCAGCTTTGGTGGCCTCCAAGGCCACATTAGCTTATGTTTGAGTTCCTAGGGGACTTTCTTTCCAAGTATCATCATACCACTTTCCTATTGATCTCACAAGCTCTCTTTCACCTATAATACCAAGGCTATAAACCATTAAGATGATGTCATGTGGTAACATCTCTCTATCCTGCTCACTTAGAGGCTTTGTACTCTGTATAGTCCTCTCTAAGATCATGGGTTGTTGGGATGATGCCACATGGCAACATCTTGCTCTCTTGTTGTCCTAGATTTAAGCTCCTTATATGGCTAACTTTAATATTATAGGTCACCAAGATGATGCCACATGGTGATATCCCACTCATCTATTAGCAAGGAGGTAGGATTATTGTACGATCATCTCTAGGATCATAGTTCACTATGATAATGCCATGTGGTAAGATCTTACTTGGCCACTAGCCTAAAGAATTTGTACTATTTATGGTCTTGTGGGTCATCAAGATGATGCCCTTAGATACATCTCACTCTCCTACTTTCCTGACACCAACTATATGATAGACCATGCTGACATCAATATTAGGTTAGTGGGATGGTGCATGTGGCTTCTTTCAAACCATTCATAAAAATATGCAAAATTGAATTAAGCCAAAATAAAATAAATGGAAAAGGCAACAAATCAACTAAGGTATAAAGGTCATGCAATGACTAGTTTAAAAATCAACAAAGGTAAACTTCAAGTGGATGATTGAGTCACTAAAAAGAGCCCAACTAAGGAATGATGATGCGTAAAGAGATTGATGAATCATCTAAGGCTGAGAAAAAGTTAAAAACTCTATGTAAGCAAGTTTGATATATGGTTGTGGTCATGATAAAGGAAAGACTAGGTGCAGTTAAATCCACAAATTGACTAAGGCTCAAGCTAGAGTAAAACTTAGAAATGGCTCAGAGAGTTAGGACTTAGTTAAGGAAATAGAAAATCTTGCATAGGTCACTATTGATTCATTAAACTAGATAGGGTCTTCCTTCCCCAATATAGACTCTGAAAGTAAGGCCATCATTGCATAAGTGATAAAATAAGAAGGTGCTCTAGAAAATAGTCTTTCAATAGTAAACCAATATTCTCATTGGTTTAGCCAAACATGCAACAATTTGAGAGACGTGATTTTTTATTGAAAACTCAATGGTTAAAAAGGAATCCACTCACAATGAGGACTACTTTAAAGACTCAGTCAAATGATTTAGTTGGCAATGGCCCTTGGCTCAATTATTTCCTTACACAATCTTGGTTCAGTCATTAAAGCATACAGATTTAAAGGAAAGACCTATGTAGAATAAAGGGGTTGTTCTCAATAAATCTTAAATAAAAAAATCTCATGGTTATTTAACAAATCTTAAATAAAAATATTGTGGCTATTTATCTAAGTTACACTTATTTTTAGATAAGTTTGATTCCATTAACTCTTCTCATGTAAATAAATAGAAATACATAAATCTTAACAGATCAGTTACTCATGACAAAGATATAAGCAAGGAAATCAATTTATTTATTCATTTCAAAGTGCCTCAAACGATAAATACTTTGATGGCTCTTACCAAGATTCTATAAATCAAGCATTCATAACCCATTTACATTTCACATTGACGTTGAGGTTTTAATAAATATAAGAAAATTTCTTATTCTATTATTGGAATATCATCCAAACTCCATCTTTTGAAAGAATATTACAAGAAAGATGGCTACTAAAACATTAATTATACCAAAAAATTCACCCTTTTAATTACATAGAAAGAGGCACATCTCAAGGCCTGATTAAATAATGGAGGACCAGTTAGTCTTCAATGGTGATCCTCATCTACTCCCAAGCATTTATAAGACATAAGAAGGAAGGTTCACTACCCAAATTATTGTCATAATTAAATTACTACTCTAGACACCCCCAAGCTTGAGAGTCCAAACTTTGAGCATGTTCACATCACTTGGTAATGGTAAGGGTGGATATCAAAGTAAGGGTGTTTGACACAAGGGAGAGACCATGCACCCCCTACAGTCCCATTACCAGTTCTACCCAAAGAGACCCCCAATCCCAAATACAAATTAAACAAGAATTTAAATGATGATACAAGTGAAGCTAATAATTTATAAATATAAAACTAATATGAAATATTTCACAACATAACAAGGCCTACTAAAATATTGGAGTAACAAGAGGATGTTTTATTTTATTACTTCCTACCAATGGTCATGGGAAATTTGAATAACCTACAACTACACCCAACATAGGAGGACTTAAATAAATACCACTATGACATCCAATTAATGGTCAAACAACATTCCACCATGCCTAGCATAGGGGGTATTTGACATGTTACTATCAAGACATTCATGGTAGGATCAAACAACCTTCCATTGTGCCCAATACAGGAGGACTTTGATATGATACCAACATGAAAATGTTTTTCACATACCACCATCACTTAGTGTCATAAAAACATAAATGTATTCACATAATAAAGTATAAATCATTTCATTCAACTAAAGAGGAATAATCTCTCTAAGGCCCTCAAATGGGAAAACACTACATGGCAACCAATGCTCATCCATGGACAAACAATAAAACATGTAGAATAATTAAGTGGTCTTATTCCCCTAAAAATAATAATAAGTAAAAAATATAATCATTTCATTCCAAATAAATATTATAAGACATAAATTATGAGGATTCCCACCTATCGACCTTTAAACCATCTAGGCACTATCCTCCAACCGTCTAGACTCAACTCTCTTAACTAACTATTCCTATCTACTAATTCTCCTTATGCTAAGTCAGAATTTATTTAAAATTTTAAAGATAAATAACTAAGGTATCTCAACCTATATATAGATACATCCCAAAATAATCCAACCACCTACACCTACCTGGCCATGCCTCATTAAGGGATGTTCTTTCTTATGCTTAATTAAGGCACATGATAGTTCTTAAAAAAATTTATAAGTGTTTATATGACTTATTAACCTTTTTTACCACTTGATATTATTACTAATTCAATTCATGTAATATCTTCTAATTGGCCCCTAGACATTCTAGACGTTGGTTGTAAGATATTTAATTCAGGTGACAACAACTTTCACTCACCAGGCTTAAATTTTGGTTGCCTTACACAGACTCTAAGTCAACAAAGGTGGCGAACTAAGTAACCAAATTCTTAACATTATTTTAATAATGTTTATAATTTATTAGTTATATAACCATGTTTGGCATAGTCTCTTTACTTCATTGGCCTTTTTCCTATTCCTACACACTCGATGCACACATCAAATTCCTCTAACCTAATAGCTAAAGCTAAAAAAATTAATCAAACAAGGTAATTTCAATCAAATAAAAATATCCAATAATTAAAAAAATATCAAGATACACTTAGGTAATTTCATATGATTCAATACATATGTAGTTGCCTTTTCATATGCTTAGAAGCAATGATTCAACATTATTTAAGTCAATATACCTTATAGACATAACATAAAGAAATTTAAGCATAATTATTTCATAAGTAAGAAATAAAAATATTATTTATAATATGTATTTCTCATGATTTAAAACATATTAAATCCTTAATTAAATCCTTTCACATCTCAACTGGATGTGACTTAACAACAAAATTCAATAATTAAAACATATAATTCATAATTTCATAGTCATCTTGCCAAAGATGAGAACTATGCAAAATGGGTTCCTTACATTATGATATGATTTATGAGTTAAAAATTTATATTTTTTATAAATTTATAATCAAATTCATTAATTAATTTCTTAGCATTGATTAAATGGCTAAGGTGATGAAGGGGTTAATGAAGATCTTGTCTACAACTATCTTTAAGAGGAAACTCAACTTGATAAAGACTCTTCAACATTATTGAGGGATAAATGAAAATAAAAAATGGATATTTATACTTTAAAAACCCTTATCATGTTCATTTTAGGTTGTTTCAACACACCATAATGACTTATACCTTTAACCAACTTGAAAATGCAAACAAATGACAAAACATGGTTTCTTGGCCTAAAAACTAGGTTTACAGATTGAGTTTATTGAATAAATTATAATAAATGTCTAAACAAGTGTTTAAACCACTTTAAACACTTAATATACATCATAATATACCTTTATATAAAATTTCAAAGTGTTTTTTATGGCTCTTTTTTGAGTTATGGTGTTTTTAGTGCCTCAAAAAATCTAGTTTATGTGTGTACGCCAAGAGTTAACAGTTAAGAAATATTTGAATTTTGAGATATATTTTGGAATTTTTAAATTTTAGGAGACTCTAAAAAACTATATTTATCTATTTCACACATATTTATCACTTATTTAATCCAAAAATATTATGAAAGATAAATTTGAAAACCCTGTTGTTGATTGTAACATTCATGTATAGTGTTTCTCAAGCTTGTAACCTAAATGAGCATTCTTATAAAACATAAATATGATTCAAAATAAATGAATACATTTAATTAAAGGTAATATATGATTTAAATTAAGGAATGCAACTCAAAAAATAATTTTATTTTATTGATTTTAATGCAAATGTGTTACAACAACACAGTCAAAACACTATTTCTAGAACTTCTCTCCCATTTTTCTTAGAATCTTGGGCTTATTGATCTTATTTTTATTGTTTTATCTCTCCTTTTATTTTTCATGAACCTATTTATATTGTTTTATCCTCTCTTTTCATTCTTTCTTCTACTACCTTGCATGTTTCCTTCTTTTTCTCAACTGTTTCAAGACTCCCTTCAAGTGTGGATCACTAACTAGACAACTCACCTTGGATTTAGCATTGGTTGAGTTTAACATTTCCATTATGATTCAATGCTTAATAAAAACTTTAAATATGTCCTTAGACATTAATTACCCCTTAATAACAAATTCATTTTTTTAAAATTTTGGTGAAAACCCTAGAAATACCTCTAATTGACCTAGAAATTACAAGTGAAGCCTGGACAGGGATTCTTATTGATCAGACATGACCTCTTAGACCATTAAAAGAATAAAAAAATCAAAAATAAATAAAATACATAGATACACCTACATTAGACTCCTAAATATTAAAAATTATTCATGAGCTCTTACTCATGAGGTCTTTATTATTGCTCTTGTACATGTCATTATCAACTATAGATGATTCTGATGTATCTTATTCTTCTCTTCAATACTCTTCATTTATTGTTTTATCAAACCTTTTATAATATACACTAATAGATGCCATGGCCTGATTAGAATTGATAAGCTTTGATATAAACTTGAATTGTCTTCAGATGTACATTCATCTGATTATGTGTTGATAGAGTTGGCTTGAGACTTGAAATCTTTTTTTGACAATAGTTATCTTTGTAGATTCACTAAAGGACTGGTTTTCAACTTATAAAACTTACCAAAACCTCTTTAATATATTTTTAAAATTATCCACTCACAAGTGTTCCTCTTTCATTATTTTTGTATCCTTTTTGTTCATTCATTATTTATTTGAGTTTATTCCCTCTTTGATCTATTCTTGGACTAATATTGTCCTTCATCAGACCTAATTTCTTCTCCTAATTATCTTCTTCATGGATATTTTGATTATTCTCCTCCTTTAATTTTTATACCTTTATTACCCACACTTGTCTTTTTATATTCTTGCATGGTTCTATGCATGGATTATTCATGACATTTTTTCTATAGCTGCCTATAAATCCACTTGCTTCTCTTTGTACATAGACTTGTCCATCTTCTTTCTTCTCTATTACCCGATTTGAAATTTGTTTACAATGTTCTTTGGAATATTTTTCATGCTATTCATCTTTCTTGATTACTTCACTTGATCTTGTCTCGTTCTTCATATTTTTATTATGATTTCATTTTCTTGGCTAAGAACTATTCTTTTCTTTTGTTTCTCATGTTTTACATCTGTAACCAACTCTTTATGGTTCATTACCTACTTATCTTTCTTATTATTTTTAGTTTTTGAAACCTCAAATTGGGAACTCTCCTTTATATCATGAATACCTAAAATCACACATTTAGACATATTGTTAGAAGCAAAATATTGAGGCTTGATTGCCTCTGCAATTTATTCCTTAGGTTTTTATTGTAGCACCCTTATCATCCTTTTCCAATTTCTGACTTCTTATTGTCTCCTTTTCCTTTTTAGAATCTACTTAATTAGCCACATGGCCACCTTTTTAAAATTTTAAATAATCATTGTCTTGATTTAGCTTATATCGATTACTTTAAACCTTAAATTAAACTTATTAAGGCTTGATTCATCTCATCTATCTCTTTTTGAATACCCTCTTCTTTTCTTACCTCATTCTTTTTATTCATTTGGTTTTTCTCTTTTCATTCTTTCCATTTGTTTTCATCTTATCCTTATTCTTATGTCTCACCCAAAGTCTCTACTTGTTATTTTGACACCTCCAAGTCTATTTTACCTTAGATTTATTCTTCTTGAACTTAGTATCCTCCTCTCCTCACCTTCTTAAACCTCAATGGGCTCTAGGACTGTAAGGTTTATTTACTTACCCTTAATCTTCACTTTTTATATGACTTAAATTTATGAAAATCAATTCTAACTGTATTTATTCACACACTCTCCCCAAGATATTTTATTGGGCTCTAATACCAAAATGATGAAAAAGTTAAATAAGATATTATCTATAACTATATTTAAGAGGAAACTCAACTTGACAAAGACTCTTCAACCTACTTGAGAGATAAATACAACTAAATAAGTGATATTTATAATTTAATAATCTTTATCAATCTCATTTTAGGTTGTTTCAACTTTCTATAATTACTTATACCTTTAACCAACTTGAAAATGCAAACAAATGACAAAACAAGTTTTCTTGGCCTAAAAGCTAAGCCTACAGACTAAGTTTCTTGAATTAATTTTACTAAAGGTCTTTGGGATTTTTGAAACCACTTTAAAAACTTCATAGACACCCTAATACACCTTTATACAAATTTTTAGGAGTTTTTGAGTGTTCACTTTTGAGTTATGGTGTTTTTAGTGCCTCAAAAACCTTAGTTTCTTTATGGAGGCCCAAGGCTAACAATTAAAAAATATTTAAATTTTGAGAGCTATTTTGGAATATTTTAAATTTTAGGATACTCTATATACATTTATTTATCTATATCACATAATTTTATCATTTAATTAATCCAAAAAATGATGAAAGACAACTTTTACTGACTATGAAAAGCTTGTTGTTGATTGTAACAACCTTGTATTGTGTTTCTCAAGTTTGTAACCTGAATGAAAATTCTTATAAAACATAAATATGATTAAAAATCAATGAATATATTTACTTATATATAATATATTATTTAAATTAATTAATGTAACTCAAAAAATAACTTTCTTTTATTGATTCTAATGCAAATGTGTTATAATAACATAGTCAAAACACTATTTCCAAAAGTTATGTCACCTTTTTCTCAAAATATTGGGCTTATTGATATTATTTTTATTGTTTTGTCTCTATCCTTATATGTTCCACACACACTATCTCTCTTTTTTCTCCTCTTTTATTCATTCACTCTTCTACTACCTTACATGTTTCTTTCTTTTTCTCAACTATTTCAAGACTCCCTCCAAGTATGGATCACTAACTAGACAACTCACCTTGGATTTAGCATTGGTTGAGTTTAACATGTCCATTATCATTCAATGTTTAATAAACATTTAAAATATTTTCTTATACCTTAATTTCCCCTTACAAGAAGGATCATGACCTTTACAATGCTTCAAAACATTCAATAATCTTAATAACAAATTCATTTTTTTTTTCTAATTTTGGTGGAAAACTTATAAATACCTCTAATTAACATAGAATTTACAATTTAATATTGTATAAGGCTTATTATTTATCAGACATGACCTCTTAGACCATTATAAGACCAAAAAAATAGAATTAAATTAACTATATAGATGCACCTGCATCATAAGACTATTTTCAGGAAGGTTAATATGTTAGAATTACTTCACTAGATCATTGACTAAATCCTCTAGATGTTTAATGGAATGTTTATGAGGTTGTTTATATAATTACAAATAATATCCCTTAAATTTTTTAACAATAATTTCTATAAATAGTGAAGGTATTAGTTTGAACCCACTCCTTGTAAAGATTACCAAAGGATTTAAGGAAAATAGTTGGATCCTTATTCCCATTGTATGGAATAATTGGATAAATGTTTCCAATGTCTATGGATACAATAAAGAAAACTAAAGGTTCATTTTGAATATGTTGAAATTTTTTTTATGCACAAGAGGTTGAGGAATGATGTTCCCATTGGTATATTGAATAGGGGGGAGATAAAATTTTGATTATATTAAGGCAAGATGATAGGAGGTTAACTTGTCATTTGTAAGATATGATTTTACATTTGGAGAATTTGGGAGCTGTTATTTGTTTGCATAACATTAATTTTATTAATAATTTGTGTTGTATCAATAGGTGGATTTGTATTATTGGGAGGGGGGAGAGTTCCAGTATTGGCAAGAGGGCATTCCTCAAATTAGTAGTAGGAATATTCCCTAGACTGATATTTCCAATTTTAGTATCAATTGTTCCAATGTTAAAGTAAGAAATTTTAGATATATTACCATTAATATTAGGGGATAAATGATATTATCATCCAATTTTTTGACTATATGTGAAACATCTAGGTCATTACTTTGATTGATTTGCATTGTTACAATCAATATATCTAGATGGTTATTGGGAATAGTTACACCGTGAAGTGTGGTCTTCAATTGTGGGTAAAGTAGGTAATAAATATAAACCCATGTAAAATATAAATGGATTAATACTATCAAGGAAAAGTATAATCGTTGATTTCATGATGCTGACTACATTTAAGAATTGATAAAATATGTGAATAATTATAGTAAATGAATGATATCAACTTGACATGACATGGTAGTTTTAGATTAAAAAATGTTACTAAACTATATTATGTGGATTCTATGTAGTGTAATAAAAACATGGCATAGATGGAGGCTATAAAAATAAACTAATTTAGTTAGGGCCAATGTAGTTACACAAACGTAAATGTGGAAAATGAACTAAGTTTTGTTTGGTTGATGTAATTAAGTCTGAAAATTTTTAATAAAAATAGTAAATGAACTATATCAATCTTAGTCAATGTATTTATATAAATAGAGATGTGAAAGAATAGACTATATTGAGCTAGCTCAATGTAGTCAAATCTAAAAAAAAATAGTAAATGAATTGTATCAATCATGGTCATTGTAGTTACACAAGCACAAAGGTGAAAAAATAAATCATATTGAGTTTGGTTGATAGAGTTGATAAATAAAGGAAAAATAAAGTTAGAATATTATATCAAGCCTATTCAATGTATTCTATTAACACACAGACAACTATATCAGCACTAGCCAATGTAGTTGGAACACACAACATAAAATTATATTAATGTTGGTTGATACAATCTACAATAATAAGTAACAAATTAAAATTTAATTATTTTTTATAACTAACTATTTATCTAAAATGAAGAGCAGGTAGATGTGATAAAAAGATGTAACTGATTTGTAGACTCTCAAAGATACTTGTGTACCTATTAGATAGTGTCGGCCCAATATTTCATAGCACTAACTATGGATGAAGTATCATTCCCATATCCCACTAAACCTAGTTTCAAGGGTAAGCTAAGAGTAACTTCCCAGTGATAACCAATGAACTATATAATCATATGGATAGTTGGCTTCCTAAGGTTCAAATTAAAAATGGAATCCTAAGCATTTATTAAATATCATGAGGTATTGGAAACTATAATCTATTTTTAGATATGTAATATGGTTATGAGTATTAGGGAAAGACCTTCACGTCACGATGTCTATAACCAATAGATAAGGATTGTAAATATAAAACCATGTGGCCCTTCATAATATTAGATAAGTAGTTTGAAAATTGTCAAAACACAGTTTTTAGGTAAATCCAATCAAAGAGAAAATAAAGGTGAAAATCAATGTCGAAAGTCAATTTACAATTTTTATTAGATGGAAATAAAAAAATAGTCAAATTAAAATCAATTATTTGATTAATTAATAAAAATGAAAGTTACTTTACCTTATTTATGCAAAAAATGAAAACATATAAAACTATATTGGCACAAGTTGATGTAGTTGTTTAGACAGTACATAACTATATCGACACAAGTCAATGTAGTTTGTGAAAAAATAGATAAAAATAGGCAACATAAACTAAATAAAATTGAGCCAATGTATCTTACTAATAGGAAACATAAAAATAAAATAATATTTACCAAGGTCAATGTAGTTTTAATAGGAAAGAAAATAATTTTATCATTATATCAGCCTGGGTCGATATAGTTTTTTGTGAAGAATGTAAAATTTTGAAGTACATATCCAAACTAATTTGATAAATGAAATTTATTGTAAATATAAATAAAACTATATTGGTCTAGGTTATTATAGTTGGTAAAAAAATACATGGAAGATAGAGATAGATCATTCTAGGTTGATGTAGTTAGATTACTAGAGATAATGTAAATCTAGGTGCAAAAATTAGATCATTCTACATCAGAGTAGCATGCTATAAAACATAAAATTAAAATTTTATCAACCTACGCTGATATAATTTCAAGGAAAACATATAATTAATCATATTGTATCAACCTAGGTTGATGTAGTTTCCAAGAAAACAAACATAAAAATATACTAGATTGACCTAGGTAAATGTATTTTATATAAAATTTAGAATATACAAAAAAATAAATTAGAATGACATAACTAGATCAAACTTGGTTGATATAGTTGGATAACAAAGAAATTCAAAAAATTAAACTAGATCGACCTACATCAATATAACTATAATTACATAGAAAAATAAAACTATATCGACAAGTGTTGATGTAGTTTTTCATGTAGAGAGACAAAATTTAGATAGGATAGACCCATGCTAATGTAGGCTACATAAAAATATAGAAAAATAAAATTTTATCAACCCACCCTAATATAATTTTTTAAATGAGTAAAAATTAATGGTTATTTCATGTCAGATTCACCAAAATGTATACAATGAATTAAGATAGACATACAACTTATCCTACATAATAAATATGGAATAAAATAAGGTAAATAAACTAGAACTTTTTATATACTTAGTTATATCATGGTGTGACTAATTGGATCTACTAAACCTAGATATAAGAGCACTTATCACACAACACCAATCGAGAGGGTTCCAAAGCCTATATGCAATCAGTATAATGCAATAACCCTAACTGGATCTTTTAACAATAAAATTAATTAATATAATCTAATATTACCAAATCTTTCAACATAAACAAAGTGGGGTGGTTAAAATAACACTAAAATGGGTAAAGAACCATGGTAGGAAAATGGAATACTTGGTTACATAAGGTGGAAGATTGCGAGTTTGGATAACCCTATAACCACACTAACTTTAAATGAAGAGTAAATCCAAATAAGGAGTTATACATTCAAAACTATTGATTATGAAATATCTATCTACTAAATGAAAGAGTTAAATTTAGAAATACTTATCTTGAATAAAAATTTCTAGCCTCAAACTCTCCCTTGGCCAATGGTGTTTTACAAGAGGTTATTGTGGTTAGAAGGATAAAAATGGTTGAAATCAGATGCAAGATATAAGACTTCTTCTATTTTCATTCAAGACTCCATAAAATAAGTTGTTTCCCTTCATGACAAGATCTAAGCAATGGGTTCTCCCAAATGTAGACTAAAAGTAGAATTAAAAGTAATAATAGTTTGAAAATGAATGTTCCTCTCTATTGGATTTGAATGAGCATTGCATTTATAGTGGTAAGATAACTCTAAACCCTTATAAAATTATAGATAAAAATATCATCCCACCTTGATGTAGTTAAAAAGTGATTTTTTACCGTTGAACTAGGTTAGACTACGCTAACTTAGTTGTAAATCATGTGTCATTACTTTTAGAACTACATCAATCCAGGCTGACCTAGTTTGAATTTTGGTGGGAAGCAAAAATACTAAATTGGCCCAAGCCAATTTAGTTATAAAATATTGATCTTGGGTTAGTTAGGGGCTATTTGGTAGGATGATTGCATAGGATATCAAGTAAGAAAGATTTTATAGTGGATATACACATGATAGATTTAGACAATAATATTCTAAATAACTAATGGTATTCCCACCCCTTTCTTGGTGTACCCTTTAATGTGTGCATTTAGATAAATTGAAACTCGATAGGTTATTGCAAGATATAAAGTGTCAGTAAATGATAAATTTTAAAAATATTGTGTGTACATAGTCATCACATAGTCTAGTTATTTTATGCAAAAGCAAAAGATTTGGTGTTACAAAAAAATTGGAGCTATATCTTCACCACATAAGTACTATGGTACCTTTCATTAAGTTTGGATCATGGGATTGACTTTAAGTGTTGGTCTAGCATCATTACACTTAATTCAAAGCTTTCAAATTTGGTATAACATTCCAACACATTCTAGAGCCATTATGGAACATTTCCATAATGTTCACTAAGATTAATGACATATATAAGGTATTTAGTAAGATAACATGTTCATTGAAAATTATTATATATATCATATTGATTTATATCACTTAAGGAGTCATTTAAGATTCATGGTTATCTAACGGGTAGAAGAAGGATCTAACTCCTAACTTCTTGACAAGAAATGAGTAGGTGGCATTGAAATTAGTTAAAGGGGATAACATGTTACAAGTGATGTCTTATGGTGCATTGATTTAACTTTTTTGGGAATAATGGAGTTTTATTCATATTTTAATTAAGGGTCTAGATTAATAAATTAATATACAAAATATAGAAATAATTACAGTCCTAATTTGTATAATTATTTATCTTTTTCACCTTTCTAAAAATAGTAATAAATAAGAATAAATATAACTTAGCTAGAAAATAGACTAAGATGACTGATACATAGGTTGAAAATGGTTGTATAAGACTAGGAAGGTGTTATAAACCTAAATTTGGCTTTCATTTAGTAAAAGGATAGGAGCACCAAAAAGTGGATGCTTTGGTGTCTGATGTTATTATCCATTCTTATTGTTTTTGTCCAAACTGGTCACAGAGACTCAAAACTTTTTAGGTGGTTGAATTTTGTCTATGTGAACATGCTTGTGAAAAATCAAGTTCTAGTTATCATCAAAACTCATTGTGGAGTTGATTTTGTCTTCAAACCCTAACCATCCATCATGCTTGATAAAATGATATTTGAGTCACTTGAGAAAGAGGGGGGGTTAGTGTGTAAGATGTATTGAACATGAAATCCACACCCCTTATGTGGGCATGTTGTCTACATACCAATACATTGAAGAGGGATCAAGCCATATGTATTTCTCCTACCTAAATGTGCTTTGTGTTATAGTGTGATGCAGATTTAAATGCCAAATTGATAGTGTTTAACATGGCTAGGGACTGGTATGAGGATTTGAGTATGTTTGCAACTGTGTTGGGTGATTGTGTGTAAAGAATAGGGAATTTTTCCTTAGTTCTTTGTTTGTATTCTTATTTTCTTTGTAAGTTTTGTCACCTCCCATGTAAATGGACTTTGAGTGGGTTTTTTATAGGTAACAATTGGTCATGGGTCATATGTATTCACGTTAGGTTGAGCTAGTTAAAGATAAGGACCAGATGAAAATGACCATAGGGGCTCAAATTGTAAAAGGATAGGAGCATAAAAAATGGGACACTTTAATGCCTAATGCTATAATCCAAATGGGGTGTTCCTATCCTACATGCTCGAGACCTAGGGGAATAGGATTAGCATAGGGAATATTATCTAGTTGAGGTGGAATGACTATTCAAAAGGTTTTGAATGACTAGTAATGAGTAAAAAGGTGTCTAGAAGGATCACAAAAGCATGTAAAAAGGACCTATGGATGGGGTGTCACAAGCCACACTCAAACTACCAATTTGGAAATTTTATATGATTATATTTCCCCCCCCTTTTTTTAGTGATGTAGCAGTTTAAAATACTGGGATAAAGGAAAAATAGAAAGCATACCTAAACTTACTTTCAAGGGTAAATCCTATGAAGATGTGTGATGTTGAGTGTGCATAGAGAGATCATAGTGTGAAGTGTAAATCTACAAGAGAAAATAAGGAGTATATCAGTTCCTACTAGACATGTTATGTCTAAAATAAGAACATAAAAAGCTTGGGTAAAAGAGAGAGGAAGAGAAAGGAATGAATACACCTCACTGGGCATGTGAACCAGTACAAAACCTATTATGATGTTGAGTGATGTTGAGTGATGTTGGGTATGTATTGTACCAAGAGTAATATCATGAATGGATTTGAGTGCTCAATTTCCTGAGGGTGGCTCAAGAATATAAAGGCTATCCCTTTAGCTCCATCATCTCCCACTATCTAGTGAAGTTATGTGATCATGCATGTGTTTATTAATTTTTAGAATGTGTGTCCAATCCCTCTGAGTAAGTGGCTCAAGAATGCAAAGGCTAGTTAGTCCTTTGGCTCCATCATTTCCCACTAAGTGTGAACTATGAAATGATATAGGTATGAATGTGTGTCATATGAGATGGCCCATGAATCCCATGAATTCTCTATAATTTGACAATGTGGTGTGGATAGCTGAATATGTATTGAGAACTAGGCCAATCTTGGCCACTCCAAAAGGTGGAGATTAGGCTTGTATGAAATCT
This sequence comes from Torreya grandis, assembly GCA_037957365.1. NCBI lineage: Eukaryota > Viridiplantae > Streptophyta > Pinopsida > Cupressales > Taxaceae > Torreya > Torreya grandis. Next base: position 324,774 of record JARHVA010000436.1, read on the forward strand.
ACTCTGAAACTTAGAACTAGGCTTATATGAAAGCCACTCTAAAATGATGCCAACCACCTACAAATGGAATAAGGTATACAACTAATAAGAATACCTAGGTAATACAATGAACTAGAAAGAAAAGAAGGCAAATGTGTCATGCACATTGCCCATAATCACTAGTGTCTATAACATGGATTCTGATTTAGAAGTTGTAATGACTGCTTAATCTAAAATTGGAAGTGAGAGCCATCATTTCATGCATGATGCCCCCTATATCTAGATTACTTGAGTAAAATTATATTGAAACTACCCAATCTAAACTAAAATGTAGCTGATAAAACTGTAATTGACCTTACTTTTCTATCTATTTTTGAAAATTTTGGGTTTTCACTTGTTTGGACAAGAGTGATGAAATGTGGACACTTTGGTGTTTGGTGTTATAGTTCAAATGTGGCACTCTTGTCCTTTACTATTTTTGATGACTATTCTATATTCATCACTATTTTTTTGTTTTTTCTACATGTTTTAAATTTTGATTATTATTTTGAGTGTTTTGAAAACTAATTTTGATCAGTAGAAGTCTATGATCTCTATGACAAAACCCCTATTTGTTGCCCCCTCTTCGAAGGGTAGCAATGAAGACCCTGTAATGACTACCCGTAGAAGAAAGAGACTTGAAAGTGTGTTATGCTATAAAATATAGGATACAAAAACTATAATATAAAATATATTTCAAGATATAGTCATAGTTTGTATTGGAGATTGTTGGATCAATAGGAGTATGCCTAGATAGATGTAATAATGTAATAACATGTGCAGTATACTAAACTAAAACTAGAAGTCTAGTTAGTTTTCAAGGAGGGATGGAGTATTATATCCATCATGGCATCCAATAAGGCAATATAATGCATGATGTGGATCATGGCATTGCAAACAACTGATAAGCAAACAAGCAAATGAGCATGCAAGGCAAGAAGCAAGAATCATACAAAAGAGGCCAAAGAGCCAAGCAAATAAGGAACATGGGCACATGTCACTCAAACTAGGAAATCAATCATACAATGCATGTTCAAACACCCACATACACATATAATTACAAATAAGCAATATTGGCACAAGGTCCACAAGCACATATAAGAGTACAAGCAAAGGACATTGGCAAATATTCTAAGGCACACACAAGTAAAAAAATAAGAATAGAGAAATGCAATCACATATAGCTACTCAAAGAAAGAAATGAAGGCATGGAAATGATGGAAATACTATCACATCTAACTAATCAAAGAAAGAAGTGAAAGTATGCAAAACATGTAGTATAAGACTAGGTAGATGCTGAGAATTACACAAGTACTATATACTAGTGAGTGTCAATAGAGTAATCTATGTAAGCTAGTAAGTAATGTACATCATCATGATAACTAGAGTTTGTAGTGTAGGAATGACATAACCTCAATGGTTTAGTCATGTAGAAGATGCCTCTAGTGGGTAGATATGTCAGTGTATGTCTCGAATGTATAATTAGAATAACCCCTCAATAGGTAGAGTGAAGCAATCAAGGATTTGGGTGTCACTACACACACTTAAAGAAGATCAAGTGAAGCATGGTAATGTAGATAAATTGACAAACAATACTATAGAAAAACAAAACGTAAGTCTAGCATGGTAGTATAAATGTAAAGCATGGACAATGCATATAATTGAAAAAAAAAATTGATGTTTTGAGTTATTTGAATGTTTTTGTATTTTGACATGTTATATTATTTTTGGTATTTTGAAATAATCTATGTATAATTAAGAATAAGGAAACTATGTACAATAAATCAAAAATAAATTATGTACAAGAAAGATTGAGAAGAAATAATACTAACCATGAGTCTCATAAGAGACTCCCTATCATGGTGTCCTTTATCAAGGAGAGGGATCGTGTTTGATCATGAAGCACAATGGAAGGGCTGAGACTATGAATATGAAGGTTGTGTATATTTTAAGTGCTCTAAAATCTCTATAGTGAAAACTGACTGTGGGGTCCCCCTATAACTCTAAGAAGTGGATGCAATTATGGGGCTCTTAGAGACCCATCTAATAGTAAAAGAATCTCTCTAAAACTTTGCTCTATGTGTAGAGGCATGAGACTTAAATGATACTACATTGGGTGTGAATACTATACATGAAAACTATCTAGAGTCATAAAACTATCATTGATGTAAGAGAGGCCTCTGTAGAAGTGTATGAAATCTTTATGGTGGTGAGGGAGGCCTTGGTTGTGTCTAAATTTTAATTGGAGGAAGAACTATAACTAGTGGAGAAGCTAAAACTAGTGATGATAAAGTAGGAGATGGCTCTAAAGTGGGGAGCAATAACTCATATGAAACTCCACCAACTATAACAACCTAATTAGCATGAATGTATTTCATGCATCTTTGAACTGTAGAAGGTACTACATGAAGTTTTTGGATCCATGGTTGACCAAGAAACATGTTGAAGACTCCTACAGTGGGAATAATAGTAAATGGTTTGGCCAGATGTGTTGGACTAACCTGTAGAGGAAGTAAAATATCACCTAATTAACTCTATATGTGCCCACTGAATCCATTAATAACTGTGTCCATCAAGATGATATCCTGCTCTAAAGATCCTAAATGTTGATGTAATGTCATAATGCACATGTTCACACTAGATCCATTGTCTATGAGAACATTATTAATGGGATGGTGATCAATGTAGGCTCTGATAAAGAGTGCATAGTAATCTGAATCATCCTCAACTATCTCCTACTCTAAAAATGAGATCAAAGGTCTAGCTAGAACTCTAGAATTATACATGCCAATTATATTTCTCAAAGGATGTGACTCAACTAAAGGTACCTGGTATGTAGCTAGTGGAGGGTGTGCATGATATTCATGGTGAACCCCTGATGTATCTCTTGTCTCCTATTTATAATGTTATGGGAAAGGATTTGAGAAAATTTTTAGAGCCTTGTCCTATGTTTGTTTTTCTTGAGGAGACTTAACTGGAGTGCCAAGATCAATAAGGTCAACATCTATTAAGTCTTGTATCTTGTGTCAGAAATTGATGCATCTATTCATTTGTGGCCTAGTGCCTTGCGAAAGTTTTAGAATGCATTCTGATCATATCCTCATGGAAGAGAATTTGTTGTATCAACTTCCTAAATAGGAGGGACAAATATGATATTACATTCTAATAGTTGTTGTAAGACTATGGTTGGAGATACTGGTAGATTGGTAAAGGCTCACCAAGGAGGCACTAGTAAAACCACTCACTGAGGGGGATCTAAAGCCACATTAACTATAGGTTGATTTTGACTTTTGCTATCATTAACCTTTACTTTGTATGGGAATTTACTATTATTCTTGTTTGTTGTTTCTGATATGCTTATGTACTTGAGTTTGCTCATTAAAATTAATTTGACTTCCCTTTCCTTTAGTGTATGACATAACTCAGTGAAGGAAGAAATTTTTTTGAACATTATTGACTCATGTAAAGCTAGTAGAAGACTCTATTTGAAGATATCTTATAATTCTTGATCGGCCATGGGGCTAGTCATTTTAGCCAAGATAGACTTATATCTAAGAATATAATTTTTGAGATGTTCATTTGACATTTGTTTTTTTTTTGCAACTTAGGTGTAATAAACCTTTTCACATATGTTAATGTTGAAATGAGCTAGGAACATGTTAGCTAAAAGATTGAATGCTTTGATCAACTAATTCGGTAAACTATAGAACCATTGTAGAGCATAATCCCTTAAAATCCATATAAATATCTTAGTTAGTAACCAGTAATTTGGTACATAATAAAATCATGTTGCATGAAAAGCTCTCAAGTGTGTCTCTATATCACCCTTGCCATCATATAGAGTGAGCTTGGGTTGAATAAAACCTAGTGTCAAGGGTGTAGAATCAATATGGCATGCCAATGGTGTATGAAGTAGAGAAAAAGAGTTCAAAGCCTATGTTGGTCTAAAGTCACCTTGCCCAAGATGTAATACCTTGGATTGAAGAGATTTAATCTCTTGCATAAGGGCAACCACATTAGGAGATGAAGATGTATTAGCTATAACTAGTGGAGCCACATAGGAAGGTTGGGCTACTATAGGGGGTTGTTGAGACATATTTGTCCTCATATTATCATTTTTAATTGGTTATTGTAAAAGAATGGAAGGCGCAACTTTTTTAGCCTTTTTAATTTCCATGATAGATTGTAAGATAATGGCATGATCTTAGGGTTGTTACCTAAGTCTCTCTCTAAAACTTTGTAGAATCAAATCTTTGTTGATGATAATATCATTATCAATAATAGGTGGAAGTGGATTGGTAGCTGAATATGGTAGAACATGAACACCGATGTTTGTATCATCATTTTTATTCTAATAATTTCATTATTGGGAGTTATGCTCATGGAAATTAGTGTAATCTAGATGTGTAGGATCTCTAGTAGGAAACTGAGCTCATTGTTTATCCATGGTATATGGATGGGTTAGAGGAATCTAGGTGAATTCAGGAGGGTTACCACTAAGTCTTGAACTTTGTCTCAAAGGAAGAGATGAAAGGATCTTATTTGGCATAAGGAAAATAACGTGAAAAATGAAAGAGAAGATTAAATAAATGTAATCTAGGATTTGAAAAATAGAAAACTAGAATATGCATAAAAAGGATACGAAGCTCACTAATATGTAAGGTCATACCTTAAGAAGCAAAGGGACCTATTATAATCAACTAGGATTTAAAATAAATTATTTTTAAAATTATTATGGTGAATTTTAAATATTAAATGTGAGATTCTGATTTATATATGTAGGAAAAATCAGAAAAGTACTGCTAAAATTAGCAAAGAATTTTCCCTAGGGTTTCTAGGGCTTTTGTATGCAAATGAAGTAAGTTGAGTTCACAAAATGATTTAACTTTTGTGGGAATAATGGAGTTTTATTCATATTTTAGTTAAGGGTTTGGATTAATAAATCAGTATAGAATATATCAATAATTATAGTCCTAATTTGTGTAATTATTTATCTTTTTCACCTTTCTAAAAATAGCAATAAATAGGAAGAAATATAACTTAGCTATAAAATAGACTGATACATATGATATAGAGGTTGAAAATGGCTATGTAAGACTAGGAAGATGTCATAAACTTGAATCTATATTTCATTATTTGAAAGGATAGGAGCACTAAAAAGTGGATGCTTTGGTGTCCAACATTGTTATCCATTCCTACCATTATCCAAACTAATCAAAAAGACCTAAAACTTTTTGGGTAGTTACATTATGTCTATGTGAGCGTGCTTGTGAAAAATCTAGTGTTTGTTGTTGATGAAACTCATTATGGAGTTGATTTTGTCTTCAAACCCTAACCCTCCATCCCGCTTGATAAAATGATATTTGAGTCACTTGAGAAAGAGGTGGGGGTTAATGTGTAACATGTATTAAATGTGAAATCCACACCCCTTGTGTGGGCACGCTACCTACATACCAATACTCTGAAGAGGGATCAAGCTATATGTAGTTCTCCCACCTAATGTGCTTTGTTTTATAGTGTGATGCAGATGTAAAATCCAAATTGATAGTGTTTGAGGTGGCTAAGGAATGGTATGAGGATTTGAGTATGTTTTCAACTATGTTGGGTGACTATGTACAAATAATAGGTAATTTTTCCTTAGTGATTTGTTTGTATTCTTGCTTACTTTGTAAGTTTTGTCACCTCCCCTATAAATGAGTTTTGAGTGGAAACTTTATAGGGAATAATTGGTCATGGAGCATATGTATTCATGCTAGGCCGACCTGATTAAATATAAGGACCAGATGAAAATGATCATTGGGGCTCAAAGTGAAAAAGGATAGGAACACCTAAAATGGGACACTTCGGTGCCTATCACTATATTCCAAATGGGGTGCTCCTATCCTACAAGCTCAAAACTTGGGGTAATAAAATTGGCATGGGGAATACTATCTAGATGAGGTGGAATGATTTTTTAGAAGGTTTTAGATGATTATTAATGAGCACAAAAGTGTTTATAAGGGTCGCAAGAGCATGCAAAAAGGACCTATGAATGGGGTGTCACAAGCCACACTCAAACTACCAATTTGGACATTTTATATGACTACATGCATCAATTTGTGATACTATTTAATATTATTTAGTTATTATCATTGGGACTATTTAATAATTTAATGTTTCTAATGGGTTGCTAACCACTTAGTTTAATTAAGTGGGTCTTGTGCCTATATAAGCATACCTCTACACTCATTCTAAAAAAGGGGAGGTAAATTAGATGATCATAGATCATAGAAGTTTTATTTGGGTAAATTAGGAATCTATACTTGAAATGACCACAAGTTAGCAAGTAGTGAAATTTGGATCTAGTGTGGTACCACAACTCATTTCTGAAATTGATGTAGGGATGTATGTGCATTGTTATTCCTAAAATTGAAGTCAATAAATTTATAAATTTTAATGCATTTATTTTCATGTTTCATTGTGTATTTTAAGGGATACATGGTATAAATCATCTCTTAATTTAGACACCTAACCATGACTACATCATATTCCAATCTATTTAACACTAAAATCTCAAATGTATAAAAAATTAAGTTTATATTTAGAAGTAGATGTTTATGTGAATGAGGACTCAAATTCAGAAAATTTTATCCTTTAAATTTACCTAAGGTAGCCAATTACCTCAAATTTATTTATGGACATGATCATAATACCAAAGTTGGAAACCATAGGGATTATCTCCTCATGTAATTTAATCCTAAATAAGTTGCATTTATTTTAGAACTCCTAATATTATAAAGGGAGGTATGAGTAAACCTAGAAAAGAACATTTTGAACTAGGTTTCTTTGTTTCTAAGTTTTTCAAGATTAGTCATAGGTACATAAGAAGGGGTAAGATCCATTTCAAATTGTCATGAAGATCATGTCCTAGAATTTTAAAAGGTTGGGATCTTCTAAAAATTGAATAATGTTTAAATGACAAATCCAAATCCATATCCCAAAGATTATTCTCATTCAATAAACCAAGTTTACTAAGGATGTTTATATGGGGAAGTGTAACCTTAAATGGAAACATCTTAACAGTGTTTATGTTAGATCTAAGGGATCATTAGGAGGTATTTTTTTCTTTGGAATTAAAGTAAAATCAAAGGAACCATCTCCTAAACTCATAGGAACTATATGAATCTAAATTTTATGGGCCTTAAGGAAAAATGCAATGATAATATCAAAAAAATTTATGCTCCGAGTAACCCAATCCTTAAACAAAGGATTTGGGATAAGATATATGCCTTATTGAATAAAAATACAAATCATTATTTCATATAGCTAGAGACTTTAATTGAATTCACAAATATTGTGAAAAAAGAGGTCGGTCCCAGACTAATCCAATCCTAGCTAGAGTTCACCAATTTTGTATGTTCTAAAAATCAATGGGATGTTAAACCCAAATCAAGAGTTTTAAATTGGACTAGTATATGGGTACAATTTTTTAAACATTACTAAATGGATTGATATATTTATTACAACTAATCAATTGCTTAATGATGCTTGAAAACTAGATTCATAAATCCTTAATGTTTTTGGTTCATATCATTATCATATAACCTTAACCTTCAAGAAGGATTATCTCCTTTTGGTACATCCTTCAGGTTTGAGTTGATGTGGATAAAGGATCTAAATATTAAGGAATTGGTAAAATTATGGTGGCACATCTTGATTCTAATAAACATCTCAAATATGTTCACTCTTGCTTATAAAATAAAATAATTATCTCACCATCTCATAATTTATAATAGATTTTTTTTGGCAATATCATTAAGTAGAAATCAAAGATTAATCATATCTCTCAAAACCTTAAAAAATATTTGTTATAAAAACATCAAAAAGTGTTATCTGTAGACATCTAAACTTGGTGTTAGATGCTTCAAAACATTATTTTTGACACGTCCTTGACATACATGTCTTGTGCATATACATTTGACTCTTTCTCACATTCTCTCATATCAATTTATCTATTTATGGACTTGGCCAACATAATTTTTTGTTATTAATACTCAATATATCCTTAATATGTATCATAATGAACTATAATCCTAATCAGACTATTTCCATATTTTAAATCATTACTTTTCCCTTCCTAGGTAGTGTTGACAACAATCAGATGATGGTGATTACCAACAACATTTGCCTTTACCAGCAATGTCCTAGAGATTCCAATAATTATTTTTCAAATTCAAATATCTCCATTGGGTTGGCCTATGCATGTTTAACATGTCAATTATGGGATGGCATTACCCAAAGATTCATCTATAAAATACACATCTAGCCTAAGTACTAACATATCTAGTAAGCATTCGACATCTAACACTTATCTAGGTAATAGATTTATAAATCCATTTAAAACCCTTGAGACATTATCTAAAATCATCCAAATCTAAAAACCCCCAATGTTTCCAAGTCTAAACATTAATATAAGGATAAGTTTGCACATTTTCAAACATTAAAATCTAAATAATTACATTAAATTCTAGTGTAATATTACTGATCACATGTACACATAGGTGGGAGAACTACTTGCATTTTGAGCCCTCTTCAGAGTATTGAAACATAGAAAACACTAAAAAACTCAATGAGGAGTGGTTTGGGTTATCCAACCCATCTTCTAGACCATTATTTTAGGTTAATAAAGTGTTAAAAGTGGAACTACATTTTTAAGGAAAGGGAAGACAAAATTAGGATCTACACATAGGATCGAGGATCAATAAACATCTGAAAACCATCTTGACAAGTAGGAATAATGATGTATGTTAGAATAGATCATTAATTACATATGAACAATTTTGGAAAATAGTAGATGGATCTAGTTACCATAGGTGTGTGAGCATTTTTTATCATCATCCGGATAGATTTTGATAATCTATTTCCTAAGCTAAATAGTCTTAGATCCATTTAATAATATTTCATGTAACTATATACAAATAGTGATAAATATATAATATAATATCAACTAAATGTCTTTTCATTTCTTCATTTATATATTTATTAAATGCAATCATTTTATATTTAAAAATTCATATTTGTATCATTTAATTTATATGATATGCAATTTAAATTTCAATATTTTTGGCCTATTTATACCTCTAAACCAAAACAATTTAAAACATTCTGGTGAACCTGATAATTATTTTAGCAAATAAAACCCATTGATATCCTTTATATTTGAATCCTTCCTTATTAGGGTTTCATATTTATTCTATAATAGGGTTTTAGCTCTGATTTATGAGTTCCCATTATTAAGGTTCTTCTAAATAATTCCATTCAAATAATCCTCAATAATTATTACATGACATGTTGGTCCCAAATATTTATATTTTTCCCTTAAATAAAGGATTTTTTACACCTATTATTACATTATATGATGGTAAATTTGATCCAAGACAACATCTTATAGCCTTTAATGTAGCATGTTTGGAATATGTATCCAATAATAATTTGTTGAAAAATTTGCTTCTAATGAGTCTTAAGGGTTATGATTTGTGATGGTTCTATGACCTCCCTTTCCAATTATTTCACACCTTCAATCCTTTGTTTAATTATTTATTAATATATTTTTATATGAACATCAATGAGAATTTTTTCTGTGCTCAAATTCTAAAACTTAAGCAATGCCCTTATGAGCCAATCAATGATTATGTGCTTCATTAAAAGACTATGTTATCTAAGATGACAAATATTGTTGTTAATAATGAATAAAAATACATATTATAAAAAAATGATTACTCCATTTAATCGATCTATTATGTTTAAATTCTTTTAATCTTTCAATAATTTATGCCATATGGTTAAAGACTATAAAGCTAAGCTTTGTGCTAAAAATAAACTCAAGAATGGGCCAATTGTTACAAAATATTCTAGTAATTTTTTTATATCAAACCAAATTTCAAGTTTAAATCAAGTGATACTAATAATGATACTAAATAAATAGTTATTGTAGTATTACAACTTAAAAAAGGCTAGTCCTTTTGGCTCCTCAAAAAAGGTAACTTACATGGTTATTTGAACCTCCTCATAAGATATTATAGAATCTATTTGAGTTCAATATCACATCTCATAATCTATCACTAGAGGTTGATATGAATAAGCCACAATATAAGAGGTTTGACGTCATTACATACTATGATTTCCATAGATGTGTGGGACACTCTACGAATAAATGTTTTGGATTAAGACATAGGTACATGATCTAATTGATAACATTTTTTTAGGTTAATGATTTTAATACACTTATGAATGATTAAATGTAATAATAATTAAAATACATATTTTAATATATTTTCAAATCCATTTCTAAATCATAAGACAAAAGAGCCTAATGATAATCATGAGGTGCATATGACTTATAAAGTGCATCCTTTTCTAAATTATTACACTTATTATATTAAATAGTAACATCCTATATATTGTGTTATTAGTACATTTAAATTTTGCACAATTACATAGACCTAAAATCACATTATATGAGCATGATATTATTGACAATGATTTTATTAATGTACCTTTTTTAGCACTTACAATGACCTACATCCTATACATGTTATGATGGATAATGGGTCAAGTGAAAACATTTGCACTATGATATTTGTTACTAGTCTTGGATATATACATGAAGTATTTATTGCTATGACAAGACAATGAAATGATTCAATGCAAAGAGACAAATCCTTATAGGGAGCATTGTGTTATCACTTATGATAGGGCCTATAGTAGTTGCCACTTGGTTCATATTTCTGGCCAATATGAGGGAATTCAACATGCTATTAGGATTTTTTGGATAGATAAGATACACTAGTACCATATTTTATGAATTGATGTTTGAATTATATCTATAGTAACCAAATGTTTATATTTCTAGGAATACCATATGAGTATCTTAATCAAGTCTAGACATTTCCTCTACCACCTCCCCCAAAACCTATTATACAATCCATACAAGTTATTTATATGAAGGTATTTAAGAGAGAATTAATTTATCTTCCTCTAAGACTAATGCTTCAACTTCCATTGCATCTTAGGTCTACTTGGATTCTATTATGAACATTTCCTAGTTCATCACATCTTAGGTTGGTTGTATAAGTTGCTCTATGTATTCCACAGTGAACACCATATTCCACTCCTCGTATATAGAGTAGTTCAAAAGTTAATACACATTTTATATATACACAACTTAGAAAAGATCATGTGGTATATAGTTATAGTGATGGATTACTAAAATACATGATCATTTATCTTAGTATAGATACATACGTACTACTCTCATGTAGGAGTGAAAATCACATTAATTGATTTAAGAGCTACATGTGAGCATCCAATTGATGGGATCATTAGTTAGTATGATAATATTTCAATTTAAATAAAAAATTAAGACCTTCACAGGGCATGTTTTGCTAGTTACATGATTGTTTTATGTTATTTGTTATATATAAGGTATATTATGTATACATTCTCTACACACATGATTTTTATGGTATACTTGAGTGGGATGTAAGATATAGAGGTTATATATGATACATTGACATTTAAATGTAGAAATTTTCTAAAACCTAGGGGCATACTTATACTATGGGCATCTTGGTACATTTTATAGGTTATATTATCTATGACCATTCCATTGATAATATTTAACTATTGCAACAACATATTTATGAATTTATCTTTCATATACTATTTAAAGTGTTATATTATGATGACATGGATTCATTTTATAGACTAGCATTATTTGTTCTATGTGTGTTGATGTTGTTGAGTGTTACATGATGTGATCATTAATTACTAGTATAATATGTTTTATATTGTGTGCTTCTATGAGTGTATTTATTTTGTGTTTTCATGTCATGTGTCAGTTGTGTCAAGTATCCTCTTGTCTATGTCATGGCCATATTGTATATGTTGGGTTAGATTTGATTTAAAGTTGAGTAATGTCTTGAGTGTGTGTGTGTATCATTATCATGGCATTGTGTGCATATGTGTGTTCTTACAACTATATTTTTGTGTTTTGATTGCTATCACACTTTATTATAGTATGTTTGATGCCATTATTTTTATCATGCATTTCTTATGTGGCTTATTATTGAGTTTTTATTATTGAAATAATTACTACTACAGGATAATTGTTTTTGATAAATTAAGGTGGCAGACCAAGGGCCAAACCCTTACAAAGCAAAGAAGACAAGAAGGCAATCAAACAAAATATGCCTTTTGAGAAGAGACGGCACTAGCAGAGTACCAAGAGACACAGAAAACAAAAATAAACAAGAAACAAAAAGATGAGAGTCAGAGAGGTCTCTCCTTACATAACCATTGATTTGAGAAGATCATTTAGTTTCTCAGTATTCTCTGCATTGACAGCAGGCCCAGTGTTACCCATTTCTTTCAACATAGACATGTTCAGGAGAATAAAATTCTAGAGCCCATTGGTGAAGTTCTACTCCAGCTTCTGGATATGATCCTTCAGGGCATCAATTTTAGATTTCAAACCAATCTCATTCTCAATTTCATTGCCAACTTCCTTGACATACATTTTCCCCCTTTTGTCAGTAGTTTCCATAATGTCAGCACCATCCTCTTCAGTAGACTCAAATTCTCTAGTCTCCTTCTTCCCTTCAGTGTCCTCATAAATTTCCTAGACTTCCAATTCCTTTGACTCTTCTTCCTTGGTGGCTTCCTCCAAAGTGCTCTTCGAATAGTCAATAAGTCTAGCTTTAGGAGTGGGTTTACCATCAATCCACCCCAACCTTCGAACTCTAGAGGAGAAGCCCTCCTTATTAACCTTAGAAGACTTATAAAATTTACCACCTTGACCCCCCGTGGTGCTACCAAAATTTTTGTGGGTCCCCACAGTGGTCCCCCCAATATTCACTTCCTCCACATCAACCTTCCTATTCTTGCCCTTCTTGCTCGCAAAGGAGCCAGGGGTTTCAATAGGGGTCTCTTCTAGGGTAGAGAAAGAGACTTATTTAGCTTTGGTAGGAACAAAGGAAAATAGGACTCATTGATACCATCACCAGACAAAGGATTAGATGAAATATCCCCACTATCAATTTTGATAGTCTTGGATGGCTCAAGGGCTTGATGAAAATTATAAAAATAAAAAATGAGGCCCTGGTGTAGGGGAATAGGATTCATATCTATCTTTTTAGACATTTTTTCTCTCACCCTAAGGACAGAATGTTCTAGAGAGGAGAGCAGGTAAAAAGGGAAACTGATTAGAGCATCACACTTGAAGTGATTTAAAAGGAGGAGATGGTAATTATAGAACCTGGTAAATCATCCTTCAAGTGTGAAGTACTTCATGAGAATGAAGCACACTCCATCCCATGGCTCAGGTAGTTTAGTACACTCAAATCCTCCTTGGTAAGGAACAAGTTCTTCACTTTCTCCTAAGAATAGTTTATGGCTTGAGAGATCCATAATTTTCATTTTCATTTGAAGCTTTATCCCTTGCATGGACATTCATGTAGCCATCGGAATCACCTTTTCAAAAATCTCAAAACTAATTTTTCCAATAGTGACTCACCTATTTAACCAAGACCTCACAAATTACTTAGACAAGTTTTCATCGAACCCATTGAGCCTTTCTAGGTATGGGTTGATCCCCCCTTCTTTACAGTAATGCCAAACCAGTGGAACATCTTTGAACTCACAACAAGAGACTAGTTCTATTCAAATTTGGTCTCCTCCCATTTTGGATTTATAGACTAAACTCATAGATTTCCTAATTTCAACCTTCAACTTTGAAGTGGTTACAAACCCTTGCTCTTGATTATGCATAATGATAATTTGATGGCTCATAATTTGAAATACCATACAGAGATGATGTTTGCTACTCCCATGCTTGGAAATCATTTCCCAGCTATCTTCATAATGAGACCCGTGTGCCTTAACATCTTGATACAATAAATCATGAATGATTGTCAAAAGAGTATTATAATTATCAAGTTCTGAGATCCACGATGGCCCCCTCCAAATGGACCACCTACAAGAGCTATCCTTCTCATAATTTCAACTCATCCTTAACAAGTTGAATAATATCCCTAATGTTTAAGGGAATATGAGAATCTTGGCACCAAACCCACCAATCTAAAAATTGTTGACCAAGATTGGCACAGGCATCAGCAACACTATTTCCCTCTCTATAAATATGTGAAATATCCACTCTGGAAAACTTTTGAAAAATAAATTGGATATCCCTAATGATATCTTTTAGCTTAATTCCCACATTTGATGCTTTATTAACTACATCAATGACCATTTTATAGTCTCCTTGTATACTTAAGTTCCTTATTCCTAGGGATATAGCCAATTTTAACCCCCATAAGAGAGCCATTACTTTAGCATAGTTATTGCTCTGGATTCCTATTCCACTATCATAAACAACAATCATCCATCCTTTATCATTTCTTATAATTCCTCCTCCACTAGATTTAATATCAGACTTGGATGCCCCATCAAAGTTGAGTTTCATCTAGTTAAGCTTTGGGGGAATCCATTTAGTATTTAGTCTCTATAGAATTTTAGAGTTATTATAATCAGGGATATGGTTTAAAACCTTCCATTTAGCTACAATTTTGATTTAAAACTTGACTTAGGGGTTTCTCCACAGAATGAATATGGGTAGTGGTGATACTTTCCATAAGAGTCTTAACAAAAGAATGAAACACCTGAGATGCATTTCTAGCAGTGTCCCTAAAAATTTTGTGGTTGCACTCTTTCCATAAAATCTAACTCAAACAGGGTAGAGTTTGATTCCATAATTCCATAAGCTAGGAATGTCTAAAGGTGGGATTCCAGCTGAGGATTACTTCCTTAAGGTCAAATTTATAGACCCATTCAATACCAAAGTTATTTAGAATTATGCCCCATAATTCTCGAGAAAAATCACAGTGAATGAAAAGGTGTGAAATGGTTTCCTCTTTTGAACCACACAAACAACATCTATTGACCAGGGTAAACCCTCTCTTTTGAAGGTTGTCCTGAGTTAATATTTTGTTATGAGCAGTAGCCCACCAAAACATGTTAATTTTTGGTATAATTTTATAATTCCAAACCTTTTTTCCATACGTCTTTATTTTGAGCTTCAAGAATCAGCAAATGATAAGCAGACTTGACAAAAAACCATCCAATCTTATCTAGCCACCAGTACTGTTCATCTTCATGGGGGAAGAGAGGGATTCTGGTCCCCTGAATCAACTGTTGAATCTCCCAAACTCTTGGGAAAAGCTTAGGCTGATGATCACAACAATCTAATAGATTTTTCCAGCTCCGCATACCATTGTTATTATCCATGTAATCACTGACTCTATCTCTAAAAAAATGAGTAGCAATGTCAGCAATCTCTCCATAGTTCCTTGTGTGATGAGAGCCTTATCCTTTAACCAAATATCATCCCAAAATTTAATATGCCAGTGATTTCCTAGTTTCCATCTGATTTCTTGCTTAAGAAGGCTTCTACTTTTTAGCATTTTATTCCATATCACATATCCCTAGGGTAACCCCATCTATTGAAGAAAGTTGGAACCATCAGTGCTATGCATATATTTGGCATACATTATTTTCCCCCCAATCATTATTTTTATGGATCAGGTTCTAATTAATTTTTGAGAGAAGGGCTTTGTTCATGTTCTTGATAGACCTAATATTGAGGCCACCATGTGATTTTGGAAGACACACTTTTTCCCATCTGACTAAAGACATTCTCTATTTATCTTCCAGCCCCATCCATAAGAATTTTCTTTGAATTTGTTCAAATTTGTTAGCAAAATATGCAGGAATTTTAAAGAGAGATAGGAAGTAGGTAGGAATCCCTTGCAGAGAGGTCTGAAAAAGCTACAGTTTACTAGCACTGTTGAGGAGTTTTCCTTTCCAACCAAGAAGTTTCTTTTGAGTTCTTTACAAAATTCCATTCCAAAAACTAGGAGATACCTCTTTGACCAGGAGGGGGAGACCCAGATAGGTAGCTGGTAGAACAGCTTCAACACATTCAATTATATCAATGATTATTTGTCTAAGATCGTTAGGAGTATTGAAGAAATACACGTTTCTTTTTCAAATATTTATGCTTTGCCCAGACTCTATGGCATAATTATTTAAAATATTCTTCCATCTTCTAGCTTCAATCACTGAGGAGATGCCAAAAAGGATGGTATCATCCACAAACTATTGCACCACCATAGGATAAAGGGAGGAGGCAGGTTTGATGCCCACTAAATTTTTAGAGGCTATATCTGCTTGTATGTATCTTCCTAGTGCCTCTACCATTATGATGAATAAGTAAGGGGAGAGAGGGTCCCCCTAGTGGATTCCTCTTGTAGAAGAGAAAAACCTTCTAGGGACCCCATTAACCAGAACTAAAAATTTTGCAAAAGAGACAGCGTTCCATACCAAGCTAGACATTTTATCATTAAACCTAAATTTTTTGATGACTTGGAACAGAAAAGACCATGAGACCCTATCATATGCTTTAGAAATATCTAGCTTAAGAGCCATACTAGGGATTTTGCTCTTGTCCATGGAGTGAATAGTCTTGTGTGTGGTGATCATAGCATCAAGAATCTACCAGCCTGGGACAAAGCCTTTTTGTGCAGGGGAAATAATTTTGTCTAATAAAGGTTGAATCCTCATAACTAGCACTTTAGTGTAGAGCTTATAAATAGTGTTACATAGACTAATAGGTCTAAAATCCATAAGGTGTGTGGGTTGTGACTTTTTAGGAACAAGTACTATGAAAGTATTATTAACTTATTTCAAAAGTTTACCTGATCTGAAAAAGTCATGAACAGCAGTAGTAAGATCCGCTCCCACAATCTCCCAATATTCTTGAAATAATATAGGAGGGAAGCCATCAGGACCCAGAGCTTTGAATGCACCCATGGAAAATAAAATAGCATGGACTTCCTCCTTAGATATAGGCTTTAGAATCTCCATATTATCTTCTTCAATTATCAAATAGGGGATTTTATCAATGAATTGGTTCATAGATCTATCATTCCCATCATCATTGTTTTCTTCAGTGAGCAAATTCTAAAAGAAAACCCTGGCTTATTCCCCTATCTCATTATCTTCTGTTATAATGTTGCCATTATCCCAACATAGCTTTGTTATGGAGTTGGCCTTCCTGTGTTTCATGGTCGAGAGATGAAAGAAGGCAGATTTCATGTCCACCTCTTTAAGCCATTGAACACAAGATTTATGTTTCCAAAAAACCTCTTCTCTTTCCATAAGATTCTTCCATTCAGAAGACAGGACATTCTCTTCTTCTAAAGTGGCTTCTGAATCGTCATCTTGAGCCATCCACTACTGAATATCTGCAAGTTTTCCTATTATGTTTTTCTTCTACTAAAAGACCTAACCAAAGCTATATCTATTCCATCCATGAAATTCTTGTTTGATATGCTGGAGTTTTTTGACTATTCTAAACATAGGAGTGGCTTGAATAGGAATTTTCCACCATTGGGCCACCATTTGTCTAAAGTCTGTGTTTGATCCACATAGCTTCAAAATAGAATGGGAAAGTACCATGTTGTCCCTGATCTCTCCAATTGAGGAAGATTGGGCAATGATCAGACATGGTTCTAGGAAAAGCCTACACATGCATATTATGATAATTATTCTAATTAATCAAGATAAGAAATCTATCTAACTTAACCTAAATCATTTGATCTCCTCTTCTTTTATTGGACAAGGTAAAATTTTGATTTTTCAATTCTATATCCAACAGTCCCCAATCATTAATAAATTTAGCAAAGTCAAACATGCTATCTGAGTAATCAATAATCCCACCCTATTTTTTAGAAGGGTATAGAGGAGTGTTAAAATCTCTAGCTAGCATCCATCTAGTGTTCTGGGAGTTATTCCTGAGACTGCTCAAGTCTATCCATAAATTTTGCCTCAATGCTCTGTTATTCAGGCCGTAGACATTGATCAATGACCAGTTCAAAGAGTATCAAGAGAAGTTGATAATCAAGAAATTATTGTTATAATCCATAAGAGATCCCTGAATTTTAGCACTATTCCACATAGTTACAATCCCCCCTAAAGCCCCTTTAGCTGGACTGATGCAAAAATCAGCTTTAGGCCATATGTAGTCAACAATTTTATTAAAACTCTCCTCATTCATCTTGACTTCTTGGAGTAATAAAATATCTAAATTATTATCCAAAATGAAGTTTTTAACCTCAAACTATTTTGAAGGACTATTAAAGCCCCTCAGGTTCTAAGATAAAATTCTCATTTAGAGGATTTGAGGGGATGGGTCTCCAGTGTTTTTTGTTTACCACTGGCAATCTCCCTAGCAATCTCTCTGTCTTGTTTCTCTTAGGGTTGGTCTCCCTTGTTTGGGATTAGTGCCAACATATATAGATTTTTTATCCTTTCGATTCTTTTTCTTTGGGGTAACCCATTCATCCTATTCATTTCTACTACCATTTTGTCTTGTTTCACCTTTTGTTAAATAATTGCCTGTTTGGTCTCTGACTTCTAGAGCATGGAAAATATATGTGTTTAACTATAAGTCTAATTCTTCTTTAGTAAGTAATATTTCTGGAGTTAATTTTACCAGTCCACCTCTTGAAACTTTGCCTTCTACATTATCTTCCTCTATCGATTGGACACCTATTTCTCCTTCCTCAGACATATTGGTATGTTGATCTAAAGGGTTAGATGTGTCTATTATAGCCTTCTGACTATCATTGTCTGATACCTTCTTATTATTTTCCTCTAGGATAGATTTTCCCCCATTATCAGAGACATCCTCCTTGCCAGCCTTATCCCTTACCTTTTCTGTATTGTCAGGGTTTTCTGCATTGCCCCCCATTCCCTAATTGCCAAAAAATTTGGGATTATGAGACTGATCCTCACCTTCAACCAGGGAATCATCTTTCCTTGTCATTTGCTTCACCTTGCAAAGGGTCATTATATGTCCCTTTTTTTACAAATTTGATAGAAAGTGGTAGCATTTTCATATATGATCAGCTGAGTCCAACTCCCATATTTAGAGTTTAGCTCTATAGACATAGGGAGAGTCTGATTAATCTCAACATTGGTACACAATCGAACATACACACATCTGGACTATGTTCTAGTTGTATGATCTATAGTGATGTATTGGCCAATAGAATTACCAATAGCTGTAAAAAAAATTCATCCCAGAATTCCAATGGGAACCCTGGAAATCTTACCCAAGTAGGAGCAGACTTACTGAGGTCCAAATTGGGATCAAATCCTAGTTTCCATGAACACAAGGCAAGATAATGTGGGCCATACATACATGGTTCTCCAACAAGAATAACAATCATATCCTCCCTATTCATAAATCTAAATAGGAATAAGCCTCTTGTTATAGCAGTGATCAAAACACTACCCTTAATTTTCCACCTAGACAAAACTCATTTCTTGACCATCTCAATATTAGGATGGAAGGAGAAAAACTTACCTACCAATGCAAGGTCCATGGATGCCACAATTTCCTCCACCAAATCATTTGGGATATTCAGGGCCGTACCCTCAGTGGAAATAGGGAGGCTTGACATGCTTTTAGTGGAACACGTCTTTTCACCTGTTAGCACTTTCTTCCATCCATTGGATGGAATGTCCTCTATCAAATTCTGATTTAAGTCCCCAGAGGCACTGCCACTGGTAGTAGCCTCCATTGGATCCATGATCACTCTGGTCACACTCAGAGGGCCCTACTAGGTGGGAAAAAAACTAGTTTCAAATTTTTCCATGTAGAGCTCCGTTGAAGTTTAATGTTAATCTCACTACAGGCTAATTGTTATATCTACTTTACATGAGATTTTTTTCCTTGGATACATGTTTCATATAGGCATGAGTGATCAAATATTCATATGATGACATAATTTAATCATGTTAGCACACATGCATTACATGATTATATCTTTTTTATATAACATGATGTAATTTTTTGAGATTAGTGATTTGTTTACTTCATCCCTCACCTCAAAAGGGAGGCATATTAGTGTATTTTCATAGATATTTAAGCCTTCACAGACAATTATATTAGATAGTTTATTATATTATGTGATTCATATGGGGACAAGTTGACATATTGATACATATGTAGGGCATATGTGGGGATTTTCACAAGATTATGAGAAATAATAGATAGTTTTTATGAGATTGTGGGATAGATTTTATGAATCAGATTTAATAGATTAAGCATATTGACATACATATCATGGAATTATATAATCAATTGAGGTACATATGGATCAGGTTTGGGTCATAAAAGTTGTTAATGTATACATTTTTCCATTTTTATGATAATATCAATGGTAATACATAAGCACTTTGAATTTAAAATCCCCTTGAAATGGTTGATTTAGAGTTGCAATTTTAAATACAAATTTGGTTCAAGGTTCCACCAAATGATAAAATTTTACATATAATTTGGGCATAATTACCCCATGTCATTCTCTAAATGATTTTCATAGAAGGTATCTTAGTTCGTATACCCACATGTATATTTGTTCCTTGACATGTAAATTTAAAGTATCTCAATGATCTAGATTATTTAATATTCTATATCATGAGTAGACATTGAGGTTTTTCATGGAAACAAGATTGATATTTGGGGCATACCTAGAAACACAAAGTGTGGTTACACACAAGTACCATTTTTTTTGTTAATCCATATAATCTAGAATGTTTAATAATAGATTAAAAGGGGAAAATTTTGTAGACACCTAAATTATATATTATAAACTTGGAAACATCAATTTTGATTTGTTGATTTACATAGCTTGTGTATATAGATTTGACTCTTACACTATTTCCTATTTATTTATCTATCTATGGACTTGGAGAACCCAATGTGTTATTTTCAATACTCTAGAACTCTCTAACATATGCTATAATGCTCTATAATCCTAAACATAATGTCATCATATTCCATGTCATTATTTTTCCCTTCCTATATGGTGTCAATAGACATCAAATGTTGATAGTTATTGTTAGTATTTGCCTTCACTAGTACTGTTCCATACCTTCCAATGACCATTTTTAAAATTAACATTTCTCCCTTGGTTAGGCCTATGCACATTTCACATGTCAGTTATGGGGTCAAATTACCCAAAGATTCATCTATAAATACACATCAAGCCCAAGATCATTCCTATCTATAAATACTCTAACATCTAGTACTTATTTGGGAAAAATTTTGAGAAATATATTTTCACACCCTTGAGGCATTATCCAAAATCATCCAAATATAAAAATACTTAAAGGAATAGTCATATTGGCTAGGTATTAACATTAACATAAGGCCAAAATTTCATGTTTTCAAGTGTAAAAAAACAAAGAGTTGTATTGCATTCTATTGAAACACTGTTAAACACACACACACACACCTAGGTGGGAGGACCCTATGTGGTTTGAGCCCTCTTCATAAAATTAGAATGTATGCAACACTTGACCACTTAGAAAATATTGGTTGATTATATCCAACCCATAATTTATCCCCCTTATTTTAGGTCAAGAAAGTGTTGAAATTGAAGCTAAGGTTTTAAGGAAAAGGAAGACAAAATCAATATCTATGCATATAAATAAGGACCAATAAACATCCAAAAATCATCTTGATAGGTAGTGTTGGGTGAATATTTTGTCACCAACTAAATGATGAGAAAAATAGGTCTCTTCAACCATAGCATAGGGAGATTGGTTAGCCAAATGTGCAGATTTACCACATTAGAGGTGGACAAATCTCTCCTCTCATCAAGGGGAGGTTCCCTTATAAATATGAGGAACTATATATTATATATATAATCAGAAAATAACACTCAGGGGTAGGACTACACCATCCATCTCTCTTTTTTTAGAGATGATGTTCACAGACAAAGGAGAAATCATGGTGATAATACTGAAGGCACTTCTCTTCTTTCAAAAGTGGTCTTACAGCAGGGCGCATGAGTTCTTTCAGGGAGTGACAAGTAACTGATAACAAAGGGGACGTAGTAACCAATAGACTAAGATGTAGCACAAAGTCTCCACCTCGACTGCCCAAGATTGAAATATGGAGGACAATGAGGGCATACAGTCATCCCAAGGTCCTTTACATAGAAATAGAAAATAGACAAACACACTAAAGGCAATTGTAGATAGCACAAATTCTTTCCATAGTTGGCTTCAGGACACCTTCCTGATTACTCCCACTAGTTCTAATTATTTCAATAAAATGGACAAGAATGCATTTAAGAAATAGACATTAGAACAATCTCCTAAAATGACACAAGCTATAACAGCACAAAGTATGAAAGTAACTTGCTTTCTCATTTAGATAAAGTAATATGATCAACAATCTAAGATCAAAGTCTCAGTAATCACCTCTCAATTTTGACAGAGTTTCACTTCTATAATGTAAAAGGTTCCCTTTGCATAAAACAAGAGATTACAATATATGGTAGCCAAAAAAGGCTTGGCACTTTGTTCCATGGAATGGCCCATGCTGCATTCAAAGCCTTGAATGCATTTCCAATTATGTCAAGGGGCCATGCTTAGAACAGTGCATCAGCCTCAACCGTGGCATGCTAATTCATCTAATATGTCTCCTCCAAAGTATAGGTTACCTAGTCTTTTCCTTCTTATTTGCGTAGCTATGCACTTTGCCTTTACTTCATGGAAGAAAAATAGGCCACGTCCTTGATTTGGTATCCTCAGATGACTACTTGGTGAACTGTTTCACCTACCAAAAGTAACTCTCTCATAGATATTTCAATGTCTTATGTAGCCTTCTCTTCTTTCCTACTGCAAGGGGAGCTCTCAGGCTATCTTCTTCAGCTGGTCACTTGGTTCATCCTTCAAGTTTGGTGTTATATTTGAAAATTAAGGGATATTCCATTACCTTAAATTTGACATCCACGGGGATGTCAATGGTTGTTGGTTGTTTGAACCATATTGAACCATGAACCTTTGAAAGTTCATTGGTTCAATAGTTTAATGGTTCATGCGATCTTTATTAGTTATTTTGTTCCATCACTTCTCTGGTTCAATTGCTTCCTTGCTCTTTGGTTGAACCATCCCTTTGAATTGGTCTCTGGAATCATCTATGTTCTTCCTTTGCTTGGGGATATCTTTGAACCTTTGAACCTTTGAACATATGAACCATTTTGGTTGAAGGTCCAATGGTTCAATGTCTTTCTCAGAATTTTTTTTTTTTAGCTAAGTCTTTTGAAGCCTTGAAATTCCTTCAGCTCTTATGTCTTTGGAATGCCTTGAAGGGAAGGTGTCCCTTTGGGTCTTTGAGAAAGGTCCATTTTTTGTGTGTCAAGAGCCCCTCGCAAGGGTACCTACCCTTTGGGATTCTTTAGGTGGTCTTTTCCTTCATTTCCTTTAGACAAAATGTTCGAAGGAATTCCTTCAGACATTTTGTCCAAAACAATTCTTCCCTTGCCTTAGCCATTTTTCTGCCAGGATTTTAACTATTCCTTCAGGCAAAATGTCTAAAGGAATTCCTTCAGATAATTTGTCTGAAGGATTTGCCTTTGTGAAATTCTTCCATGAGAAAATATTTCTGAAGGAATTCTTTTGGTTCCTTTACTTGGTAATTTCCTCAGACAAAAAGTTTGAAGGAAATATTTTCTTTCGGCCTTCTCTTTGATCTTTGAACCAATGTTCCCTACCCTCCACAAGGGCACCTACCTTTAGTTCACTACCCTTTGTAAGGGCACTTGTTTTTTTGGCTTTGGGGCAATCCTTTGAACTGACCGATTAACCAATTGATTGAACTAACTTTGGTTTAATAGTTCAATGGTTCAATCTTACATTTGAAGCCTTTTTTTCTTCTAAGTCTTTTGATCTCTTTGAACCCATTAAACCCATTGAACCCGTTGAACCATTTTGGTTCAAGGTTCAAGGTTCAACATTTCATTCTTTTCTTCTTCAAAGCCTTATTTTCTTTTAAGTCTTACGAATCCATTGAACTTGTTAAAGCAGTTGAACTTTGAACTTGTGTTGAAGCGCTTAACTTCCTTAAGTTTGCCGACATCGTTGAACTTTTGAACCCATTAAACCGTTGAACCTTTTGGAAGTGGGGTTCAATGGTTCAATCCTTCCTTTGAATCTTGTCGATGAATATTTTTGGTTGAACCAAGGTGTTGAACCAATCTTGAAATTATCTAAGTGTTGGGAACTTGTTCCTTTGTGAGAACTCGCCTATTTGAAGTCGTTGAACTTATTGAACCTGCTAGTCCCTTAACTAAAAAATCTTGAAGAATGAAGAATTTGAATGCTCAGAATAATTTTTTGAGAAGGGAAGAGATAATTTTAGCCTACAAGACCAAAATAGTTCATATGTTGTCCCAAAAATGAGTAACAAATTTTGGGAACAATAGTTGGCTCTAGTTGGGGAACTTCCTCCAGTTGAAAACTTGGAACATTTGAAGGGAGTAGAAACCAGAATCTCCAGTGCCTTTAAGTATGCCATTGGGATATGGATTCATTCTAACCAAAAATAAAGATGCCAAAAAATGAAAATGAACAACACAAAATAGAACTAAAGACTATACAAATATACATATGTACAAGTGAACTTATCTGATACTTCAAGAATTGAAGTGCTTCAGATGCTGCCCATTGTGAGGTAGAGAAAAGGGCATGTTATCTTGATACTTCAATAGGAAACTATTTTCACTATTGAGCTAATTAATAGTAAACGGGCCTCTCCAAAGGGATTCAAATTTTCCATGCATTTCCTTTGGTTCTCTTCTCTTGTCCCACAAAGGGACTTGATCTCTAATCTAGAAATCATGATTTTTTGCTTTTTGGTCGAAGATCTTTTTCACCAAACTTTGATGTGTAGCTATTTGGTCCACCACCATAGTTTGTTGCTCATCCATCTCAATCAAGCACATGATCCTCTTATCGATGGAGCATTCATATGTCTGATCTTCGACTACCTTAGCCAATTTCAATGCTGGCAGTTCTAGGGTGATTGGTATCTCAGCATTGAGACCATAAATAAGTTGGAAAGGTGACATACCAATTTCCCTCTTGGGTGTAATTATATTTACCCATAAAGCATCAACCAATATTTTATGCCATGTTCATTGGTTTTCATCTACCAGCTTCTTGATGATAGTCACCAGGATCTTGTTGCTTGATTTAGCTTGGCCATTCCCTTGTGAAAAATAATCAGAAGAGTGGGAGAGGGTAATCCCATAGTAAAAATAGAACTGAGTAATCTCTTGAGAAGAGAAACAAGCTACATTGTCTGTGACAATCTTGGTTGGAACCCTAAACACGGAAATGATTTTCTCCTTGAGGAAATTGCACACTACTTTTGAATTAGCATGCTTGGTTGGAATAGCTTCCACCCACTTGGTGAAGTAATCTGTGGCTGTGAGGACATAATCATGTCTAGCACTTGAAGATGGTTTTACAGCACCAATGAAATTGATTCCCCATTGTTGAAATGGCTCTTCTATCACCACTAGATTAAGAGGTAGAGCAGCTAATTTGGGTCTTCCAATGAACTGTTTGCATAGTTCACATTTTCATACCCATTTGTATGTATCTTAAAATAGAGTAGGCCGGTAATCCCTGGTTCATAGAATCTTATGGGCAGTTATAGGAGTAGAAAAATGTCCTCCATAAGCCAGATTATGGAAATAATTCAAAAGTTGGTTTTGTTGCTCTTTATCCACATAGTAAAGGAACACTCCATCAAGGTTCCTCGTATACAAGTTGTTGTCCCAGAGGACAAAATTGGTAGCTTTTAGCTTGACATTCCTCTTTTTTTTATGAGACAGGTGAGCAGAACACTCACCATAACCAAGAAAATAAGCAATACTTGAATACCACTCATTCATGGTGGAGACAAAGAGGACTATTGGCATGTCTTCAATTTTTTCTTCTCCATGCTCTATTTTTTTTGATCTATTGTCAGCAATTAATTGGCATAGGCCCTTTTCCCACACCAGCTTCGTTAGTTTGATGATTAGATCAAACTCCTAGATTTTAGCAATCTAATTCCCTCTTTCATTCCAAACTCCTACTGAGTTAATATGGATTTAACTGTGGTATCATGAACCAAGGCAGTAACATGTGAATTCAGGATGTAAAAGTAGAAATGCTTCACTACCTTTACCACTGCATAAGCATGCTTCTCCTTGTTTGAGTACTTTAGCTCATGAGCTTTGAGAGGATAGCTCATGGAAGAAATGGGAGATTTCACACCCTCTTAGTTCTGTTGAACCAAAATTGCTGAAAGTGTGTGTTCAAAAGCATAACTATACACTATGAAATCCTTGGTATAATTTGAACAAACCAAAATTGGGGTGTGGGCAATAACTGTCTTGATATCTTGAAACACCAATTTGCCTTCTTCAGTCTAGCTGAAGGTAGCCTTTCCCTTCATCATGTTCACAATATGGTGAGTCTTCTCAGTGAACTTAGGGATGAACCTTTGTAAAAAATTCACCTTTCTAAAGAAAGAGTGAATTTGAGTCTTATTTGTGGGCAGGGTAAGCTCCTAGATAAACTTGATTCTATCTGAATCAATATTTATGCCTTCTCAAAACACAATGTGTCTGAGAAGTTGCCCTTCTGTTACCCAAAAATAGACTTCTTGGGATTTAAATAAATGCCATTCTAGTGGCATCATTCCAACACTTGTTGTAAATGGTGCACATGATCAGGATGATGCTTGGAAAAGATTGTTAAATCATCCAAGTACATTATAATGAATTTACCCATTTCATCTTTGAAATTAAGGTCCATTGCTCTCTGAAAAGTGGTGCCAGCATTTATCAGGTCAAATGGCATTCTTCAATAGCCAAAGGTGCCCCAAGGTGTGGTGAAGGCAGTCTTATGCTGGTTTGCTTCACCAATTTCAATTTGATTGTACCCTGAGAAGCCGTCCAACATTGATAACATTTCCAAACTAGTCATTGTCTAAAAGACTTGATCCATGATGGGCAGAGGATAGTTATCTTTTAAAGATGATTGATTTAAATTTTTGAAGTCCACATAGAGGCAAATTTCACCATTCTTCTTCACAGGTACTATGTTGGCAATCCATGTGGAATGATGGATTGGGAAAATTATCCTAGCATTCAACATTTTCTATATTTTAGACAGAATAGTACTTGATATCTTTGGATTGTACTATCTAGATTTTTGCTTGTAAGGTATCAAATCACTCTTGAGAGGAATCTCATGGTGAATTTCTTCAAGCCTGAGTGACTTTAGATCATCATAAGAGTATGCTAGGACATCCATGTATTAGCAGAGTAGAGTAGTGAACTTGAACTTTTCTTCTTGAGTGCAGGATTTCCCAATGTTCACTATTTTGAGATTTTCCTTGGTACCTAAATTTACTTGATCAAACTCCTAGGAGGAGCTTGAATCCATTTGTTGTTGTTTGATGAATCTATCATGTTTTTAAAATAGCTTCTCAAGGGAAACCAGGCCTTTTGAGATTTTATTTCCTTTAAGTTGCAAGAATTCTTCACCTACATCTGCACTTGATCTAGGGGATGGTTCAAGCTTTTGAGGCTCACTGCCTTCAAAATAAAGCTATTCAAAGCTATATTTTTTCTATAGGAAGGAAATAATTTAGTTTTCATTGTTAAACACCTACCAATGACTGGCATTATCAAGTACACTTGGTCAAAAGACCAACTCAATAGTGTACTTGTCTCCTTTGAAGTCTAGATGAGGAACCAAGAGAGTTATTGAAATAGCCAGTGCATCAACTCAGTCAGTGAATTCCTTGGGTATGGTAGAGATGCTAAAAGTATCAAAGGTTTCAATTTAATCTTAGACTAGATTGCGGTAATGGTATAATATCTCATTTTTGGTTTGATACAGGTTCCCCACCTAACAAACTACCAATTCAGCATCTCCTTTGGCATGAAGGAGTTTGATGCCTTTGCCTCGAGTAGCCTTCAATCTAAGCAAAAGAGATTCATACTCAGCTATGTTTTTGGTGTTACTAACTGCAACTTGTATAAAAAAGGAAAGATATCTCCTTGAGGAGATATCAACATAATTTCAGCTCTGAAATTGGTAGAGGAGCAGCTGCCATCAAATTCTAGAACCCATACCTCATCAGACACTGATTTTTCCTTAGAATTTTTTTCGTTTGGAGGGGGAGATTCTTTTACACTTGCATTGCACTCCACCAATCCTTTTGTTGTTCCATCTAAACCAATTTTTAGGTTGACACATATGGGAATTTCATTAGATGCCTCATTGACTTCCTCTATGAATAAAAAGTAATTACCCATGCCTGAAGACTCAAATAGAATTTGAGCTTCAGGCGCTGATGTTTGAGTGACCACATATTTTACTTCCTTCTCAAGGAGCAATCTCTACATAATATCTTTGACTGGGATCCTCACCTTGGATAGGTCCATGCTTAATTCACCACCAACATCCTTACAAAAATTTCACCCAAGAAGGATGTCGTATAATGCTGGGACGTTAGCCACTAGGACAATCATCTTGATTCTTTTGTCTGGGAATGTTGTAAATACAAATTGGGCATCCTTGATTT
Organism: Torreya grandis; assembly: GCA_037957365.1. Taxonomy (NCBI): domain Eukaryota; kingdom Viridiplantae; phylum Streptophyta; class Pinopsida; order Cupressales; family Taxaceae; genus Torreya; species Torreya grandis. Next base: position 353,335 of record JARHVA010000436.1, read on the forward strand.
GTCCCAGTAGTGGCACTTGTTTATTCTCCATAGAGAAACATCTCCCAAATGTCTTGGTTAGTGTGAGACTAAGGGATTCTACCACTTTGGTAGGCATGACATTGTCAGATGCACTAGAATCTATGATGTGATTATTCAATTGGTGTTCATTTATCAACAGGGAGACATAAAATAGTTCAATCCTCCCAAGAGCAGCAAGAGGAGTAATGACAAGGTTATTTTTGGTGGATGTGTTCTTGGGGAGTTCATGAGTTACCTTTGAAATTGCTTGTCCTATAGGGATAGCTTGGTTCTTTACACATTAAACCAACTTATCCAATTGATCAGGGTTGGATTGCAGGAATTCAAATTTAGACATTTGAATTTTGGTTTTCTTTATATGGTTAATTATGTCAAATATTTGAAATGAACTAGAAACAAAGGATGGGAGTTCATCCTTTTGGTTTTTGGGAGGGGAAGGACTGGTCTGTGAATTTGAAGTAGAAGGTGTAGAGATGTTTGATGTACTTACCTTTCCTACAATCACTAGGCCCTTTGGTTGGAAAGGCAGAGTGGTTCCCTGTTTAGCAATTAAAATTGTTGGTTGAGGTCACTCCTCTGTCTTTTCTTTATCAAATTTCTAGGCTGACTAATTCTTGGACTAGGTGAATATAGCATATGATCCATCAACTACTTTACCTTCACTTCTAGGTTCATCTTGGTAATTCAGAAAACCAACATTGGAGTCTCCAACTAATTCTCCTTCTTCCTCTGTGAAGAGATTAGTGTCATCTTTTGGGTTCAACTCAGGCTGGAAGGAGAAATCTGATTTTGCTTTAAGATATCTGATTGCTAAATTGGTTGGAGGTGCTTCAATGGCCAATTTACCCTGAGGGGGAGGAAGATGATTTGGTTGTTCTTGATTCCTGGCAGCATGGCCTTGGTATGACTGATTGGGAAATGTCCTCCTTGGTATATCTCTGTATGAAGAAGCAGATGACATCCCCGGGAGCTAGCAATTTGTTTGCTAGCTTTTGCACCATTGGATCAGTGGTGGTTGTACGTGAGTATTCAGAAGATGAAGGGGATTTACCTTTGTTAGGATCTATCCTTATTTTTTCTACCAAGATAAGGTCATCTTCTATCTCAGTAGCCAAATCTTGAGCAGTAGCAAGGTCTATGTGGCCAGCCTGTCTCAGCAAAAAATTCACTTCAGGCAGTTATGAGTTGATGAAGAAGCATTTAAGGTTTTTAGGTGTGGGTTGAGAAGTTGTAGGAATCTGGTTCCTTAGCTTGTCAAACTTGGCAATAAAATCCCTCATTTTACTTTTGGTAGGATCTCTCCTTATTTTTCCTACCAAAATAAGGTCATCTTCTACCTCAGTAGCCAAATCCTGAGCAGCAACAAGGTCTATGTGGCTATCCCATCTCATCAAAAAACTCACTTCAGGTAGCTATGAGTTGATGAAGAAGCATTTAAGGTTTTTATGTGTGGGTTGAGTAATTATAGGAATTTGGTTCCTCAGCTTGTCAAACTTGGCAATGAAATCCCTCATAAGTTCATGAGGTTCCTTTTTCATTTGTGTGAGTTGGGCCAGCAAGGCATGTGCATCTTCTGTAGGCTTGAACTTGGCTTCAAATTTAGCTTTAAGAGTGTCCTAATTGGTCACAGTTTGGGCCTGTAGATGGTAGAACTATTCTGCAATAGTGCCTTGTAGTGTTTCCACAAACAACTTGACTGCTACGTCTTCATACTCCACACCTATCACACCATAGGCTATGTTGAAGGTAGCAATATGTTCATCAAGATGAACTCTCCCATCACCAAATAATTTGGGAAAATTCTTCTTTGAACTGCGTGGAAGCTCATGTAGAGGTGGAGTAAGATTGAGTGGACCAAAAGAGTTACCCCAGGGGCCTTGAACCACCATGATTTGATTATGGAAAAGGGGGATAAAAAATTTGGGTGGAATATGTATAGGCAAAGTTCTGCTAATAGCAAAAAAAGAAACTCTGCCTAGTGTTGGTGCCCTGGTATGGGTAGGAGGAACACTCTTGGATTGTTGAACTTGAAGTTAGGGAGGGAAAAAATTAAAATTGCCCTGGTGCACCAACTCAAAAATAGGGTCAAAAACACCTTGGGCTCTTTGGTTTTTGGTATAGTGTGGAGTTGCTAGATTGAAGAATAATAATGGGAAAGAACTAGCCCTACTTTAGCTTGAAGCTTGAGGCTTCAAATTGCGCACTCTTCCCCAGCAGAGTCACCAAAAAACTGTTAGGTAAATATTTTGTCACCAACTAATTGATGATAAAAATAGGTCTCTTCAACCAAAGCATAGGGAGATTGGTCAGCCAAATGTGTAGGTTTACCACATTAGAGGTGGACAAATCTCTCCTCTCATCAAGGGGAGGTTCCCTTATAAATATGAGGAGCTATATACTCTATATATAACCAAAAAATAACACTCAGGGGTAGGACTACACCATCTATCTCTCTTTTTTTAGAGATGATATTCACAAACAAAGGAGAATTCCTTGTGATAATACTAAAGGCACTTCTCTTCTTTCAAAAGTGGTCTTACAGTAGGGCACAGTAGTTCTTTCAAGTAGTGACAAGTAACTGGTAACAAAGGCGATGTAGTAACCAGCAGACTGAGATGTAGCACAAAGTCTCCACCTTGACTACCCAAGAGTGAAATACGGAGACAATAAGGGCACAAAGTCATCCCAAGGTCCTTTACATATAAACAAAAAATAGACAAACATGCTAAAGGCAATTATAGATAGCATAAAGTCTCTCCACAGTTGGGTTCAAGACACCTTCCTAATTACTCCCATTAGTTCTACTTATTTTAATAAAATGGACAAGAATGCATTGAAGAAATAGACATCATAACAATCTCCTAAAATGACACAAGATATAACTATTGACCATTTTTGGTCCAACAAGCCAAAAAATCGGTCCCCTTCTTCCCCTATTGTTCTATGCCAATTCATTTTTTGATTTTGCACAAGTCTAGGATTTTCTACGGACTCCACAAGATTTTCTACAGACTCTACAAGTCTATTTCTATGGACTCTGCAAGTTTTCTATGGACTCCACAGGAACTTCTACAGACTCTGCAAAAGAATTCTATGGACTCTGCAAGTCCTTTTCTATGAACTCTGTAGGCATGGATTTTCTATGGACTCTGTAGGTCCATTTCTACAGACTCTATAGGTGAAGATTTTGTAGATTCTGCGAGTCTTTCGGCACATGAAGAACCAATTCAAAGAGTGTAAGGTTTTACAAAGCTTCTTCGGACTCTTGTCTGAAGAAATTCAAAAGGAAAGTTAGCATCTTTGAACCGTTGAACCATTGAACTGGTTCAACGCTTCGGTTCAATGATTTAGTTCAATCAGGTTGGTTCAAAGCTTGGTTCAACTGCAATGGTTCATCAGCAAAGTTCAATAGTGAGGTTCAATCAAATGGTTCATCGACTTGGTTTAAGGCTTGGTTCAACTATTTTGGTTCAAACATTTAGTTCGATGCCTTGGTTCAACAACTGTTTAAACCATTGAACTGGTTTAATCAAATGGTTCAATGGTTGGTTCAAAGGAGCAGTTCAAGAAAAGAGTTTAAGAGAGCCTCCTGAAGGACAAGTGCCATTGCAGAGGGCACTTAATCGGCAATAGCACCCTTTGAAAGGGTCATTTCCAAGAATCCCAAAAGGCTTTCTTTCAAAGGGCAGTTGAAAAAGGGGTGCAGTAAAAGATAAAGCAATCCAAATGGCAAAGGGGAGGCGAGTTATTTCCAGAAGGTCACCAAATGATGCAAACAATAAATGGCGTGGCCTATCTTCTCCATTTTTGCATTTATAAGGGGACAAATTGCATGAATATCTATAAAAAGTAGTCTATTTGTAGAAAAGAGGTGCAGCCTATGCTTTCACATTAATGCTTGAACACCAAAGTCAAGATTGGAAATTACATAGCATGGTTCTAGCAGGCCTTTTCCAAAAGAATGACATCAACAACAGTGACTTCTTCCTCCTGAGGCTCAGAGTGCACATGGGCCAGCTTGCAAAAAGAGTGCCACAATCTTTTCCAGAGGGTGCCAAGTTCTCTTCTCTTTCTATATATTGTAAACTTCTCATTCTGAGAAAGATCCATCTCTCAGTCTTAAGGCAAAACTCTACCCAAAAATCTCTCGAGCTTATAAGGCAAAACTCTGCCAAATTTTACCTTGAATTACGCCTTAGCATTTTTACCTCCATCTAGACTTGCACTCAAGCACATGTCTATGTTTTCTTTTTATGCTAATTCATTTCCTTTTATGCTTCTCACGGATCAATTCTAGCATGTCTAGTGCATTGGGAAGTTTCTTTTCTGTAGGTCTGCCAAAAGTGTCTATAGTAGGAATATAGGTGCATGTGAATAGGCTGCCAAAGTGTGTCTCAGAACACCTTCAATATTTCCTTCCTCCCTATTTTTCCACTGACCCCTAGCTCACTATTGTAGAAGAGTTTCCCACATCAGATGAAGTGTATAGGCACTCCTTGGTGAAAAGTGTATATTCAGGCTGGGTGGGTCATCATTTTGGTGTATCACCTTTTTTATTTTTAGGTTTAGGTTCTATTTTTAGCATCTCTCTCTCTTTTCATCCCCCCCTTTTTACATTTATTTTTTAGCAGTAGAAGAAACTAGGGCCTAAAAGATACATCAAAGGGAGCTAGCCCTTATCTAGATACTCTCCCCTCCAGCTTCAGTGATCCCATAGGCGAGAAGGGAGTTTCCATTTTGACATGTGGAAGGTAGGAGCTAGGTGTCCTACCCTAGGTGCAATCCACTATGTCAATAATTTTTGGCACGCCTGATGGGACCAACTAGGACAAGTTCTGTCCAAAGAGTTGAAGAATTTTTGGTGTGTTCTTCAACCAACCAGCCTTTGGAGGCTTTTGCATCAACGCCAATGGTGACTCCGAGTTGAATTAGCTAGTTAAGCAGCCTAGTGCCATCAAGAAAATATTATTTTTGTATGTATAATTCCTTTGTGAAAAATCATGGGCCTTGTATTCCTTCATATGAATTTAATCAAGCTCAAGGTTTTTATGCAATCCCCTTAAGTAGCCCTCCTAGTTGCCTTTCAATGAAAATGGAAAATTATAATTTCGAGGTCTTTCACCCTGATGGCACGCTCCTAACTTAGAAGGAAATAGTGGAATCATGGGGCAGGAAAGAGGAGAAGAAAGGTTTTGCTCAAAACCTTGAAGAAGATGAGCTCAAGGTTTTTATGTAATCCCCTTAAGTAGCCCTCCTAGTTGCCTTTCAATGAAAAGGGAAAATTCTAATTTCGAGGTCTTTCACCCTGATGGCACACTCCTGACTTAGAAGGAAATAGTGGAATCATGGGGCAGGAAAGAGGAGAAGAAAGGTTTTGCTCAAAACCTTGAATAAGATGAGGCTATTCCTGCTCATGATGATGCTGGTGACCTCTAGGAAAGGCACTTCTAAGAGGATATAGCTAGAATAATTGCAAAGTTGGAATCCAGAGAGAGATTCCTTAGCCAATGTGTGATGGACGGTTTAGACCCAATGGCACATTCCATGTCTGAACACACCCCATCTACACACCTCCAAGAGAGCTATCAGGCCACACATGATATTGATGAAGTGCTAACCAAATGGAAGGAGGAGAATCATTTGATTCTAGCTCAAGGACTGCCTCCTCTTCCACACAATTTTTCCACTTCACCCCTTCTCAAGGAGGAACCTATTTTGCAGGAGGTGAGTGAGGAAGAAAAGATCCAATTTGTAGCTCTTCAAGAGGCTATCATGAGTGATAACAAAGAATAAATCATCATCGATTCTCCTTGTGATGACATCATTAGCAATGGAGAAGACTCAGGTCATGCATACATGCAGATGTTTCAAAAATATGAAGAGGAACATAAGCATGGTGAGCTCTCTCCTCCTTTGTTTGATGAACTTCTTTATTGTTTCGATGAGGAAGATGACTATGCCAAGGATCCTAAATTGGAGGAGGACTAGATGGATGCCTTTGAACATCTAGAAACTCTGGTCCTTGAGCAGGAAAAGGAAAGGTTGGTCTCCCTTGAGGAAAGCCTTATAGAAGAAACTTTTGAACAAAGAGGTCATGTTCTGTGGGATGAGCAATCAGTTTGTGATTACATTTTAGACATCACAATAGTCACCCTTTTTCAAGAAATATTTGAGGGAAAGATGATGACTTTGACATGGTTTTTGATGAAGTAGAAGGAAATGGGTCAAACCATGATGCACTGTAAAGGGACCATGCATAATAAGAGGCTTATGGTGATGAGCCAATAGCCATAGATTTCTTGGTGAAACTCACCAGCATGAAGGACCAGCATTCAAAAAGCTTCTAGGAACAAAAGGAATACATGTATATTGGAAGCATGTTTGAGTCTGATTCACTTAGATATAAGCCAATCCAGGTGGCAGGCAAGAGGAGCAGGTCACCAAATCTCCTTTTCATTCAGCCACTTGTCTGGCACCATAAGTCTTCTTGCCAGGAAGGGGAATTGGGAAGTTTTCCCTTTGATCTAGGAAGGAGGCAGATATACATGGTTAGCTATATATAGTATTTTTCTTTCAGTTTCTTTCCTACTTTCCCTAAAGTGCAATTTACACAAGTAGTGTTTTTAGCCTTTTGTGTGTTTTCATTTATGTGTGGGGTAAAGGCTCATGATTGATTCTTAGATATTTTGGGGCTGTTGCTAACTTTGTTCAAGCTACATCTGACTCTATTCCCAATGGACTTAAAGGCAACTGATCTCTAAGCATAGCTGGCATGCTTCCCCTGGGAGTCACCAATTTGTTGACCATTTTTGGTCTAACAGGCCAAAAAATCAGTCCCCTTCTTCCCCTGTTGTTCTAGGCCAATTCATTTTTTGATTTTGCACAAGTCTGGGATTTTCTACGGACTCCACAATATTTTTTATGGACTCTACAGGTCTATTTCTATGGACTCCATAGGAACTTTTATGGACTCTATAGAAGATTTCTATAGACTCTGCATGTCCTTTTCTATGAACTCTACATGCATGGATTTTTTACAGACTCTGCAGGTCCATTTCTATGGACTCTACAAGTGAAGATTCTATGGATTCTGCAGGTGAGTCTTTTGGCACATGAAGAACTAGTTCAAAGAGTGTAAGGTTTTACAAAGCTTCTTCGGCCTCTTGTCTGAATAAATTCACAAGGAAAGTTAGCATCTTTGAACCGTTGAACCATTGAACCAGTTTAATGCTTCAGTTCAATGCTTTAGTTCAGTCAACTTGGTTTAAAGCTTGGTTCAACTACAATGTTTCATCAACAAAGTTCATTGGCAAAGTTCAATGGTGAGGTTCAATCAAATGGTTCATCGACTTGGTTCAAGGCTTGGTTCAACTATTTTGGTTCAAACATTCGGTTCGATGCCTTGGTTCAACAATCGTTGAACCATTGAACTGGTTCAATAAAATGGTTCAACGGTTGGTTCAATGGAGCAGTTCAAGCAAAGAATTCAAGAGAGCCTCTCAAAGGACAAGTGCCCTTGCAGAGGGCACTTGGTTGACAACAACACCCTTCAGAAGGGTCATTTCCAAGAATCTCGAAAGGGTTTTTTTCAAACAACAGTTGAAAAAGGGGTGCAAGAAAAGACAAAGTAGTCCAAGTGGAAAAGGGGAGGCAAGTTATTTCTAGATGGTCACCAAACGGTGCAAACAGTAAATGGTGCAGCCTATCTTCTCCATTTTTGCATTTATAAGGGGGAAAACTACGTGAATATCTAGAAAAAGTAATCTATTTGTAGAAAAGAGGTGTAGCCCATGCTTTCACATTAATGCTTGAATGCCAAATTCAAGATCAATGATTACATAGCATGGTTCCAATAGGCCTTTTCTAGAAGAATGACATCAGTAACAGTGACTTCCTCCTCTCGAGGCTCAGAGCGCACATGGGCCAGCTTGAAAAAAGAGCACCAAAGTCTTTTCCAAAAAGTGCCAAGTTATCTTCTCTTTCTATATATTGTAAACTTCTCATTTTGAGAAAGATCCATCTCTCAGCCTTAAGGCAAAACTCTGCCCAAAAATCTCTCAGGCTTGTAGGGTACAACTCTGCCAGATTTTACCTTGGATCAGGACTTAGCATTTTTACCTCCATCTGGACTTGCACTCAATCACATGTCTATGTTTTCTTTTTGTGTTAAGTCATTTCCTTTTATGCTTCTCATAGATCGATTCCAGCATGTCTAGCACATTGTGAAGTTTCTTTTCTACAAGTCTACTAGAAGTGTCTACAGTAGGAATATAGGCGCATGTGAATAGGCTGCCAAGGTGTGTCTCAGAACACCTTTTATAGTTCCTTCCTCCTTGTTTTTCTATGGACCCCTAGCTCACTATTGCAAAAGAGTTTCCCACATCAGATGAAGTGTATAGGTGCTCCTTCTTGGTGAAAAGTGTATATTTGAGCTGGGTGGGTCATCATTTTGGTGTATCACCTTTTTTATTTTTAGGTTTATGTTTTATTTTTAGCATCTCTCTCTCTTTTCATCCCCCCTTTTTACATTTATTTGTTAGCAGTAGGAGAAACCAAGGCCTAAAAGATACATCAAAGGTAGCTAGCCCTTATCTAGAGACTCTCCCCTCTAGCTTCACTAGTCCCACAGGTGAGAGGGGAGTTTCCATTTTGACGTGTGGAAGGTAGGAGTTAGGCATCCTACCCTAGGTGCAATCCACTGCATCAATAATAACAGCATAAAGTCTGAAAGTAACTTGCTTTCTCATTCAGATAAAGTAATATGATCAATAATCTGAGCTCAAAGTCTCAATAATCGCCTCTCAATTTTGGCAGAGTTTCACTTATATAATGGAAAAGGTCCCCTTTGCATAAAATAAGAGATTATAATATATGGTAGCCAAGAAAGGCTTGGTACTTTGTTCCATGGAATGGCCCATGATGCATTTAATGCCTTGAATGCATTTCTAGTTCTATCAAGGGGCCATGCTTGGAATAGTGCATCAGCCTTAACTATGGTGTGCCAATTCATCTAATATCTCTCTTCCAAAGTATAGGTCACCTAGTCCTTTCCTTCTTATTTGTGTAGCTATCAACTTTGCCTTTACTTCATAGAAGAAAAATAGGCTATGTCTTTGATTTGGTGTGCTCATATGACTATTTGGTGAACTGTTTCACCTACCAAAAGTAACTCTCTCATAGATATTTAAATATATTATGTAGCCTTCTCTTCTTTCCTACTGCAAGGGGAGCTCTCGGGCTATCTTCTTCAACTGGTCGCTTGGTTCATCCTTCAATTTTTGCACTATATTTAAAAATTAATGGATATTCCATTACATTAAATTTGACATCCACAGGGACGCCAATGGTTGTTGGTTGTTTGAACCATATTGAACCATGAACCTTTGAAAGTTCATTGGTTTAATAGTTTAACAGTTCAAGCAATCTTTATTAGTTCTTTTGTTCCATCGCTTCTCTGGTTCAATCGCTTCCTTGCTCTTTGGTTGAACCATCCCTTTGAACTGGTCTCTAGAATCATCTGTGTTATTCCTTTGCTTAGATTTGTCTTTGAACCTTTGAACCTATGAACCATTTTGGTTCAAGGTTCAACGGTTCAATGTCTTTCTTAGAATCCTTTGTTTTTGGCTAAGTCTTTTGAAGCCTTGAAATTCCTTCAGCTCTTATGTCTTTGGAATGCCCTGAAGGGAAGGTGTCCCTTCAGGTCTCTAAGAAAGGTCCATTTTTTGTGTGTTGAGAGCCCCCTGCAAGGGTACCTACCCTTTGAGATTCTTTGGGTGGCCTTTTCCTTCATTTACTTCAAATAAAATGTCTAAAGGAATTCCTTCGAACATTTTGTCCGAAGGAATTCTTCCCTTGCCTTAGCCATTTTTCCATCAGGCTTTTAACTATTCCTTCAGAAAAAATGTCTAAAGGAATTCCTTTAGACAATTTTTCTGAGGATTTGCCTTTGTCAAATTCTTCCACAGGAAAATCTTTCCAAATGAATTCTTTTGGTTCCTTTACTTGGTAATTTCCTTGGACAAAAAGTTTGAAGGAAATCTTCTCTTTCAGCCTTCTCTTTGATCTTTGAACCAATGTTCCCTACCCTCCGCAAGGGTACCTACCTTTAGTTCACTACCCTCTGCAAGGGCACTTGTTCTTTCAGCTTTGGGGTAGTCCTTTGAACTGACTGATTGAACCAACTGATTGAACCAACTTTGGTTCAATAGTTCAACAGTTCAATCTTGCATTTAAAACCTTCTTTTCTTCTAAGTCTTTTGATCTCTTCAAACCCGTTGAACCCATTGAACCATTTTTGTTCAAGGTTCAACGATTTAATGGTTCAATGGTTCATTCTTTTGTTCTTCAAAGCCTTCTTTTCTTCTAAGTCTTACAAAGCCATTGAACTTTGTTGTCCCCAAAAAATGTCACTCATTTTTGGGACAACATTTAAACTATTTTGGTCCTATAGACCAAAATCCTCTCTTCCCTTTTCAAAAATTTGTTCTGTGCATTCAAATTCTCCATTCTTCAAGCTTTTCAAAAATCTAGGACTCCGCAGGCTCCTTTCTACAGACTCCACAAGCGGTATTCTATGGACTCTTTCAAGGCTCGAGAGACTTAGAGAAAACTATGAACTCTGCACGTAGAAATTCTATGAACTCATTTCTACGGACTCCCCTAGTTCTATGAACTTGAATGTATGGACTCTACAGGTTAGTTTCTATGGACTTTGTAGGAAAGAAATAGGTTCAGCGGCTTTATCAGGTAAATTCTCTCAAAGAAACAAGCTCTCAACACTTAGGCGATGAGCGAGTTAGACCGTTTCAAAGGCTGAGTGAACAAAGGAATTCCTTCAGAAAGGTTTTCCATGGAAAATTTGTTAAGGCAATTCCTTTGGACAAAATTTCTGAAGGAATTCCTTCGGACATTTGTTCAAAGGAATAAACCCGATCAAAGAGAAAATCCCACGAGAAAATGGCCAAGGCAAAAAAAGACAAAGTGAAGGAAAGATTTCCTTTAGACATTTTTTCTGAGGGAATTAAAGCCCGAAGGCCACATAGAAGATCCTAAAAGGTAGGTACCCTCACGAGGGACACTCGAAACTCAAAAAATAAACTTTCTTTCAAGACCCTAAAGGGCAAGTTCCCTCTAGGAAAGATCAAACCTCAAAGTGTAGCAGAAGCTGCCATGTGTCCCTTATAAAATCAAAGTGGAAGCTACCAAGTGTCATCTATCGGGACATAGTTCTTAGTAAGTTTCAAAGTAGCAGAATGTAGCACGTGTCCCGTTATAACTCAATGGAGCGCGACAAGTGTTTGCATCCACATTTCAGTTTCTAATAAGTTTTAAAGCTTATTCTGATAAGCTTCTCTCAAAGTTTAGTGGAAGATGCCAAGTGTCATCTGCTGAGACCTATTATAATTTGCTTCTAAAAGTGACAAAAGTCACCACGTGTCCCTAGTAAAACATGGTGGAAGATGCCAAGTGTCAACATCCATAGCTTCTTCCTTTTATTAAAGACTATGGTGGGCCTTGGGTGAGTTGTAAAATTAAGCAGAGTGTGCCAAGTGTCATCGTCCACGTGAATCTAAATGAGCCCTAAATGTTTCTCTAGTGTTTCTAAGAGCTCGGCGGAAGCCACCACGTGTCATCTTCCATGGGACTCTCAAAAGACATCTAAAGCTTATATAAGTTAAGTAGATGCTACCACATGTCCTCACCTATTTCATAGTGGAACATGCCATGTGTCACTTGTTGAGATTAGCAAAAAGCAGCCAGAGCAAGCGAGAAAGACATGAAGGAATTGCTAAGGAGGATGATGGGCCCACAACCATTAAATTTAGGGCAACCAACTAGTTGTTGGCTTTCAAATGATGACGGACCCAAACACATTTAAAGACCTTCAAGGCAAAAGGAAGAACCACCGAGAGGAGGAACCAAAGGAATCAAAAAGGAGAAAAGATAGCTCGAGGACTCAAATCATAGTAGAAAGAGGGAGAGGCTAAAATATCTACACAGTAGTTATTCCAATAGGTGGAATAGTCCATAAAGTAGATATTTTTACTAGAAAACATTGAAGACATGGCCTATTTATCTTCCTTAGAGTAAAGACAAAATGGACAGCTACACAGACACCAGATGAATCGACATGTCATAGTTAAGATAGCTACCCTGTTCCAGCATGCCCCCCTAATAGAATTGAAAATGCATTCAAGCCATTGAATGCACAACATGGGCCATTCCATGGAACAAAGTGCCAAGAGACTTCTTGGCTGCTATATATTGTATTCTCTTATGTTATTTTATGGGAGATCTTCATGTTACCAAAAGTAAAACTCTACCCAAATTGAAAGGCATTACTAAGACTTTGAGCTCATATTGTTAATCATATTTCTTTGTTTGAATAAAAAAATCAAGTTACTTTCAAACTGTGTGCTGTTATAGCTTATGTCATTCTAGGAGATTGTTCTTATGTCTATTTCCTGAATGTGTTCTTGTTTATTCAATTTAACAAGAAAAACTAGTGGAAGTAATCAGGAAGGTGTCCTGAAGCCAATTATGGAGAGACTTTGTGCCCCCATAATTGCCTTTAGTGTGTTTTCTTTATGTTCTTGTGTAAAGAATCTTGGGATGAATTTGTGCCCTCATTATCCTTCATATTATCTTCCTGTGTAAAGGATCTTGGGATGACTTTGTGCCCTCATTATCCTTCGTATTTTACTCTTGGGCAGTCGAGGTGGAGACTTTGTGCTACATCTCAGTCTGTTGGTTACTACACCTTTGGTTACCAGTTACTTGTCACTACCTAAAATAACTCCTACTGTCTCTTGTAAGATCACTTCTGAAAGAAGAGAAGTGCCTTTAGTGTCTTCACCAAGATTTTCTCTTCTATTTGTAAACATCATCTCTAAAAAAAGAGAGATAAATGGTGTTATCCTACCCCTGAGTGTTATTTTTTGCATATATATATATATATAGTATATAGCTCCTCATAGTTATAAGGGAACCTCCCCTTGATGAGAGGAGAGATTTGTCCCCTTTTTATGTGGTAAACCTGCACATTTGGATGACCAATCTCCCTATGTTATGGTTGAAGAGACCTATTTTGCTCATCAGTTAGCTGGTGACAAAATATTCACCCAACAATTTTTGGCAACTCTGCTGGGGACTCGAACAAGCAATTCTTATCCTTATCTATTACATATTCTGGCGACTCTGTTATGTGTCTTACCCATTATCATTTTAGCCTTACCATCTTCCTCCATCTACATTATATTATCTAGTCTACAAAACCAGAGCCACTAGGGAAGGACACACAGTTTGAAGCCTCAAGCTTCAAGCTAAAGCAAGACCAGTCCCTTCTCATTTTTATCCTACAATCTGGCAACTCCATGCTATACCAGAAGCTAGAGAGCCCAAGGTGCTATTGATCCTATTTTTGAGTTGGTGTAGTAGGGAAATTTTGATTTGTTCCCTCCCTAACTTCAAGTTCAAAGATCTAGGAGTGTTGCTCCTACCCGTACCAGGTCACCAACATAAGGTAGAGATACTTTTTCTACTGTCAGTAGAGCTTTTCCTACAAATACTCCACCTATATTTTTTATCCCTCTTTTTCATAATCCCATCATGGTAGTTCAAGGCCCCTGGGGTAACTCATTTGGCCCACTCAACCTCACTCCACCTCTACATGAACTTCCACACAGCTCATTAAAGAATTTCCCCAAATTCTTTGGTGATGGAAGAGTTCATCTTAATGAACACATTACAGCATTCAACATAGCCTGTGGTGTGATAGGCATGGAATTTGAAGATGTGGCAGTCAGGCTTTTCATGGAAACACTACAAGGTGCTGCTACAGACTGGTTCTACTATCTGTAGGCTCGATCAGTGACTGATTGGGACACACTCAAAGCTAAATTTAAAGCAAGGTTTAAGCCTATAGAAGATGCACATGTCTTGCTAGCCTAGCTCACACAGATGAAGAAGGAACCTCATGAACCTAGGAGGGATTTCATCGCTAATTTTGCCAAGCTCAAGAACAGAATTCTTGTAATTGCTCAGCCAACACCTAAAAACTTCAAATGCTTCTTCATCAACTCACAGCTTCCTGAAGTGAGTTTTTTGTCGAGACGTGCTAGCCACATAAACCTTGAGGCTGCTCAAGACTTGGCTACTAAGGTAGAAGATGACCTTATCTTGTTAGGGAAGATAAGGAGAGACCCAAATAGAGGTAAATCCTCTTCATCTTCTGAATATCCATTTACAGGCACCATGGATCAAATGGTGCAAAATCTGGTAAATGAACTACTAACCTTGAAAAGACAAATGGCCCAAGGTATGTCTACTCCTACTAATCAGGATATGCCAAGGATGACATTTTAGAACCAGTCATATCAAGGCAATGCTACCATTAATCAAGGGTAGCCAAATCATCTTCCTCCCCCATAGAGGAACCTTGCCCTTGAAGCACCTCCGACCAACTCAGCAGTTGGATATCTAGAAATAAAACATGATTTCTCTTTCCAACCTAAATTTTATCAAGAAAATGATGTTGATCTCTTCACGGAGGATCAAGAAGAGTCAACTGGTGACTCCCACATTGGTTTATTAAATTAACAGGATGAACCCAGAAGTAAAGGTGAAGCAGTCGAGGGATCATACATAGTATTCACCCAGTCCAAGAATTAGTCAACCTAGCAAGATGATAAAGAAAGAATAGAGGATCAAGCTCAACCAATAATTTCAATTTCCAAGCATGGAACCACTCTGCCTTTCCAGCCAAAGGACCTGGTGGTTGCTAAAAAAGTAAGTACCCCAAACATTTTGCACCTTTAAATTCATAGGCCAGTCCTCCCCCTCTCAAAAACCAAAAGGATGAAATCCCATCCTCTCTTCCTAGTCTATTTTAATCATTTGACATAATTGACCATGTCAAGAAAACCAAAATTCAAATGACTAAATTTGAATTCCTACAAGCCAACCCTGACAGTTGGACAGGTTGGTGGAGTGTGTGAAGAATACAGTCGTCCTTGCAAGACAAGAGATTAGAAAAGTAACTCATGATCCTCCAAGGAACATGCTCATCCCAAACAATCTTGTCATTACTCCTCCTATTTCCCCTAGGAAAGTAGAGCCTTTCTATGTTTCCCTATTGATAAACAGTCACAAGCTGAACAACTGCATCATTGATTCCAATGCATCTGACAACGTCATGCCTACCAAAGTGGTAGAGTCTCTTGGTCTCACACTGACCAAGACATTTGGGAGATGTTTCTCCATGGAGAAAAAACAAGTTCCACTATTGGGATAGATCAAGGATGCCCAATTTTCATTTGCAGCATTCCTAGACAAGAGAATCAAGATGATAGGCTTGGTGATTGACGTCTCAGCCTCATACGGCATTCTGCTGGGATGAAATTTCTACAAGGATGTTGGAGGAGAGTTGAGCATGGACCTATCTGAGAAAAGGATCCCTGTCAAAGGCATCATGAAGAGATTTCTCCCTAAAAAGGAGGCAAAATATGTTGTCACTCAGACATCAACACCTAAAGCTCAGATTCTATTTGAGTCTTCAGGCAGGGGTAATTACTTCTTAACCACAGAGGATGTTCATGTTTCAACAAATGAAAGTCCTAAAGGTGGTAATATAAAAATTGATTCAATCAAAACATCAAAAGAATCGGTAGGGTGCGAAGTATAAATGAAAAAGGATCTTTCATCTCTAATGAAGAAAATTTTGATAGAAGATCAATTTCTAATGATGTTGGATTTGGGAATTTGATGGCAGCAATTCCTCTATCAGTGTTGGAGCTAGGATGGTGTTGATATCTCCTCAAGGGGATATTCTTCCTCCTTCACATGAGTTGTAGTTTAGTAACACCAATAACACTGTTGAGTATGAATCTTTGTTACTCAGGTTGAAAGCTACTCAAGAAAAAGATGTCAAACACCTTCACGACAAAGGAGATGTTGAGTCAGTGGTTTGTCAGATATTTGATGTTGACAATCAAGATATGTGTTGGACTGAACTAGAAGAACAATAAGCTATGGTAGTGGACCATACTATTACACGCCAAAGTTAGGAGGAGGAAATTTTCACTAAGAGAGCAAAGAGTTATGGTTTTTAGATTAAAGACCACGTTTTTCCATGGGGCAAGAAGAGAGAACCAAAAGGAGTGCACAGAAAATGTGATTCTTAGTGGAGAGTTCCATTTTCCCATCATTGATTCTGGGGATAAAATGGTTTCCTACTAGTTTATAAAGATGGAACACCATTTTCATGGTCTCACAATGGGCAGTGTCTGAATCACTTTAATTCTTAAAGTATCAGATAAGTTCACCTGTACATATGTATATTTGTATAGTCTTTAGTTCTATTTTGTGTTGTTCATTTTCATTTTTGGTGCATTTATTTTTGGTATCATGACTCCATATCCCAATGGCATACTTTAAAGGCACTAGAGATTTTGGTTTTTACTCCCCTCAACTGTTTCAAGTTTTCAACTGAAGGAAGTTCCCCAACTGGAGCCAGCTTTTGTCCCCAAAAAATGTCACTCATTTTTGGGACAACATTTGAACTATTTTGGTCCTACAGACCAAAATCCTCTCTTCCCTTTTTGAAATTTTTTTCTATGCATTCAAATTCTCCATTCTTCAAGATTTTCATAAATCTATAGACTCTACAGGCTCATTTCTACAGACTCTACAGACAGGATTCTATGGACTCTTTCAAGGCTCAAGAGACTTAGAGAAAACTACAGACTCTATGAGTAGAAATTCTATGAACTCATTTCTACAGACTCCCCCAGTTCTATGAACTTGAATATACGAACTCTATAGGTTAGTTTCTATGGACTCTGTAGGAAATAAATAGGTTCAGCGGCTTTAGCAGGTAAATTCTCTCAAAGAAACAAGCTCTCAACACTTAGGTGATGAGTGAGTTTGACCGTTTCAAAGGCTGAGCAAAAAAGGAATTCCTTCAAAAAGGTTTTCCATGGCAAAGTTGTTAAGGTGATTCCTTTAGACATTTGTCTAAAGGAATAAACCCAACTAAAGAGAAAAGCCTACGAGAAAATGGCCAAGGTGAAAAAAGACAAAGTGAAGGAAAGATTTCCTTCAGACATTTTATCTAAAGGAATTAAAGCCTGAAGGCCACCTAGAAGATCCCAAAGGGTAGGTACCCTCACAGGAGACACTCGACACTCAAAAAATGAACCATCTTTCAAGACCCTGAAGGGTAGGTTCCCTCTAGGAAAGATCAAACCTCAAAGTGTAGCGGAAGCCACCACGTGTCCCTTATAAAGTCAAAGTGGAAGCTACCAAGTGTCATCTATTAGGACACAATTTCTAGTAAGTTTCAAAGCAATGGAATGTGCCACATGTCCTATTATAACTCAGTGGAGTGTGACAAGTGTCTACATCCATGTTTCAGATTCTAATAAGTTTCAAAGCTTATTATGATAAGCTTCTCTCAAAGTTCAGTGGAAGCTGCCAAGTGTCATCTATCGAGACCTATTATAATTTGCTTCTAAAAGTGGCAGAAGTCACCATGTGTCCCTAGTAAAACATGGTAGAACTGCCAAGTGTCAACATCCGCATCTTCTTCCTTTTATTGAGTAAGGACTATGGTGGGCCCTGGGTGAGTTTCAAAAGTAAGAAGAGTGCACCAAGTGTCATCATCTGCATGAATCTAAATGAGCCCCAAATGTTTCTCTAGTGTTTCTAGGAGCTCAGTGGAATCCACCATGTGTCATCTTTTATGAGACTCTCAAAAGACATCTAAAGCTTATATAAGTTAAGTGGATGCTACCACATGTCCTCACCTATTTCATAGCAGAACACGCCATGTGTCACTTGTTGAGATTAGTGGAAAGTAGCTAGAGCAAGCAGGAAAGACACGAAGGAATTACTAAGGAGGATGACGGGCCTGCAACCATCAAATTTAGGGCAACCAACTAGTCATTGGCTTTCAAATGATGACAAACCCAAATGCATTCAAAGACCTTCAGGGCGAAAGGAAGAACTGCTGAGATGAGGAACCAAAGGAATCAAAAAGGAGAAAAGATAGCTCGAGGGCTCAAATCATAGAAGAAAGAGGGAGAGGCCAAAATATCTACACAATAGTTATTCCAGTAGGTGGAACAACCTGCAAAGTAGATATTTTGACTAGAAAACATTGAAGACATGGCCTATTTATCTCACTTGGAGTAAAGACAAAATAGACAGCTGCACAGACACCAGATGATCTAGACCTAGGAGAAGACATTTGAGATGAATCAACATGCCATAGTTAAGACAACCACCTTATTCCAGCATGCCCCCCTAGATAGAACTGAAAATGCATTCAAGGCATTGAATGCATAGCATGGGCCATTCCATGGAAAAAAGTGCCA
This sequence comes from Torreya grandis, assembly GCA_037957365.1. Classification (NCBI taxonomy): domain Eukaryota; kingdom Viridiplantae; phylum Streptophyta; class Pinopsida; order Cupressales; family Taxaceae; genus Torreya; species Torreya grandis. Next base: position 371,730 of record JARHVA010000436.1, read on the forward strand.
AGCCTTCTTGGCTGCTATATATTGTATTCTCTTATGTCATTTTAACGGAGATCTTCTCATTACCAGAAGCAAAACTCTACCCAAATTGAAAGGCATTACTGAGACTTTGAGCTCAAATTATTGATCATATTTCTTTGTTTGAATCAAAAAGCAAGTTACTTTCATAATTTGTGTTGTTATAGCTTGTGTCATTCTAGGATATTGTTCTTATGTCTATTTCCTGAATGTATTCTTGTTTATTCAATTTAACAATTAGAACTAGTGGAAGTAATTAGGAAGGTGTCCTAAAGTCAACTGTGGAGAGACTTTTTGCCCCCATAATTTCCTTTAGTGTGTTTTCTTTTTGTTCTTGTGTAAAGAATCTTGGGACAACTTTGTGCCCTCATTATCCTTCATATTCTATTCCTGTGTAAAGGATTTTGGGATGACTTTTTGCCCTCATTATCCTTTGTATTTCACTCTTGGGTAGTTGAGGTGGAGACTTTGTGCTACATCTGAGTCTGTTGGTTACTACAACTTTAGTTATTAGTTACTTGTCACTACATGAAAGAACTCCTGCTGTCTCTTGCAAGATCACTTATGATAGAAGAGAAGTGCCTTCAGTGTCTTCACCAAGATTTTCTCCTTTATTTGTGAACATCATCTCTAAAAAAAAAGAGATGGATGGTGTTATCCTACCCTTGAGTATTATTTTCTGCATATATATATATAGTATATAACTCCTCATAGTTATAAGGGAACCTCCCCTTGATGAGAGGAGAGATTTTTCCCATTTTGATGTGGTAAACCCACACATATAGATGACCAATCTCCCTATGCTATGGTTGAAGAGACCTATTTTGCTCATCAGTTAGCTGGTGATAAAATAGTCACCCAACAAACTTGTTGAAGCGGTTGAACTTTGAACTTGTACTGAAGTGCTTAACTTCCTTAAACTTGCCGACATCGTTGAACCTTTGAACCCATTGAACCATTAAACCTTTTGGAAGTAGGGTTCAATGGTTTAATGGTTCAATCCTTCCTTTGAAGCTTGTAGATGAACATTTTTGGTTGAACCAAGGCGTTGAACCAATCTTGAAATTGTCTAAGTGTTAGGAACTTGTTCCTTTGTGAGAAATTGTATTCGAAGCCATTAAACCTATTGAACCTGCTATTCCCTTAACTAAAAAAGCTTGAAGAATGAATAGTTTCAATGCTCAGAACAATTTTTTGAGAAGGGAAGAGATAATTTTGGCTTGTATGACCAAAATAGTTTATATGTTGTCCAAAAAATGAGTAACAAATTTTGGGAACAACAGCTAGGATAGTGATATTTGGTATAATATACTTTAAAATTACATAAGGACAGTTTCCACAAACATTTAATGGTTTTTGTTTCTATAGGTGTCTAAGCATTTGCTATTAGCATCTAGTATATTTTGACAATTTGTTTCCTAAGTTGAGTAATCATAGATCCATTTCAAATTATTTCATGTGACTATGTAGAAATAGTGAGAAATACATAATATAATATTAGATGATTACCTTATCCTTTGTTCAATTTTATATGAAGTTAAATCATTCTATATTTATCAATTCATATTTGTTTATTTTATGTTATATATTAACAATTTTAATTTCAATAGTTTTTTTCCTATTTAGATCACTATATACAAAATAATTTAAAATGTTATCTAAAGAATAAATATTATAGAGACAAAATTCCAACAAAACATGGATCAAATAAGGGGACAAAAATATGAAATTATTTCATCAATCCACCTTGGCTTGTAGAAATTAAAACTATATCATTGATATTCATAAAGGTTATGGTCAAACAACCCAAAATATTTTGGAAATTAGAGAGGAAATGTTTAACTTATTTAAGGGTATATACACAAAGTTGAGGGATAAAAAAAGTGACATAATGAAAAATAGAAATCATTTTTCATAAGGGGCATACACCCTTTTTCTTTAAAACCAATGCAAGAATGAGGTTGGGTCGGTCCCAACCCTAAAGGGCTTATGCCCTTTGTAAAGGGTGTGTATCGTTTACATAGGTCATACGCCATTTTCAAGCCATGTATTTTTTTTTTTCAATTAAACATTTGAAATCCATGTATTTTTTCCTATTTTGTAATTAGATGTATTTTATTTGTAAGGATATATTTAGTAAAATAAATGTTAAGTATAAGTTTACATTTAATTTTATATTACATTTTATGGAACACAAAATGTAATATAATATTAAATGTAAACTTATACTTTAAATTTATTTTACTAAATTTAACAAATTAGGGCCACTCAACATCTTTTAAAATTGATTACAGAGCTATAGGAGTTACCATTTAGAAGTTATTTTTTTCAAATTTCATTCCAATCAATACTTAGTTTTTAGGATTTTAATATCATGAGATATAATGAGAAACAAGGTTACAAATCATCTTACGTATGTAATAGATCTATACCATTGAGGATTACATGTTTGTTTTACCTACTTAAGTATTCCCTATCTACTTTATCTACTTGAGTATGCTCTATTTGATTAAATAACCAATTCATGGCTTGATCTCAAGTAATATGCCCTACCTAAATACACAAGCCATATATTGATATTTACTATACCCTACTAGTGTTAGATTAAGTGTTCCACTAACTCAACCTAGTCTTCTTCAATGTCCTCTAGAAACTTGCTTGCAATTAGGTCTCTTCCTAACAATAAATTATCTCTTGGTCTATCACAAAAGGTCTTATTAGTATTGGTATTGAAAGACTACTAACCTTATTCTTTACTATTATCTCTTGACTTCTTAGCCTCTATACTCAGATCAAAAATCACTTTCAATGACTTAAAATAGGGTACTCAGTCCCAAGATAGTAATCTACCTTCAAGAAAAACCTTTCTTTCACTCCTAAAGCACTTAATTGTACATCCTCACTTATTTGAACAATACATTGAAGGTTTCACCAATTATTTGACTCAATATTATTAGTGCATGAATAACTTCAATTCAAAACTTAGATGACAACAACTCTACCCTTTATAGGCCTATTAGGCCAAATTATACCTCTTAAGGACTTGATACAAAGAGGCCTACAACTACCTTATTTTTTGGACTCATTCAATTCAAAAACTTAATGACAATATCAATACAATGATACAATACTCATAGGTGTCTTTACATAATCTCAAGATGCCAATTAGATCACCAAAGTGTCCAAAAAGTTGACTACTTATCCTAAGCACTACTATAATATTGTGTATAGGCATATTTGGTCTTGAAAAGGTGTTATTAATCTAATATCATCAAAGGATTATTATAAATCTTTATTAATATGTTTGGAGACTATCTCTGAGGATAAGAAACCAATTTCCTTTATTACTTTCTTAATAATTATGATTCAATGGAAACTTTACTCTTTAGGTCTGAATGGCCTAATCTACTTAATTGGAAGGATATTGACTTGGCTTAGCTATCAAATTATTTAAATCACTTTACTTGTAATTATTCTATAGTGTTTACATAATAAATTAGACCTTAATATGAGGTTTATACTCAATCAACAAAGTTGGAGATGTATTATACTTGGAGTTTACTATTTTTGCCTTGAAATCTTCTTAACAACCTTGTTCTCAACTTAGAAAATGAACTTTAATTAATGGTTCTATCAATATGCATAAATGAATAACCTAAAACATGAAACCTATAACATATATATATATATATATATATTTTAATGATACATTCATTCATACATTACATCTACCACATACATGGTACTACATATAGGTATTCAGTCACTCATACATGACATTTTTATGTGGTCATGATATGGTCACTCATATTGGACATAAATGTATTTAATAACCCTAGTGCACTCCACTTCCACCTAAACCATTAACCCCAAACCCTAAACACTAAACCTTAAACTCTAAATATTGAAACCTAAACCCTAAACCCCAAACCCTAAGCCATAAACCTTAAACCATGAACACTAAATAACATACCTAAAACTTAGACCTTAAGCCCTAAAACATGAACCCTTAACCCTAATACATTATTCGTAAAACAAAAACAATAATTCATAAACCCTAAAATATAGACCCTAAACATATAAACTTAAAACATTAAACCCTATACTTTATACCCTAAACCCTAAAACCTAAATGTAAGCCCTTAACCCTAAACCCCAAACCATAAACCTAAATTCCTAAATCTTAAACCCTAAAACCTAAATATAATCCCTTAACCTTAAACCCCAAGCATAAAATCATAAACCATAAATCCTAAAACTTAAACATTGACTCCTAAACTAAAAATTCTAAACTCAAAACCTTAAACACTCAACCTAAATCCCTAAACCCTAAACCTAAAACCCCAAACCCAAAACTATAAAATATAAACCATAAACACTAAACCCTAAGCCCTAATCCCCAAAAACTAAATCCCAAATCCTAAATACTAAACACTAAGTTCCAAACCCCAAACCCTCAACCAAACACCCAAGACAAAAACCCTAAACCCTAAGTGTGAAACCATAAACCCAAAACCCTAACTCCAAACACCAAGCCATAAACCTTAAAAGTTGAACTCTTGGTCCTTTGATCCATAAACCATAAATCCTAAACCTTTAAGGATAAAAATAAATAATAAGCCCTAAATCCTAATCCCCAAGACATAACACTAAAACTTGAACCCTAAACGCTAATCCCTATACACTAAACCATAAGCTATGAATATTGAACCATCAACCATAAACCTTAAAACTTAAATTTATAAATCCTAAACCTATATCTATAAACCATAATCTTGAGTTATAACCTATGTAGAGAAAGGATAGGGGGCATTGGCTAAGTCATATCTTGAAAGGATAGGGGTCATTCTAACCTATATAGAGAAAAGAGTGACCAAGGACATTCATGTAAAAGGCTTGAAGGTGGATTCAAGATGAATTCCTAACTAATTTATGGGTTTTTTAATTAATGGTTCTATTAATATGCATAAATGGATAGCCTATAGCATACATATAATAATGATATAGTCATTCATACATTACATCTACCCCATACCTAGTACATGTAGGTATGTTATCAATCATACATGACATATTCCTATATTCATGATATAATCACTCATAATAGACATAAATTTAGATAATCACCCTAGTACACTCTATTTACACATAAAACATTAACCCTAAAACCCAAAGCCCAAACCCTAAACACCATAAACCTTAAACTTTGAACCCTAAACCTAAACCCTAAACACCATAAACCTTGAACACTTAACCCTAATACATTATCCCTAAACCCAAAACAATAATACCTAAACCCCAAAACATTGACCATAAACATATAACCTTAAAACCTTAAACCATAGAATTTATACCCTAGACCCTAAGCCCTAAAACATAATCTTTAAGCCCTTAACCCTAAAGCCCAAACCATAAGCCTAAAATCCTAAACACTAAACCTTAACCCTATACCCTTAATAATAAATACAAAACATTAAACACAAAATTTAAAATCATGAACATTAAACTCTAAACACCAAACCCCAAACCCTAAATCAAAAATTTTGACCCCTAAACTCTTAACACTAAACCCTGATCCTAAAAACCTAAGCATTAAACCCTAAACCTTGAAAGTTGAACCCTAAAGGTCCATAAACCTTAAAACCTAAATGTAAGTCCTTAACCCTAAAACCCAAACCATAAACCTAAAATGTTGAATCCTAAACCTTAAAACCTAAATATAAGCCCTTAACCCTAAACCCCAAACCTAAAACCATAAACCTTAAGTCATAAACCCTAAACATTAACTCCTAAACTAAAAATTCTAAACCCAAATTGAAAATTAAAAACTCAAAACCTTAAACACTAAAACTCAATCCTTAAACCCTTAACCCTTAACCTAAAACCCCAAACCCCAACACATAAACTCTAAACCATTAACACTAAACCCAAAATCATAAACCCTAATCCCTAACCCCTAATCCCAAAACACTAAATCCTAAACCCTAAATACTAAACACTAAGTTATAAACCCCAAACCCTCAATCAAACCCCCAAGACCAAAACCTTGAACCTTAAACCCTAAACCCCAAGTGTGAAACCATAAATTCCAAACCTTTAAGCATAAAATAGAAATTATAAGCCTTAAATCCTAATCCCTAAGACATAACACTAAAACTTGAATCCTAAACGCTAACCCTATACATTAAACCCTAAGTTATGAATCTTGAACCATCAACCATTAAACTTAAACCCTAAATTTATAAATCCTAAACCTATATCCATAAACCATAATCTTGAGTTATCACCTTAAAACCTTAAACTCTAAACTTTGTATCCTAGACCATAATCCCTAAAACCTAAAATTTATGCCCTTAACCCCAAATCCCAAAACATAAGCATTAAGTCCTAAACACTAAACCATAAAACCTTGACCTCATAGGTCCTTTATATTAAACACTGAACCTTAAACACAAAATTCAAAATCATGAACCTTAAACCCTAAACACAGAACCCAAAACCTAAAACCTTGACCCCTAAACTCTTAACACTAAACCCTAATCCTAAAACCCTAAGCACTAAACCCTAAACCTTGAAATTTAAACCCTAAACCAAAAATCTAGAACCATAAAACCTCAAACCTAAAACCATAGACCCTAAATCCTTAAACCAGATAAACACTAAACCTTAAAACTTAAATGCTAGAACCCAAACAATCAACTCCAAACACTGAACTATAAACTTTGAACCCTAAACCATTAACCTAAAACCCTAAAAATTAAACCTAAATGACAAATACTAAACATACATTATGGAGACCACACTACAAAGGAATTATGCAAACATTAGTAGTTCAACTCAACCCCCTCTCCATTTTCCTATCATAATTCCTACACAAGCACAAATATTTCATTTCGAAGAGAAAACATGCCATAACAAAGTCAGTGGAAAAAATGCTAATGATTTATAGTCATGACCCACATCATTATTTGAGAATAAATCACAAACATGAGAAGATCTGAAATGATCTATCCCTTTCTCTCAATGATTTTGAAATAATTATGTCTAGAAGAAGGATTTCACCTCATACAAAGCAAGCACAAAGAGGTATTTTTTCATTTTTCATCATCCCTCATCATTCAAAATGAATTTTTTTATTCAATTTAAAATAGGATATTATCTTATTTCCACCATGTAAATCATTCAATAATCTCCCTAGAGTAATACATCATGACCCTATCTAATTTACAAGACATGAATGAGAATAACCACCCTAGTACACTCCAATCAAAACAAAAGGAATTGAAACACCATTCAAGTTTCATCTTAAAAAGATATTTTTAAATCTAAAACAAATTTATACTAAAAAATAGATTGGAACACACTCTAATAGATGAGGGAGTGACTAGGGATGATGACAGAGTGATTAGGTATGATGAGTGATAATGAGGGAATGGTTAGGGACAACGAGGGATGAGGACAGATGAGGAGGGGGTGATTAGGGATGAGTAAGGATGATGAGGGTTGATGAGGGATGATTAGGGATGATGAGGGGTCTAATGAAATATGATGAAGGATTGACTAGGGATGATGAGAAGTGATGATGATTAATGAGGGAGTTATTAGGGATGATGAGAGTGTGACTAGGGATGATGAGAGTGATTAGGTATGATTAGGATTTATGAGGTTTGATGAGGGAGTATTTAGGGATTATAAATGACAATGAGGGATGATGATGGATGATGAGGGAGAGACTAGGGATGATGAGGGTTAATGAGGGATTGATTAGCAATAATGAAGGATGATTATAGCCAATGAGGGACTGATTAGGGATAATGAGGGACAATGAGAACCGGTGAATAAATGAATATGGATGATAAGTGAATATGAGGGTTGATGAGGGAATGATTAGGGATGATGAGGGCCAATAAGGGAGTGTTTTATGTGAATTTGAAGTGATAGAATATGACTTTATTCTACATGACTTTGAAATAATGCATGAGATTGGAATCGAAGAATGCATGGATTGTCCATCTATCTAACATTTGTTTTAGAGTGAATGGCATATTTTTAGAGTTAATTTGAATGGTTTTTTGATTTATTCTATTTCAAAAGGAATCTATTAGGGTGATTAGCTGCATTCATGTCTAGTGTAAGTTATCATATCATGATTATAGGTAGATGGCATGTATGAGTAAATGCATACATATATGTAATAGTTATATGATATAGTCATGTATGAGTGACCATATCATGAATATATGTATGTTACAAGTTACATGATATAGGGTAGTCATTTATGCATATTGATAGACCCATTGATTGAAAAACCAACAAATTATTTAAGAATCCACCTTCAAACTTGGGTATTCAATCGGGTAGGGCATACTCAAGTAGATAAAGTAGGTAAGTCATACTCAATTAGGTGAAATATGGGGCATAATCAATGATATAGATATATTACATATGTAATTTGATTTGTAACCTCGTTTCTCATTCTATCTTTTGATCTTGAAATTCTAAAAACTAAGTATTGGTTGAAATAGAATTTAAAAAACTAACTTCTAAATGGTAACTCCTACAACTCTATAATAAATTTTAGAATATGTTGAGTGGCCCTAATTTTTTATATTTAGTAAAATAAATTTAAAGTATAAGAATATAAAATGTAATTTAACATTTATTTTACTAAATATATCATTGTAAATAAAATACATCTAATTACAAAATAAAAAAATACATGGCTTTCAAATGTTTAATTGCAAATAAAAAAATGCATGGCTTGTAAAGGGCATACGCCCTATGTAAAGGGTGCACACCCTTTGCAAAGGGTTTATGCCCTTTTAAAAGGGTGTGCATCCTTTGCATAGGGTGTATGCCCTCATCCTTTACATAAGGCATACACCCTTTAAACATTTCAATTTCTTTTGCATTTTCCCTCCAAATCTACCATGGGTATAGGCTTGGGGAGGTTTGAACCTACCTTGAAACTGGTCATAGAGCAACACACTTAGTTTCTAAAAAATTTAATAGTATTTTTTATCTTTGTCGACACATCTGATCAAGTAACTTTTATTATTTAAAAAAAAATTATATGGGTTTGTAAAGGATAAAGTGTAGTTTTAGAATATTTAATTTTTTTTAATGTTAGAATATTATTTATAATTATTACTTAATTTATACATAACATACTTCATTATGGACTATATACATATTGTCACAAATTCCATTATAACTTTTTTAATATTAATCAAAAGTTTATAAAATTTATATCTCAATAATCTACATATTGTCAACTATGCTTTAAAAAAAATTGATTTTCATGAAGTTAAGATCAAAAAGTTATGTCCTTACACTTGCAATTTCAATTTTACAGCTATCTTAACTTGTAAAATTATTTAAAAATTATATATATAATAAAAAATATTTTCAAAAATATTTGACATTGCATCTATCTATATATGAAATTTTATACAAAAATTTAATTGTTTACTCAAAAAAAGTGTGTTCATACACATGCACTATCCTTATCTTTTTACAAAAAAAGGCCAACCTATTATCATAAATGCATCTATTTTCACACTTTTATCATCTAGGTATTTAAAAAAATGATATTTAGAAACTACATTCAAAATTCCACAATTAATATTTTTATGTCATTGTCAAATTCCTTTTTGATGTGTCTCTAACATTCTCTCCAAGTTCAACTATTGTTATTTTCAGGGAAAAAAAAAGGTGTCACTTTATACCCCACCTTTTGTTCTACATTATCCTACATTTACCCTTAAAGGTCTCTTTTCCAAACCTAGAAGGAATAATTCTCAATCCAAATCATAATTTTGTAACCTCTCATAATTATGATATTAAGAATTCTTTCTCTAAAAAAGAGATTTATGGATTTTTTTGTGATATGAAGGGGGATAAAGCTCTAGGTTTTGATACCTTTCCCCCATGCTTATTTTAAATTTTTTTAGATAAACTCTAGAACAAGATGTGTCATGCTATAAAAGATCCCATTCACTCCAAAAGGATACTAAATAACTTCAATTATAATTTTATCTCTCTCATTCCTAAATAGCCTAATGCAAACTTAGTGAAACATGTTAGACCAATTTCCATTTGAAACACTACCTATAATATCATCACTAAAGTTATGTCCTTAAATTTGAATAATCTTATACCTATTATCATCTCTCCTCAACAAGAAGGCTTTGTAGAAAGAAGACAAATTTTGGATGGGGTGGTGGTCATGCATGATCGCATTAACTTAGGTAAACTAAATAAATATACAACCATGCTCATCATACTTGATATCAACAAAGTGTATGGCTGTTTAGACTTGAACTTATTGTAAAAATATTAAATTTGACTTTTTATAGCTTTTTTTGCTTGGTTTTTTGAGTTTATTTCCACACATCTACTATCTATTTTGGTCAACAAGGTTCTTGATATCTTATTTCATGGTTCAAAATGTATTAGATAGGGTGAACCCATCTCACCTTGTCTTTTTATTATTATTTGTGGAAACCCTTGGATATGATATTTTTAAGACTACGGATTTGGCTAGATTTAGAGGAATTAATATCACTGAAGGCATTTCGGTCACCCATGGTCAAATATGTGTATGACACTCTTCTTTATAGTATTTAAAAGATTCAAGATTTAAATACTCTCAAAAATATTTTATACCTTTATTGGTAGCCTTTAGACAATATATGAATAAGTCCAAATCAAACCTTTTCTTTCGTAACACTCCTCTTCACCTTGATGCTTGTATTACTTGAATTCTTGGATTTCCTATCAAATCCATCCCATATAAATATTTATGGATTATGTACATGATATTTTATGATTATATAGCACCTCGATCCTTTATACTTGGCAAACTTAGACCTTAGTTGTTCCTCTTAGTTTTATACCCTTTCTGCTTCTGCATGTCTTGTATCTACTTGATTTTATGCCCCTTAGCCTATATATATTAGTCTGACTAGTATTATGTTGATGACACAGACCTTATATTATGCATACAATGCTTAAAATTTATTTATCTTCCATCTCTAAATTTTTTGAACATGTACCTACTTTCTTGCTTCTTGAACACTAACATCTAAGACAAATAGTAGCATTGACACTATTGTACTATCCTAACGCAATTTTTTAGTTCCCTAAAGTCATTCAATTTGAAAATGAAACATATCCTAATGGTCAACCTAAGTGATTTAATTCAAGTTATTACTCTAAAGGGGTTTATATAAATACAAGATCAACCCTCATTCATTCATCACCTAGCAACACAGTAACAATACTAAGTACTCTTAATAAAATCATTCAATTGAACAAAGCTTCCCTATTTATTCCTATTTACATAACTTTCATAGGGATAAAACATCTACAAGTTTGAATTACTAAAGGAGTATCCAAAGAGTTCAATTTTCTAAGTTACAATCTAGGTAACTATTGTACTTGCTTTGCACATATTATATTATTCACACACAAGAAAACACATAGGGGAGAACTACATGAGTCTAAGGCCCTCTTATCGATTATTGGTTATGTAGGAAGTTCCCTATTATAATGGGTTATTTAGGGTCATCTTGACACCATGTGCCCACTAACCCATTTTTCCACAAGGTTAATGTGAAGATGGAGAATTAGAGTTTTGACATTTCACATAGAGTGATAGTCCATGACCCAAATCTGAATTCACCAAAGTGAAAGTGAAGTAAAACATATAATAATTATAGTGGTTTCATCTTGTTTTAGTGGGTATTATGTATAGGACACTAGTGTCAAACCCAAATAGTAGCATCAATGTAATTGTTCCAAGTTGATGTTACTATATAAAGTGTTAGAAGCATTAGAGCTAGATTTTGATGATTATTCAAGAATCTCCTTCTAGCCTAATTTCAACTTATTCTAGATCTATAACTTCAATAGCATAAAAATAATCTAATTGCATCACTTATTTTTCATTTATATTTCTAGCATAGTTGTACTTTCCATATTTAAACTATCTGAGCATAATAAATTTAGTGTATGCTTATAACTAAGTTTAGCATCTAATTGGTTTGCTATAGATTTGATTATCACCCTTATGCTATTTCATTTATATATACCCCTATAATAAAAAATATAGTTTTAACGATAAAATCATCTTAGATCAAACATTTTAGGGTTAAACATTTGGTGAACCCAATCTTTGAACATCAAACCCTAGGACACTTAAGGTTTTTTTATTTTTCTATCATTGATCCCTAAATTTATATAAAATTTTGAAATCATGTTTGCCAAAAATATCTCTAGTAATTATTTCATGGTCTAATACCTTATAGTGTTTCTTGTTATATCTCATGCTTGATTAAATCTTTCTAATCTACAAGGGATTCAGAACCTACTTTCCTACATACTCGTTTTTGTTTTAATGTTTACAATGATATTTTACCTCTCATGGTTCATAAACCTTCTATTCCCTTTGATGACATTGAAATTAAGGATGAAGATTCTAATATTCATTCCTTATTCATTTGAGAATATCTTGATAAACACCATATACATATTTTTATGATTGATAATGATGCAAGTGAAAATGTTTTCACCATGACATTGTTTATGCACTTGGGTTATACTCATCATGGTTTACACCCCTCTACTAGATTAGTTAGAGCATTCGATAGGACCTCCCATAAGGTTCTTGGTAAGATTGAATTACCTTTATATGTTGGTCCCACACATGGTTACTACCTTCTTAGTTATCCTTTGTATAGACATATTTTATATGTTATTGGGAAGATCTTGGATACACACACTTAAAACAATACCTTCTACAGTACATAGGTGTGTTAAATACATGCATGCCAATTAGGTAATTATAATTTTTAGAATTCCATATGACCATCCTCTTGAATAAAATAAACTTGTACCAAGATAATTAATTGTCAAGCCTACTAAGGCTCATTGACCACAAAAGGGTAAGCAACAGGCAATCCCCTTTACTAGGTAGTCAGTACTTGAGAAACTATTACATCAGAGATAAATAGTAGATTCCATATAATCCCCATATTCTACGACACACCATGATTAGATACCTAGAGTACCTAAAAATGTACATATTAATGTTATGCTAAAGATACCATAGAGCACTCAATAATGGGTTCTAAGAACCCCCACTCTTGTTACTCCTATTTATTCATGACCATAGATTCTTATTATGCATATGGAGAGCATCATTGATACCATAATGTTAGATATTACACTTATGCATGTTCCGTAGTAGCCTAAACATGGTATTACACCAGATTCATAGTGGGGAGATATTTATGACCATCCATTGGATGGCATCACAGGATGATCTTTCCTCTTCAAATATTCCAAAAATACCAAAAAAATCAAAATTATTCAAAAAACCAAGAAAAGTTTTATCCCCTACAAGTTTTATTGGCTCCTTGGCATCCATGTGTTAGTTCCATTTTCATGGATGGCATACTCAATTACTCCTACATACACATATGTCACACTTCTACTTGAGTGTGATACAAACATACATAGATACATGATACATTCCTATTTTGGATGTTGGTATTTCCCTTTACTCATTTCATGCAGACATTGGTGGCATATGCTTCCTTGATCTTGATACACATAGGTTATATGGTTCAATGATTACATTTCATTATCATGTTTGAGCTTACATTTGCAATTAAAAGTGACTTTATCCATTATTATATCTCACACAAGGTACTTGATATGCTATACACTTGACATTTTTTCCTAATACATTTGATCCATGGGTTACTATGACATGTTTGTCTTGGTTGCTTATGCTTTACTTTATACACTTTCTTGAGTGTCTTGCCTTGCTATTGTATTCCTTGTTCGAGCATTTGAATATGTTCCTTTACTTGTGGCCCATGTGCCTACATATGCTTTCATTTACCTTTGCATATGTCATTATTTGTTGTATAGACATTTGAATATGTCATTCTTGCTTTTATGGACATTTAACTAAGTAATGTCCCTTTGATTATGCAACATTTGAACATGCCCCTTTGTTTGCGATCTCTTGAGACCATTAACTTTGGAATTTCTTTTGAGCATTATTGTGTGTGTGCTTATTTTATTATTGAGCTTGTAATGTTACTATCTAGACATTGTCATGATCTTTATTATGTATCTTAGGCCTACATATGGTCATATTAGTTAAATGTACTTTAATGATAAATTTAACTAGACATGTTTCTTCTATATGTTACATGGTTATATTCATAGATTATATAGTTGTATTATCCTTTTGAGGTGAGTTAACTACTAGTTCCTATCTTTCTCTCACATCAAAGTGGGGTAATATTAGTGGGGGCATATCATAGAGGCAAGTTATCCACAATTGACATAATTTTTAAATTCAATTGGGGCATGTTTTAGAAGTATGTTCTCCACACTCATTTAGTATATGGTACTTATATCAGTTTCTATATTCTATGGGGTCTTGATTTGGAGTCATGTTCTCCACATTAATTTTATATGTGTTACTTATATCACTTTTTAGATTCAGTAGGGGCATGTAATATGGGCATGGCTTCCACACATTCATAGTTTTCAGATTCAGTATAGGCAAACTTTGGAAGCATGTTCTCCACACCTATTCAGTATTTAGAATCTCCATTTTATACTGGGGGCATGTTTTGGAAACATGTCCTCCATATTATTACTTATATTAATTTTTAAATTTGTCCATATATATTTAAGGCATGCTTTGGAATCACATTTTCCACACTTACACATTTATCCAAATTGGCCAAAGCACGTAGTTATATGATTTAGATTCACAATTGTAATAGAACTCTATACATTGGTACTATTGTTATACATAGTTTCAACATGAAACATATATAAGGTACATATGCTATGCAACATGTGCCTAATATTATAAAATCTAAATCACTGCAGATTCCAAATCTCTTTTATGAATTGTTACCATATCACAAATTTTTTTGTATTGATACCTCATGAACTTTTATGTATTTTATTGAGCTAATATACTACAATAGTTTCTTTGCCTTTTGGTATTGTTTAGGAAATCAAATCACTCAATATTTTCAAGTTTTTAGGTTGGACTCGATCATCCAGCCTCACCAGGTTATAAGTATCATTGGGTTATATGATTGATCTAATCTCAACTACTAGGTGGCAACTCACTTTTGCTCCAAATTTAGGGGCATGTGCCTCTCTCTCTCTCTCTCTCTCTATATATATATATATATATATATATATATATATATATATATATATATATATATATATATATATATATATATATATATATATATATATATATATATCATTGAATATATGCACTTCATAAATTTATCTATATTTTTCCTAATCTTAGTTTCATAGTATTATAATGATATATCTTTTTCAAAAATAAGTTACCAATAGGCAAGGCAGTTACAGCAACACAAAGGTGTACTCCTAAACCTTGATCTTTAAATTTAAATATATTTCAAGTAATTTAAACCTAAAAGTATATGCACTAATTTTATATTATAACATGCTCTTGGTTGTAGGTCAGTCACTAATAAATCACTTAAGTTGGGTACATGTAAACATAAGGTGTGCATACATACCGAGGTATGCATTCCTTTCCTTTAAAATAGTAATTTCATTACTAGATTAAATAGAGGAAATTTAGATGACATTTTATGATTATATATCACCTAAATATTGTATAGTTGTCAAACTCAGACCTTGGTTGTTCCATTCAGTTCTATACCTTTTCCACTTATGCATGTCTCACATCTACTATATTTTGTGCCCCTTGGATTATATCTCTTAGTCTTACCAATCCTATGTTGATGACACAAGCCTTCTATCTTATCCAAAATGCTTGAAATGTACTTATCTTCCATTTTTACAAGTTTTGAACATGTACCTAATTTCTTGCTCCCTGGACACTAACGTTCAAGATAGACAATAACATCTACACTATTATCTTATCCTAATGCGAGTGTCTATTTCCCTAAATTCATCTAATTTTCAAATGAAATGTATCCTAATGGTCAATATAAGTGATCTAATGTGAGTTATTACTCCAAAGGGATTGATATAAATACAATATCGACCCTCATTTATTCATCACTTAACAACACAAGAATAATACTAATTAACCTTACTAAGAGAATTCAATTAAATAAATCTTGCCTATTTATTTCTATTTCCATACCAATCATACGGATAACACATCTACAAGTATGAAGTACTAAAGGAGCAACCCAAGAACCCAATTTGCCAAGTTATACGATAGGTCATTATTATACTTGATTTGCACATGGTGTATGATTAACACATAAACCAACACATAGGGGATAACTACATGAGTCTGAGGATATCTTCGAGAGTATTGGATATATAGGCAAAAAATTTGATAATGGGGTCCTTAGGTTTAGATTGACACTGTGTGCCCGCTAACCCATTTTCCCCCAAGGTCACTCTAAAGATGAAGAACTAAGGTTTTTTCAATTCATAAGGAGAAATAGTCTATGACCTAGATCTGAATGCACCAAAGTGAAGGTGAAGTGAAACCCAAAAGGATCTAGGCGGTTGCATATTATTTTAGTATGTATTTCATATAGGACACTAACATTGAACCCAGATAGTAGTGTTGATGCAACCATCCCAAGTTGGCATTATTATCCAAAGTGCTAAAAACATCAGCACTAGAATCTAATGACTGTTTGAAAATATCCTTCTAGTTTTATTTATGCCTATTCTAGATATAGAAACACATTAGCATTAGAACAAGTTAAGTACATCACTTCTTTGTTATTTATAAATCTAGCATAGTTGTACTTTCCATATTTAGACTATCTCAGTACAATAAATTTAGTGTAAGTTTATATCTAAGTTTAGCATCTAATTGACCTTTTATAGATCTAATTATCACCCTTACGATATTTTATTTATATATACCCCTTTAATGCAAAATCTAGGCTTAATAATAAAATAACCTTAGATCAAACATCTTAGGGTTAAACATATTCCTATCTTTTTAGTTAGAACAAATTAATTTTTGTAGTATGATCTTATTAACATGTAAAACTATAAACTTGCCTCATAGAAAGGAAGATGGTTATCTTGGGAAAGAAATATTCAATTAATTTAGGTCATGCTTCAATATATTCCATTGTATATTAGGTTCAATTTTCTACTCTAGAAAGCATTAAATAAAGTATCTATTACATCATGAAAAAAATATTTTGGAATAGTTTTAACAATACTAGGAAAATCTCCATGATGAAATGGGAAGAAGTTTCTAAGCCCAACACAAAAGGGTTTGAAACATTATAAATATTTCAAAAGTGAACTCAACACTTGGTTCCAAACATTTTTCAAAGACCTTTAGAAAAAATATGCTCTTTAAAAGAAAATATTCTGTAAAAAAAAATTCATCTTTTTAAACTCCTTCAGATTGCTTTCTAGTGAGGACTAGAATGTGGATTCCTATATACGGATTTTTTAATGAAAATGAAGGACTCTTATAAATAAATCCATTTTTTGGGAGATTAAAAATGAAAAAATAGTGGAATTCCTTGGTCCACTTTAGGACTCCTCAATAGCCACCCTTCCTTTCAAGCCATTGAACCTTATTTATCCTTGTGTTTTTATAACAATATTGATGATTACTTGAGGAATTATGAAGAATCATGGGGTAGAAATAGGGGTTTGAAAGACCCAAAACTTAGTTGGAGTGTCATTTGGTGATAATCAATTGTCCTTGTTCCATTATTTTCTAGTGAAGAGTGGTTATGAAAAACTTATGCAAGAGGAGGAAGATGTGTTATGGCCACATCATAAGGTTTGGAATCCTATCAATTTTTGAAATTAAATGCTTACATGTGGATGGCTATGAAAATTAAGGTTATAATATGGTATCATATCTAATGCATTGGTTTCTTGGGTCCTTCAATATATGTTCTCTATAAGGCATTTGATGAAACTATAGATCATATTTTCCTCCACTACCCTTTCTCTTGGCATGTTTGGACCTAGTTTTCAATCAAATGAAAGTTCAATGGATTTTTCCAATAAATTTTCATGGTCTTATGTCTATCTAGCATGAATATAATAAATATTAAGAAATCAAAATTTTGAAGATGATGCAAAACATGATAATTTGGAAAGAAAGGAACATCCTAATTTTTAGAAACATCTCAATATCTATAGAGAAACTAATTCAAAAATAGAATTCTCATGCCAAGAGATTTTCAAGGCTAAATTTACAATTATAAAAACCAAAACAGTTAGGGGATAAAGACATTATTATCAAATGGGAATATTTCATAATGATATTGCTTCTATCCAAACCAAGCTAGACAAGCATGCAACAATAAAAGGGAAGACCCTCAAAAGGGATTAGTAAATCTCAACCTTGATGCTACTTATAAAGGTAACCTAAGCATATTTATATTGGTCAAATCATTAGAAACCATCAAGATAAATTCCTAGTGGTTTTTTTTGCCAAAATTTCCTATACAACTAACAACATTATGTTTACCTTGTTTTTAGATTAGTGTGAATCAAAATAGGCTAAACTTTTATAATAGATTTAGAATGTAATATATGACAAAAAAGAATAAATATAAATGTAACTAATTAAAATAGCTTTGATAAATTAATTTTTTTATTTGAGGAAATTAATAAGGAGATCAATATACATAGATTTATTATCTAACTAAATGACTATGACTATATTCTAATAGTGATAACAAACTATAATTAGGCATGGGATTTATCTAGATATGGAACTAAATATCAATGTGCATAGGGTTGTATCATCAAGGATGGGTAGGAATATATATGTTAGTGAATGGGTTTGATGTTACTATATTGTGTAATTTTATCTCTCTATGACCATATAATACAGTGTGCATGTTTGATATGTTTTTATATGTGCAATCTATAATGCTCGACTAGATGTGTAACTATAGGAATTAACTTCCTTCTTTATGAAACTCTAGGTCCACTTGTGAAGGATGAAAACTTACAATAAGTGAGGGTTTAATTGGGATAAGCTAACCCCAATCACCCATGTTGATGATTGAATGCAACCTACCTATCTAATACTCCAAAGAGGGAATTCAAGCCACACACAGTTCTTTCCCTTAATGTGAATGTGTCATTATTCTCTTTCACTATATGAATATGCCTTTAAATTTGGATTTGATCTTGAAAATTTTAGCCCTTGACCTGACTTCATGTGTTTCATACTTGGTTGATGACTGATCCTAGTGTTTGATTTACAATTTGAGAAGAATATGGCATATTTTCATAATGTGTAATAGCATACTTGAGAAGTACTTGATAACTCTAGATTGTGAATAAGTGTTTTATTTTTTAATTGAATTAATGTGGTAATTAATCCTAATTTTGATAAATATAATATAATAATACATGGTGATATAAATTCACTTCTAACAATAAACTGAAAGTAAATAAACGAAATAGATTTAAAAAAATGATGGCAAGCAACTAAACTATGTAAATGAAAGATGAACTTATATTTTTAATCTGCTTAACTGACTATGTTGACTAATATAATGCAAGAACTAAAAAACTATATCAAACCCAAATTATTATCAAAAATTGGATCTAGAAACATGAAAGAATAGGAACATTGAATAGGGATAATAATGTTGTATATTATTGTCCTTGTCTGTCGATTTTTTCCTTTTGCAGAAAACTAAAATTTAGGGCACAATAACGTGATATTTAGAAATAGGCTTTATGTGATGATTTTTCTTTAGAAGTGTGTGGAAGACTTGAAGATATATTTTTGAAGTTGTAAACACTAGTAGGGCATGAAATTATTAATTGACCTAAAAGTATTAAAAAGAGGAGTGTAGTTGGGTTGAGATAACTGCAATCACTCCCATAATGACTGAACATTACCTACATATCTAGTACTCTAAGGAGGTAAATCAATCCTAATATAGTTATCCCACCTAAGAGCGTTGTGAAATTTTTATCTTTGACTATATTATTGCATCTATAATTGGTTTGAATACCTAATCATGCTTGGATTAAGGATATATATAATTAGATTGAGACTTGGATAAGTATTACTTGAAGTGCTTATAACCTAAATTGGGTAGAACAGGGAAATTTTTCTCAATGTGCACTTGTGTAAATAATCTTTTGAATTGAAATTGACAAGTTGCATAATGAGTGACTTGAGTGTGTCTTTATATAAATTCAAAAGGGTTGACCACATTCTTGGAAGCCTAAAAATATGAAGGACAACCTAAGGGAGGGTCCAATTTGAAAACCTAACCATTTTTGTGAAAAGGAAAAAAATGTTGGATAGGGATAATATCATTTGATTCTATTGTCCCTATTGGGTGATCATGTCCCCTAGGGAAAAGTGTTAAAATTTGGATCTAGGTTAAGACATACATATGCACAATGGTGTTATTAGCAATCATAACATTTTTATATGTGAAAAATGATGGTCTTAAGATAATACTAGGTTCTCTCTTGTGCTTAGGTTAAAATGAAGCAGAAAAATAGGTACTAATTAAGTACACAAGTTAATTAAAGGTGAAAAGGAATAAAATTGACATGATCAACTATTCATGACTAGATTTAGGTTACTACATTTACCCACCCCTCCACTCTAGAAATGAAATTATTAGATTAAAATAAAGATATACCTTTGTGTGTAAGACACACTATATTTGATCTGGTGATTCAATCATGCAAAACACCATATGCTTTGGAAAACCCTATAAAACACATGAAATATTTAATCTATTCATTTGAAAACTAAAATTTAAAAAGATTAAATTTAAAATTTAAAATTTATTTTAATTTTGAGAATTTAAAAATTGTTTGAGCTTTTGTAAATTTGAATATTGAAATGAGAGTATGGTAGGAATACACATGTAATGTGTAAAACCAATGTTTATCTTTGTGACTTTTCTTGATGATAATATTTCCTTGAAGAAATAGAGAATTAGTGCCCCTTCATGAAATACTTGGAGAAGATCATCCTTAACCAACCATTGGATAAAATTGGGGGTGGTCAAACCCCAAATTAAAATTTCATTTTTAGAAAATAAATAACATCCATTAAGGTACATTGAAACCTTAACTTACCTCTACTTGTATTTGAAACCTTAACACGTGAAATGGGTTGAAATCTAAAATAGTTTTGCACACATAATTCTTGAGTGCGCAATGAACTCCAAGTCATGCACTGTGCACCTAAACTGAATCAACCACTATATATAGCCTATAGATTCAATTACAATTTTTCTCCTAAAATGCATGATCACAAGAGAATGGAGTACACCCATGCTCTTACCATGCCTGTATCTAGCAAAATAGAATGGAGAATGTGGCATGAAATTGTATCATGCTCCTATTGTAAATGTAAAATGTAAAATTTGAAACTATATGTAGATGCTCATTGTAAATTCTATTTGAAAATTTTAAACTATGTGAATTCCTACTTTTAAAATTGAAATATGAGTCCATATACATGGAATTTGCTTCCATAATATGTGCCAATAACTAAATTTTACAACATTTTGTTACTTTTTGAAACTATAGTTTTGCCAAAACTAATTTTTTCTCTTCTCATACATGAGAATCCCATTGAAATGCCTCCATTTTGAGGTGAGGGATTTTGATCCTAAAAATTCACTCATCTCAAAATAAAATTTAAGTTCAACATGCATAGTAAATATGTCATCATTAAGCAATATAGCATATGGAGAAAGTGTATTATCTGAGTAATATTTGAATTTTACATATAACTCATGAGGCAAGGCCTTATGTAATATATCAATGAAGTTCATAGAATGTATAAAATAGTAGTATGTTATGTTAGTAGTGCATGATATGGATCATGGCATTTATCAAACTTAACAAGCACACACACAACAAGAACAGTGATAGAAATTTAAAATAATAAGGCCAAATATAATGTACATGGTACATGTTTAAGTGTTGTAAACATATAGGGATAGGGGCCAAAATCAATTGACATGTTCAAATGTCACGCACAACACACGATTTCATAGAGATGCACTAATAAAGTTTTTTCATACAAGGGCCAAGGGACAACATAATATAAAAATAATAGGTAACCTACTATGGGCAAGTAAATAGCATCAATGGAGCTTAGAATTAGTAAAATAGTCCAAACCATGCATATGTAATGTAATCATATCATATCAAATAGCATATTCATGTGCATTATGTAATATAGAGATATTAACAAGACATTTGTAAAAAAAATAAAACTTTATAGTATAGGGATCATATAATGATATTTTCACCTATGGATAAGATGTCCTTAGCTTAGCAAGGCTAGTGGGTAGAGGAAAGTCTAACATATTAATCCTTGGAAAAGTTGGTATGTCCTTCACAACACTCATGAATTCTAGTGAAATACATGTGTGATTTATAAATAAAATGTTATCTAATAATCACGAGATAAATAAAATAATGAAAATATGTAAACTAAATTTCTAATCATGTTCAAGCCCTAATTTTGGAATTTTTTAGAATATTTTGAATGTTTTTGCATTTTAAATAGTTATGATTTTTTTGTATTTTTAAAATATTAAAACTAACATTAGTGAAAACTAAAATGAATCAAGGTGTCAAAAATAGAAAGGATAAATATTTAAATAGTTCATAACATGTGTCAATGTGAGATATGCACTAGAAAAGTTTGTTATGGCCAAACATAAGATACTTCCATTATAATATTTGGAAACATGCAAGAATAGGAATAATATGTAAAAGATTGATTTTACACTCTCATATCATCAAATGTACATTTGAAAGATAAGATTTATGATTCATAATGTTGAAATTATTTAGAATTGATGTTTCAAACATAATATGTGTGTCCATCTTTAGGAAAGGAAATAAAATGTTTGAAATTTTCTTAAGAAATAACAAAAAATACCATCTCATAAATAGTGATGATAATACATGAGAAAAATAATGGGAGGTAGTTAGCTTCCTCATATATAAGTAAATAAATGTTTAACCACCACCAACAGTAATGAAACAAAAAAAAAGTGTACCAACAAATTATTTACCCATCACATGTCTTGTCTTGATTCTTCAAATAGTTAATTATCACACACCAAGATTCATCAATTCCCAATCCATTGTATCTATTTAGGTTATTCATATTTTTTCTATTTCAATAGTTTCTCAAACCTTTATTTTATATTATTCATCCTCTTAAGCTAAAATCTTGGCTTGATATAAACAAATCTAGTATTTTATGAGAGTGTTCTACAAGGGTGAAGCTTTCTAGTCATGAATGGTGAATGTCTCTATAATGTTCTTTGAATATTTTTTGTAGAGATATAATTATTTATACAATCTAATAAACTCCATAAGAACAAGGGATGATGAAACACATTTCTATGTTTTAGGATCCATAAAGTTTTTGGCAAACTCTATGGATGTTCTAAGTGTATTATGAGGTTTTTAGGTATTTTGTATACCTTTCTTTCTCATGATTCTTGATAGATTTTTGAGGATGCATTTCACATAGGGAATGGTGATCCTATGTTTGTATAAATTTAAGTTATTATCTTTTTGTCTTTGATTGCTCATTTTGTGAAAGGATTTTTTGATCTCCCATCTCTTATAAAACTTTTCCATTAAGACTTTAAGGAGGTAATATTTTTCTTTTTTAAGGTTTTCTAGATCCAATATCTTTAAGGCCCTTGAAGCTATAGAGTGAAGAACATTGGTTTTATGATAAGGATGATGGTGTGAATTGGATTGAATATAAATATCCATGTGGGTTTTATTTCTATAGATTTCATGACATAAAGTGCCATCTGGTATTTTTAAGATAAGGACATCAAGGAAAGGTGACTTGTTATTCTCTTATTTTTCCATACTAAATTGTATATGTTTGATATTACATTTAGATCTGTCATGAGTTTATCAAACTCATCATTATCATGACACCATTTTACATTGGTGTTATTTATAAAACTATCCCACCACTTGGGTTTTAATGGATACGAGTTTAACAATTGAAAATCAAAATTATCCATAAATAAATTAGCAACTATGGGTGATAGTGTAGTAGATCCCATTGCTACTTCCTCTATTTGTTCATAGACTTATCCCCTGAAAGTGAAAAAAGTAGACCTTAGGCATAATTATACTAAAATATTTGTTTTTGAATCTGTAGTTCCACATATGATGTCCATATTTTCATCAAGAAGGATTTTTGTAAAAGGAGACACCACATCAAACACCACATCAAAGATAACTAGAATTTCATTTTTTATTATCCCTAATAAAAATGAAAATTTGGTTAACTTTGATTTGGTGTTTATTTCTACAAAAATCCCTCTTGATGAAATTATGGACATCATACATGAAATTATGGACTCTGGAATAACTATTTTAGTAGAATTATGCCTAAGATCTATGTTTTTGCTTTTATGGGAGAATTATATAAACAAACAAAGGGGGTAGCAATGCACTATATACTACCGCCCATATTTGTTAATTTATTTATGGATCATTTTGAGACTCAATCTTTAAACTCATATATTCTAAAACCTAAGGGTGGGATATAATTTTAGATGAAACCACTACAAAATGGTTTCAAGGTAATGATAATCTTGATAAATTAATAGCACATCTAAATGGAAGATCAAACTAGATATAGTTTACTATGGAAAATTAAGAGAATAGAAAGTTACCTTTCATTGATGTTCTTATCTCAAAAATACCAAATGGCACTTTATCTCATGAAGTATAGAAAAAGAAAACCCACACAGAATTTATCTTCAATCTAATTCACACCATCACCCTTATCATAAAATCGATGTTCTTTATTCTCTATCTTTAAAGGCTTAAAGATATTAGATTCAAAAAACCTTCAAAAATAAAATATTACCTTGTTAAATTTTTAATGGAAAATGGTTATAAGAGATGGGAGATCAAAAAAGACTTCTAAAAAATGAGCAATCAGAGACAAAGAGATAATGACTTAAATTTAGACATTTATAGGATCACCATTCTGTATGTGAAAGATATCTTTGAAAAACTATCAATAATCATGAGAAAGGCAGGTATTCAAACTGCCTTCAAACCTCACAATACATTTTGAACATCCTTAGACTTTACCAAAGACTTCATGGATCCTAAAACGCATAAAGGTGTTTACATAATCTCTTGTTATTATGGATTTCCGTACATTATGGAAACATGCAGATCTCTACAAACAAAGAACATTCTAGAGGCATTCGATATTCATGACTATAAAGTTTTGGCCTTGTAGAACACTCTCATATCACACCATTTTTTTAGCTAAAGAAGATTAATAATGGAAATTAAATTTTTGATAAACTATTGAAATATAATAAAGTCCAAATAAACTAAATAGAGATAACAAATTAGGAATTGGTAAATCTTGGCGTCTGATTATATTAATTATTTGAAGAATCAAGATAACACACAAGACATGTAAATAATTTTTTGGTACTCTGTTGTTTGTTTCATTAATTTTGGTGGTGGTTAAGAATTGATTTAATTATATATGAGGAAGTTGACTACCTCCAATTATTCTTATCATGTCATATCATCACTATTTTTGGGATGGTCTTTATTGTTATTACTCAAAGTTTTTTCATCATTATCTTTGTTCTTTGAGGACGAACACACATATTATGTCTAAGCAATTAGTTCTTAATAACTTCAACATGATGAATACCAAAGCTTCTCATTCAAATTATCGTCATCATGGAAATATTCATAATATCAAATACATATTGATCACAAGATGTCACATCTAATAGAGATATTTTTCATGAAAAATAATGACTTGCATACTTAGCCTAAGTGAGAAGTCTAAAAATTGGAAGTATTAAGGATATATACATTAAGACTATGAATTCTAGGCTAAAATGGGAAGAGGACATGATTGACCAACTATGATAGAAATGTTAAATGATTACATCCCATTCTTGGTGATTCTATCATGTAGTAAAAATGATCAAATGTCAATGTAGTCTTTTGAAAGCAAATAGACACATGGCACCTTTTAGAAAAAATGATCATTGTTTTAATATGATCAGAACTGTAAAATTAAATAGAAGGAATAAGAGGCTAATATGTCAAAAAAATGTAAGGGCATAGAATAATTGATCAATCAATCACATATGCAAATAAATAAAAGAATAAAATGTAATAATCTAGAAGCTATGTGCAACTAGATTTTTAATTTTTTGATCTATTTGAATGTTTTTGAAAGTTTTAGAATATTGGAAATGCACAAGCTACCCAATGATCTTGCCCATGTGAGGAGCATAACAATATGTGAGAAATGGTAGATGGAAGATTGGCCTTGAATAAAATGTTCTAGATGTGCATATATCAGAATCAAAAAATGGATCATGTGTTTTGTAACCTTCACTTCTATTGCCATATTCATCTAGCATATTAGTTGTGTCATTCCAATCATCTTCTACATAATCATCATAATAAATCATTCTCTTGATCCTAAAATTATGGTATGTTATTCATGTCCTCTTTTGTATCTATATATGTAAAAAAATTGCCCCATTCATTGGTAGGGACTTTTCTAATTTCTTTATCTTTTCCATATGTGTTATGTCATGTTCCTTTGCTATGATTGTAGTAGTTATCTTTGCTTGAGATATATTTTCATGTGAGTTTTCCTTTTCTAAATATATTCCATCTTTTGAAATGGAAATTACATTGTCTTCATGATCAAATGTAATGCAACCCTAATTTTTATCGATTAATTCCCATATTGCCTTTAACCATGATCATCCAAGCACAACATAGTATGAAGTTATATGAGAAATAACAATGAAATTAAGATGACATTCTTTTGAATAAATGATATTGTTAACTTACTCAATCTTAGACATGATGTTGATGTCATAGTTTGATCTATGTGTTGAACCTTATATCCAAGAGATATAATAAATTATGTAGAACAAAAAAAAAAATTCCTAATAGTCCATGACCTTGACATTGATAAATTACTTGTCACATATGTGAGTAGTGAGATTGAAAGGTTCTTGATATAAATAAGTTCTTTTAATTGCCTCTTTTGAAACAATATTTGTAACATTAGGTTTATATGCATTTCTTGTTTTTGAACCTCTTTTGTTAGAAACCCTCTCATAAGAATACTTTATTGCATAATTTGAACTTGTTTTTACAAATTTTCTTGTTGCAACTTTTGTAACCTTGCTTGTTCCAATTTGTATTTTTGCAATTTTTCTTTTTCAATTTCTTAATTTAGTGATTTGTCTCTTTCCAATTGTCCCATTTGAAAATTTTAATTTTCAACATGTTCCTTTTGTAACCTTGATTTTTCATCTTGCTTTTTTATGTTTGAATCCTTAGGAACCACATGTGTATCATTAGAATATGTAGTCACATTTTTATTTTGACCTTATTTTAACATGATTTATTTGTCTTGCATTTCTTTTTGTATTTTTGATAAATTCTCTTCTATTAACTTTGCCTTTTTGATATATTCCTTATGTAATTTATCTTTGTCATCTTGTTATTTTGTAATCTTGCTTGCTCTAATTTTATGTTTTTAATATTTTATTGCTCTTACTTTCTCTTTTTGTTATTTTTGTCCTTTATAAGATGTAATCATAATGTAATGGGATTACTTGATTGATGTATCTATTATAGGATCACCATTATCAACAATCTTTTGTATTTTGTTCTTCAAAGCAAAATAATTATTTGTATGATGCCCATGCATTCTATGATACACATAATAGTATTTTAATTTTCTTAGAGGAGGCATAGAAGGTAATGTGATCAGATTTTTTTGAAGCATTTCTCTTAAAATTCTACTTGAACTCTTATATTTTTTGCACTTTTTGAATCACTAATTGTAAATGTATTTTGTTTTGGCTTCTCATTTTGTACAAACTAGCTAGATGAAGATGTATATGCATGAATAACACTAACATACCCCAAATTATTTGTATATGTGTTATTATGTTCAAGTGATGTGATATTTGAATTAAGATAACAAATTTTATTTTTCAATGCTTTATTAAATTTTTCATAGTGATGATTTGATCCTTAAGGGGTTCACAAGCACAAACCTTAAGTACTTTTGATTAAATATGCATACAAACACCATCAAGAGGAGATGTGGGAGGTGGAGGGGGGTTTAGGAAGGACATGTTGGTTACCTTAATTTGGAACCATTGAATGAGCCACATTACATCTTGGGATAGTGATAACATGGACCTAGTTAAAGGGAAAGTAGCTATCACAATCTTGAGGTGGGATGGTAAAGGTTACTTGGGATTACCTATACATAGAAGATGTATTATGATTAAAGATAAAATTAAATACCATATATGAAACCCTAAGACAAGATTTAGGAATCTTATAAATAAGGTTGGGACCCTAAGGAAAACCTAGGGTTTGAAGCAATGCTTGAATAAAAAACTGGGTTCACCAAATGTTTTATCTTGAATTAAATTAATGTGGGGATTAATCCTAATTTTTATAAATTGAATATAATAATATAGGGTGTTATAAATTCACTTCTAAATAAAAAAATAAAACTAAATAACTGAAACAAATAAAATAAAGTAATTTCAATCAAGATTAAACTATACAAATGAAAGATGAACTTATCTTTTTGATTTATCTAACTGACTATATTCATTGAAAAAATGCAAGAATTTAAAAATAGGATCAAATCTAGAATTTTCTTAGAGCATGCATTTAAAAACATGCAAGGATAGGAATGTTGAATAGGGATAGGAACACTAGTCGATATTGTCTTTGTCTATCAATTTTACTCATTTGTAGAAAATTGAAATTAAGGTCACATTCACATGTAATAGTTTAAAATAGGTATGTATGCAATGATTTTGTATTTGTAAATGTTTAGAAGACCTGCAAATAGATTTTTGAAGTTGTAAACCCTAGTAGGGCATGCAAATATTGAATGACCTGCAAGTATGAAAATAAGGAATGTATTGTGACTAAATTGACCCCAATCACCCCCACGATGATTGAAAATTGCCTACATATCTAATACTCCAAGGAGGGAAATCAATCCTAATGTTGTTCTCCCACCTAGTGTTTTGTGCAATTGTGCTCCTTTGACTATATGAATGAATCTATAATTTTATAGATTACTTTCTCACGTTTGGATTAGGGATACATAAAATTGTATTGATACTTGGCTAAGGATTGTTTGAGGTGATTATAACCTGAATTGGGAAGAATAGGGAACTTTTACTCAATGTGCACATGTGTAAATAAGCCTCTAAAGTGAAATTTCTAAGTTGCATAATAAATGACTTGAGTGTGCCTTTATAGCAATTCAAAAGGTACAACCACATGCTATGATTCCTAAAAACACAAAGGATGACCTAAGAGAGGGTTCAATTTGAAAATATGACCATTTATGGGAGAAAGACATGAACATTGGATAGGGATAATAACATTTACCACTATTGTCCCTATTGGGTGATCCTATCACCTAAGGAAAAACGTTGAACTTTGGACCTAGGCTAAGGCATACATATGCATAATTGTGTTTTTAGCAATCAAAACACTTATATATGCAAAAAATGATGCTTTTAGGATAAAAATAGGTCCTCTCTTGTACTTAAGATAAGGTGAAGTCAAAAAATAGGTACTAATTAAGTGCATAATTTGATTAAAGGTAAAAAGGGATAAAAATAATATGATCAAGTATTTTTTATTAGATTTAGGTTACTTTAATAAGCTTGGCCTTGATTTGTATATATATGCATTCAATTAGGTAATTTATTACACTACTGACATGTTAGGTGAATGGCCTAACCTATAGTAAACATTTAATTTTGAAGAATAGTTGTTTCTATGTGAAGGGTGGTAATATCAGTTTGAGGAAAATAACATCAATGTTACTTTCTGAGTATGAATTGAAATAAAAAAATGCAAATGCGGTATTCTAGGAAAGTATGGGTAGGATATTTCATCAATTTAACATAAATTGGAATGTTTATGTAGGTGGTTGATAGAAAATTAGAATGAATTGGGTTCATAACTAGCATGCAAATGTGTGAGAATGGTGAGTGATAGTTGTTTGGAGACACACAAGTCATTTAGGATAGGTATAGGCCAAGGTTGACATTTTAAAGTGTCAAATACCATATTTTAGTGTCTATAAATGCCCCCTTCTATTCCAGTATTATAATGTAATGAAAATACTATAGTAAAAGGATAAAAATATACTTGAATGTGTACAACACACTTTGTATTTAAGAGAAGGCTCTAATTTTTCAAGATGCTCCAAAAAAAATTCAATGAAAATGTATTAGTCAATGTCCATAGAGTGAAATTTGAAACCTAAATTATACTTGAAACTTGGAAAATCAAGGAGTAAACTTGTATTGAGTAAATCATGTTTCCCTATAACTTGTTTGAGATGCTTCTTTGTTGAAGCATTGGAGAATTGTGCTTCCATGTTGAAGCACATGGAGAACATGGCAAAATTGAGGGTGATCAATCCCCAACTTGAAATTTAGCTAATGAAAGGACCATGGATTGGAGGGAAAATTCCCCAACCATATGTATGTAACCAATCCAACATTGATGTTGTAACCCCAACATGATAGGCGATAACCACACAATAGGTTCACTATGGGTAGTTACATCATATTTGAGCATTGCTAAACCTCAACATACATTACCTCAAAATAGGTTCAGTATGGGTAATTACATCATCTTTGATCTTTGTTAAACCTCAACATACATTACCTCAAAATCATGAATCAATCAATGCAGATAGACTTATAGATTCAAGTTTTCTCCACACTTGAAAATTTTGATAAATAATTGTAAATAAATGTGTATGGACTAACATCATGCCCCATTGAATCGGTGCCAGGTGTACTCTATCATAATGTACATGAACTAGCATCATATTGAACTAAAAGTTAAAATAGTGTGTATGTGCATGAACCAATATGATGATCGACTAAATATGTCCTATAAAATGGAGTGCGCATGCCCTACCCATGCCCCCAAATGTATCTTAATTTGTATTAATTTGACATCTATCACTCATGGAATGTAAAATGGAGTATATATGCCCAATGTATGCCCCAAAAAATTATCTAAAGACTATAAATAATTGTGCCAATATGTATTTGAATCACATATGAACTTTAAAACCTGTATATTGTACTAGAATATTCTCATGTAAGATTTAATCTCTACGAAAAATCTCACTAATATGCCCTCATTTTAAGGTGACAGATGGATCCTACAAGTCACTCATCCCAAAATGAAAATGAAATGTATCAAGTCATGTATAAAGGTATTCTCATGTCAAATCATGTCAACACATGGAGAATATGTCATCATAGTAATGTATATATCATCAAGCCATGTATGTAACAATGGAATGCAAGGTCATATAAGTGGTATGTCAAGATGTATGTATCTATGAAGCACACAATAGTAGTTTTCATTGAATAAGACTACATAGTAAGGAAGTGATTATATAAATCATGGAACAACACACAAAAGGGAGATGCGTGATATGGATCATGACACTTGAAAACATAGTAATTGTACAAGCTCATCAAGATCCACATGCAAATACTAACAATAGAAAATAATATCACATATATGGAAAGGGGCTGTAAACAAGGGACATAAAGATGTTGTTTACGATCAAGGCTAAGGAGCCAAAAAGAAGGGCATGAATGTTACAACAATCAAGGCTAAGGAAATAAAAATAAGGCCAAGGGACCAAACACAATTGACAAAAATTACTATCTTGTCATACAAAATTAATAACATAGATGAAGAATAGAACAAGTAAAAACTATTCTTCAATGTCCATATATGTTAGTATCATAGCAAGTAAAGTAGCATATCCATGTAATATTGTGTAAGAAATGAGTAGTTAGCAAGGTATATGTAATCAATCTATGTAGAATAACATGGTAAAGAATCCATAAAATAATGTAACATGTGTAAGTAGATGCTCTCAGCATTGGCATGGCCCCTGGGTGTATGAAAGCTTTATCATCTAGGCATCCATGTATGATTTGTATGTCCTACATCACACTGATATACCTCGTGAAATGCATGTGTGTATAAAATAATATGCCATCTACCAAACATGTGGTGAATAACATATACAAATAATGTAATCTAACAACTCATGTCATGCTCATGTCTTGAATTTTATGACTACTACATAATTTTGACAATCAAATATACATAACAAGAAAAAAAACCCTCTATTTTTAATTCTTAAGATCACACAGTAAAATGGTTATACACATGAATATGACATTATGTCTTAATTGGTAACATAGAAGAGTTTGAAAAGTGATATATGAACTCATTCTAAGTTAAGAGGTAATAATTCTAAATCTCAATCATCTAATAATTCTGAATCTCAATCATCTCTTATTTTTCATGTTGTAGCATACTTCAAAAGTCAACCTATAATTGCAAGTTATACACAAGTCTAGAAATTGAATTTCAAGTGGACTTATATAAGACTTGGTCATATCGTCTTTCAAATAATAAGTTAAGTATGTAAGAGGTCAAGTGGTCAAATCTTTCCAAGTGCAAACCCATATTTTAAAATCCAACCATTTTAAGTGCATATGTATTTATACAATATGAGTCTATCAAAAGAGTAAGATTTTTGTTTGGAACCTCCCTTCTAAAATTATAGCAAAATGTATTGAAACGTCACTTTTAAAAAATATATTAATATTTATAAAGCCCGTGTTATTTTTATAGTACTAGACACCTTGATCTTATGTTGAAATTGATAATGGGTAGTTATTATTTGAACACCATGAATGTAACACTATACTTTCATGTTTTCGGTAGTGTTAGAGACAATAATGTAGTATCTTGTGGGCCACAGGTCCATAGGGATTTATGTGTCTAAAAAATAAAGATGACCCACCAATATTTAGTGTGATACTTGCACCGGGATTGAGTTTTTATATAATGGGGTTATTTTGTATAGACAATAAGAGTTTGATGTCATTTCCATCTAAATTTATATTTTTATTTATTGATATCATTAATGAGGATCGAATTAATTATCTGGGGTTGTTATGCTTTGTAGACCTCTCACCTATCAAATAATAGAGGAAGGTTGCTTTAGTTTTGATTAGTCTTTGGGTGATATACATACTGACAAGGGTTCAAACTGGTGGTGTTGTAAGAATAAGTTTTTTTTAAAAGAAGTCAAATTTGTTGGGCATCAAGGAAGATGTGACATACTTTAGGTACAAAGTTATCATTCAAACATATATCAATGTGGTTGGGCATTTCCATGATTATGTTGAAGATAAATTAAAATAATAAACTAACACACAAAAAGTAATTTTAACAGAGTCTAAAGTTATAATAGAAATGGAAAATAGCTCACACACACTATACATAATGATTTCACCTGGTAAAACTCTTTCGAATAAAAACCTAACATAACAACCCTCTTCTTTATTGCATTAACTCAATCGTTTACAATATAATATCATACTTATAAGTTCTAATTTACCCTAATGCACGTGTGAGTATTTTTAGGCACATCAATAAGAAATTGTCCAAGTGGTATTATAATACAATGGTTACCATAACCATGAGATATATAAAACATGGGCTAAAACCACCCAAATAGATACTATTTTGCATGTAGATTTTAGATGAGTGTAAATCATGTAGGTGTAAATTATTACATTTTGAACATGTGCTCATACTGCAATACAAGTATAAATGATCAAAGGGATACTGAGTGAGACGCATTCATCATCTTCATGTCTAAATAGTGTCAATAAACACAGAGCATAGAAGTTCAAGCTATGGTTTTAGTAGAAATGTAAACTTAAGTTGATTAATTCTAGAGGTATATGTGCCTCATTAGTATATTTTGATAGATTTTGCTGGATAGTTTTGAGTCATTTTGCTCCATATCATCTTCATTACACCTTTTGAATCAATAGGTTTTTTTGGGTCTAGTGATCCAATTTTTGTTAGTTGTTATAATAATGTATGGGGCATGTATCTCATTTATGAGACACCCCCTTTTGAGTTACAATGCTAATAATGTTTGTGGTAGTAATAAAATTTAGTATTTTAGTCAGGTAGTAGGTTAGATGTTTGTTAGGTCTCATATAGTAGACAGCCTTGTTATTTAGGATTTCTAGTGTTAAATTGAGAATTATCCAATTGTGTGCTTTGAATAATGTAATTTTTCTTTTCAAATTAATAAATTCTATGACAACATATCGTTTCTTTAAGTTGTAGCTTGTTTTTGTTTGTCTGAACAGTGGTATTAGAGCCACCATTGGAATTGGGTTGCAAAAAAGATGATAATTGTAGTTGAGATAGTTGAGATTATTTCTCATTTGTTTAATAGTTTCCCAATTTAGAAGAACCATTCATAGTTCATGCATATTATTTTCCTCTACACTTTTTTGGAGAGTTTATCAATAATTCCTCTATAAAATTTAGTATATTAGGAAAAGTTGTTTGAAGGACGATGTTGATTTGTTGCAAAAGGAGATGTATAGGTGTATGAAGACACGAGGGTATAATTTTCCTAAGAAATTGCACGAGTGTGAAAAAATAATTCATACATGTAGTAGTGTTTCTACCTACCAAAAATAACATATTAAATGTTTACTAATGCCTTCATAAGTTTTCAATATATAGTTTATTAACATCCTATGTTGAATGGGATGGTAATCTATAAAATTGCATGTTTTATTTTCAGAAAACATTGCTCAATGTTGTTTTGTCTAAGCTAAAAATTTGTTGTATGAATCTGTACATTGTGCAACATGGGCATGTGATGAGAAGAAAGGTCTGAAAGAGTTGTGAAGGCGCGTGAAGTTGCAGTTGGTTAATTTGGTGTTGGTCTTTATATGCTTTAGATTTTAGATCCAATTTATTTATTGCTTGGTGAGATATGTGGGAGTCAAATTGCCCTTCAAAGGGGAATCTAAGAATGGTGTAATTTTATAACAATACAAATATGCAAATGAAAGTAACAGAGTTGTTTGGAAAGAGGCGTGGCATTTTTTGATAGACGAATATTTTATTTAATTAAGTTCTCATAATTTGATGCCTCATAAAAGTTATATTATTATTGGGAAGAGTGTGGGCCCATTTTTTTGTATTGTCATGTATACAAAATAAGTTATAAATCCTTTATTTTTTAATTTTAAAGGACACACGATAAAATAGTTACATACAAGTTTCTAGCATTATGTTTCAATTGATTATATAAGAGAATTGGAAAAGTATTATATAATCTCATTCTAAATTAAGAGGTTTTAAGTTTGAATCTTAATCCTCTCTTAATTTGGATATTGAAATATTTTCCAAAAGTCAACCTATAACTATAAGTTGTATGCAAGTTAAGAAATTGCATGTCAAGTGTCCTTGTATAAGAGTTGTTCATATCCGAAAGACATTAGATATGCAAAAGGCCAAGAGATCTAATCTTGCAAAGTGCAAAACTATATTTTAGAATTATACTATTTTAGGTGCATATTGCATGTGATAATGCACTTTTAGAGATTTTATTTTATTGGATAAAGATAGATATTCAACCACTCATTTTGAAGCTTTTTGCACATTCTAAGTCATTTCATAGAGTTAGATTTTGGTTTGTGAGTTTCCTTTCTAAAATTGTAGCAAAATGTATAGAAAAGTCACTTTGCATAAAGATATTAAAATGTATAAAGGGTGCAGTTTTGATAATAATACACCCTAATCTTATGTTGAAATTTAACATGGGTAGTTGTCATTTGAACACCACAAATGTAAAATTATACTTTCATGTTATCAATATTGTCAAAGACAATAATGAAGCATCTTGTAGGCTATAGGAAAATTGGGATATTGGTTAACAGATCAATAAGACTCATCTATCTTGAGTTAGCCACCAGCTCTAAGATCAAGCTTTGATGTATACATTTTTTTTACAGAGGATAGGAGTTTCATGTTATTTTTGTACAAAATTTGATTTTTATTTATTGATATTATTGAGTACATTGGTTATATGGGAGTTGTTATGTTGCATAAACTTCTCACCTCTCTATCAATTGGGGGAAAGATTGTTTTGGTTTTGATCAATCTTTTAGTGATTGTACATACTAACAAGGGTTGTAAGCACATGAGTTTTTGGGCATTATGTAAGATGTGTCATATTTTAGGTACAAAATTATCATTTTGAAACATGTATCATTGTGGTTGGGCATTCTATGATGATGTTGAAGAAAAAATAGAAGAATAAACTAACACAAGAAAAATAATGCTAATAAAATTTAAAGCTATAACAAAAAGAAAAAATCCAACAAACACACACGATACACAATATTTTCACATGGGAAAACTCTTTTGAGAAAAAACCCAGCACAACCTTTTTCCTTATTGCATTAACTCAATCATTTACAATGCTATAACATACTTCCAAGTTCTACTTTACCTTGATGTATGTGCAAGTATTTGTTGGCACATCAATAGGAAATTGTACAAGTAAATTAAAATACAATGGATGGGAATACCATGGACCATATAAAACATTGGCTATAACCGCTCAAAAACACCATGTAGATCTCATTATGCATGTAGAATCTAGATGAGTGTAAATCATGAAAAATATACAACACATTTCCAACACGTGCTCATACTATAGTACATGTTCAAATGACTAGAGAGATGGTGAATAGATATCATTAGTAGCATTAATAGCATTCCATATAAGCTCAACTCCTCACTAAGTTTGATAATTATCTGTGAATGTGTAGCCAATGTTTTGACGTATATGAGTAAGAGTTGACAGAGGTGTATGATATGGACTACAATCACCATGTATGGTTTGATAATTTTTGGCTACACCATTTACACCTCTTCTCTCTTCATTAGAAAATATATGTATCATTGAATCTATCATCTAAAAAATATTCTAATTATTGTTTTGGCATACACTTCTATAAAAATAGATCCAATTCTAATGAATCTTCCTAGTAAAAGAAGATTCAATATATTTATCAACACTCAAAAACTTCTTATATATGACAACAAAAGGAATTTCATATGCACATAGTTTTACTGAGCAAAAAAAAAATCATGTTCGAAGGGATTTAAAAGAAGAATTTTTAAAAGGCTTTGACCTACAAGATCTAGCAACACTTGCCAATGTGGCCTTGTTGATTAGTATCAAGGAAAATAAATTATATACAGACAACAATACAAATGAATTAGCTCTTTTTAGTCAAATATAAACTTTTCAATATTTAGAGTATTTAGATTATTGGGTTGAATAAAGTGACAATTATGAGAATCTTCTTTATAAATTGGTAAAATATTTTATTCAAAGTACATTTCTAAATAATTCTTCCACAAAAATTATGTTTTCTATGAAATTTCAATCTTACAAATTATTTTTTGGACAAAGAGTTTTTTATTTGGTTGATTCGCACTTTAAACCTTGGATTGTCAAAATAATAATGAATGAATTAACCATGCACAGTCTACACCCCCCTCTCTCCCTCCCTCTTTCCCCCTTTGTGTCCAACACCTCCACCACACTCTCCTATTTTGGGTATCTTGAACATATCAATAGCTCAAAATTCTTGGTTTCCATCAAAATCAAATAGAGAGACTTGGGAAATATGTTAGGAGTTTTTTTTAATTAAAAACACATCCCAAATGCTCCAAAATTCAAAATATTTTTGATGCAAAAAAAGATTGGCTTGGATGACATGTAAATTTGTTTAATCTAATGATTTGGAATCAAACCATCTAGACATTTTACTTGCTTAGTTTGAGCTCCTATGACCAAGTGCCATATTTTTATTCACAATAATTGATTTGACCATATGATCCATCAAAAGAAAATCCCTTGTAATTTTTTTTCTCTTCAAGCTATTTGAAGATCAATTGGACCATCTTTTCAAATTGTTTTAAAAGAAAGTCATGATATATGCATGGTTAGAAATAAAAGCCAAGTCCTTTCATTTAAATTTGATATCATTTCATAATACTCTTATGTCAAAGTTATAAATATTTATCATAATTATTACTCTCTTCCATAATGTTATCGAAAAAAATGACTGATATATTGTTGAGAAAAGCAAATCCTCTTTTGAATAAAAGTAAATGCTTAATATTTGAAGGAAATAATAAGAATAAAAAAGACTAGATCTTAGATTTGAAGACTAAGCATGGTTAGATGTACAATCCAAGTCAATTCACTCAATGTTGATGAGCTATTTTCTACCATTCTTCCTCGTTTCTTTGATTTTGGTTATGGTATATTTTACACCACACTTTCTAATTTAATGAGATGATGCCTAATTTGTTTATAGAGAAATATGACATTCATATATTTTTGAAGTTTTAATTGCGACTTTTGGATTTAAAACGTATTATTATTATTATTATTATTATTATTATTATTATTATTATTATTATTATTATTATTATTATTTAATTTTTATGCTTTTTCCAAAGTAGTGATTGCCACCAGTGTGAATGTATAAAAAGCTTTTAGATTGTTCTACATAAATAATTGAGTCCAACATTTTAGGTCTTAGTGCATCATTAGGAAATAGCTTAAAACCAATCCCTAAAGAACTTATATAAATTATTATCAATGCGTCCATTAAACTTAATAATGATGGAGATATTTCTTAACACTTGAAAAGAAAAACCAAACCACCTTACATTTGGCAGATTTTTCCTTTAAATTTTCATTTATTCCGTATGTTCTTTTTTCCAAATGCATTTTGTTTCATATTCTCGTTATCTTTTGTTCATTATTGGGTATTTTAGCCCCATGAAACAAAATAGTGCTGCTTCTACCAAAACATGAGAAGATAATTTCAATCTAGAAATACTTATGATAATTAATGTCTTAAAAACAAACCTGTAGGAGGCACAACTATTGCATCTTCTC
This sequence comes from Torreya grandis, assembly GCA_037957365.1. Lineage (NCBI taxonomy): Eukaryota > Viridiplantae > Streptophyta > Pinopsida > Cupressales > Taxaceae > Torreya > Torreya grandis. Next base: position 410,737 of record JARHVA010000436.1, read on the forward strand.
TATAAGCATGTGCTGTGAGGCCATTCACACATCTGCTCCACACTTCCAAGTCTGTTCTCCATGTATGCAAGTTTTTTGTTGTATCCAATAATTTTTAAATCTCCAACAATGCATGCATTTCAACGAAATAGAAATCGACTTTTGTATGTTTTAAACCACAACAATGATTCACAAGACATTTTAGTAATAATTTCTTAATCTTCAACTATGTATTAAAGTAAAAGTGTGGTTTATAAATATACATATGGGTTCATTTTAGAAATAATTATGACAATTAATGTCTTAAAAACAAACTTATGGAAGGCACAACTACTATTGCATCTTCTCTATAAGTATGTGTTGCAAGGCCATTCACAAATCTGCTCCAAGCTTCAAGTCTTTTCTCCATGTATGCAAGTTTTTTTTGTGTATCTAATAGTTTTTAAATCTCCAACTATGCATGCATTTCAACTTAGTAGAAATTAACTTTGGTATGTTTTAAACCACAATAGTGAGCTCAAGTCATTTTTGCAACAATTTCTTAATCTTCAACTATGTATTAAAGTAAAAGTGTGGTTTATAAATATATGTGGGTTCAACGATAAAGAACAAATTAAATGATATGAACTTAAGCGCCATCGTCATGCTTCAACTCAACATGTGTAGCATTGGCAAGAAACGAGACTAAAGAAGATAAATGAATGTAGGAAGGGAATAAAAATTTGATGACAAAATGACTATACAAATAAATCAAACCTGAAGTAAAATCATAGAACCTAGTAGTTTTATAACCATGTATTTATAAAATTGACCAAAATAAACTAAAAACTGCTTGAAATAGTAGCATACTTCATCTACAGGTTATTACATGAAATATTTAATTGCACGGCCTAATAGATTATATCTGCCATAATTCTTGAGGTTTTTATATTAAGGGTTGTGATGCCATTTCATTGTGAGTTCCTTCTTTCTCCCCACCTTCACATTCTTTTAATGCCAACCGTATTTGCCTTAGCATCTCAACGATGCCAATCCCTTTCCTGTAAAAGCATGCAATAAAATATGTGATCCTTAATGCTCACAATTAAAAAATAGCTTGTAATATAAATTATTTTTTTGTCATCCAAGCCTTAACCTATAGCCTTTGGAAAATATGTTAATATGATAATTTTGGCAAGAATTTTTAATAGAGGAAGAAAACACTAAAATTGAAAATAAATGCAACCAGCAAACAAGCATAAATGGCTTTCCAGTCTCTATAATATTTTCTTGATAACCTAGTTCTCAATAAAAGTATTGTCTGATGTTGCAATATCACGTCAAGCATACCATGTAATTTATTGTTTCTCGTGTCTTAATAATAACATTGAGATGCATATTCAAGTCTTCATAATATGCAGCAGAAAGGCACATTCTACACCCCACGTCAACTTTGGACTTTTGGTGTGGGTGGGTGAATATGTAGGGAATGTTGATACCATTTTGTTTATTTGCTAGAATATTTGCTTACTGGGAGGATTAGTTTAGTTTTTTTGGCCCTATCAAGTGGCTAAAAGCATGCCTTCGAACCAATGTCTCAAAGTTAGTTGAAGCGGGAAAATAAAACTTTGTACCTGCTTAATATAAAAAATAGGAGGCATCATGTATATAGTTAGTGAAATTATTTCAATCATAAACTTAGAAAAACTGAATCCAAATAAGTCACTAGAGATATTAGAATTATAAGTTACTAAGATTTTAAGTCATTAATGTCACTCAATTATTATAGTGACTCACAAACATAAAATAATTTTTGTAGGCTTCTCTTGATGTTCGTACACTAGTGTTGTGATGGGATTGGCACTTTGAGTCTTTCGTATACCTCTCACCACATATTAAATCCATGTTAAGATGGATCTGTGCCGCTAACACTTAGATGAGATTGGAAATTTGGAATCTTACAAACTACCAAATTAGTTCACTGCAAAAAACCATGATTAAATTCATGACCAATAAGTTTTTCTTGCAATGCATCAAAAGCTAAATGGTAATCAAAATGATAAATGCAAGTTAGACTCGCCTTATAAGATGTTGGATGTAGTAATTGAGTTGAAATTTTATTGTTTGATTCGAGGAATGTGGGATTAACAAAACCACACATTAGATTAAGCATGATCAAATAAAAATAAATCACCCAGAAAAGAAACTCACCTATGCATGCATAACACAACCACAATCTTAGAAGATAGAATTTCTCAGTAACTTCTTTCATTCAAGTCAAAGTTACACTACAAATATCTACTTACTCGATTACATGTCATCCTCTTATATAGAGTTTGCACCCTATCCTTAAAAAATCCATAAATAAAAATTGCTTCCCTTAATCTTTATCCTTATTTCTAACTTTATTCTTTTCTATACCCATCTATAATAAATTTGTTTTTCTTACTTTCTAAAACCCTTTATTCTAGGAAAAAGGTTTACGATACTAATTTTTAGATGCTCATACATCAAACCCTCAGATGAAAAGCATTGAACCTCTTGGTTCAAACCCCATCACAAAATAAAATGTACAACAAGTCTCTTCCTCTCTGACACGCCGCATCATCTTTGTATCAGAAGATTTTCTCCAAGTTCAGCTTCATGCGCTTCTTCCTTTACAACAATTCCCTTGCTTTCCACCTACAACATGCGGATGCACTCTATTCCTTTTTTCTTGTAGATTCCTCTGCATCCTCGACCATTTTGCAGCTTTAGCCACATCTACAATTCATGTTTTGACATCTACATTTTACCATATCTCAAAGATTAATTTTTGGTGTTTGTTTTTCAAAATTGCTCGTCCCATCCTGAGCTGTCCATTTGCATTTCTAATGCTATCTCTAATGCCATCTAAGATGCTCCCTCGAGATTTTCTAACTGCATGCCATATTTCATTCTGAATAGAAAATATCAATCCATTAATGAAAGTCCTTCAGAGAAATTCATCTTGGTGCTCAAACTATCAAATCTTCCGAAATGTTCAACCATCGTCTCCCTTGGGTTTTGTTTGATAGAATGAAATTCTTGGAATAATGTTTGCTCATAATTTCAAGCCTTGTTAGTGCTACCATTGACCCTACATTATACAAATAAATATTAACACTATAGGGTTGTAGTCTAGGGTACCGCATACTATCCTTTTACTGCACATTGCATAACAGAAATGAAAAGAAAATAAATACATACTCAGAAATGCAAACCACGAGAAATGTTATCACATAATACAATGGATGACAACACAAAGCAAGGTAGGATATCTCACATATTTTAGAACAGATACATGAGTGGTACATCCTGACTTAGAGATTTCACACAGTAACACAATCAAGATGCATCTAACTCTTCTCAAAGTCCTACTATCGACCATATAACAAGGATATGATCAGTTATGGTTCTGTTTTGATTAGTTACATCTGCTACCTATTGATACGTTTTCATGCCCTTCGACCTACGTTACCAGATACGCTCTCCACCCCTCGTCCTCCCGTCCCTTCCCTCTCCTTGCCCCGCTCAAAGTCCTACTATCGACCATATAACAAGGATATGATCAGTTATAGTTCTGTTTTGATTAGTTACATCTGCTACCTATTGCTACGTTTTCATGCCCTTCGACCTACGTTACATATACACTCATTTTATCACAAGATAACAACACATTTCCCTTCCATTGCATTTTTAACTCTCATTGCACATTTGTCCACTCTTGTTAATTTTTTCCGTTGCATAAGCTTGAAACTCCTTCCTTGTGCTAAACCTACACCATTACCTCATATTTGACGCCAAGGAGCTTGCAGAGCTTCAAAGGAAGAGGATTTGCTGATTTAAGGTAAGTTTTTTAGATTTATGATTTTTTTTTTTTGTTTTGTTTTGTAACTAGTTTTAATTTTAATTTTTTTTGTTATTCTTTTAAGTTTTAACCATTATTTCTACAAATACCAAATGCAATGATTATGTTTTAAATTTTAATAGCAATTGTTTTATTTTTTACCAGGGGCTATAGGGATTTGTCAGAATGTCGCAGGGTGCAAGTGCTAGTTCGGTGGGCCAAGAGATAGCCCCCAAATTTGATCCACGAATGCCCCTTTGGAAGTATGTGACAGTATTATAACAAATTCCTAGTGAAGGGTGTTTTCATTGGCTTTGCTTAGAGTGTAACTGTAAATACAAGAGCTCGTATAGTCGAGTGAAAGCTCATTTGTGTGCGATTTCTGGTGCTGGAATCAGAGTTTGTGGTGGGCCAAACATAAATGGAAGGTCGAGAAAGGGCCGCCCACAGGGAAAGATCCTTGCATATGTCAAAGAGTAAGAAGCAAATGCCATTGTGGGGTAAAGATCGAAGCATCCTTTGAGAAATAAAAGATCACCCCTTGTTGATCTATCTCATGCTAATGTGGTGACCCCATCACACCCCTTTCTTGCTACACCCATTGCGGTCGAAAAGGAAGAGGACTCATCTCTTGGTCACAAGAGAACAAAAGATGCAAGCCCATTGGATAGGGCATTTCATAATGAATCTAAGGACAACGCGGAGCAGAATATCGTGCATTGTCTTTACGCATGTGGGCTGCCATTTAATGTTGTTAGATCACTGTACTAGTAGGATTTGGTGAAATCTATCAATGCTACCCCTAAAGGGTTTGTTGGCCCAAGTTATGAAAAGGTGCACACCACCTTATTGACAAAAGAAAGAAAACACGTTGAAGATGCATTGAAACCCATCAGGTATTTGTGGATCGAAACAAGGGTGTCCATCATTTTCGATGGATAAAAAGATATGGCAAATAGGCCACTGATTAATGTGATCGCAGTGAGCCCTAAAAGGGTAATGTTTTTGAGGGCCATTGATTGTGAAGGGCAAGTGAAGGATGCATGATTCATTGTTGACATCCTGATAGAGTCCATTGAGGCAGTGGAGCCTCAAAACGTTGTCCAAGTTGTAACAGACAACGCTAAAAATTGCAAAGTTGCAGGCATGTTGGTTGAGGCAAGGTATGGACACATATTTTGGACACCTTGTGGCATTCATTCCCTCAATCTTGTGTTACAAAAATTGGGGACAAAATTGACTGGATCAAACAAGTCTATGAGGAGGCGAGCAAGATCCAAATGTTCATAACCAACCATCACATATCCCAAGACATCTTCAGGGCATTCTCAAAATTGCAGTTGTTGAAAGCAACTCTTAATATTATCATTCATGAATCATTTATCATTGTATATTTAATTTAATTTTATAAGTTTTTAATTTGTAGTGTTTTTATTTTTGAACATTTTTTTTAATTTTAGTTTTAATTTTGTATTAGGTTGCTGAGACTCTATTTGCCTCACACACCCTTATCTTGAAATGACTAGCTAAGGTGCGTGAAGCATTGAGTAGCATGGTCATCAACAACCTTTGGGGTGTATAGAGGTAGGCAAACAGTGAGTGGGCCACAAAGGTGAAAGAGTGGATTCTTGATGATGTGTGGTGGGAACATGTGGAGTATCTGCTCAGTTTTACCGAGCCCATTGTCAGCATGCTAAGATATCTAGATATGGATCATCCATGTTTGGGTGAGCTTTATGATGGAATCGACTTAATGATTGAGAGCATTAGATCCATCATAAATGTCAAAGAGCAGGATCTTACAGAGAAGTTCTTCAAGGAAGTGCAGTCGCATCTCATTGAAAAGTGGAACAAAATGACCAGTCTATTGCATCTTCGTGTTTTTGCCTTGACACTCAAATACTACAATGTAGAGATACTTTTTTTGCCCAGGAGGGTTGCACCATATAAGGATGTTGAGGTTGCCGAGGGGCATAAGGCAACATTCTCTAGAATCTTTCTCGATCTAGAAATAGAAGACCAAGTCAAGGAAGAGTTTGTGCATTTCATATCCTTGGTAGGTCACTCCCTTGGTGCTATTCGTGACAAGTACAAGATCGATACTTTTGGTGGTACCTCCATGGGCAAGCATCCACCCACCTCCAACCACTTGCAATAAAAAATCTATCACAAGATTTTAATTTTTTTTACTCTACCCTTATTTTGACCTTTTCAATGTTTTGTTTGAAGTTTTAATTTTTATAAATTCTAATTGACTTTGTGGCTTCAATAGGTTGCAAGTTCTTCAGCTGACCGGAATTGGGGTACCTATGGCTTTATCCACTCAGTTAAACGCAATAACTTGGCTGCAAAAAAGGCAAAGGATTTGGTTTATGTGCATTCCAACTTGCGTCTTCTCTCACACAAACCGCCTCAATACAAGGAAGGGCCAACAAAGTTGTGGGATGTGAACCCAGAGGCTATTGATTTAGATGCCTCCATTGCCTACCTTTCATTACTTGACATGGAGCTAGACAATGCTTCACACAACTTGCATAGTGGAGCTAGTGGGATTGGCACTGTTGTTGCTTGTGGTTCTAATGAACCACATGATGATGAAGACATCGTAGCCAAAGACAAAAATGAATATAGTGAATCATGAAAATGTTGATTTGTCTTTATTTTTGTCCATACATTGTAACATTTGCACCATGTTCCTCTTATAAAACTAATATAAGTTCGACCATTGAATATTATATTATTTGGCATTGAATTATGAGCATATATTTTGTGATTATTTAACTTATTTGAAGTTATTTTGTCTCCTCTATGCATATTATGTGGTTAATTTTGCTTATATTGCTATATTTTTTATTTTTTATATACATTTTTGTATGGTCGTATCTAACCGTATCCAAACCCAAATTTGTTTTGTTGTATCCCGGTATCTGATTCTCGTACCTGTATCCATATCGGTAATGTAGCCTTCGACTTTAAAAATGCTAGGGCAATTTATCAACACACTATGACTCTCATCTTCCATAATTTCATCCAAATAAGTTTGAGCCCTATGCAGTTACCCTACTAGCAAAATTGGAAATCCAGTTTGAAAAAAATACCATCCTTCCAACTTAAGACTAATCTTTAAATTCCTATGCAAATACAAAGTCATGTTCAACCCTAACAAGTGCACTTTTGGAATCACATTTGGAAGACGTTTAGGGGGTGGAGGATTGACGTGGATCCCTACAAAATCAAGGCATTTGGGGGTCATTTGGAAGTCATCTTTTGCCATTATCTATTTTTACTTTGAGATTTTGAGCTACTCCAACTTCTATTTTTGAAGACAAAAACCCTCCAATCTTCAATGGTGACTCCATCCAGGGGTTGCATTTGTGCATCCAATCAGAGATTTGCAATTTTCAATTCAGTTTTATCAACTAAGACACTTTTTGGCATCATTGTCTGGGTTTTCGCATTGACCATCATCTATAGCAGCTAGGGCATCATCTTAATCACTGACATCATCATCCCAAGGGCTGAAGTCACATTAAGGGCAATATTTGAGCGCTGATGTCACCCATAGTTGGCTGCCATTACTTCTTTCAGTCTGCAATGCCATCATTTGGTCTATTGCATCTATTTGGGATGCCATTGGTCAAAAAATTGATGTATACATCTAGTTGGCAATTTTCAAACTTTCAATGCTAAAAAATTAATAAATAAAAACTTGATTTTAGTGTTTACAATACGACTATCATTATTTGCAACAAATCTGGGTTTTTCATAGGGTTTAGAAATTATTTCAGTTATTTTCCAGCATTTGTAATTTTTGTCTTAAAGGATTTACAATAAAAATTAGTTTTTATTAATTCTGACCTAGGGTTTCAAATGAATTCGAAATTATTTAAAAATGTTTGTTTAGGAACATTACAGTGGTATTAGAGTTGTGATCTTGCCAGCATGTGAATCATGAAGACATTGCAAGAATCCATGTTAGAGATGTGTAATGTGTCCCCATTTTTGATTCACAAGTAAACAAGTATTGAAGACCGTTAGTCTACTTTTCTCTATAGACTAAAGGTTAACTTTTGGAGATATTACTTTATTAATTGATTAAGATTGTCTGAATAATGATTTTGATCATTTGACCATATAAGACAATTATTAAAAAATGATTTTTACTAATAAAGCATTTTATAAAAGTGGTTTAACCACTATTGCACTTGAAAGTTCGAATAATATTTGGAGAAGGTATTTTAATTAATTGTTCACTCAAAAGTGATTTAATCACCCTTGTAAATTGGGTGAATTAATTAATTATTTATTAAATTATTGTCTTAGAGTAATTTTAATTACAAATTCTATTATGGCAATTAATTTAATATTATAAGTGGGAAAAAGAGTAAATCTCAGCTTGGATGGAAAATAAACGAAAAGATATTTTGAAAAGTGGTTAAGTAATTTAAAAAATATATTTTGCCTCCAAAAGTGGTTCTCCCACTTTGAAGACTATATATGGACATGAAGGCTTTTATTTTGGATATGCTAATTTGATATATTGAATCTTCATTTTTGAAGAAGGTTTGGGATGTGAATGCCCAAGGTTGTTGCTGATTGAAAAGTGATTTCACCTATAAATCACATTGAAGACAGTCTATTTTTTTGTAGGTTGTTGATTTGAAGAAGTTTGCCCGTTTTTCTGTATTTTAGGTCTATTTTTAAAGGCAAGTGAACAAAGACATCAGATCTAAAACGAGTGAACAGATTGAAGATATTTGTGAGGGCTCTAGGGTGGAGCGAACCCCTCTAGGAGTGTGACATCACACTCCTTAAGGGTGACGTCACCTTTGGGATTGTAATTTCCACTTTTTGTGGACATTTTGTGCTCAGAAAATTATGCAATAAAGATCATTGGATTCCTCCTATTTTTGTGGTCATTTTGGTATATCATTTGTGTTGATTGGCTGAGTATTTTTCGAGCAATTAATTTTATAAGTTTTTGTTGTATTTTGCCTATAAAAATATCAGAATTGATGATGTGGCAAAACTAATTGGAGAATCTGATCTGAGTATTCATTTAACAATTGCAAACCAAATTTCATAATTTTTTGAGTTAAGAGCAGAAAAAGTGTTTTTTACCAAATCGTTGACCTAGGCCAGCGATCTAGTTTTTATGGCAATTTATTCAAATTTTGGCATTTTAATATTATGACTTTTTCTATTTGAAGATAAGTGGGCACTGTGGATTTTTTGTACTTTCTTCTTTGGCCCTATAAAGGGATATTACAGTAGTATCAGAGCACCGATCTGGTGCACTTGTGAGATCTTAAGTGTACAGATTTGGATGCAAGCAGATAAAAAGATTTTGTGTTATCAGAGAAGAGGAAAAGCCATGGGTGATCAAGGGTTTACTTCAGAGCAAGTAAAACTTTTGCAGGATTTGCTCAAGGAGAGCCAAAGTGATCTTCAGCATATCTTGAGTATGCAATTTGCAGCCATGTTGAAGACTGCACTAGATCCAAGCAAGAGCCATCACCTCAATGGAGAGGGAAGCTCGAATAGTGGTGAGAGGGTTTCTACCAACTGCCCTCACAAGTTCTTCAAGGGAACATTTCTGCAGAAAGCACTAGTTGTTGAGAATGAGCCACCAATGTGTAATCCACTTGATACACGTCAAAGTGAGTATGCAGCCCTGAGCTATGCTACTCAAGAACTTTTGACTTTCTGTGAGTATTGTGAGATAATGTGTCAAAATCAAGAAGACCAAGCATGCATCCCCGTAGAGATTTACAACAAAGGTTGGGTAAAGTTTCTCTTCTTGGTTTTGATGGTATTGATAAAATTCTAGTGAGATCATAAATGCAGAAACTTGAGACCTATTTTTCTCTCAGCCCCATGTTTGAGGATGAAGCTCTCAAATTTTTAAACACTTCACTTGGAGGGTATTGCTCATTAGTGGTGGTTTCATGGCATGATCACACAAAGCCGTGAATCTATTACTACCTTAAAAGAATTTAGCAAGAGGATAATGGAAAGATTTGATAGAAGAGATCCACTTCCGTGAGTTGGCACAACTCAAACAAAATCATGATGTTGAGAGGTATGTTGCTAATTTTTAAAAGATTTCAGTCATGGTACAGGACGTAAGTGAAAGAAGGTTGGTTATTCTCTTTACTGAGGGTTTGATTGAGCCTTTGAGAGAGTTGGTAAAAGCTTTTGACCCTCTTTATTTGCAAAATGCAATTACTAAAGCTTTGGATCTAGAGTGTTCAGTTTACAGGGGTAATATGTGGCCAAAAGGGCAACAAGGGGCAGCCACTCGTTCGCTGCCAAAAGTGGGTAATACCGACCAATTAAGGTCTGATTTTAATGGGCAGCCAAAAGCACCAAGTGGGAAGCCTAGGGCAGCACCTAGTGAGCCACCAAAGAAGCCTTTTCAGCCTTATGTTCCACCACATAAAGCGCTGCCCTATGGTAGCAACCTGAAGGATTCAAGAGATGAGTTGAGGAGAAGAGATTTGTGCTACACTTGCAAAGATCCATGGACTAAAGGCCATCGTTGCATGGGCAAAGCACAAGTCCATTATATTGAGGTAATTGATGATGATTCAGATTTTGATGTTGTTGATACTAATGTTGAGTAAAATGAAAATGTTGTTGATGAGCATGTGCATGAGGACACAAAAGAAGTGGGGAGCACACTTGTTTCTCTTTCAGGCGCTCCCAAGTATCATGCATTCAGGGTAAAAGGCACATTGAGAGGACAAAGAGTGACTACTTTGGTTGATAGTGGGGCCACTCATAACTTCATTGATGAGGGCTTGGTTAAGATGGCATTGAAAACCACGGATTGCAAGGGCTTCAATGTGACTATGGCAGATTGGAAACTACTTGTTCCAAGAAGATTCAACAACTTCCACTCACTTTTAGGAAGCACAAGGTAATTGATGATTTTTATGTTGTTAGCATTGGTGAGATTGATGTTGTGTTGGGTGTTCAATGATTGTATTCATTAGGTGAATTCACTCAAATTTATAAGACTATGGAGCTAAAAAATTTCAAATAAGGCAAAGAAGTGGTCCTCAAGGGTCTAGCTAATGGTGCTCCACAAGAAGTGTCCATGAAGAGGATGGAAAGAGCTTTTAAAAGAGGTCAGATTGCATGGGCAGCAAGCTGCCTTATCACAGTAAAATCAGAAAAACAGAACAACAGCCCCCTCATGGTGAGTTACAAGCTATTTTAGACAAGCATGTTCATGTTTTTAATGTTTGCCTTATGGGTTGCCACCGGATAGAGGTTTTGAGCATAACATTGAGCTACAAGTGGGAGCCAAACTGGTTATTGTCACTCCATACCTTGAATGTGATGCTTCAAATGAAGGAATAGGGGTTGTCCAAATGCAAAATAAACACCCTATTGCTTTTGAAAATAGAAAACTCAGATTTTGAAAAAAAGTATTCAATTTATGACAAAGAGATGTTGGCAATCATGCATGTTTTGAATAAGTTTAGGCAATATTTGGTTTGTGGCAAATTTGTGGTGACATCTGATCATAATAGATTTAGGTTCTTTTTCAGTCAATTGGAATTAATTAACTAGCAACAAAAGTGGGTAAGCAAAGTGCAAGCTTATGATTTTGATATTGAATATATGAAAGGTAAAAACAATGTGGTAGCAAATGCACTATCAAAGAAACCAAATGGTTATGTGGAAGAGAAGGATCAACCATATAGACGGTAAGCAATTTTGAGAAGGGAGGATTGTAATGTCCCCATTTCTGGTTCACAAGTAACCAAATATTGAAGACCATTAGTCTACTTTTCCCCATAGCCTAAGGGTTAATTTTTGGGGATTTTATTTTATTAATTGATTAAAATTGTCCGAACAGTGATTTTGATCATTTGACCATACAAGACAATTTTGGTTAGTTGATAAAATATTATTAAAAAGTGGCTTTTACCAATAAAACATTCTATAAAAGTGGTTTTAACCACTATTGCCGTTGAGAGTTCGAATAATATTTGGAGAAGGTATTTTAATTAATTGTTTGCTCAAAAGTTATTTAATCACTCTTGTAAATTGGATAAATTAATTAATTATTTATTAAAATATTGCCTTAGAGTAATTTTAATTACTAATTCTATTTTGACAATTAATTTAATATTATAAGTGGAAAAATGGGTAAATGTCAGCTTGGAGGGAAAATAAAAGAAAAAAAGATATATTGAAAAGTGGTCAAACGATTTTAAAAAAATATTTTGCCTCCAAAAGTGGTTCGCCTCACTTTGAAGACTATATGGACATGAGGGCTTCTATTTTGGATATGTTAATTTGATATATTGAATATTCATTTTTTAAGAAGGAATGGGATGTAAATGCCCAAGGTTTGGGATGTGTGCCCAAGGTGGTTGTTGTTGACTGAAGAGTGATTTCACCCAAAAATCACATTGAAGGCATTTTGCTTTTTTGTAGGATACTGATTTGAATAAGTATTTTCAAATTTTCTGCATTTTAGGTCTATTTTTGAAGGCAAGTGAGCAAAGACATCAGATCTAAAGCGAGTGATCAAATTGAAGACATTTGTGAGGGCTCTAGGGTGGAGCGAACCCCTCTAGGAGTGTGACGTCACACTCCTTAAGGGGGACGTCACCTTTGGGATTGCAATTTTCAGTTTTTGTGGACATTTTGTACTTGAAAAATTCTGCAATAAAGATCATTGGATTCTTCCTATTTTTGTGGTCGTTTTGGTATATCATTTGTGTTGATTGGTTGAGTATTTTTGGAGCAATTAATTTTATAAGTTTCTGCTATAGTTTGCCTATAAAAATTCCCGAATTGACGATGTGGCAAAACTAATTAGAGAATCTGCCTGAATATTCATTTAGCACTTGCAAACTGAATTTCATAATATTTGAAGTTGTTTAAGGGCAAAAAAAATAATTTTTACCACATCGTTGACCTAGGGCAACGATCTAGTCTTTATGGGACTCAGATTTTGGCATTTTAATATTATGACTTTTTCCATTTGAAGATAAGTGGGATTTGTTAATTTTTTGTGCTTTCTTCTTTGGCCCTATAAGGGGACATTACAAGATGTTGCAAGCTATACAATAATATCATAAGGATCTAAAGACATGGATATAAATAAAGAGGATGGGAAGGTCAAAATTTGGTCCTCAAAAATTTACAAAGGAGCAAAAGGAAATCAACATTGAAGTCAAAGGTAAATAAATCTTTTCTAAAAAGGAACCAGAGAATATGGTTGAAAAGAAACTAACCACATTGCAGAAAAGCACAGAGGATGTAATGAGGACCCAGAAAAGGTGTAATGAATGGCTACGAAGAGCTAAAGAGCCTATGTTGATAGTCACTCAAGCAAAACAACACCTACAAAAAATTAAGAGAAAGAATTCTCCAATTGTAATGGTGAAGCATAAAGAAAAATCAAATTTTCAACAATTTGGCGAGGATTTTTTGGTTAATGCCAAATTTCCAAGTCTTCAATATAGTAGAGTTGATGCAAATTTATCTAAGGCATTGAAAGAAGAAGATAAGCTTTTGGATCATTCTTATGACAGCTTAGAATATGAAAGGAATGTTTCAAATCAAGAAATTTATGAGGTTGAGTTCCAAGGAGATCTTGTTGAGAGGCATGCATATGAGAAAAGGGCCTCACCAGATACTAATGTTGGTTTTCAACTTGCTGAATTTTTCAGATCAGCGACTAATGATAAGCCATTTGATTATTTTCAAAATTATAGCAATATGCATGAAAGTGTTGATTTTAGCAGAAGTTTGTGGCAAGACTCTTGTCATCATGCAAAGTACCAAGAGATTGGTGAAAAGATGAAGGGTACAAAATGGAAAGAGAATATTTTCTCTCAAATCCAAGATCGTATGGGATCCAGGTATTATAAACGAAGAGCTACAAAAAGAAGATATTGAGAAACACATGAAGGCTGAAATGTTTAATGGCTTTAATATTATAATTCCAGATAGAGTCACCATTCCATGCACCCAGATAAGTGGACAACTTAATACAACCATGGGTGAGAATAAGTATGGAATGAATCTTACATTATGAGAACTATCATGGTTATGGAGATAAAAGGGTTGAATTCCATTGGCGTGTTAGTATAGAATCACAAATCCATGGAGTTAAAGTTTACATCTAAAGGAAAAGATATGGTGCTTGGAAGTATCTCTGATGAATCATTAAGAGTAGTCATAGCAAAAGGGACTTCTCAGAAAGGACAAGTTGCTTTATGGTGGAGAGCATGCAAACTATTTCGTCTTTTGGTAAGCAACATAGTCTTTATGTTGATAATCAAATGCTTCCAAAACAACATAGTATGGTGTTCAATAATATGTCCCTAGGATTGCTATCAAATAGAGGTTTCCAATGTGCCATAGAGTTGAAAATTGGTTGTAAGCGTGCCATTATTACTCCTCATTTCTCATAGATTGATTTGAGATCAAGCCACCATTAGATCTTTGTTTGTAAGAGAGGTGTGCACAAGACAAATTTTAGATGCCTTTCTCGACACATTGAGTTCTTGGTCATGCCATTAAATTTGACTGATGCTCCTGCTATGTTCCAATTCATGGTGAATCAGGTATTCATTGGTCAACTAAGACAGTTTGTTTTGATAAATTTTTATGATATTTTGATGTGTAGCAAAGCATGGAAGGATCATATGAGACACCTAGATTTGATCCTTGGGATTCTAGAGAAATAGGCTCTATTTGTATGAGAATTTAAGTGTGAGTTTAGGGTCACAAATATTTTATACTTGGGCCATGTCATTATTGCTCAAGGAATGCAGGGGAATCACAGGACGATTCATTTTTTTCTAGTTTGAACACTCCCTACCACACTAACTCTATCGAGGACATTCTCTAGTTTATGCAGCCACGATTGAAGGTTTTGTTAAGGGATCTTCACATATAGCAGCACCCTTAAGCAACATGACAAAGAAAGGAGCTTTTGCAAGGATGGATAGAATATCAGAAGTTTTTGATAAGCTTAAGAGGGTAATCATCATGTCTTGTATTTTCCATTTCATATTTCCCTCAACCATTGTGGCAGAATGTGGTGTTTCAGGGGAAAGTATTGAAGCCTTATTAATCCAAAAGGGGGACTCCATTAAAAGTTGAAAGATTCAAAAAATAGTTTTTCTATTTATGACAAGGAGATTCTTACCATCGAGCCTATTTTGGTAAAATGCAGACATCACTTGGTTTATGGTAGATGTGTGGTTGAGATAGATTGCAATGGCTTGAAGTTCTTGGATCAACATGATTTGAATGATGAACCACAAAGTTGGGAAAGGAAAATCCAAGGTTATGATGTTTCTATAAAAGGGAATAAGCATGTAGTTGTTGATGTCTTTTCTAGAATGGCTGTATTTGTTCTATTTTTGTCATTTATGGTGATTGGAAGATTTCAATCATGGTAGATTATGCCAAGAGTACATTTTCTGCTAACATTTTAGATGGAAATGTGAAGAATGCAAAATCTATGCTAGCAGATGGTCTCATTTTGAACAAGGATAGAATATTTCCAATATTTGAAACCTAAGATAAAACCAATGATTTCGAAAACTTTGCATGATACACCAATTGTGGGACACTCTAGATCCTGCAATATTTGTAGATCTATACGAAAGAGATTCTCATGGTGGAGCTTTGAGGAGGATCTCAAACACATTAGAGAGTACATCACCTACCAACAAAATGAAATAAAGCATGTCTTCTCAGTGAGTTGGTTGCAATCATTGTTTATTCCCCATCAAGATTGGAAAGTATGTTCATAGACTTTATCACAAGTCTTCCCAAGGTACATGGTAGAGACTGCATTTATGTTGTTGTGGATAGACTAAATGAGTATTCATACTTTGCCATATATCTATAATTCAAAGCACATCATATGGATGAAGTATATCCTTTCACTCAAGGTTGTCTACACATAAGAGTATGGGATCTAGGTGATATCTCGAGATCTATCAAAGGTAGTAATAGCCAATTACCGTTATATGGCAAATAGAACAAACCAAGCGCTGTCACTATCAGGTTTTTCAGCCAATAGAGATAAGACTGTTAAATGTCATCACATATTTTCACACTGCTAAACTATACCAATTACAGCCCTACAAGTGTTTTCATTCACAAGTTTGCTGATTTTTCAGGGTTTCAACAGAGATATGTCAATTATTCCTATTGTGAGAAGATTTTCAGTCATTGATAGTCTATTTCCAGCCTCTAAATTGTTGATAGCAATGATTTATGCAAACGATTTTCAGCATTGTTGATGTTATATCATTTTCACACCACTGATTTGCGAAATTTCAAACTCTGGATTGCAATAGCATCCAAACACAGCTTCAGATTTGCAGGATTTGAGGAACTTTCCTTACACTAAATTGTTTGTAAAGGATTTCAGCCATGGCATGTATTGCAAACAATCTTGCCCATCACCATTTTGTTTCATAATCCAGGGAGGATCTAGATTTTTCAGTGCATAAGAGTATCAAAGTGGCGCAACAGAAACGAACTACATTACAAAAAGGTAATGGTAGCTTGTTATATTTGTATCCTCGTGATCCTATTGTTTGTGGTCAGAGGTGAAGAAGATAATTCACTAAATAGACCAACATATATTGTTGCATATGCTTGTGGCCATCGTGGGGAACAATTTCATGATAATTCATAGTCAAACAACTTGGTGAGGCAGAGTTTATTCAGAACATGGAATTGCAAAGTGCCCAAGGATGAATTAGGATCCAAACATTTTGGAGATGGGCATTTAGGGAAAGTCTAAGCAATTGGGTTTGCAATTTCTTGGGACAAACAATTTTTAGGCAAGGACAGACTATCATGACCCTTTTTTCAAAGATTAGCTCCGAAATAATAACCAGCTTGAAAGGAACCCTTTAAGTTGTCAAGATGACTTAGATTTTTAGTTAGGGCGAAGTGACTAGCTTAATATTACTTCAAGGGGATTGTTAAATGAAAAAAATTAAGAATGACTTTTCAAACTTAAAGCGACTTGTCAACTATTCAAATTAGAAGATCGAAACGTTATTTTTGGATAGCTTTTCCTTGGGAAGTGTCAAGTGACCACTTATTCAAAAAGAGCGTTGGGGGGTACAATATTGAAAGATAACATCTTTTGCCACTATCTATATTTTACATTGAGAGTTTGAGAAAACTACTAAAAAGTAAATTGCTTTGAGGACTGTAATGTCTCCTTTTTTGAGATTAGAATGATATTATTACTGAAATAAAAAATATTTCTAACTACTTAAAAATAAAAAGAATATTGAAGCAATGCTTTCTGGATTAAACTATGTATAAGATTTTTGGAACTTGACGTTACAGATCACACTCCGCTGAGCCACTCATTCCGGGATCAGAGACCAAGAAAATGCAAGTATAGATACACTGATTGCAATACTACTGATTTAACGTTTCAATTTGTAGCACCAGTTGCACTTGACAGTAAGCTAGTAAGTCGGGTCCACTGGACAGGAAAGATAAATAATAATAATCTCCAATCAAGTATAATAATAATCCAATAATAATAATAAATAATAATAGATGAATAATAATCAGGGTTGACATTAAAAAGTTTTTGAAGCCGAGAAAACTAAAAGCTAACAAAAGTGAGTGAATTTCACCTTAATGACTCAATACTCGCTCCAAAGACCTCCGAATGACCTCAAACCAAGTGCAACATGGAAGCCTAGAAGGGTAAAACAAAAAAGTTCCAATTAAGAAGATTCAAATAATTCAGCTGGGAACCATATTTTAGGTACGCGTTCCAAAGGTCTGCAGAAAAGAAGGTGTAGCCAAGAGAACTAAGGCGACCAGTTATAGATAAATCAAAGAATCCATTAAAAATTCTGAAAGTTAGGAGAAAGGGGGCACCCAAGGTAGGCGAAGAGATAGAGTTACATACCCAGAGAGGAAGACAGAGTAATAGCTCTGGGAAGCTATTACCCAAATTTTTGTATACAACATGTAATGTTAAGAAATTGGTACATTAAAGAGAGATTTGAAATAAATCCAAAGGAAAATCAGAAAATTTTTAACAATGAGAGTGGTCATAGGACAAAGGCACAACTCGTCAATACCCAGTTTTTAATATGATTACACTCCAGAATCTATGACCCTAAGATTGGTGCTACAATCTAGCACCAAACGATCACACTGTTTAAGTTGATAAATCATACTTGTAGATTTCAGATTGCTTCTCTAAGGCGCCGTCATCAATGAAGCTCAAGTCTGCACTTCTAGATGGCTAACAGTCACTTGGTATTTTCCATGCAGATACTGATGTCGGCAAGTTTGAAATTGAGTGTTATGCTAGGAGCTGACTTGACCACTCTTTCCTCGAAGCTAGAGGTATGAAATCATTTCAGTAACCCTTCGTTGTATGACAGAGCGGCCTGTCTCCCCAATGTAAGAAACCCCGCAAGAGCAAATCAATTTTATAGACTAGCACTTCTAAGAGTCTGACTCTTCAACTTGTCTTTGGTCGACTTGATCAATCTTCCTAGGCGTTCAAGGTGCATAGGGATAATAGATATAACATTAAAATGTTCGTAATTCCCCAAGTAGGACGTCCAACATGAAACCCATTTTGTTAGAAATGCAACTTCAAGTCATATGCCTAGAAAAGTAGTAGGTCTATTAGGGATAGTCAACTATTTTTTTTACCCATGTAGCAAGAGAGTTTGCCAAAATCTGAGCCCAAAGGCTGCTCTAGCACCATTTGTTTCCCATTTTGTAACCATTCATCCGAAATAGACAACAGTACTAAGCTGTTTGAACCGTTGCATCCTCTAAGTGATGCCAACTATCACAAAGTACTAAAAATAGCTCTAGTGGCTAAGGGTTTGTAGGACTCCAACCTCATTTTATCCTGAGAGGGATGTAGGTAGCCGAATTTGCATGCTTAGATAGAGATTTGCAATCTTATCTTACTATTCTCTTGGTCTCTGATGCTTGATGCATAGCTACACAGAGTGTGAAGCTCTCTGAAACATCGTTCCAAAAAGATACACAGTTTAATTGCCAGAAAACATTGTTCTTTACTGCAATGGACCATGGAAACTACCACTGGAACCTCTTATAAAATAAGAAACCCTAATATCTACTGTTGCCAAAAAGCCTACAGCTCTGGAATACGTCTGGCGAACTTTTCTAAGGATTGACTGTTGAGAAGGGTACCTTACAAGTCATGAGCAGAGTTAGGCTCGTAAGTGAAAATTATAAGGAATTACTCTTTTTCATATTTGAATTCTGATACGGTCCCCTTTTTGATAATGTCTGATTTTTCGAATCAACTCTTTGAAGGAACCTTTAGCCTATTTCTATTCCCCATGGGCTAAGGGATATTACATGAGGGGAATAATTTAATAATAATTCAAGTTGCTCAGAAAGTGACTTTTTATCATTTGACATGAGAAAATGACAATTATTTTTATTTATTATTAAAATTGACCCTCAAGCTAATTTTAATTACTATGGTTTATGAGGAGAATAATTAGATAATAAAATAAAAGGACACTTATCATGAGGACTTGACCCTCAAGGTAATAAGTGCCTTAATGACTTTATGTAAAAAAGACACTCTCATGGTTAGGGACTTGACCCTCAATTTAAAAGTGAATGTAATAAAAACCAGGTGGAGCTAAAAGGAGGTCATTATCGATTATTGATTATTAACCCCCTCATTAGTGGCTCGCCCACGATTGGAGGAGTTCAAAAAACTTTTAAAATTGGAATATTGTAAAGACAGGATCTTTTTGTCAATGCAATCTTAGGTTTCAGGTTATTGAAAACCCTCCAATCTTGAATCAAGGCGATTGGAGTTCCAATGGCTGCAATTACATAGATAAAGAGATTTTCAGATTTGTGGTCGCTGAAAGGGAGTATTTGTAGATTTCAAATTTTTCTAGAAGGGTTTGACTAGCACAGTTTCAAAATTGGGTGACTTCCACTTGCTCAAGGGCAAAATGTCTAATTATTGTTTCAGGTGAAATCAGCTACACCTAGTGTTTGGGCATCTTCATTTCAAGCTACATCTAGGGTTTGTTCAGTATCACTATGCCTTTGAGAATTTTACAAGTGTTCTTGCCTATTGACCATTGTTATATAAAATCTACAAAGTAAGATTTTTGCAACTTTGATTAGTGGAATTTGTCATACTTGGGCAATAACTTTTTATCCATGCCATACCTAGCCATTTAATTTCATAATTTTTGAGCTGACTATGACTTTTGAGGCATAAATCAGCCCCAAACCCTAGTCGCCTAGGTCTTTGGGCGATTTGCAGTTTATGGGAAAATATTGCAATAAATTTCAGTTTAATGGAATTTTGATTTTTTCTAATAATTTGTGGGTCTAAGTTGGATTTACGACATACCCTTTTTGTTTGGTTTTAGCCCAAAAAGGGACCTTACAAATTCCTTTCTTGCTTGGAGCGCTCCTTGTTTTGGAATGAGTTTAGAGGGAAAGGATATAAAAGAAGAGGTTGAGGTTTATTTTGGGGGCTATGTCATTTTTACCAGTTGAAATCTTAAGTTTGAGCACGATTTGCTTGACTTGTGTCCATTGAAGACGAAAACCTTCGTTGGAAATATGAAGTTAAGGACGGAAACCCTTAACTTTTAGCTGACAGTTTCATTTCAGGGTTGCAAAGGGTAGAATTGATTAGTTTGAGGTGTCTAGACACCATTTCAGGTATAACATAGTAGTTGGACAACATTTTGTTGGTGTGGTGCAGCCATTTCAAGGGCAACAATTTGTTGGGGAGCCCTAGCAAGGGCAACAAACCAATTTGGATCCCTCTCCTAAGAAAGCAACTCCCCCGTCGGGTTTGAAAGTGACTTCTTCAAGGTTAAATCAAGCCTAAATTTCAGTTTGAAGGCATACAAACATTGTTGGTATTTTTATTGAATTTTTCTAGCCTTTTGTTGGTTCGAAAAATCAGATTTGAAGGTACCTTTGTGGGCTGTAATATTTTTGTATTTGTGGTGAATATTTGATAATAAAATATTGCAACTTGTGCTCTAAATTTGTATTTTCAGAATTTTGAAATTTTATGGTTAGGGTTTGGAACAGAAAACCAGAAATTGTAATTATTGTGTTAAGGTTTGCTGTGAATTCCAATTTTGTTTAATCCTATCCTAAAAGGAACATTTCAGACGACAAAAACCCTTCATTACAACCAGATTTGGGGATGAAAACCCTCCAATCTTCAGTGTTGATTCCACTCAGGAGTTGCATTTATACATCAGTCAGAGATTTGCAGTTTTCAGTTCAGTTTTATTAGTTAGGAGATGTTTTTGGCATCGTTGATAGGATATCCACATGGGCATCATCTATAGTAGCTAGGGCACCATCTCAAATGCTGACATTAAGTTAAGCGCAGTATTTTAGCGCTGACATCACCCATGGTTGGCTGTCGTCACTATTTTCAGTGTGCAAGGCCATCATTTGGTCTATTCCATCTAGATCAGGGAATTGATGTATACATACAACTAGCATTTTTCTTATTTTCATTGTGCAAAATATATAAATAAAATTTGATTTTAGTGTTTACCATATGGCTATCATTATTTGCAACAAATTTGGATTTTTCCTAGGGTTTAGAAATTATTTCCATCATTTTTCAGCATTTGTAATTTTTGCCGTAAGACTTGCAATAAAAATCAATTTTTATTAATTCTACCCTAGCGTTTCCAGTCAATCCAAAATTATTTAAAAAGTCAAGATCCTTTGGACAGAGAAAGAGTTTTAGGTCACTTTCCTTGCTAAGAATTTGTTTTCCATAACTTTTTCTTGTCTCAAGGATAGAACCCATGTAGTGCAAAATATAGATAGTTGGTTTTTGGGACAAAGGGGCATTTTTATCAAACCATAGTCAAGAGGGTTCAATCCCCAAACATAAAACAAATATTCACAAAAAATAGAAACTCTATTGGTATGGCCATGTAAAGGATGAGCAAACAAAGGAGAACTTGAGGCTTAAAACCAACATGATTAAACCCATAATAGTTGTTTTGATGGACATGTCAGTTCTAGGCCCACAAAGTTTTACTCTTCATAGAATCGTTGGCAAATGGATTCAACAACTAGACTATGACAATATCAACATACGATGTTATGGTTGTCAGCAATCAATTCACCTTAAAAGTAATTGTCCAAATGTCAAATTTAGGGCTTCAAAGGGCACTCCTAAGGTAGAGGTCAGGTATCCCTGGCCCTTAGAGAGACAAAAAGGGGAAGCATTGAAGGAGGACTAAGGGTAGATGATAAGAGTTTTTGCAACAAAAATCAGTGATTCTTGGACCTCAGGGTGACAGAATGGAGAAAGGATACAAGGTTGTTGGATCAGCAGAAGACCCCTCTTTCCATAGAGGGCAATTTAGGAGTCCACCAAAGAAGGTGGCAACTTGTGTCCAACAGCATTCATTTTCATCAAAGTATGTTAAGCTTGAGGGAAGCGTTAGTTTCGCTGAAGAACCAGAAACCCTCAAAACTCCTAGATACTATCTTCGGAGCCTAAATTGCAAAAATGCTTTTTCAAATCGTGCGTCTCTCAAAGAAGATGAGTTTTTTCACAATAGGAAAAGCAAACACAAGAATCATAAGTGTAATTTTTATCCTTTTCTTGGTGATGTTTCGTTGACTATTTCTTGGTAGTTGTGTGCCCTACTGTGTAGGAACCCCAAGTTCCCTCTGATTCTGACAACTGACTGTTTATTTGGTTTTTTCTGAAGTTTTGAATTTTTTGGGGTTTTTGCCAGTATTTGAAGGAAATGCGATTTTTGCATAAATTGATAAATAAATTCTATAAAAATATCTAACTTTGTAAATTGAATACTATACGGCAAACTCCAAGCTTCCTTTAATATAAAATCTTCCTGAATCGATTACAATTAAAACCAGATGCATATAAGGTAAAAAGCAATAATATATTAAAAACCTGATTATTCTGGTACAGCATTAAATGCCCTGCTGGAGATGGTACGGCTGCATATGTTTGACATTCTTTCTTGAAACTGGTGATCTCTGCTTGCCCCCAATACAACTGCACTCCAAAATGATGAAGAACAAGACCAGAAGAAAGGCATATTTCCCAATGGCAAGAAGGTACGGCCTGCTGGTTAATAGTACGGACAGGTACAGGTACGGCTGTGTCAAAACCAGCATTTAATGATGTTGTACGGCCTGCCTTGTGACTCTCCAGATCTCCAAAAATAGGCGCCTAGGTAAAACCCTGCCTGCTGACTGAATAACTCTGCTGAAAACCTGTAAATGAATATCCTCTGAAGATCAATGATTTCCCCTGAATGAAGAAACCCCTGCTGCAATAAATCAGGGGTTATTTCACACCCTCTGAATTGCTTCCAATGGAGATGGTACGTTCCCCAAGGAATTCGAACTTGAAATCCTGAAGCTTCTTGCTCAGACCAAAGTTGATCAATTTTCAATTTTCCAAAATGACATAATGGCTCGATTCCCAAGGCAAAGGCTTTTAAAACCCAAGAGGTGCGATTTCCTTCAAAATAGGGGTTTTACTTAAAAATTTGCACTTCCCAATGTTTTTAATAATTCCATAGCTTAGGCCAAATTTTATAATAAAATATAATCTTAAATTTGGCCCCTTCCTGATGATGGGCGAATAGGGGTTTTACTTAAAAATTTGCACTTCCCAATGTTTTTAATAATTCCATAGCTTAGGCCAAATTTTATAATAAAATATAATCTTAAATTTGGCCCCTTCCTGATGATGGGCGCCCCCTCAGCGTTAAAATCACTTAAGTTATAATTTTTAATTATAACTTAATATAATAGTCTCGCATAATTAATATTTAATTAATACAATTAAATATTAATATTTCCCTCGTTACTCACCCGATGACTGAACCGTCTGAAGCGGTCAT
Source organism: Torreya grandis (assembly GCA_037957365.1). Classification (NCBI taxonomy): domain Eukaryota; kingdom Viridiplantae; phylum Streptophyta; class Pinopsida; order Cupressales; family Taxaceae; genus Torreya; species Torreya grandis. The sequence continues at coordinate 434,503 of JARHVA010000436.1, forward strand.
ATACTGAAGTGATTCCGAATGCTGTCAACCCATATTGCTAAAAATAGCAGGGGTCCCACTCTGACCACCAAGAACTGCTAAAAATAGTAACTTCTACCAAAAGTCTCTGATCGAGCCCAAACGAAAGCCAACTGATCAAACTCTGTTAACTGAAGCATGTGCCAAGCTCCAAAGTGACCCTCTATCCAAACTATCAGCCTACGAGGGTCGTATGATAGGCTAATCCTGTGCTCCGAGAGATGTCACTGAGAAGGGGACATGACAGTCCACCCCTCCTGAAATTGCTTGTCCTCAAGCAATCTCAATGCCGGATGCTGTAGAATATCCTCGCTCTCCCATGTCGCATCCTCAACAGGCAAATCTCTCCATTTCACCAGATATTCCCTGATAGTCCTCTTACGCAACTGTCTCTCCCTATACTCCAGGATGGACTCAGGTACTAAAATCAATTTTCCCTCATCATCTAAGGGAGGTAGAACCGCAGACGGTACCACACGATGACCCAACGCCTTCTTGAGGCGTGATACATGAAAAACGTTGTGTACCCTGCTCTCCGCGGGAAGCTCAAGCTCGTAAGCCACCTCGCCAACTCTCCTCAGGATCCTGAAAGGTCCGTAATAGCGCGGCTTAAGCTTCTCTGATCCACTCTTCCTAAGAGTGGATTGACGGTAGGGCTGCAGCATGAGGTAAACCATGTCACCCACCTCAAAATGCCTCTCCGTCCTCTTCTGATCTGCATACTGTCTCTACTGATTTTGTGCCTTAGCTATATTTTCCTTGAGAGCCCTCATAGTGTCCTGACTCTCCTGCAACCAACCCCCTGCACTCGGCACTCTACTGTCGCTTAGTAGCAAATCAAGGAAACTCGGCGCCTCATACCCGTACAACGCCATGAAGGGTGACATCTGAATGGTCATATGGAATGCCGAGTTATAGCAATACTCACACAAATGTATCCATTTGACCCACGCCTTCTGCTGCCCTGCTATGTAGTTTCGGAGGTAACCTTCCACCCACTTGTTCACAATCTCCGTCTGCCCATCAGTCTGCGGGTGGTAGCTAGTGCTCGGAGTGAGCTCAGTCCCACAAAGTCTGAAAACCTCTTGCCAGAAGTTACTCAGGGACCGACTATCTCTGTCGCTCACGATACTCCGAGGCAACCCATGAAGTCTGAATACCTCGCGAAAGAAAACCTCTGCTACCTGCGTAGCTGTGTAAGTCGTGGTGATCGAAAAGAAGTGGGCATACTTCGTAAGCCGATCCACAACTACATAAATGCAATCACGCCCTTGGGCTTTAGGCAAGCCCGTGATAAAATCCATCGACAGGCATTCCCACTTCCTGTCAGGAATCGGAAGTGGCTGCAACAAACCTGCCGGGTACGTGTTCTCCTGCTTGTTCTGCTGACAAACAGGGCACTCACGAACATACTGAAGAACATCTGCCTTGAGTCCTTTCCAAGTGAATCTCTCCCGAATCTGCCTGTATGTTTTGAAATATCCAGGATGTCCTGCTGTAGGCGTGTCATGAAAGGCTCGCATAACAATGTTCTTCACTTCTGACCCTGGGATCAAATATATCATGTGCTTGTAAATGATCAAATCATTCACAAGTGTATACCTGGTATCAACTGCTGATCCCTCAACAATGCTGGAGGCCCAACTATCCTTGGCATACTCTGCCACTATCATATGCCTCCAATCCTCTGAAATATGAACCATAGTGCTCAAGTACGGCTTACGTGAAAGTGCATCAGCCACTACGTTCTGTGTACCTTTGATATATGAGATATCAAAGTCATAAGCCTGCAACTTACTGACCCACTTCTGCTGCCTATCATTGAGATCTCGCTGCCCTAAGAAGTGTTTCAAACTGTTATGATCAGTTTTAATGCAAAATTTGCTGCCGACAAGATACTGTCGAAATTTTGCTAAGGCATGCATAATCGCGAGCATCTCCTTATCATATATACTATACAGCCTCTCGGGTCCTCTGAGCTTGCGGCTCTCATACACAATCGGGTGCTTGTCCTGCATAAGCACCGCACCAATGCCCTCACCTGATGCATCGCATTGAAGCTCGAACGGCTTCGTAAAGTCGGGTAGTGCTAAAACAGGGCATGTGGTCATCAACTCCTTGAACTTCATAAAACACTCCTGTGCCTCTGAAGTCCAAACAAAGGCCCCCTTCTTCAATAAATCTGTCATCGGGGCTGCATGTCACGAATACCCATTCACGAATCTGCAGTAGAACCCACATAAACCGAGAAACCCTCTCAACTGTGTCAGGTTTGCCGGTGTAGGCCAGTCAACAATGGCGCGGATCTTTTCAGGATCCATGCGCACTCCATCTGCACTAATGATGTGACCGAGATATAGCAATTCGGTCATCCCTATGTCGCACTTGGATTCCTTGGCGTACAAGGACTCCCTCTCCAAGATACTCAACACTGTCTCCAAATGAGCTAAGTGCTCCTGCCAAGTCCTGCTATATATAAGGATGTCATCGAAAAAGACCAACACAAACCTCCTCAGCAATGAATGAAAAACCCTGTTCATCGTAGACTGAAAAGTGGCTGGTGCGTTAGTGAGTCCAAATGGCATCACTACGAACTCGAAGTGCCCACAATGGCATCGGAAGGCAGTCTTCTTTATGTCCTGCTCTCGGACCCTGATCTGATGATATCCCGACCGTAAATCAATCTTAGTAAAGTAACATGACCCATGGAGCTCATCAATAAGCTCGTCAATCCTCGGTATCGGGTATCTATTCTTAATTGTCCTCTTATTCAGGACCCTGTAATCAATGCACATGCGTAATGTTCCATCTTTCTTCTTCACCAACACAACCGAAGAAGCAAATGGTGACTTGCTAGGCCAAATGTGACCCATAGCAAGTAACTCCTTTATTGTCTTTTCTATCTCATCCTTCAATCTTTTTGGATGCCTGTAAGGAGTTATCATAACGGGTTTCGCACCCTCCTCGAGCTCAATGATGTGCTCTATGCCCCTGTCTGGAGGTCTACCTGGTGGAATGTCACTGAACACCTTGTCATGCTTGACTCTCAACTCCTGTATATCCGGATGATATTCTATCTTTTGCTGTCCCTCCTGTATAGGTGCTAAATGACACTCGGCAGCCCACTCTACCATGTCATGACGCATGAGCCGCTCCATCCGGCGGAAAGAAATTGTTTTGATGTTGCTGTCCCGTATTGCCTTAAGTATGTGTGTCTTCCCGTCAACATCAAAACGGATCTCCATGTCCTTGAGACGAAGTGTGACCTCATCCAATGAATGTAACCACTTCATCCCCAAGACCAAATCAATGTCCCCCATATTAACAACATAGTAATCTGCCTTGAACTCATATTTGTTCAAGCATAAAGGGAGATCCTTAATCATGCGTTCACATTTCAAAGTGTACCCATCGGCCACTTTGACTCTTATGCCCTCGAACTCCTCAGTGATGAGTCCACGTTTCTCAACAAATCTAGCATCTATGAAATTATGCGTGGCTCCTGTATCAAGTAGGGTAATGACCCTCTGTCTTGCCAACACACCACGAATCCTGAAAGAACCCTCCTGCTGGATACTAGATAAACGGGCCTCCTGTACCTGAAGCTCGGGCTCTATCTCAACTCTAGGCTCTGGAGCCTCTAGCTCTGAATCCTCGGAACTCTCCCGCTGTTCGGAATCCTCTGATTCCGAGTCCTCATAGAACGCCCACATTATACGATTTGCCTTGCCCTTAGGTCTTAGAGGACAATCGTGATTGGCGTCGTATGGTCCTTTGCAATAGAAGCAAAGCTTCTTCCTGCGTAGGTCATTAAAGACCTCATGATCCAAAGGTGGGGCTGCTGATTTACCTTTTGGATCATTTCTAGAGTTTGATTTTTCTTTGTTAAAATCAGACTTATCCTTATTCCTGTTAAAGCCCTTGTTATCCCTGAATGATGACGAACCTCTGGCGCTGAATTTACTCGATGGTGCTGCTAACTCCATGTTTCGTGCTTTCTTCATCGCCTCCTGTAACGAAGGAGGATCAAAAGCTTTGATCCAACCTCGCAATGGCTTTGACAACCCCTCCATGAAGAGTACTACCAAGCGCCTCTCTGAGATGTTAGGGACCATAACGGATAACTTCTGGAAGTCACCTATGTAGGTCTCTCCATTGCCACTCTGCCTCAACTGTGCTAAGTCTCGGAAGTAGGTTTCTGGATCCTTCCTGTCAAAGCGCTCAACCAACCTGTCCACAAACTCCTGGTATGTAGTGATCCTGTCATGCTGTAAAGTCACCATACCGTGGTGCCACCAGTCGTAGGCCACTCCCTCAAGATGCAATGTAGCATATCTAATGGCGTCACTCTCAGCCATCGGGCGCAGTGTAAGGAATGTATCAAGCTTGCTAATCCAAGCTTGGGCTGTCATCTTACCACTACCATCGAACGTCGCCAAAGTGAGCCGGTTCGTAGCATGTTTTAGATCATTATTCTGCTAACGAGGTCTCCTATCCTGTCGAGATCTGTTGTGCTCTCGCCTCTGTGTAATAAAACGGTCAAAAGTGATCATTTCTTTGACCACAGGCGGTACCAACTCCCATTCTTCATGAGCTGCCATAAGGGTATCAGCGAACAACTCATCATGCTCCTCATCTGGTATAGCCTCGCCGGGCTCCTGTCTCGTGAAAGTGGGCCTAGTAGGCCTATCTGCTGTCCGTGACGCTGTCCTAGTAGCTCTCCGTGACCCTGCATCACTCCTGTCATCGTCACGGTTAGGTGACGGTCTCCTCGAAGTACCCAACCTCTGCAGCGCCGCTGCCATCTGCTGCAATACATCATCAGACCGCCGTTGCCCTGCACGAAGATCTCTGAGTGTATTCATGAACTCTGCACCCTCCTGATCTCTGTCATTATGTCCTGTCCTAAGTATATCTGTTCTGTCAGCCATATTTCCCGGCTGCCTGCTCAAACTCTGTTCCCTATCAATCAGGGCTCGCCTGCGTGTGTAATACCTGGGTGACCCAATCTGATCTGGCTGCATAAGATAGCTAAACCCGTAGGATGGCAGGATTTAGCTCTGATACCACTGTAGGAACCCCAAGTTCCCTCTGATTCTGACAACTGACTGTTTATTTGGTTTTTTCTGAAGTTTTGAATTTTTTGGGGTTTTTGCCAGTATTTGAAGGAAATGCGATTTTTGCATAAATTGATAAATAAATTCTATAAAAATATCTAACTTTGTAAATTGAATACTATACGGCAAACTCCAAGCTTCCTTTAATATAAAATCTTCCTGAATCGATTACAATTAAAACCAGATGCATATAAGGTAAAAAGCAATAATATATTAAAAACCTGATTATTCTGGTACAGCATTAAATGCCCTGCTAGAGATGGTACAGCTGCATATGTTTGACATTCTTTCTTGAAACTAGTGATCTCCGCTTGCCCCCAATACAACTGCGCTCCAAAATGATGAAGAACAAGACCAGAAGAAAGGCGTATTTCCCAATGGCAAGAAGGTACGACCTGCTGGTTAATAGTACGGACAAGTACAAGTATGACTGTGTCAAAACCAACAATTAATGATGTTGTACGGCCTGCCTTGTGACTCTCCAGATCTCCAAAAATAGGCGCCTAGGTAAAACCCTGCCTGCTGACTGAATAACTCTGCTGAAAACCTGTAAATGAATATCCTCTGAAGATCAATGATTTCTCCTAAATGAAGAAACCCCTGCTGCAATAAATCAGGGGTTATTTCACACCCTCTGAATTGCTTCCAATGGAGATGGCACGTTCCCCAAGGAATTCGAACTTGAAACCCTGAAGCTTCTTGCTCAGACCAAAGTTGATCAATTTTCAATTTTCCAAAATGACATAATGGCTCGATTCCCAAGGCAAAGGCTTTTAAAACCCAAGAGGTGCGATTTCCTTCAAAATAGGGGTTTTACTTAAAAATTTGCACTTCCCAATGTTTTTAATAATTCCATAGCTTAGGCCAAATTTTATAATAAAATATAATCTTAAATTTGGCCCCTTCCTGATGATGGGCGCCCCCTCAGCGTTAAAATCACTTAAGTTATCATTTTTAATTATAACTTAATATAATAGTCTCGCATAATTAATACAATTAAATATTAATATTTCCCTCGTTACTCACCCGATGACTGAACCGTCTGAAGCGGTCATATACTGAAGTGATTCCGAATGCTGTCAACCCATATTGCTAAAAATAGCAGGGGTCCCACTCTGACCACCAAGAACTGCTAAAAATAGTAACTTCTGCCAGAAGTCTCCGATCGAGCCCAAACGAAAGCCAACTGATCAAACTCTGCCAGCTGAAGCATGTGCCAAGCTCCAAAGTGACCCTCTATCCAAACTATTAGCCTACGAGAGTCGTATGATAGGCTAATCATGTGCTCCGAGAGATGTCACTGAGAAGGGGACATGACATACTGTATTGTTTGGGCCTAGTTTTTTTTTTTTTTTGTGTTAGCGTTATTGTAATATCTTGTTAGCATTGTATAAGGTTTTGGGGGCCTTTCAAAACCAATAGTTTACAATTAATCAAAAATATATTATATTCTATTATTCTATTATTAATTTATTTTATTTTTGTAATTTATTTTATCAATATAAATTATTTTATTTTATTTTAAATTTTAAATTTTCATTTAATTTAATTTAATTTAATTTATTTTACTAATATTATTTTACTTTATTTTTTTATATTTTTGTTTTATTTTAGTCTTATATTTTTACAATTATTATTATATTATATTGTAATATTATTTATTTTTATTTTTTATTTCATCAATTTATTTTATTTTAATTTTACTAATATTTTATTTTTGTTTTTTCTTCTGTTTTTATTGTCGGTTGTCTTAACCGCCTCTTTTAGTTTTCGCTTGTAATACAACATTATTTAGGATCTTGGTGTATCTTCTTTCTATTCAAGCAATGGCTTCAATCTTCTCTTCCCTAAAGATGGATTGAGTAGTGAGATCTGAAACATTGGGAAATAACTTTCTTATGCAATTGATCCTAGAAAACCTCTATTATTACACTAAAAAAACTAATCTCGAAACCAAAATTACAGCCCTTTATGGAGGGGTCGTATATGAGCATTGTAGGCTCTTCAAAATATTATAGTCGAAAATGGCTTAAAAGATTGAAGGCTTGACATTCCTAAAAAGGTCGCAATACAAACATTCTCCCATCTTGCATTGCCGTTACCCACCACCTTAAAGATCAAAGGAATGACCATCTCTTTCGAAAAACTTGTTTTATCCTTCTTAAAGAGCTTATCAAGAAATGTAGATCTGATTTTGATGATATCACAAAGAAAATGTTGGCGGTCCACCTTGAACTGTGGTTAAAACCTAAGAAAGTAATCCATGGCAGAAAATTGAATCGTTCTCAATTATCAAGATGGAGAACATAAAGCAAAAGGGAAAAACAATTCAGAAAAACAAATTTATTAATTTATGCAATACATAGTCCAAGTTTGGAAGTGCCATTGCTACTATCACGTTTTCTAGCAGCTTCTTCCAACCACATCAATCTTCTAGTGCCATTCTCCAAGCACGTCAATCTTCAGAGCAAGACCTAGTTAATAACCAATTAAATATTGGAAATGAGAATTATTTGTTGCACCCAGCCAATCCAATACAATTCCCCTGAGACCATACACTCCTAGAAGGCTCTTTCGTTGAAACATGTGCGCATCATGTCTCCACCTGGGAAAGGCGATAGTTCAAAGGTAGATGTAAACAATAGATCAATTTTCCCTAGAACAAATTACTCTTTGATTTTTGCAAGTTCCACAGAGGACGCAGTTCCTCAAAATATTTCAACCAGTTCCACTAAGGATGCATTTCCACATAATTTCTAATTTTGTCAATATGCACTATGATGAATGAATCAAATCATTTCCTGATTTATTTCCTATTGGACCTAGTGATGTTAATAATAATATTATTATTTTAAATGACCATTTTCCAGATAGGGCGATGACCTCTAACAATCACACTGGAAACAATGACTCTTTTACTGCAAAACCCAACCTGGATAACGAAGGCCTTGGTCTCAACAAATTTGGTGGAATGGCCAAGATAACGTTGTCAACCTCTCTTCAATTACATTGGACACTCCCACCTTTAGTGTATTAAGAAACATATTAGGGTTCACCATATCTTATGTTGTTTCAGTTGTACCAAATAGCATTATTTTTGAGTGTGGCACGCTGATTTCCCTGAAGAATGGCACTACTGGATTAAGGAGTGCACCATTAATGGAAAATGCACAGGTTGATAATGACTGGCTCTTAAAATTCTGCATATTTTTTAACCTAAGTTTTAAAGTTTCATACAATTATAGGGCAAACTTGGTATGTTTTTAAAGTTTATTAATCTTAACTTTATAAAATTGAAAAATTACCTAGAATGACCAAAAAATAGTCTATTAATTTTGTTTCTAGAAAACTATGAGTAAACAACTAAAACTTTGTCACGTCGTCTAGTTGGAGGTCTAGGTCTGCATGAAAAAGGATTTTTTTCAAAAGTATGTAAAACTTGAGATTTAATTGTCTCCGTGTATTTTAAGCAATGTTACAGAGACTGGTTGATTTAATTTCTCATAAACTAGAAGGAATTTTTTGCTGAAAAATCGTAGCATTGTCTGATAGAATCCGTGTGTGAAAGGAATTTTTTGCTGAAAAATCATAGCATTGTCTAGTTTTATGATAGAATCCATGTGCGAAAGAAATTTTTGTAAAAGTTTTTATAATTTTTCCTATTTAATTGCTTTAATTAAAAATAGATCAAATGGTTAGTTTACAACACTTATTATTATCAGATTCTAAAAAATTAATAGGCAAAAAAATTAGTTTATGGAGTCATAAGATACAATTTCTGAGTATCGAAATCATGATCAAATTGTACTTGGTAAAGAGGATAAACCAAATGTTCAACTTGATAACTATGATAAACGTCATCGAGAAACCTTGATGTTAAAACTTTCAGTAGTTGATATTTTGATACAAAAAAATAGTAATATAACTATTGCATTAGAGTTATAGAAACATCTTACATCAAAGCCCCAGACTTCTAAAGCTAGAAGGGTGTTATATTAAAATAATTTGTTATTTAAACAAAAATGCAGAAAAGTGAGTCCATTTTTGAATTCTTATTGCAGTTTAAAAACACATTTGACCACTTAAGTAGTGAAAAATCATGTGGATGAGCAAGACTTGATTGCTCGTCATACAAAATTTGCCACCATCATATGATTCCTTTGTAGAGTCATTGCATATGATTGTAGATATGCAGACACTAGAATTTAAGAAGTTGTCAACACTTCTCATGCAAAAGGAATGACAGGAACATTCACTTGCTTTAACATCAGTCTACAAAAAGTGTGCTCATGGCATAGTCAAAGAACAATGGTAAATAGTGGAGTGCTATTAGTTCTTCATAAGAATCCTCTAACATCAATATAAGTACTAAATCTAAATGAAAGTGTTTTATTGTAAAAAACCTAGTCATATGAAGAAAGATTGTTGTAAACGACAGTATGATTTGGCAAGTAATAGAAAGAAGTCACAATCTGCAAATGTGGTTAAAGAAGATGAACAAAGTTCAACAGGTGAGTTTGCATTTGTGACGGCATAGAATCGGTTAGTGGAGTCAAGAAGTGGTATTTTGACTCAGGTGCATCAAGAAACTACACGTGTCACAAAGACTAGTATGTAAACTTTGTAGATGATAGTTGCAATGAATCGGTTTCCTTAAGTAATAGTTTGGTTCACTATGTGAAAGGGTATGGAGATGTTCGTATTTCATTGAATTTTATTACTTACACATTTCAAAATGTTTGATTTGTTCTTAATATGAACAAAAATCCTCTTTCCATAAGTGAAATAACTATGAATCATAACCTTTGTGTGGAATTTAAAGGAAATAGATGCATGGTTAGTAATCTTTATACAAAGTAATTCATTGCTATTGGTATTGGTAATAAGGGATTGTATAAACTAGTTGATCCCAAAATAGAATGCACTAGCAATGATTGAAAGCACTAGTTAACTATGACATAAGAGGTATGGTCACCTCGATTGTGAGCATTTGCATACATTAAGTCAGACTAACATGGCGAATGGAATGATTTCTATTTAAAACAGTCAGAATGTATGTTCTAGATGTCAAATAGATAAACAATTTTCACGTTCATTTGACACTGGGAAGAAACGAAGAACCAAAAATGCATTGGATTTGGTATATGTGGGTTTGCATGGTCCAATGTGAGCACCTTCAATATCTATAGATTTTTATTAGTTGTTGATTATAAATGACTTTTTAAGGAAAATTTGAGTTTGTTTTCTGCATAGAAAGTCAAAATATTTCCCTAACTTTGTTGCTTGGAAAACTATGGTAGAGAAACAAGAGGAAAACATGTAAAAACTCTTAGATCAGTTAATGAGGATGAGTTTGTCTCTGAAAGATTCCAAAAATTATGCAAAAAAGAAGGTATACACAAGAAATATTTTACATAGCAAATGAAGCCATGGCAAGGCAGAACATGATAGTCATGGAGATGGCACGGTGTAGAGTGGATACCCAGAATGTACCACATCAGTACTGGGCAAAAGAAGTGAATATAGTTGTGTACACTCAACAAAAGTCCCACATAAAACCTTGCAAAAATATAACACCAGAAGAAGCATGGTCTGGAAAAACACCAGATGTAAGTAATTTTCATGTTTTTGGATCCACTACTATATTCGGCACAATATACATGTTTGTTGGTTATTATGAGCAAAGAGATGCATACATATTACTAGATGTCTCTACATACAAAATTGTGGTGAGTAAAGATGTAGATGAAAGAGTACCATTCTTTTTTTATAATGGTCAATCTACTAATAGTAATGTATTGCTACCTACTAATAATGTTTCTAGAACAAGTTTCGGTATTAAATTTGAATAATGTTCAAAGATGGTAAAACCAAAAGAGTCAAGTTCTAGTGGTGAAGAGAGTGTTTCTCACTCTCACAATCAAATCACGAAGACCAACACAAAAGGCCCAAGTGGTACCATACTATGATGAAAGATGTAAGGAAAGATGAATTGCCTTACTTGTTGGAAAGGCAATCTACAAGGTCAGGGAAATAGAAAAGTGAAGAGCAGATAAATTTTGCTCTTACTATTATTTCACAAGTATTGAAACCAAGCACCAATTCAAAACCAGAGTCAAACCAAAATGGAAGTTTTCTGTGTTGCAGAGGTACGCCCCCCAGCCCGACGCCTCCTGTTCGGAGGCGCCTCCGGCACGGGGACGCCCGGAGGCGCCCGCCGGCGTGCCGGAAACGTCTGGCAAGCCGACGGGCGCCTCCGGGGCGTCCCCGACATTTTCCGGCCACTGTCGCCGAAAAAAAAAAATGCGCCAAAAAAAACCCTAAACGCGACAACCAAAAACGTAGAGAAACCTATAAAACACGTGCATCCCCTCTGCAAAACACACCAAAAAAAAATCGCAGCCATTTGCGTTTCGCAACAGCAGTTTGCAGGTGAAAACGTGACGTCGTGAAGAGGAGAAGACAGTGTGCCGCGGAAGACAGTGAAGAGGAGAAGCTCAGAAGACGGTTTGCAGCCTGCAGGTAGATAGCGTGGAGTGAAGACGCGCCTTCTTGGGAGGACTGCATTTGCTCCAGGACCCAGGAATGTTAATTTTTTTTTTTTTCATTTATTATTTACTATTTAGTTTTAATTTTTTTAAATTTGTATTTAATATTTAATAAATTAATTTTAAATTTTTCAGTTAATAGAATATTCAATATAACTATTAAAAATAAAACAAAATATAATATTAAAAATTTAAATAATATTAAAAATTTAAATTAAATACAATTTAGTTTTTAGTTTTTACATTTTTAAATTTTTAATATTATAATTTATATTTTATTTTAAATTTACAGTTTACTTTAGTATTTAAATTTTATTTTTAATATTTTTAATTTTAATTTTTTTTTAAATTTAAATTTATTTATTTATTTTAAATTTTTAATTTAAATTTTCTACAATGTTAAAATTTGTAATCATATTAAAATTTATTTATTTTTATTGTTCTTGTTTCACTTTCCATAAATATTTAATAATTTATTATTTAAAAAAATCATTATCAAATGTATATTTAAATATTTTTTAAAAATATAAGTTTCGAAGTTCTAACCCTAATTTCTGCGTATGCTCTTCTCTCGCGCGTAATTGCGATCTTGAGAATCAGAAACAAAGTTACTTGCATTACATTTATTTTTTATTTTTTCATGTTTAAATATTTAAAAAATCAAATGTATATTTTTTATGTTTCAAAGTTCTAACCCTAACTTCTACGTATGCTCTTCTCTCGCGCGTAATTGCGATCATGAGAATCAGAAACAAAGTTGTTATTAATTTTAATTTTGTATATTTTTGCTTGGTTCTAGAATCTAATTTGATAATTCATAATTAGGATATCTATGGCATCCAGTTCAATGTCATGAGGAGGGCATGATGAAGCAAACCACGCTGAAACTTCACTTCAAGTGAAATATGACCCTGCCTCCCCTTTTTGGAAACATGTAACGATACTTGAGATCATTGCTGGAGGTGGGACTCGTGTGTGGATATGCAATGATTGTCATTCCACATTTAAATCCTCGTATACTCGAGTCAAAACTCATTTGACTGGGGTTGGGCCATCAGGTATCAAAAAGTGTGATAAAATTCCCAAGCCAAAAATAGTTGAGTTCTTGAAAGAGCAAGAAGAAGCCGATGCAGCTGTTGCTTCAAAAAACCATTCTAAAACAATACCTCTCCAAAGAGGTAGATCAGGGAGACCACCCATAACACCTGTAGCGGCGAGTCATCCTTTCATTGAAAGTCAAACTCGAGCTCATTCAATTGCAATACCAGAAGCTGATGATGATGCAGATTCCACTTCACGAAAAAAACCAAAAGGACTATCGGAAAAAGCTTTCAATGTCGCACAGAGAGACATTGCTGATGAGTTGATTTCTAGATGCATTTATGCATGTGGACTGCCCTTTAATGTTTTGAGATCGCCTTATTGGCAACAAATGTTGAAAGCGGTCAATGAAGCTCCACAAGGTTACAAAGACTCTAACTATGAGAAAGTTCGCACCACACTCTTGGCCAAAGAAGTAGAACATATTCACACTTCTTTGCAGCCAATTAGAGATTCGTGGAAGGATTCAGGGGTGTCCATTATCTCAGATGGATGGAAAGATGCTCGAAACAGGCCTTTGATCAATGTTATTGCAGTATGCCCTAAAGGGGCAATGTTCCTGAAGGCAGTGGATTGTGAGGGCGAAGTGAAAGATGCTCAATTCATTGCAAACATTTTGATAGAAGTTATTGAGTCTGTGGGCCCCCAACATGTTGTCCAAGTCATCACAGACAACGCAAAGAATTACAGAGCAGCTGGGTTGATTATAGAGGGCAGATATGAACACATATTTTGGACACCTTGTGTTGTCCACTCCCTCAACTTGGTGCTGCAAAAGATTGGTAAAATTCAATGGATAGAGCAAATTTATGCAGAGGCCAGTGACATTCAAACATTTGTCACAAATCATCACATGTCTCAGGCCATCTTCAGGAAATTCTCAAAGTTGGAGTTGTTGAAGGTAAGAAATTTGAGAACAAATTCTTAGTCTTACTTTTGAAGTTCTTAATTTTGAAGTTATAACTTTTTATTTTTTAATTCTAGTTGTTTATCAACGTTTATAGTTTGGACAATTAAACTTGGCCTTATTTTTTTTTGTAGATTGTTGAAACTAGATTTGCCTCTCACACGCTCGTCTTGAGACGACTTGTGAAGGTGAAAGAGGTACTAAGGAGTATGGTGATAAGCAATGTTTGGGGTGTGTGGAGGCAAGCAAGCACCATTGGTATTGAAAAAGCCAATAAGATCAAAGCATTGATCCTTGATGATAACTGGTGGACCAAGATTGAATATGTGCTCAGTTTTACAGAGCCTATTCTATCTATGATTCGATTTACGGATACAGATGCAGCTTGCATGGGAGAGGTTTATGATGGAATTGATTCCATGCTTGAAAGTATGAGAGGCATCATACAAAATAAAGAGCAAGACCCAGAAGAAATGTTTTATAATGAAATCAAGACGTTGGTCATGAAGAGGTGGAATAAAATGACCACCCCATTACATCTCCTTGCTTATGCTCTCAATCCGAAGTATTATAGCAATGAAATACTTCGGCTACCCAATAGGCAACGACCATATGATGATGTAGAGGTTGCAAATGGAACTAGGCAAGCATTCAGAAGGCTTTTTCCTAATCCATCTATAGCTAGTGCGGTCCGCAACGAAATGGCCATGTTTGTAGCTTCAGAGGGCAGCATGGGATAAATTGAGGCTCTTTTTGACAAATCTAGTTTGTCTCCAATCAAGTGGTGGTATGTACATGGCCATGATGCCAAGTACCTACGACCTATTGCAATCAAGATTCTGTCACAGGTATTTAATTTGAATTAAATAAAAAAAATTATTAAGTTATTGACATATTTTTTTTTACATTGTTACAAATTTTAAATTCAAAAATTCTAACAATTAACAACTTTTTTTTATGATAGGTGGCTAGTAATTCTTCAGCAGAGCGGAATTGGAGTACATATGGATTTATCCATTCTGCTAAGAGAAACAAGTTGGCATCCAAGAAAGCTGAGGATTTGGTATTGTACATTCCAATTTGTGCCTCCTTTCACACAAGTCTGAGGACTATATGCGAGAGCCTAACAAACTTTGGGATATCCTTCCAGAGAATATAGACTTGGATGCCACCACATCTACATTTGCCCAAGTTTCATTACTTGGTGTGGATGATGTTGATGACAATGAAGAGAATTCAACACCAGGGGTGGAGAGTGGAGCTAGTGGGAGTTGTCCAAGTGGAGCTAGTGGGAGTAACATTCATAATTATTAATTATGAATATGAGGACTAACTAGATGAATTATGAATCTATGATTTAATCTACATTTGCATTTTGAAAAGCCCGAATGTCTTTGCAATGTATACTTTGAACATTTTGAAATTTGAAGCAATGAATGAACAAACACTATGTATTTACTATTTTCAAGTGTTTTACAAAAAATTGAGTAATATGCATATATATATATATATATATATATATATATATATATATATTTTAAAATATATATATAGAGACGTACCCACGACGTATCCAAATCAAGGTTTTTGAAAAATGACGTACCCGCGTACCCGAATCGTACCCGTACCCGTATCTAAACAACGTAGGAAGTTTTCCATGAAGGTTGGTGAAAGAGGAAGGGGCATACATAAAAAGCACAAGAGTGTCGTGAATAGCAAATGTTCCAAAATTATTCAACAATGAAAAGTAATAGGCATTGGATTTTCAACAACTCAACACATAAATATCCCTTAGGGGATATGCTATGTTGTTTAGTCTCAATATATATTCTAAACTTTTGTTGGAACTAATCACTCTAACAAACAGGAAAAACATGTGACATCCAAGATATGAAAACAATTCAAGGAACAACAGAATCCAATGAACATAGTATTTTGCACCATTTCCTACTCTACTTGGTGGTTGCAGCAGCG
This sequence comes from Torreya grandis, assembly GCA_037957365.1. NCBI lineage: Eukaryota > Viridiplantae > Streptophyta > Pinopsida > Cupressales > Taxaceae > Torreya > Torreya grandis. The sequence continues at coordinate 450,168 of JARHVA010000436.1, forward strand.
TATTACTCATGTACTCCGATAAGATGGATTGACGACAAAAGGGATATTTTGATACTTTGTTGTAGTGGCAGTAGAACTACACTTTGGCTGAGTTCATGTATGGGCTTAATCCTTTTATTGTAATAATGACTAAAATATGTCATTTTGTCATTAAGGGAGGGTATTAGAATAATTAGTTTAATAGTTAAGCTTGTTATAAGCTTGATATTTTGTTAGTGACTTGTTAGAGTTGTCAGTCACAAAGATTTACCATTTAGCTAAAAGTAACCTATGTTGTAGGACATGCCCTCCCCCCTACAAGTTTCCCCCTATAACTGTTTCTAGTACGGAAATGCTCTAGGTAGTTCCCAAAAATGTACCGAAAACACTTGAAAACATACAGGATGTTTACAAGGTGTTTTTAGGTATTTCCAGGGCATTTCTGGTAGGAAAAAACAATCGAAGTCAACCCAAAAAAAAAAGTAAAGCCAACTCGAACCATATTAAAAATTAAAAAGGGACATCTAGTTTCTTATACTTTAAGTTATATTTTATTTATATACTTTCAAGATGTTTGAGAGTGGTTTCGGACCTCTAGGAGCTATAATGCAAATTCTAGGTTTTGGAGTATCCTATTATATTTCAGAGTTAGTGAGATTCCAAGGTATCAAGATTACAGACTTAGCCACATTTCAGGGTTTCAAGATTTCAAGGAGACATCATAGGAGGTATGAAGGTTCAATGAAGGGATGTAGGTATGATAGAATAGTATGAGAACATCTCTCACAAAGTGCCACAAGCCGATCCCACCCCATTCCCTGTGCACCCCTCAAGGCATACACTTTGGGAGAAATGCATCGGGGAGCCGCTGTGAAAGAAAGTGTCAATAAATGATAAAGTTGAAAAACAATGGGAGTGGCGTTCATGATTTTAAGGGAAATCTACATGATTTATTCTGGATTTGAATGTACATTTTGTCTTTGAAGTAATGAATGAATGGATACTATATAACTTTATGTGTTTTATCTTTTATAGACAAATATATTCATACTATGTATTTTGTTTTACTAAAAAAATGAGTAATATGCATTGTGTGTGGGGGGCGGGGGGTAGAGGGGCAATCTATATGATTTATTCTGGATTTGAATGTACATTTTGTCTTTGAAGTAATGTATGAACTTTAAGTGTTTTATCTTTTATAGACAAATATTTTCATACTATGTATTTTGTTTTACTAAAAAAATGAGTAATATGCATTTTGTGTGTGTGAGTGAGTGAGAGAGAGACACACACACAAAAAGCATATTACTCCTTTTTTTAGTAAAATAAAATACACAGTATGAAAATATTTGTCTATTAAAGATAAAACACTTAAAGTCACTTAAAGTTCATTCATTACTTCAAAGATAAAATGTACATTCAAATCCAGAATAAATCATCTAGATTGCTCCGCCCCCTTCCCCCCACACACAATGCATATTACTCATTTTTTTAGTAAAACAAAATACATAGTATGAAAATATTTGTCTATAAAAGATAAAACACTTAAAGTTATATAGTATTCCTTCATTCATTACTTCAAAGACAAAATGTACATTCAAATCTAGAATAAATCATCTAGATTGCCTCAAAATAATGAATGCCACTCCCACTGTTTTTCAACTTTATCATTTACTGATGCTTTCTTTCACAAAGGCTCGCCGATGCATTTCTCCTTGAGTGTATGGCTTGAGGGGTGCTATGTATTTTGTTTTACTAAAAAAATGAGTATTATGCATCGTGTGTGTAATAAAATGTATGGACATACCCATGATGTTTCCAAATCAAGGTTTTTGAAAAATGGCATTTCCGCGTACCCGTACCAAAACAACATAGAGATTAACTTATGGTTTTGTTAGCTATATTGGCTCTCCTTATTTGTAGTGGTTCCACAAGCTATTTATATGGCTTGTATTCTATAATGAATCACGGCTTGTCGGCTTCAATAGATATTTTAAACAAAGGGTGCTAAATAAGAACGGGTATCAAGAATGGCAAATCAAGAAAACTTCCAACAAAGTCAAAAGATGCCAAAGACACCTTAATACCAACAGTCTATTAGAAAGTAAGAAAGCTTACCTACCATTTGTTCAAGGTACCTCGAAGAAATTAGCAAGAATTCTTAGAAGAAATGGCGGCAAGACGTACTTCAAACCCATAAAAACCATTAGGAGTTCCCTAAGAAGGGTGAAGAATCTGCGAGAACCTAAGCTTAACAAAGGGATTTAAGAGATACAATGCTCATGTGGTATTTCCCTATATTGGTGAGACTGGTAGATCCTTTCAAACAAGGTCCAAGGAACAAGCTCAAAACCTACATCGAAAAAATATTAAGAGATCGACATTGGCAGAGCATGAATCAAAAACAAAATACACCATGCACTTAGATGATGCCAAAATATTAGACTTGGAAGGTCGATGGAAATATAGAAGGATTAGAAAAGCTATTGAAATTGAAAAGCGACATCGTAACCTTAATAGACATGATGACTTTGACTTGAGTCATTTTTGGAAACCCCTAATCCACAAGCTCACCCCGTCCTAAGTCTTGGTGTTAGCCCGCTCCTTTCCCCCATTTTTCTCTTACTCTCTCCCTCTACTCTTGTCTTACGTGTTCCTGCCATTGGTTTTCTTTTTCTTTTTCCTTTTCCTATTTCTTTTTTCTTATTATTTTATTTTTAATTTTATTATTATGTTTTTTAGTTTTATATTTTTTATACTTTTATATTAATTAATATTATATTTAATTTAATTTTAATATTTTTTTATCGATTTGTTTTATTTTATTTTTATTTATTTTATCAATTATTTTAGTTTATTTATTTTATTTTTATAATTATATTGATTATTTTATTTCTTTTTCTTTTCTTTTGTTTTTATACTTTTAATTTATTTCCTTGCTAATTTATTTTATTGTTATATTTTATACAAAGTAATATTTTATTATTATTTTCTTTTATTTTTGGAATTTATTTTATCAATATATATAATTTTATTTCATTTTAAATAAAAAATAATAATTTAAATTTGTTTTATTTTATCATTAATATTATTTTATTATGATTATAAACTTATTTTATATTTTACTAGGGCCTCCACTTTGCTTCTCCTTCAATAAGTCCTCCAATTATGAGGAGAAGTGTTGAAGCAGAAGAGTACGCAACAGCTATACATGATGTGCATATGGAGGTGAAAAGAAAATTGGAGGAGAATAGTATTAAGTATAAGCACCACGCTGATCAAAGAAGAAGAACGCAAACTTTCAAAGTGGGGACATGGTATTGACACATTTGTGTAGGAGAGGTTCCCCAAAGGAGAATATAACGAGTTGAAATGGAAGAAAAATGGACCTTATAGAATTTTGAGAAGGTTCTCATTGAATACTTATGATATTGAGCTATTGGATGGAGTGGTTATTTCACCTATCTTCAATCTAGAGGATTTGAACCCTTTCTTTGAGGGACAAGGTAGTGGAAAAGAATCAAGTTCAAATTCTTCAAGTATACATCGGAAGCAACAGTTGCCAAAGAAGACAAGGAGATTGAGGCCATATTGGATACAAAGATTGGCACAAGGACAAGAGGCAAAGAGTACTTTGAGCACTTGGTGAAGTGGAAAGATAGAGCAGTTGAAGACACAACTTGGATGGGTACATATGAAGTTTCCAAATGCGAAACAAACATTGAGAAGCTTGCAAAGGGTTTGTACTTAGAAGCTCATGGGCAATTTCTTTTACCCTAGTTGTCTGATGTAGGAGCATCTAGGTTCCCAAGCTATCTTGCATCATCCAAAAACAAAAGTTCAGGTTCTTGTGTGCACTTGTGCATATTTCTTTTATGTTGTGTGACTTGTCATCTGTTGTGACTATTGTACAAGTGAAGAAGTATCAATATCAAACTGAAGAACATTATCAAGAGTCCCACACGACAAGGAAATATAAGAAGAATAGTTTTAGTCATGTTTCATTGGTCAGAATGACCTTTTTCTTGGAACATGATGAAATCGCTGCTTCATGCATATAGGGATTTCAAAATTGTTGCTTCATGCAGACGGGATTTCAAAACTATCGCTTCATGTCTATTGCAATTTCAAAACCACCACTTCATGCAGATGACAGCTTCAAAACCACCGCTTTGTGCAAGTTGTGTAACAACCATTTGCAACAACTAACGGTTTACCCACATTTAAAATATACGCCAAGTAACTGCATAGATCAAGCAAATGTGATGTGTGGACCATTTTCCAAGACAATGAGAGCTTGAAGGGTGTGGTAGGATGTCAATGTCAGGGAACCAAGATTGAAAGTCAATTTTGGAAAAGCATTGAAGAGTCCTCTCAATCACCTAGGGTCAAGAAGAATCAAGCAAAATTGGGAGAGAGGAGTCCAGCTCCAGAGCATAGCAAAGCAAAGAGAGAGTTTAGAGAAGCTCTGAGTGTGAGAGTAGAGCTATGAGCTTGCTAAGTGATGTATGTTCGTTGTAACCCATTCTATGGACTAAGGGAGTCTTCTTCATAGTTTAGGGGAAGGGAGAGTGTGAGGTTTGTGTAATCTCTGTAACATAGTTGAACATGAATAAAGAGAGGTTTTGTTTTAATTCTGAATCTTGTGTCCTTGAGAGAGTGAAAGTAGTGGAACACCACTAGGGAGTAACGCAGCCATTCACTTGACCTCTTCATTCTCATTTGCATTAATCTCCCATGTGGCCAATGCATAATTGAGTGGTTGATCTATGAACTTTTTTTGAGACACCTCTATATCAAAACCCATAGGTAACCACAAGTATTCGGAAAAAATTAAGTCAATGGTATTTTTCCCAACTTACCGTAGGCTAGGTAAAGTCCTAATAACCGCAATTATCAATGAGTAACTAATTGCAATTACTTACCAATAACAGTGAATATCAGACCTTGACTCGACTATGACCCAACAATCATGCAAACATAATAAAAAGTAGTAAAAAAAAGTCAGTTTCAATTTTTTATGTTGCAATTTTTGGCTCTGCTACTACCCATGAGTTTTGATACAAGAATCATAGCTGTTTGATCATTGTTATTATAAACTTCTCTAAATTTGTTGCTACCTTATTTCTCGGCATAATTGTTAAAGAAGGCAGTAGGTTGTTAAACATATGATATCATTGGAAATTTGGTGAACCTAGCATAGCAGCATATGGAAAGTTTATGCCATTCAACCCTGTGTCAGTTGACAAATTAAAGCAACAACATACAAGAAAGACCCACAAACTTTGAATGGTTTGAATTGTTGACAATTTTGCCCCACAGGCCAAAATGTCACCCCTACTATTCGGAACTCTGCATATGGTGCCAGTTTGTCTTGTAAATCCGTTTTGGGTCCTGAATAATGAAAAGAAAAAGGGCTTTGTGAAGTTCAATGAGGCTTGGGGTCTTTAAATGCATACCTACAACCACCCAAGGAGCCATCTCCAGCCAGGTATAAGCCAAGGAAAGGCACATACATCAAGTTCAAAGGCCATATCTCCTTTTCAAAATGTCACATATAGTCTTAAAGCTCCAGCCCTGTAAAAGGAATGACTTTGTAAGGTGTATAAGAGCCAATGAAGAATTAATAGCTACAGTCATCCTTGAAGTTAACCTACAGCCCTGTAGGTTCATTTACAAATGAAAGCAAGCGATCATAAGCATGAGCACAGGTTTATGTCTTCGGATTCTTTCCTAAGTGTTTTATCTCCTCAAGTGTTGTCTTTTCATATTTCTTTTGGACTAAACGTGGAAGCAATTTACTCGGACTTTTTGTCCGAGGACAAAAGTCTAAGGGATAGAAGATTTCAAGGGATTTACAAAAACCCTGGGTGCCCTCCAAAAAACCTGGGTGCTTTACAAGAAGTCCGGAAAAATTACAAAGAGGCAGTTCTTTGGCAAAGAAAAGGTCCATTACAAAAAGTCCGGGTGCCCTGCAAAAAACCCGGGTGAAATGTTTGAAGGGCCATTTTCAAGCTTCCGAAGGGCAATTTCAAAAATCCTGAAGGGCACTTGCCCTTTGGAAAAGTTCACTTCAAGGTTGAAAGGGACGTTTCCAAAAAACCCGAGTGCCCTCCAAAAAGCCCAGGGGCCCTCCAAAAAGCTCGAGTGTCCTCCAAAAAGACCAGGGGCCCTTTTCTTAAAAGTTATTCGCTTCGCGAGGGACTGTTTGGAAAGCCCGAAGGGCATCTTCAAAATTGCTAAAGGGTAAGTGTACCAAGGGGAAAGGTCCAAAAGGGCACTTTTGAAAATGACCAGGAAAATTGTTCGGTTGAAAATATCCAAGGGAGAATAGCCGCAGAAAAGTCTCGGAACAAATCCACGGGAAAGTGAGAAGACAGTTTCATAAAGTCTGCAGAAAATGACTTAATAAAGGAAATGGACCAAAAAAAGTCCGATGGAAAACACAGGGAGATAAAAACCCGAGGCAAATAGGACAGAAGCAAAAGTCTAAAGACAATTCCCGCAGACATTTTATCCGCGAGAAGTTCACTGTGCAAAAAACCAAAGAACAAGTCTGCAGACCAAAGCTTGAGGCAAATACCTAAGCTGTGAGAATAAACTCGAGGCCTTAGAAATAAAACGAGAGGGAGAAGTCCGAGATAAAAAGGACCCGAAGAGAATGAACATATGTCTGAGCAAAAGACAAATGCATGCAAAGGGAAGGTCCATAGAAAAGACAAACCAAGCAAATACAACCAAAAGCCATGAACATATAAGACCCGAAGAAATACATGCAAGAGATGGAGTCAACATGGAATTCCATGCAAGCAAGGGCTAATTACGATTGACTGGTCAAGGCTTCAGTTGACTGGTTGTTGAAGTCAAGTTTATCTCCGAGGTCAACTTAGCTCTTCAAACATTCCAACAGCTCATGAAAGGTTCCAAATTTGGAGGTGGGCGTACCATTTTTGTATGATAAAGAGTTTAACATCCCAGATCGTCCATTTCAATGCCAAGGAGTCTTCATGCAATACAAAAGACAGAAAAGGCTAATGAAAGAGTTGTCTCCTCTTCTATTTTCAGCGCCACCTCTTGGCTATTGTATTTTTCTATAAGTTGGCTCTCAGCATTGAATTAAATTATCCCTCTTTTGGCAAGAAAACTTCTGCCAAAGATTGTACTGTAACCTTTTTCAGAATCAATAAGAGGACTGTGTTTTTTCAATTTCCAGCAGTTGGTATAGTGTACTTTTGTTATTGATTTGCCTAAGTGATAGATTTTCTTTCTTCCTTGTCAAATCTGGATTCGTACCTAGTTACTAGCTGGTCATTTATGCAGGGCACGTTATGTGTTTGAATGTCTTTTGCTGAGTTTATAGTGAATATTAGTGGCTGTTTAGTGCCTTTCATCAGGTCTATTTTTCCATTTCCCTAAAGCTTAGATCATTAGATTAAACATTTTCGTGAAATACTTGTGTATTGATCAATTGGAGTTGAATTTCTACCTCTTCCTTGTCAGAATCAATGTTCTCAGAAACTCGATTTGAGTGGATCAAGAAAATTAGGTGTATCATCATTTTAGCTAAGATTTTCTTTCAGGTTCCTTCTTCCTTTTTCCCCAGGCAGTTTGTAGCGTAGAAGTTGAGATCCTCATAGATACGTCTTACAGGAACCAACCTTCTCTGGGAGTTATTCTCATCATCGAGGCACCCACCCTCATGAAAAGATCCGATTGTTTCAACTGGAGCGAGGATTAGCCATTTCAGCACATCTTCGATCAGAGTGCAACTCTAGATTAAAAACATGAACATTGATGTGCAAATTTGAGAGGTAGTGCATCTAGAGTTCAATTTTATTTTTTTAAATATCCCCATTTTCTGCTTGCTTCATGGATTCTAGCTGCTAAAACCTAAGGTTTTGAATTTTTTTTTCATTTGTTTTAAAGGGTTTCAAGTTTTCATCTTGAAAAATGGCATTTGGTTCCCGTAGGCCTAGGAAGTCCAATGAATCAACATGGAAACATTGCTACGACGGCCCAGAGAACAACTATGTCATATGCAATTATTTCGTGTTTAAGATGAGTGCAGGTGTCAATTGTCTCAAATACCACATAACATGGATTCCAATAAATGATGTGCGGCTATGCAACAAAACGCTATCTGAGGCTTCAAGAGAGATGGTTATTGTTTTAGTTGCATATGACGAGGAAAAAAGAGGGACCGGTGGGGCGCAGCGGGCAGGGAGGAGGGTCTATTGAAGCACTTGCACCTGTGATGAAAGGGGGCACTAAGAGTTGCTTCTACTGACTTATGAGTCTCTGGCTCTTTTGTTGCCCAAAGGGTAGTTCGAGGACGAGGCTCACCTAGTGGAGACAATTCAAGTTCACCTTCACGGGGATTTTTTATTCCTCGAAATACTCTTGGGACACAACCTTCACTCGAAGGTACAACTTGGAACAGAGAATTGCACAATGAAGCAAGGGTGGCTATGGCTTGGTACTACAACAACATCCCATTCAATGTGATGAAAAATTTGTACCGAGAAAATTCGGTAACTGTTTTGACCGTTGTCGGGAAGAGATCAACGCCCCTACTCCTCAAGACTTAAGAGGTCCAATGTTGGAAGACGCCGTTAAAATTACATAAATTATTGTAGATGAGAAGAAAAGAATATGGCGCAAAAAAGGTTGCAACATTTTGCCTAATGGGTGGATGGAAGGAAGTAATCGCGCCTCGATCAACTTTCTAGTCGCTTCAAGTGGGCAATTGGTGTTCTTGAAGTCAATCGATGCCTCTGACAAAGTGAAAAATGCAAACATTTTGTGTGATATGTTGGACGAAGTGTTCATAGAGGTGGGTGTGGAGAATGTCATCCAAGTTGTGACCAACAATGTAGCAGCATATATAGCAATGGGAAGACTATTCAGGAGAGACACCTTTCACTTTTTTGGAACCCATGCTCAGCGTATTGCATTGATCTCCTACTTGAGGACATAGGAAATATGACATTGATGAAAAATGTTGTCGAAGAGGCGGGAAATATCACAAAATACATTTACAATCATCCTTGGGTGCTAAGTTTGATGAGATAGCGCACCAACAGAAAAGAGCTTGTGTGACTGAGAGCCACACAATTCATCACAAACTTCATCACATTGCAGAGCATTGTAGCCTCGCTAACATCTCTTAAACAAATGTTTTAAAGAACATGATGGTTAGCGTCTCTCTATAGCAAGAAGGCCGAAGGGGAAAGTGTCATGAAGACTTTTTGATGATGTGCTTGCAAAAACCACAGATGAGATCATCAAGGTAACTTCAGACTTAATTAATTTTTATTTATCATTTATTTTTTGATAATTCTTTTGGCTCAAATTTCTCTTAATTTTAGTTTTAAAATTATACATTATTTCCTTTAGATGTCAAATCCTTTGGTTAGAGTTCTACGATTGGTGGATGGAGAAAAAAATCTAATGGGGTATTTGTATGAAGCTATGGACAGGGCCAAGGAGGCCATACCAAATTATTATAGGCGGAACAAAAAAATATGATCTCATTTAACACTTAATTGATCGTAGATGGAAAAAGCAACTCCACCAACATATAAATGCAATGGCCTACTATTTGAACTCCACGTTTTTCTATGCAAATTCATTTAAGGCCAATGAGGAAATCATGGATGGCCTAAACACACACATAGAAAGGATGATACCTAACGAAGCCACTATAGACATAATTGTCGATTACCTGCAGATTTACAAGACTGTAGAGGGGAGCTTCTTTTCTTCAACTCTATGCATTCGAAGGAGAATGACCCATCAACCAGATAAAAAAATCAAATTGTGTCATTTGATTGTAGTGTCATTCAAAGGAGAATGAGGGGAGGTTGCTGGAGTTTGTTATAGAGGAATGCCCTATGGAGATAAAGTCTGACCATATGCCCCTCTAGGTTAAGTTTGGCTTTCTCACAAACAAGCAAAGTGAAAGGCAAGCTCAACACAAGGTTAGGACAGCTATTCCGCATGGTAAAATCATTTTGAATAAAAAAACTAAGAACTCTTTACTGTTGCCCTTGGGCAGCACATTGAGATGACCAAAAACAATGTTGGGCTTAAGGAAAACAATATTACGAGGAAACACATTGACAGCAGTTTGCTGGTCCCTTTGATTCACAAGGCTCTAAATGTTTGCAAGAAATCCAAGCCTCAGAAAGGAGTCTAACACTTTCCCAGCTAACCCCTGGTATGATGAAGAGTGCAAAGCAGCAAAAAGATCCTACAAAGAGAGCGAGCCAAACAAAGAAAACAAGAAAAACTATGCGAAGTTGTTAAAAGCCAAGAAAGAAAAATTTGTTATACTAAGAAGGAAGGAGCTAATAGAGTTAGGTAAGCACAATCCCAAAGGTTTTTTGAGGGAGCTAAAGCAAGAGAAGAAACATACAGAAAATAATATCACAGAATCTCAATGGTTAGAGTATGCAAAACTGCTTTTTGAGAGTGACCATGAGGAAGCCCTCCCTCCCAATGTTAGCACGTCAACCAAGCTCTTCTCGAATGAGGAGATCAAACAGGGTATAAAAAAATTAGCAAATGGTAAAGCATAGGGCATTGACGGGTTGCAAGCTGAATTCTTAAAGTGGGGGGCTGAACACCTTGCTCCGCACATCAAAAGAATTTTTAATGAGGTCATGCAATGGGGATTTCCAGTGGAGTGGACGACTAGTGTTGTTATCCCTCTCTTCAAGAGTGGGGATATCAATAATCCCTCTAACTATCATACTATCATGGTCAACCCTCTTCTTGGAAAGTTATTTGGGAGCTTGATCGAACGTAGAATCAGTAGTTGGGCAGAAAAAGAAGGGAAAAGAGCAAAGGGACATGCTAGTTTTAGACCAAGGCACTCTACCATTGATCACTGCATTACTCTTAGGCATTTGATTGAAAAAGCTTGGAACACCCAAGGTGGGGAAGCTTACTGTTGTTTTGTAAATTTTAAAAAAGCTTTTGACACAGTTCTCAGAGACAAGCTCTGGAAAAAGATGGAAGAATTGGGGGTCTCTGATGAGTTTAGAGCAGCTGTTCACAAACTTTATGAGCGTGTTAGAGCAAAAATCAGAACTAGAGAAGGCATTTCTGAATGCTTCGGTAGCAACATCGGTGTCAAGCAGGGGTGCCCACTCTCCCCCACTTTGTTTGGTCTTTACATTGACAAAATTGAGGAATGGATAAATAAAACCGGAGGAGGTGGCACCCAGTTGGCCAGTTTTGTAGTAAAGCTACTTTTATATGCAAATGATCTTATTCTTATAGCAAAAACTGCCCATGGTTTGAGGGGTCATTTGAAGGCTTTAGAGCTATTTTGCCAAGATGTCGGGATGCAAGTGAACATTAGCAAGACTAAAGTCATGATCTTCTCTCTAAAAAGGAAACAACAACAAACTAATTTTATGTTCGAAGGTAGCCTGTTGGAAATCGTCGAAGAATACAAGTATCTTGGCATTGTTTTTCATAATAGGCTCAGTTGGGAAACTTGCAGGGCGAAAAAGATTCAAGGAGGTTGAAGAGCTTCTTACCTTCTCCAGAACAGGTGTAGGAAAGTGGAACTTTGGGACTGGAAAACCAAGAAAACCCTTTTTGGTTTGTTGGTCACACCGGTTGTCCTCTACAGTTGTGAGGTTTGGGGAAGCAGCATGTCAAATCACAGATGGAGACAGTTGGAAAGAATTCAAAAACATCTTATCACCAGTAGTCTTAAAGTTAAAGCAACTGTTCCATATGAGATCCTCTTGGCGGAAGCCGGAACTTTCCCAATGGAAGCTGCGGCGATTTCACGGTTACTAAGCTACCTAAAAAAAGTTGAAAACATGGGGAATCATCGGTGGCCCAAAATGGTGGTGAACGAGGTGTTAGATTGGAGGAAGAAGACGTGGATGAAGCAAAACATCAAGTGGTTGGGAAAATGGGACATTAAGTTACATGAGTGCCCTAACACCAAAGAGGAAATAAAAAAGTTTGTGTTAGAAAAATTCAAGACTGCCATGTGGACAAATCAGATTGGGCGTAAAATAATACATTATATTAAAGAGTTCAATCCCACTTGGGAACACAGGGATAAAGCATACTTAAGTGCTGATCTTAAAGGTAAAGCTAGGCTCCTAGTGGCACAATTGAGGACCGGTTCACACCATCTTAGGTGTGAAACTGGTAGATAGGACTTGCATTTTCTGCAGTGATAGAGCGGTTGAAACTGAACAACACTTCATTAGGGAGTGCGATGCGTACAAGGATATCCGTATGCAGCAGGATAACAGCGTGAATGTGGGCAGTTTTAGTGAGTTATTTGAGGAAGAGAGGCTACACAACACGGCCCGGCTGTTGGTAAAAATTCATAGGAGGCGGGATGACATTGAAAGGAATTTGAAGAACTCCTAATGGTCTTGACACTTGGTCCCATAGACTGTTTGGTCTCGTGGACGTTATTAAAACTCATTCATTCATTCATTATTTCTTTATAAATGCATGCCTAGTTGACTTACAAAGTTATAAATATCCTATTTGCAGATTTGTGGTGGGAAGATTATGGTGCAAGAGCACCAAATCTTTAAAAGTTAGCTATCTGCATTTTTTCCTAGACATGTAGTGCTTTTGGGTGTGAATGAAATGGGAGCATGTTTGAGGCCATTCATACAAATAAGCGAATAGGTTGACAACATAACACCTCAATGATCTTGTCTTTGTGCAGTAAAATCTTCGTCTTTGTGTGAGACAAGTGGAAGTGTGATATAGTCACGAGGCCATTGACTTGGATGATATTGATTCATATGCAGACTAGATTGTCAAAACTAAGGATGCGTAGCAAGAGCCCATGTTTACTAAGGAGGAGGTCGCAAATTTGGAGAGGGAAGTAGAATAAGCGATAGCAGCAAGGGAAACAAAGGCATCGAGAGGGGTTGGTGAGGATCTAGACAATATGTTTGTAGATGATGTTTCAAATAAGGAATCTTTACCTTCCACTTCTAGCGTGCAGCTGAGGAGGAGTTGGAGATGATTTTATGGGGCATTGTGCATTGATGATTAGTCTATGAGCAGTGTACTCTTTTTTTGTTTAAAATTGAGCATTGTACTCTTATTTGGTCAAAAACTAAAGAAAATCATACTTATGACTCTTAGTTATGTGTTCTCTACATTCATTATATTTCTTTGTGTTTCGATTTATTTTATGAATTTATATATTCTTCAGTTAACTTAAAAATTGTGGTATGTTCTTGGTGATTCAAAATTGATTCATGAAGCGAGGCAAGCGTTGCAGCCCTGATAGTGATTTCCATGGGCGATGGTATTAGCTCTTCTACGAGTGACATTGCCCTAGTAGATTTTTAGGAACAACAATAGCAAATAAATCTGACAGGAAGAAATAAAATGCGAAACAGAAGTCAATTGACACAAAAGAGCCGTGAAGAACAAAACACAAGCCAGAGAAGTAAATTGATGCAGGAGTGAAGAACAAAATGCGACTCATCATTACTATTGCAGTGAAAGCCATGACTTGAAGACAATCACAATTTGTAGCATCCTTTCGTCCCTTTTTATTTTTCCATGTTTGCCCTACGGGGCAAATGTATGTGACCTATGATGCCAATGAATGCAGAAACGCAGGGGTTTAGATCAAGCCTTACAAGAGGTAAAGGGGACTCTTCAAAGCCGTCCTTCAAAGATGCTCTTCGAGGAGAATCTAAACTCTAGATGCCAGGTTGAAATTTCCAAATGAGACCTCTAAGAATGCCCGAAATTGATCCTGGAAAAAATGAAAATGGATGTATGAAAGAAGCAGATGGCTCGCTAGTGGTGAGACTTTAGAAGACTGATGTGCAAGATGGAATCGATGAACTTCAAACTAGGGGATTTGTAATATTCCCTCCACTAAATTGCTGATCACAATTGAGAAGAGAGCGTTGCTATTTTACTAAGCTAATCACCATGGAAGGAGCGTTGCCCATTAATATGCAAATCACCCTTGGATGGAGCGCTTACCACAACAGTATTATATTACAAACAATAGTCATTAAATTCATTAACAACATTATTATTTATTAATTAATTAATTAGTCATTAAGCATTTATTTAATGAAGAGTCACAATCCTTGGAAAAGAGATGTCGTTTGAATGGGAAACGATGAAGGTATTTATATTTAGCGAATTGATGAGAAGGAAGTCATTCAAACATTCAACTCGTACAAGCATCATGCTTTACAACCACTTTTAAGGACAAAATTCCTTAATCGTGTAATTTGATTGCAAGGACGACAACCCTTCTTATCATTATATCCCAAGGACAAAATCCCTCGAGGATTTATATTTTATTATTAATCCAATTACATTTTTAATTTAAAATATTATTCTAAGTACAAGTTTACATTTATAAAATATTATTTCAAGGAAGCTCTGAGCAAACCATATTCTTGTATAATATTCCAATTAGAAACATTACACTGGTATCAGAGCTCTCTACCCTGCCAACCTGTGGAACAAAAACTTCATGCAAAGTGAGGATAAAGAAATATGATATTATTTGAGAAATAAAACTAAGGGTTCCGATCAACAAAGGGAAGAAACTAAAAATGCAGACGAAAGGGTAAATATGGGAGAGAGGAACCGAGATGATGAATGGATGGATAGGCTTATCCAAGGTCAAGAACAACTAGCTAATACAATGACTCAATTAGCTCTCGCAATACAAACTATGACAAATCCTAGATATCAAAATGGTGCATATAGCCATTCGAATACTAGCCATAATCAACTTATGCCAAAAACAACCATGAGTTCTTCAAATAGACCTTTTTAGCCTAAATTTATTTCAAGAAACAAATCAATTATGGAAGAAGACACCCAAACATCATTGGGAGAGGACCTTGCATCTTGTTTTGAAGAATATCGAGACCTTTCAAATGAAATACGAATGGAAGTACCACTCACAAAATTCATGGAAATGAAAAGCCATTGAAATGGTACCAGAATAGAGCATAGACCGCAAAATATTCAAAGAGATCTACAACATGCATTGGGTAAATTGAACTTGTCAAGTTTCGATGGCTCTAACAAATGCACGGCACGAGCATGGATACAAAAATTGGATACCTATTTATCTCTCCAACCTATGATGGAAGAAGAAGTGATCAAATTCGCAACCCTTCATCTTGAAGGAACAACTCATGAATGGTGGTATCATGGGTGGATTACAAAAGGGCATTATCTCATTAGATCATATGACAAATTTACTAAGAGATTGATTGAAAGATTCGATAGAATTGACCCCGAAATTCACTTTTGGGAATTGGCCTTATTAAAACAAAATAGTAATGTGGAAGACTATGGCAGAGTTTCAGAGACTCGTCATGATGGTTCCGGACGTCATTGAAAGGTGGCTCATAGTATTGTTTATGGAAGGATTGATTGAGCCACTCAAGGGTTTAGTCAAACCCTTTAATCCCTCCTCCCTCCAAGAAACAATCAAAAAGACATTGGATTTGGAGACATCAACGCGAAGAAATAAAATAGTAACATTTATACAACTGAGAATAACCAATAGCGAACAACCACAGACCATGCCTTCAGGGCAATAAGGGACAACACCATATAGCTA
Organism: Torreya grandis; assembly: GCA_037957365.1. NCBI lineage: Eukaryota > Viridiplantae > Streptophyta > Pinopsida > Cupressales > Taxaceae > Torreya > Torreya grandis. Next base: position 465,766 of record JARHVA010000436.1, read on the forward strand.
ACAAATAAGACCCTTTTAATTAGGAGGCTTCCAACCAAGGGATCCACCTAAATTAGGGAAAGAGACAGAAACAAGAAATGATCTGAGGAAAAACTTATGCTTCACTTGTAAGGACCCTTGGGTACTAGGTCATTGTTGTTTGGGAAAGAGACAAGTCCATTACATCGAAGTTGTTTCCGATGGTGAACCCGATGACAAAGAAGTTGAAGTTGAATAAACAATATGACCCAGAAGAAATGGAAAAAACATTGGTGAGTACCCTTGCAACTTTATTAGGAGCTCTAAGATACCATCCCTTTAGAGTAAGAGGGAGTCTGCAAGGGCATAAAATCACCGTGTTGGGTAGATAGTGGGACCACCCACAATTTCATTGATGAAGGATTGTTAACAAAAATGGGTTTGAAAGCCAAAGAATTTAAAGGTTTTAAGGTGACAGTGGTTGATGGTTTTACCATTCCATGCACTCGAAAAATTCAACAACTCCATCTCACATTGGGAAGACAACAAAAAAATGATGATTTCAATGTTGTAGGCATTGGTGAAACAGATTTGATGTTAGGTGTTCAATGGCTACATTCTTTAGGGGAATTTACCCAAAACCATCAAACCATGGAATTAAAATTTAAAGTAGATGGGAAGAAGTGGTGCTCTAGGGTATGGCTAATGGAGCCCCCTAAGTGATTACAACCAAGAGGATGGAGAGAACATTTAGGAGAGGCCAAGTTTCATGGGCGGCACAATGTTTTGTGAGCTATACAAAATCGGAGCTACATAGACATCATGCCGATATTCAGCCCATAATTAATAACCATGCTAAGGTTTTTGAGAATATTCCACATAGGTTGCCCCGAGACAGAGGGTTTCAGCATATTATTGAGTTAGAAACCGGTACCAAGCCGATAATAATCACACCATACCACCACCCTAGAATCTATAAAAAGATTGAAAAGGCTATCAAAGAATTGCTGGAAATGTGGCATATTAGGCCAAGTTCAAGCCCTTTTGCTTCTTCCATAGTCCTAGTCAAGAAAAAAGATGGCATGTTGAGAATGTGCATAAACTACCAACAATTGAATAAGAAAACTATTAAGAAAAGATATCTGACACCACGAATTGATGAACTAATCAATGATCTCCATGGAGCTATTTTCTTTTCCAAAATCAATTTAAAATCAGGATATCATCAAATCCGGATGCGAGACGAAGATGTTCAAAAAACGGCATTCAGATGTCATTATGGACATCTCGAGTTCTTAGTTATGCCTTTCAGATTGACCAATGCTCCAGCCACCTTTCAATCTTGCATGAATCACATATTTAGTAAGAATTTACGAAAATTTGTTTGGGTTTTCTTTGATGATATATTGATATATAGTACGTCATGGGAGGAACACTTGAAATGTTTAGATATAGTGTTAGAACTATTGGAGCAACAATCACTTTTTGCGAAAATGTCTAAATGTGAATTCGAAATGTTGGAGATTTTATACTTGGGGCATGTGATCAATAGGCAGGGAGTGCACGTTTCTCAAGAAAAAATCCAAGCTATATTAGATTGGCCTCCAACTACTACCATGACTCAATTGAGAGGGTTCTTGGGGTTATGCACTTATTATCGAAGTTTCATTAAAGGGTTCCCTCGAATAGTTGTCCATTTGACTAATTTGACAAAAAAAGGAACCTTTCATTGGTCGGACATTGCTCAATCAACATTTAAGAAACTTAAACAAGAAATGAGTTCATGTCCATTTTTAGCTGTACCAAACTTTTCATTACCCTTTGTGTGGAATGTGATGTATTGGGTGACAGAATAGGTGTTATTCTAATGCAACAAGTCATCCAATTGCATTCAAAAGTCGGAAGCTTAAAGAACACAAGCGCAAGTACTCTATATATGACAAAGAAATGTTAGCAATCATGCATGCACTGGCCAAGTTTTGCCAATACTTGGTATGTGGAAAATTCGTGGTATGAATAGATCATAATAGTTTAAAAATTTTCTTAAGTCAGAAGGATCTGAACGACAGACAACAAAAATGGGTGAGCAAAGTTCAAGATTTTGATTTCGACATTGAATATGTGAGAGGGAAAAATAATATTGTGGCAGATGCATTATCGAGAAAACCATCTTTGTGTTCCATATTTAAAATTGCCGCTGATTGGAAGGCTTTCATAATAGTCGAGTATGCAAAAAACAAATTCACTAATGCGGTCTTAGAAGGAAAGATCGGGGACGAACGTTACAAGGTAGTAGGTCTCATTTTGTATAAAAATAGAATCTTCTTGGTACCAGAATCAAAGATTAAGTATAAAATGTTAAACGTTATTCATGACAACCCATTGGCGGGCCACCCAGGGTATTTTAAGACATAAGTAGGTAAAAGAAATGTTCTTTTGGAAAGGGCTTAAAAGTGAAATTTTTAAGTACATTCAGGGGTGTCCTACGTGCTAACGAAACAAAATAGAGCACGAATTTCCAACAGGATTGTTGCAGCCCTTGCCCATTCCAACTCAAAAGCGGGAAGGTATTTCGATGGATTTTGTTACTGGGTTGCCCATGGTTCAAGGAAAGACTTCTCTTTGTAGTTGTTGATCGTTTCACAAAGTATGCTCATTTTTTTATGCTCTCCACTGAGTATGATGCCCCCTTGGTAGCTGGAATATTTTTTTGAGAAATCTTTAAATTACATGGGTTGCCAAAGAACATTGTTAGTGACAGATAGCAGATTTATGAGTTCATTTTTGCAAGAACTCTTTCACCTAGCAGGCACTGAATTGACCCCGAGTACAAGTTATCATCCCCAAATGGATGGTCAAATAGAAGCTGTCAATAAGTGAATTGAAGGGTATCTAAGGAGTTATATTTTAGAGCAACAAAATGCATGGATCAAATGGTTGCATTTATGAGAATTATGCTATAATACTTCTTATCACATGTTAATCGGAATGACACCTTTCAAAGCTTTGTATGGGTACACGATGCAAAGTCTTTTATGGATTTGGTCATTCTTGATAGTAGAGTTCTGGGAGCTAAAGACTTGATCCAATAAAGTCAAGATATCCTTAGAACTCTCAAGGACAATCTTCAGCAAGCACAAAATCAACAAAAGTTGTATGCCGATCAGCATAGAACGGAAAGAAAATTTGAAGTAGGGGACATGGTATATTTGTGATTGCAGCCCTATAGGAAATCTTCAATCAAGAAAAGTGGAGCTAAGAAACTCAAACCTCGATTCTACGGTCTATATAAAATCATGAGGAGAGTATGGGAGGTTGCTTATGAATTGGAATTACCCAGATGTAGTTGAATACATAATGTCTTCTATGTTTTGTGCCTAAAAAGGGCACTTGGACAACGTATTACCCCTTCTATAGAGCTACCTCCATTAGATGAAGGCAAGTTGATCTTAATACCCGAAGACATCCTTGAGGTCCGTGAAAGGAAGTTAAGAAACCAAAGTATCAAAGAATACTTGATCCGTTGGAAATTGCTGGTTGAGGATGCCACATGGGAAGGAGCGACTACTTTAGAGCATCCCAGCTTATAATTGCTTGAGGACAAGCAATTTCGGGAAGGGAGGACTATAATATCCCCTCCACTAAATTGTCAATCATAATTGAGAAGAGAGCGCTGCTATTTTACTAAAGCTAATCAGCATGGAAGGAGTGTTGCCCATTAATAAGCAAATCGCCCTTGGATGGAGTGCTTACCATATAGTTATATATTACAAACAACAGTCATTAAAGTTATTAACAACATTATTATTTATTAATTAATTAATTAATTAGTCATTAAGCATTTATTTAACGAAGGGTCACAATCCTTGGAGAGGACATGTCGTTTGAATGGGAAATGATGAAGGTATTTATACTCAGCGAATTGATGTGAAGGAAATCAATTAATCATATACATTCAAACATTCAACTCGTACAAGCATCATGCTTTACAACTACTTTTAAGGACGAAATCCCTTAATTATGTAATTTGATTGCAAGGACGAAAACCCTTGTAATCGTTATATCCTAAAGACAAAATCCCTTGAGGATTTATATTTTAATATTAATACAATTACATTTTTAATTTAAAATATTATTCTAAGTACAAGTTTACATTTAGAAAATATTATTTCAAGGAATTTTCGAGCAAATCAAATTCTTGTATAATATTCCGATTAGGAATATTATAGGACTGATTGCTCGTTTTCTTGGATTCCAAACTTTGGCTGCTCTCAAACACTAAACCAACAAATTTTGGCATACTAAACGTGAGTTTATGATCTTTGTCTACCGCAATGGATACTCTCTGATATTCTTTGCATCAATAGAGGACAGAGAATTCATCTTCCAAGGAGGGCCATGGTCTTTTGGACAAGTGGGCCTTTTTATGAAACCCTAGCACCCGATGTTTAAGGTGGATGAAGAACTTCCTTCTGTAGCTCCTATTTGGGTGAAGTTGTTTGGGATTCCTGTGGAATACTACAATAAAAATTATGTACATACATGGATTTTTTTTTTTTTAAATATGGCTATGCACAACGTTAGAGGAGTAGCAACTATGGACAAGTGTGGAATCAGAGCAACACAAAGGAAGCATGGCATCAATAAAGACCATTACCTATCAAGATCACATATGGATGGAGAGATGATTAAGCATGGTGTCAACACACATTTTCAAAAGTCTTAATACATGGTCTCTTCTAATGTTTTGGGGATGTATAATGTTGAGGGGGAAGGGGGGGGGGCAGGGGGGGCGTGGGCACGGGAACGGGAGGCAGCAAGGGGTGAAATTTTAGGATATATTGTGGTGTAGTGCTATACACTTGGGAGCATGTTATTACGATACATGTACAGTAATGGAGTAGCCAACTTGTGGCACACATAACTCATGTCAAAATGGATGGGCCTAATAGGTGTCTTTTATAATGGGCCAAAAGGGTAATTAGTGAAATAAGTTATTTGGTTATATGTCACCCTAATGCATAAAAGTTTAAGTTAAACCTAAAATTATTAGATATAGAGGCTTTTATCATTGTAAAGAATCGTGGATTGTAGATGACTTCTATTGAGTAGTAAAGACGAAGTAGCATAGTAGGTTTGGATCTGAAAGCAGGAGATATATTGGAGTGATTCCACTTCAAGAATATTATATGGTATTACCCTACCTTATGAGTATTTCCATTTCTATTTTTGGTATATTGAAGACTATGGCACATTGGCCCACCACAAATCTCTTACGTTGCGCATTTTTGTTAGTGTTCAACATTATTCAATACATTAGATAGGATCTCACTAGATTCCAACCCATTCACTGGAGTTGTAGTACCCATGGGTATTAGTTGTCTTCTTAGATTAAATTTCCAACTTTGCACAAACTCTTTTGCAATGTATTTTTGTTCACCTTCGCTCTCTATAACATCAGGGCCACCTTGTTGCAATCAATCAAATTCACCTTTCAACTCCCGTTCAAACCACTCAGTACTATCAATCACTTGTTCATTACTTACATTGGGTGCGCTTCCATATATTTGCATTTCTTGCAATCTCCTTACTATTGTATATCCAACCACAAATAAACTCCTTACTATTCTATATCCAACCACAAATAAAATCAGCTCCTCTTTTGGATCTAGTATGGCTTGTCGCTATTAAATTAAATGGCCGTAAGAGAAAACAACATCATATATAGGTCCCTTGGGATGATTATGTCATCTTTCATGGGTAATCTCAAGGAAGTACTATCATGGGAACATGACAATGCTACCCCAAACTGTATACTTTCCTCTGTCTATAATGACTTGTTTTTCTTGTTTCTTGCAACCTACCTTATTTTTTTACCTACTTTTTTCCAAAACTACATCCTCTTCTTTTGAACCTTCTTGATATGTGCCTTCCTCTCTCACATCCTCTTCTACTACATATGGATTGGCCTTCTCTGGAGTTTTCTTGTTAGCTAGTCTTCTCCATGTCTTTCTTAATATATTTCTTCTTCCTTCACACCGCTATGAGCACTCTTTTCTCCTTTTCTACCTTCTTGCTTTTACATACCTTGAACATACTTGCTTTCTTTCATATTCCTAATAGCAGCTTGTATTTTTCGCTTCAATTCTTCTTCTTTTTATCCTACATTTTCTTCACATCTACGTCTACACAATAGATGTTGACCTTCTATCAGTACAATTGGTTATGCAACTCTTTTATTGCTTTGCCTTTGACCCCTATGTGCTACCATTCTTCCATCTATATCCAAAACCCGCTCCACAACTATTAAAGAGAGGAACGAAGCATGGTTATAGGATGTATTTATAAATATTACAACCCCCCTCCACAACTGGTTTGACCCACTCCAATTTTCCAAGACCCTTCAACAAGATATTGATGCAATGAGCCAATAAATGAGTAAAAAAATTAGGGAACCTCCACATAAGCAATCTACCTGCAATAGCATAATTGTTGCATTGTTGATGACCACTTGCATCACATTTCCCTCACCCACCTCGGCCACAACATCTTCCAAAACAACACATATATATTTGGTATTTTAATGCTCCCGAAAACATTAATGGGTTTTAGAAAGCCCATTTCACATGAGATAGAAATTAGGCAATTCAGCAATGTCCTAGTTTCCCTATCCAACTATCCTTTTGACACAATTGTGCAGCCCTTCCTCCTTCATATAGCCTGCAACTAATAAAAATTTGCCCCACATCTGCCCGCACCTCATTCAAAATCAGCCCCTTTATATGACCACACTGGTATTCCGCAGCCAGCGCATCCACTAATGCTTGCCAATAAGGGATCCTAAAAAACCCCAAAAAATAGAATTTAGAAAAGAAATTCTGAATGAAAAAAATTAGAAATATAAAAATATATAATTAAAAAAAATAATTTAGAATTTTAAATAAATCAGAAATACAATAAAAAATTTGAATTTATTAAAAAAGACGGCATCTATCAAAAAATCAAAATTTAGAAAAAAAATCAGAATTCAAAAGAAAAAATCAAAAATTTAAAAAATCAATCAAAACATAGAAAATAGTATGAAATTGTAGTTATAATTAACAAATAAATGTGTCGTCAGATGAAATGTATTGTCGCAAAGGTACCAAAAATCACCCACTACACACCTTGTTGCATGTGTTAACGTTTTTTTCAATCCATGTTTTAAAGGGATGGTTGGGAACCATGAGCAAATTGTCGGACAATTTATGAAACTAATCCTCCCCCTCCCTACCTTCCATGAACGATGAAGTCCAGGTCAAATGGTACTTAATATTGATATAGGGAATGGAAGAGGATCAAGAGATTGTGATAGCTCTTGATTTTGGCTCATCTTCTGCTCCTTTTCATCAAATCCCTCTAATCAAGTTTTCCAGCTCAGCATTTGGGAACAAAGCAACATCATGGCCCTTTATGATGGCAAGGCGGTATTTGAAGCAATTAGTACCATCTTAAAACTAGGCACTACAATATTTGCATTTAGCCTACCCTTTTTTCATACCCTGAGTTCCATGCTTCCAACAAATTCTTTTCTTCATGCTGACTGTTGACAATTTTGATCCTGCAAGTCAAATTGTCACCTCTATCATTCGAAACTTTGCATAAACATGTCTTTTTGAAGCAATCGCAGAAATTGGTCTTTGTAGTTTTTCTGAAGGGCTCCTTCCTTTCAAAAAAGGGTTCGTTTCAACAGTTTTCCTGAAGGGCACGTATCGGCAACATGGCTTTTCAATTGACCAAAGGAGTTGGGCTTGTTCAAATTTTCCGAAGGGTTCTTTTCATGAAGCTCGAAGGGCATTTTTCAAAGAAAAAGGTCCTTTTCAAAAGTTCCAAAGGTATTCTACAATTTTAATGAAACCCTTTGCAAGAGTTCTGAGGACCTTGACTTTTTCCGAAGGACACTTGCAATTTTCCAAAAGGCAACACAAGTCTTCCGAAGGTGCTCTTCAAAGTTCTCGAAGGGTCATTTGCAAAAATCCGAAGGGTCACTTTTCGTCAAAGGACCATTACAACTTTCCTGAAGGGTACATTTCGAGAAAATCTGTGACATTTCACAAAGTTCCGAAGGGCAAGTGGACTTTACAAACAATGCTGAAAGGTTACTTGGTAGAAACCCGAAGGGTAGAATTTCTTCGGAAAAGTTCTTTTCCAATACATCCAAAGACAGAATTCCTTCGGACTTTTTGTCCAAAGGAACTGAACAAGGACATGAATTCCTTCAGACTTTTTGTCCGAAGGAAAGGGCACTTTCACGTTTCCGAAGGGTCACTGGCAAAAAGTTCGAAGGGTATGTTCCCTTTGGGAAGGTTCTTTGCAAGGAGAAAAGTGGACTATTTCAAAAAGGCCGAAGGACCATTTGCAAAAATCCGAAGGGTCAATTCCGTGGAAAAGTGGACCGTTTCGAAAAGTCCGAAGGGCAAGTGAACCATTCCAATTTGTCCGAAGGGCTCTTTCGGAAGAGTTCATTTCAAACTTTCGGAAGGATCGAAGCCCCGAAGGGTTCATTCAAAAGCCCAAAGGGCTATTTTAGAATGCCAGGGTATCTGCTCTTCAAAAAAAAAGACATTTGCAAAAACTCCAAAGGGACATACAGAAAGGCCGAAGGATATCTTTCCCTTCGAGAAAGTCATTATCAAAAGACCGAAGGGACATACAAAAAGCTCGAGGATATAATTCCTTCGGACTTTTTGCCCGAAGGAGATTGACCAATCGAGAAGGAAATAAAGACGGGATAAAGCCACAAAAGGAATGGTCCGAGAGAGTAAGCCATGGATAATTAGTCCGGAGGAAGTCAATTCCGCGAAAAAGAGCCCAAACAGAAACTCCACAAGAAATACATGCAGGGTGACCCAAAGCAGGTTTAGACACGTCCAAAATGTGTAACCATTTCAAACACAACTCTTTCAGTTCTAAAAACGGAGACTCGAATGCATGAAGAACTCAAGGAGTTTAACGTTGGAGAGCTTAACACAAAATTTCATCCATGCACTCTTGTTTGTCTCATTAATCCGGGCCTTTCAAACATTTCCAGCAGTTCAAGTGGAGTTCTATATTCAGATGTGGCGTAGCTTCTCATGCAGGTGGAGATCATTGGAGGTTGACTAGTCTTGAGTTCTAGTTGACTGGTTATCAAGTGCTACATCCACTCATGCTTTCCACACAATAGAGGACTTAAATCAATACATCCAAAGTTGGCGTAGATTTCATGCATGAAAAAGAACAACCCAAGATAGGCCCACCATCTATTTTCAACGCCAAAGAACTTTTCATGCAATGACATAAGACAAAAATAGATTTTACTTGAAGGCTGTGATGGCAAAAGTTCAACTCAGTTTATCTCCTCTTCTATCTTCAGTGCCATCCAAGTTGCCTCCTTAGCCTTGATTTGTATCCATCTTTTGGCAAGATCAAATTCTGACAAAGATTGAGTTTGTAACCTTTTTTCATATTAATAGGACTGTTTTTATTTTCTAGAATGTTGGTATAGTGTATTCATGTCAATGATTTGCATAAGTGATATAATTTCTCTTCCTTTTCAAGTCTTGATTCTTACCTAGCAGCATAGTTGATCACTTTATGCAAGTCATGTTATGTGTTTGATGTCTCTTGACTGAGTTTACAACGAATATAAGTGGTTGGTTAGTGCCTTAAATCAAACCTATTATTTCATTTCCCTCAAACTTGGATCACCAGATAAAACTTTTTCGTGAAATACTTATGCATATTGGTCAATTGGAGTTGAAAGTTCAACCCTTTTATTGTCTAAATCAGTGTTCTTAGGAGCTCAAATTGAGTGGATCAATAAAAAAATACAGGTGTATCACCATCATTAGATAGGATTTCCGTTCAAGTTTCTCTCTCTTTTCTCGGCAGTTTGTAACGTAGAGCAAAGATCCTAATTGATACACCAAAGGGAGCTAGCCCTTAGAATCTAAAGATTCAATCCACTAATTAGGTCATCCACAGCCTAGGATTGTTTCCATGTTTCAGCAAACTGTGAAGGCCTAAAACTACCTTCACAGGGGTGCAAGTCTAATTGACAACACTGACAAAATTATGGAAATTTTAACACCTATATAGTAGAGAATAGAAAACAATGCTAGGGTTAGAAAATAATATCTAAAAAATAGAAAAAGAAACCAAAAAGAAAAAGAAAAAACAAGGAAAATTTTAAAGGAAGAGGGAAAACTAGGGTTTGTTTAAGTGTTGAACTTAAATTTTAAAAACAGAAAAAAGGGGAGAATGATGTAGAAGAGACAGAGAAAGGAGGAAGAAGATAGAAAAAATGGAGGAAAGAAGATAGACAAAATGGAGGAAAGAAGAAAGAATGGAGGAAGAGGAAAATAAAAAGAAAAAATATATCTTGCCAAAATCTTTGATGTAAACCCTTTGAAATGTGCCTTACTATGTTTGAATGTCAAGAATCAAATGGAATATTGCTGCTTCCCACCAAAAAAAGGAAAAAATAACCCTAAGAACCAACATGTTTGTTGCAAATGAGAGAAGCAATAATGAATACAAAAATAATTAAGAATCATAATGGTCACTTAGTTATTTTAAGACCTAATAAAGACCATTGACATTTTTAGCAACTTTTTTTAACATTCTTTTTTCAGAGTTTTTAAAAACTTGAGAGTCCCAACCGTCAAACTTGTGGTTTCTTGATTTGGGTATAAAGACTTGCCAAAGATGACAAAAGTTGAGAGTCGGTGACTATGAGCCAAGTTTTGAAAATATGTTCGTAATCCCTCCTTATCTTCTTTATGATCTTCTGTATATTTTTAATTATGTCCTTCAGATTTACCCTCATGTTTTTCTTCATCCTTCTCCTCGTAATCATCTTTGATATGATAATAATATGCTGCAATTCCAATTTTTTGTCTGCTAAAGCTTCATTAACCTTTCTTGTACATTAATATTAACAATTCAAAAGTCTCTAATCATGAATATCAAGCAAACATGTCCAGAACATTCATTGCAATAGCATAAAAATCTGAGTGTAAAATATATTTCTTCGTAGTGAGTTTCAAATCTTCAAACAATTGAACCTTCTCACACTGTACACGTCTCCTAAATATTATTTGCTTTAACTTGCAACCGTTTAGCCAAATCAATGTCGATGAAGTTATAACTGCTTCCACTGGTCATAGAGACAATGATCTCTTTTTGAATGCATCCATGAACCTGTAACATTGAATTTTATTTAACTGGAAACCAAACTCTTTAAATGGATTAAACCCATATGAAGTCAGCTACACCATAACCTCTTACACATCATAATACAATGGTTATAGGTGTATAACATTCAACCCACCTTATATCCTAATATTTCAAGTTCAAAGAGCTCCTATTTGACTCCAACAATACACTTCATAACACTATATGTTGGACCGGAATGCAACGTTGTTAGTACTACCACAACACATGATCCCCATAAGTGTTTAAAAATGATATATTATCTCTTAGTTTTTATGTATCAAAGTCCAAGAATGGAGTCTACTCTATTACCGCCAAACACACATTTTGGAGACCCTGATCCTCCTAGCCTTTTGTATTCCAGCTACTCCAATAGCCACTACCATAGCCTTATACATAGAAGAAGTATTTCCTCCAATAAGAATCTATCATAACAAAAGATGGCTTGGGGGAAGATATCGTCCTCTTGCCATTCCACATCATCAATTGCAAAGCACAAAAATCCTAAAGGCTGTATGGATCTAAAGCATTTAGAAGCAACAACTAGAAACCATAATCAGCCGTGAATAAGAAGTTGGGGTAAATATTAGAACATGGGGTGGGATTGGCTCCTTAATATGGTTACACTCTATCCCTATATCCCAGTGCCCCCATGGCAATAGATAGTGATGGGATAAGGTCCATGCATTGGCAAAAGTTTCTTCATTCATTTATTAAATACATTTAATAATAGTGTTTTTCTTCTACAAAACTAAAGAATTATATTTCAATTACATACATTTCAAAGACAATGAGTTGTTTTGAGCATCTTGCAATATCAAAACCTTCAGTTATCTAGTCATTAGTTGCAATACAAATTAATCTCTCATTTCAATATTGTCTAACATTTCTCGGCCCAGACAGAATGATTGTTTTTCTATCTATTATCACTTGAGGGCACAACCAATAATTTCATCTGTTTTCTCGGTTTTCCTGGCACATGCTATATGACTTCACGGTGGCTCCAGTACTTTATTTTGTGCCACTATGTGCTTAACCTTGTATGTTATCAACCATTAGCTTCAATGGTACTTTATTCTGTGACTTACTACCTTGCCCGTTCAACTCAAAAAGATGTGCTAGTTATACTACTCACAAGTAATCCTTTCCTAGGTGGTTTTTCCTGTTTAAGAGTCAATTTTATTGACACAAAATTAGACCTGAAATTCGTTTAATATACATGGAACAAAGATATACTTGGGATTATGTTGCATCTTCTGTGTTCAACAATATGATAATTTTTCAACTCTAAACAAGTAACAAACTATAATGAACTTATTTTAAAGAGAGAGACTGGTTGGAAAATGTTGTGGATCCAACATAATAGGACAAAACAAGGGTAAACACGCACAAAATGTGCACAATTCCATGCTTTCAGTCTGCTTGATTAGTGTCTGATCTCTGTATGTAGTTAAACCCTCCATGGTCCACTAATTTATATGATGTATATGCTTTCAGTTGAATTAACGAGTTCCTGACCTCTGTATGTAATTAAACCCTGTTAATGTCTGCATGGCGTAACCACACTAAGACCAGAAAAGTGACATGTACATTGCATTTTAAATTTGGTATAGCATCAATTTGTTCCTTAATGCTTAATTATGACCAACATCTAATTTTATAACTTGAGCTATCAACATAAAATAAAAATGCCACAAATTGATGCTGCTTGCTAGAAACATTCTGCATCTCAACTATGATATCGGACCCTGCAAGTGCATCCTTGTGTGTGAGAAAGAAACGGAAAAAAATGAAATTATATTAATGGTCACAGATAACAGAAATAGGTCGGTAGGTACAACCTATAATGATAAGAATAAAATCAGTGCCTAAAGCATGTCCTTTGTGAAAAGTAACAAGTAGGGTTTACAAATAAATGCACATGGTACAACAAAAGTAAACCTATAGGCTTAAGTGGCAGTGCTAGCGTATATACATACAGTCATCACAAGGTATACAAAACTGATTTGAACTACCCCTCTAGGAGAGGACAGAGGAATGTAATGATTTTAAGCAAGTATGCACAAGCACAAAAGTATGTCTGCATGTGTGTGTGTGTCTGAGAGAGAGAGAGAGAGAGGGAGGGAGAGGGAGAGAGACACACAGTGCACTTATGCCGACAACTGCCAGAGGACATGAGTAATCTTCAATCTCCTTTTCTTGCTTTAGGAAATTATGTGCAGTGTCCCCATCAGAACTTCTGTCAGCTTCTTCATCTCCATTTTTTTTTTCTTCTACCAACACATGTGTACCTCCAGTTATGCCTTCAATGAAACCAGTTCTTGCTATGCGTTCAGATATAGAATCAAGCTTCTCTCTTGCCTACACATAATTATTAGTCTAAAAAATTATTTCTATGGAATGATACTCAATTACATATAGAAATAACAGACCCTACACCATAAATGCATACCATCAGAAAGGGAAATACAAATGCATAAAATCAGAAACCCACAATTTTAAATCGGCAGTAGGGTAGAAATGAACCTCTGGAAGATCAAGCTTGTTGAGAACCACCATGTGGGGCCTCTCAAGGTAAGCTGCGTTGTACATAAGTAATTCCTGCAAAGAAATGGACCTTCATGTTTGAGTTAACTCTTGGATGTACATGATGAAATATTAACATGTGACAAATAAAGAATGAGGAAAAGAAAAAGGAAAAGATATCATATATTAAAAGCAATCACAGGCACTTAAAAAATACAGACAACATACTAATATGCCTGCTACAAGAAGGAGAAATAATATTGGCTCATGAATCAATGGTTCTCATGAAATTTATGAGAATGTATTGGTCCACGAAGGACCAAATCTCATTAGTCCTCGTGCACCTATCACCCTTTCACTATATCTGATATTTGGAGGATAAATAAATTATATTAATGTTCACGAATAATTAAAATAGGTCAATGGGACTCAAAAAGTACAATCGGTTGGTTATAAAAGAGAAATAATAGGGTAATAAGACCCTAAGGTTATAAAAAGTAACTAAACCAAAGTACAAGAGAGATGAATAAAGCAAGAGGGGGTAAACCCGAAGTGGTCAAGCTCAATTCCATTAGACATAGTACAAGTACAAATAGCCCTCCAAGGGAAGGACCCCTCAAAGAATCACAACACTAATGAAGATCAATTAGGAGATCATGAAATGAGACCAACATTGTCACATCTGTAATACGGCCTGTACAATAAGAAGCAACACCACAAAAGGGCCTAATAAGGATCTAAGATTTCTCATAAGAGAATGTCTAGGGCTAAGGTGTCATGTCCCTCTTTGGGACATAGATCGAACGAAGACCCTTAGCCTTGTTTTGGGTTTCCCAAAGGCTAAGGAAAAAGAAAGAAAAAGGGAAATGCTCGGGGCTTTCTAAGGGCAATTGCAGAAGTACCTTATTGTTCTAATTTTCACTTAAGTTGTGGTCTTTTGAGGGTCATGGGCACCCAAGGACTTAAGTGGGAATTATAAGGATTGTATTTTTTATTTTTTTTTGAAAAAGGTCTTCCCTCCATTTTGGACGCACCCCTTTGGGGGATGAGTATAAAGGCAAGTAAGGGATCGTTTGAAAATATTATGCATGAGTTGATAATTGAATTCATTGAGTCTAAGCACGAAAATACTTGACTTTCTCCTTAAGGATGAAACCCTTCAAGGTGGACTAGAATTAATGACGAAAACCCTTAAGACCGGCTAGGGCAGCTTCATAAGAAAGTTGTATGGCGCTGAATTGTCTTCCACAGGTGTTTTAAATACCATACTTTCATTTGCAGGTGTGGCGAATTGGTTTGATGGCTGGGCAAAGTGGCTTGGAGGCGGAAAAAAAAATTGGCGAACCCTTGGGAGCTGCAACGATTCATCCTTGGCCCTAACGAACCCTTCCTAGGGTTGGGTGAAGGTCTTTTGAGACTATCTTGGCTTTTGTTGAGTGTGGAACAGCCACAAATAATTCTGATGTTTTTGTAATAATTTCCATACCTTGAACATTGCAAAAATGAGGTTTTTGGTTGATTATTGTTGGCTGAATTATTGAATAATTTTCTATAACTTTTGGAGCATTTAAATAATATTTTTGTGTCAAAATTGGGCACCTACACAATCTGAAATTGATTTTGTGTATCTAGGGTTTGAGCCCTTTCATAAATTTGCTTGGTTAATTAGGGTTTGTTGGAAAACCCCTATGATCTAATTTCAGCCCTAAAAGAGATATTTCATAAGGAGGCCATGCTTGACAATCCCAAGACGAAGCCCCAAGAACAAAACATGTTCAAGTTTATGGTGAACATTACATTGGCTGAACATTTATTCCCAAAGTACCATTCACATGGTAATTCCCATAGTATTGAGACTCGTACTCAGATTAAACTTGATAAGCACATCTTGGATTCAAATTCAAATTCAGCACAAAAAACTCGGCATAACTTGACAAAATAAAAAGTTGTTAGCTTGTTATCCGATCCTGAGGGACGTCATAGCAAAAATTGGCAAATATCACGAGAGTTGGGGAAATTTTGCAGGTTGTAGAACAAGATCCTGGAGGTCCAAGTCACCCATGTGCCTAGAGAAATCAATAAGGTAGCGGATGGTTTGGCCAATTGGGCTCTTGACAACCATAACCTTATATGTTATGGTTTGCCTCCGTTGTGGTGGTCAACTTATATGCAAGAGGAATTGAAAAATATTCTTGATTCGGTTTTGTACTAATGCATGCTAATATGTTCCCTTTTCTGTATACTGCCCAGGTTTGGACTAATAGTTTTCAAGCTTGGCATACTAGAATATGTTCTTTTTTATTTCTATGTAATTTAATTGGGTTTTTTTTTTTTCTAATTGTAAATTTTAACATATTTATAGATAAAATTGATTCTTATACATTCTAAAGAAGAATAACATCAATAATATAAACAATCAACCAAAAGTTCTATTGTTGAAATTAATTCAACATAATTTATTCAATTGAATAAAATACACCAAAGTATTAAATATGAGTTTCTTTACTAGATTCCGAATGGAATAGATACTTCTCTAAAAAAAAAAATTATAGGAAACATTTTCTCTATATAGCCTTTCAATTTGGGGATGTTCGTGTATTTTAATATTTATATAAATATAAATCATTCAAACAATTTTTTCTAATAGCTTCAAAGCACTTAATGAATGGAATCATAATGCTTAAAAATATGACTTAAATTTGAAAAACAAAAATGTAAAATTAATCCTTAGAGAAACAAAATTACCCCCCCAAAAAATACAACTTTATACCATTCACTGCATCTCAAAAACCAAAAAATGATCACTAAAAATGTTTCTAAGAGTGTACAAATAAAACCAAAACCAAAAATGATTGCTTAAAACTGGTCATCCATGGGCACATACATAAAACAAAAAAACTTAAACCTTACCTTAAAAAAAAGGGTTTTTTCAACAATATTTCCCTATTAGTTGAAGGCAATAAACACTTGTAACCTTCATGATCAATTCCTAATTGGAATTGTGAGTCAGCCAAGTCAAGGCCAAAAAATGTGAAAGTCCTTGCTTGGCTCAGGACTATACAACTTTTGTAAAGACTCGCAAAGTGTCAATACTGTGGTATTACAAACTACAAAGGATGAGTGCAGTGGAAAAATTGTAATATAGACCTAATTTTGGTTTAGGGGTAATTTTAGTAGTCAAATTGCATTGTTCTACAGTACTTGTGTGCTTTTCGGTTATCAATTCATATTAAGCTGTTATTGGCGCAATTGTTCCCATGTTTTGGCTCTGTTCAACCTGTTCTCCTTTCTCTCTCTTCTTTCTCTTTCCTCTCTACCTTTTCTTCTTTTGTTTTGGGCCTGCTACATTATACAACTCTAGGTCCCTAGAAGCATGGACTGCATGATACTAGTTTGGGCCCTTGTAACCCTTTTTTTGGGTCCCCCATGCCTTGTGCTCACTATTCATTGGCCTTTCCCGCTTGTCATATGTCAGTTTGCACAACAATTTGGTCTTAATTTGAATTTGAGAAGTCTCTAAATACACAAGCGCATTAGTGCATATAGTACAAGTGAATGAGACATGAAATGATAAGGTGTTAAATATGAATTGAAGCCAAATCAAACATTTATTGAAGAGATCTATTAGAGCAAAATTTCAGCATTTAATACATAGGTGCATTAGTGCATATAGGAAAAGTGAATGAGACATGAAATGGTAAGGTGTTAGCTACGTAGCTACGAATTGAAAGAAAGAGTCAAAAGTTTATTGAAGATATCTCGTAGAGAAAAAAATCAGCATTGTGCCATTTGTTCATCATAGCACGAAAAATAATATACGATTACGGCTTGCATCCACAAATTGCTTGCTGAAGTACATCAAGCATTGTTTTCCAAATTTTCTCTAGACTAGGGACTTGCTAATAATGGAGGGGTAACATAGGTCACTCATTGATTCCCCCGTTTTGTATTGGTCTGTGATGAGTTGTTAGGGTTGCAGAGAAAGAGATAAGTTCCTAAAGATTTACATAGAATTCAGGAAAAGTGAGTGAGGTTTTTAGAGCCCTTGAGCAAGTGAACAAGGTTGTGAAATAAGAATTAAAAAATTCAAAAGCTACCAAAATCATTAGGATGCTTTCGGAATCGTCCTCCCAATTTTGGCACTCCAAATATCTTTCTTTGTTCGTCCTAAGTTTTTTGGGTTTTGTTTCTCACCTATGGACTTATTTTTTGCTTTATGTCTCTGCTGACTGTCCACAACTTCACGACAAATCAGAAGATCTTCTAAAAACCTCTTTTTTCATGTATTTACATTCTAGAATATTATTTATTGTAATTAGGTATGATTTTGATTTCTTATTAGGCCTAGTTGCATGTTTTGTGGGTTATATATTTCATTTTGATGTAAACCCACTTTTTCGATAAAACAATTTCGTGACCCTGTGCTCTCTTGCTCTCCTTAGGGTCAGAACTTGCTTTCTTTGTTGTTGATTTGATTGTACTAGGGCTTATTCTATTTAGGTGAAATTATTAGCCCTAGAACTTGGGTTCTCACTACAACCCTAGTTTGTTGTGTTGCATTATCATTCAAACCGTAGGGTATTGGCATGTTATATATATTTCCATATTATGCCACCTAAAGTGATAAGATATAAGAGCCCCGCTAGGTGAAGTGCTAGACTAAATTACAATCCTATTGATTTTATCTTTGTTTAAAGATGGAGCTTATTCAAAAAAGATAATGGTGTCTTTCAATGTTGTTGATGTTCCTATTGTTACGTTCCATTGCAAATGATATTGAAATGCCTTTGAATGATAATGTTGTCAATAGATCTCATATTGACAATGCTTCTGATATTGATCACCATGATGAGAAAGATAGATCTGAAGACTTTCTATGTTTAGAAAACACATGCAAGCTAATCCTAAATAAATAGATGCAATTTCATATGTGTTGAAAGATGTCAAATGCCAAACCTTGAGTCAAGAGTCCCTGATTGAAGATATACCCTATAGTATGAATAATGGATATTTGAATGCAAATAATATAGATCAAACTTCTAGAGGGGCCCCTACAATGCTTAATAATGTGGTAATTTCGCAACTTGCCTTTGAAAACAATTGCTTACATTTCTATTGCTTCCACTCTTGTTGATGTTTCTTTGCCTTCTCAAAATTCTTTCAATGCTTTTAGAGTTATTCCAAACCCTTCATTTGTTGTTTTGATAATTCCTCAACCATCCCAACATATTTCTCAACTGCCTTCTTTGAATAATGATTCTTTGCCCACCTATTCTACCACCACTTCCCTTCCAACCCCTAAAATGAACACTATTATGCAAACCTTGTGCGATGTTCAACAAGTATATTGCTTTCCCTAGGGTTTCAAAAGTCAAGTAATAGGGTCACTTCATGTGATATTTTATTTAACCTCGTGGCTTCTGAAGTTCTTGCTTACCTATTGCCTATAGGATTTTCTACTCCAAAGTTTGAATTAGTCAATGATAAGGGTGATTCTTTTCATTATATTAAATCATTTTATGTGTCATGTCTGGATTGCTCAACTTAAACAAGAACCTAATGAGAATGTTAGTGTGTGTGCGCAAACAATGGTTACAAAACAGAGTCACCAATTACCTAATAGTGAATTTAATAGTATATTTACTCAAAATTTGCTTTTACCTATTATAGACAAAGTGGTCTTCAACACTTACCCATCTTTCGATGATCTTTGTCATGTAGTTAGAAACTATGAGATCAAGATTTTAGAGGATAACATGCTTAGAATTAGGACCAATGCCCCACCTCTAGTGGAACTAAATTTTAAGGTAAAACAAAATTCAAGGCTAAAGGTAATGGCAATGATTTTCAATCTAAGAATAACGTCAAGAATATAATGAACGTGGTGAATCAACCACCTAACAGGCTAGTCTTATCACAACAAAGAGAACAAAGGCAAATTACGAGATTGAGCAAAAGTCCTAAAAATGTGCTTAAATGATTACTTGAATGCAATATACTTATTTTACCTCTTATTAAGGAGTTGGATCCATCTAGGTCATTCGCTAAGAGCTATGATGCTAGTGCTCATAGTCACAAGACATTATTCAAACAAATGCATTAATTTGAAACACAAGATCCAAGACCTCATTGATAAGAACCAAATTCAAGTAGAGGGTCTCAACAATACTTCAAATGAATCAGTGTCTCAACCAATCAACACATGAAAATCTTTAAAAATCCTCTTCCAAATCATGCCACTCACTTTAAAGACCAAGGTCTTGTTCGTATGCTAGATCAAAAGGAAACCCACAAGCTTCCAAAGCCCATCCATTTAATGGATTCATATGGTTAATGCAATTAAAAAGGAGCCTCCTCCAATTATATTTTATGATCAAGAGATTCCAAATGATAGCTCTAATAACGAACCACTATTTATATGAGATTTTATAGGTGCACATTCAAGGGAAACACACGGAATTATGATTGAAAATGGTTCAGATATAAATGTATGCATGCATAAATTAGCAACAGACATGGATATTGTCAAAGAGATTCAGCAAGTGCTACCATGATTATTATGGGATATGATGGGATTATAACAAGACCACTTGGATGCATTAATTTACATGTCACAGTGGATTCTAAGACTAGCTTAGTTTGGTTTCATGTGATGCCATATGATGGGGCATGACATTTTGTTTGCAAGACCATGGACTAATCAAATAAGAGAAATTCAGTCAATATTTCATCAATGCTTAAATTTTGTTTATAATGATCGAATGATTACTATTCAAAGTGATATTTATGATCCTCTAGTCCAAGTTATAAATAAGGCTTTACCTAAGGAGTTACCAAAGTAAAAATCAATTATAAGACCTCAAATAAGTGTGCCTAAAGTTCAAGTATTCACTCTTTCACATATTGAGGTGTATTCATCACAAACTCCTATGCATGACCCAATTTTTCATGCTAACATTTGGATAAGAGAGTGTGATATTTTACAAGGAGGAACAACTGATAACATGGATGCTCACAACGATGATAATTACAATGATGATGCTTATATTTAGGACATTTGCAATGATGATAACATTGATGATTGTAATGTATTATCTTTCTTAGATACATGGGAACCTAGGCATCGTAACCTTACTCTTGATAATATGAATGCTTCTACTTATATATAGTATGATAATGATTCACCTAATATTATTGGTTAGCATTGCTTGCTAACCCCCTATGTTTGTACCTAAGCTATCTCTATTTCTTGTACATATCTTCTTTTTTCTTTATAGCTTTCCTTTATTGTTTGTTTTTCCTTTCGCTTTTCTCCTTGCTTTGGCCTTCTTTGTTACTTTGTTTGGCATGTGGTTTTTGGGAACTTGTGTTTCTTCTGTAGCCTTCTTTTGTGTTTTTTACCCACTTGGATCTTCTTTTGCTTCTAAGTTCTTCTTGCTTTCCTATATCTCTCGCTTGTTCTTGTATGAATTTTGAAGTTACCTTCTTTTTATCTTTCACATATTGGTTGTCATTTATATGGTTTTCCTTTCCAATTTCTTTTATTGCTTGTGCACATCAAGTTATTCCTCTTCATTTTATTCTCATTTGCTTCTTAAGATGTCTTCTTCTTGTCCATATTACATAATTCTTCCATCCTTTCCCTTTGCTTTTTAGTGGTATCTTCTTTGTTTTATGTTCTTGCATTTGTTTTTTGTGTCCCATCCCAAAAGCATGCGGTAACTTCCAAATGATGACAACGCATTATATATTGAGGCCACATGTCCCACGACACACACAGATCTGATATAATTTTTAGGTCAGTAGTGATTTCTCTCCTTTCTTTTTCTTGTTTTTGATCTCGTATTTTCCTTTATGTGACTAGCTGAATTTCTGTTTGCTTTATTTTGCTAGTTTCTTTGTTTAATGCTCTTGCCTTTGTTTTTTGTGTCCGATCCCAAAAGCATGTGATAATTTCCACATGATGACAATGCATTATACATTGAAGCCATATGCCCCACAACACGCATAGTTCTGATGGAATTTGTGGGTTAGCAGGGATACATTTCCTTTCCTTTTCTTGTTTGTGACCTCATATTTTCCTTTATGTGATTGGCTGATTTCTTTGATTATTTCATGTCTTCTAAAAGTTCTTTGCCTTCATCTTTAAGTCTTGCTTGGTATGCAGCATGGCATATTATGTCATCTACCTATTTCTAGAGGTTAGATTGCTTATATACATGTTATGGTATTATCGATGCAAGATCTACAGGTATATACATATGATTATGGATTCACAGTTGGTTAGCAACACCTTTTATGCTTGCTCTTGGGGCATCTCCTGTCAGCGCTTCATGTTTTATTTTATTTTTGTTTCCTTTATTAAATTGAGCTTTCATGTGATCTCATGTACTCTGATTTATCTTTCCTATTGTGTGTACTGTTGACGCAGTGGATTGCACCCTGGGCAGGAGGCCGAGCTCCTGCCTTCCACACGCAACAATGGAAATTCCCCTCGCCTATGGGACCGGCGAAGCTGGGGGGAGAGTCTCTAGATAAGGGCTAGCTCCCTCTGATGTATCTTTTAGGTCCTGGACTTCCTACTGCTAACAAATAAATGAAAAAAGCAGGGGGGATGAAAAGGGAGAAGGATGTTGAAAACATAACCTAAACCTAAAAGTAAAAAGGTGATACACCAAAAAGTTGATCCACTCAGCCCGAACATACGCTTTTCACCAAGAAGTTGTCATACACTTCATCTGATGTGGGAAACTCTTTTGTATCAGTGAGTCAGGGGTCCGTAGAGATACAGGGAGGAAGAACTATCAAAGGTGCTCTGAGACACACTTTGGCAGCCTGTTCACATGCGCCTATATTCCTACTGTAGACACTTCTACCAGACCTGCAGAAGAAGAGACTTCACAATGCACTAGACATGCTAGAATCGTTCTATGAAAAGCAAAGAAGAAAATGACTTAACACAAAAAAAAAACACAGACATATGCGTGAGTGCAAATCCAGAGGGAGGTAAAAATTGCTAAGTCTTGATTCAAGGTAAAATCCGGCAGAGTTCTGCCTTACAAGCCCGAGAGATTTTTGGGCAGAGTTTTGCCTTAAGGGCTAAGAGAATGGTTCCTTCTCAAAATGAGAAGTTTACAATATATAGAAAACAAGAGAAGTAAAGGCGCCGCTTTGGAAAAGACTTTGGTGCTCTTTGACAAGCTAGCCCATGTGCATTGAGAGCATCGGGAAGAGAAAGTCACTGTTGCTGATGTCATTCTTCTCGAAGAGGCCTGTTGGAACCATGCTTTGTAAACGCAGATCTTGACTTTGGCGTTCAAACATTAATGTGAAAGCATGGGCCGCGCCTCTTTTCTACAGACAAGACTGCTCCTTCCAGATATTTACACAGTTTGTATGCTTATAAATGCAAAATGGAGAAAACAGGGCATGTCGTTTACTGTTTGCGCCATTTGATGACCACCTGGGAATAACTCGCCTCCCCTTTGCCACCTGGACTGTTTGTCCTTCTCTGCACTTTGTCTTCTTCCTGGTTTTGTCTCTTTCAGGCTCCTTCGGCCCTCAGGGCTATCTTTTGGCGGGTCGCTGCATTCCTTGGGCTCTTCCTTAGGCTTTTTTCAAAATCAACGGCTATTTTACGAGCCTTAAATTTGACGTCTGTGCACCCGTCATTGCGTTTGAACTTCCAACGGCTAGTTCGCCATGCTTGATTTTGACGTCTTCGGGCCCGTCACCCCTTGGACTTTCTTCAGCATTTCTCAATTCCTTCAGACTCTTGTTGCTTCCCTTTCCTTCGGGCTTCTTGTTTTGGACCCTCTCGAAGGGATGGTGTCCCTTCGGCTTCTAGAGAAGTGCTTTTCATTTTGGCCGAGAGTCCCCCGCAAGGGCACTTGCCCTTCAGGGTCCTTCGGCTCCCTTGGTTTTGAAATTCTTTAGAGTTTTCCCCGCGGGCAAAAAGTCCGCAAGAATTGTTTTGAGCACTTTGTCTTAGTCTTTTCGGAATTTCTCTCCGGCTTTTCCACCCGCGGCCTTCCTCCGAATTTATTCGAACTTTTTGTCCAAAGAAATTATTCTTGCCTTAGCCTTAGTCTTTTTTGCGAGACTATTTTGTTTGTGGCTCTTCCGTATTCCTTCGGACAAAAAGTCCGAAGGATTTCTTCCTTTGCTTCTTCGACTGCCTTTGAAAAGTGCTCTTCGGAAAAATTGGAAACGACCCTTCCGAAGGGTACTTCCTTTGCCTTAAACAAATTTCTGAAAGAAACTTCCCTTTTCGGCTTTTCTCTGTGGCCTCTTTGCAAAGTTCCTTGCCCTCGGCAAGGGCAACTGAGTCCCGAACTGCCCTCCACGAGGGCACCTAAAATGGTCGATTTTGCGCTTAAGTGTCGGAGACTCGTCTCTACCTGCAGAGTCCGTAGAAAACTTCTCTGCAGAGTCCGTAGAAATGGGCCTGCAGAGTCCGTAGAAATGCCCGCATAGTCTGTAGAAAAGCCTGCAAAGTCCGTAGAAATTCCTGCAGAGTCCGTAGAAACTTCCAAGACTTGTGCAAAATCAAAAAATGTACTAGCTCAGAACAGCAGGGGAAAAAAGGGGGGACCGATTTTGGCCTGCAGGACCAAAATGGTCAACATGTACCTTGATGTTCTTATTGCTTTCATGCATGCTCATGTTCATGTTGTACTTAATTGGCATTCAATGTTGCTTTGTGCTTAGTTAGGTGGGTGCTTCACTTCTTCTATGTTTCTTTGATGATAGTATGCTTGAGGCATTTGTTTCATATTCTTACTGTTTGGCGTGCTATTCCTGTTTGTTCCATGCTTGATGCATGTTCCTTGCTTCCTTTGAAGTTTATATATTATTTGCATGACATTGTTTTCTTTGAATGTGATTTGTTTTATTTGTTGACTCTCTGTGTGGTGTGCTTACCTAAATGCTTAGTGTGCCTGCCCTATTTGCTTTGTTTACCCTATGCAACTGTATTATTGGTGCCATGATCTACATCATGCACAACTCTCTTGTTTTTTCATGATCCATGATTCCATATCATGGAAATGGTTTCTCATTCCTTGCCTATATTACCATCATTTTTATCATGCATCTATTGGAGCAAGGCTCAATGCATGTGCTTTTCTTTGATATATCTAATGCTACACTACTTATATTGGGGCATACTACTTTCATGCTTGATTGACTACGTGTTTCCCATAAGGGGCATGTTACCATTCTTACATTTTTTATATCTTACTCACTTGGGGCATATTACACTCGAGCTTATATATATATATATATCATCATGAAAGTCTTTATGCCATAAATAAATGGGCCCACATAGGCCTAAAGTATTATATATAATACTTTAGGCCTATGTGGGCCCATTTATTTATGGCATAAAGACTTTCATGATGAAATTTTATTATGTTAGACATCAATATTTTTATTTCCTATCTTACACATGATGCACATAAACTTTTCTTTTGAGATCTTTGCTTCACAGGTTTGCCCACATCTCAAAAGGGGGGAAAAGATTATCCATTCCTACTTTCTACACCCAAGACCCAAGACACTTCCACACTATTTGTTCCTCCATTAGGCGGCAATGACAAATTGATATTTGAAATGTAAACAACATATGATAATTTTTCCCACCATGCGATACCTCTTGATTTAGCACATGATTTGAGACTTAGATTTCCACATGGGCATCCTCACATGTTCCAATCACACCGGGTGCATCATTTCCAATATTTTTCTTTTTTGGATTTCAGAAAGCTATATTCATAAACACTTATACTTGAATATGGAATTTGCTTATGGCTCACTAAACACCCACACCATACTTTGAGGAGCATAGGTTTCTATCTCAACATGCAAGAGCATGGACGTTTGTTCCAAGTTCTTCATAACCCTTCATGGTGGCAATCGGGTGATCTATCTCTCCTTTCGACTTTCAATTCACTTATATTCCTATATTGACTTTGATAACTCTTATAGACTTCAATGGTCAAGGCATCTTCTATTAACCCTATGGGTAAGCTTTTTTGTTTTACTTTGATATTTATGCACATGCATGCACACATCAAAGTGGAGCATTATGTATAAATCTAATTTTGGTCCAGGATAGTTTTAGCTTTCAAAATGAATTTTTCTAAACCTGTTTTTCATGTTCCCTTTTCTCTCTCCTCTTTCTCTTCCTCTACCTATTTTTTGGTTGTTTTTGGCATGCTGCCTAGAACCATACAAGTCACCAAAAACATGGACTGCATGGTTTTGGTTTGGGCCCTAGACCCTTAGTTTGGGTTCCTTGTGTCTTGTGCTCCCTATTTGTCATCCTTTCCCTCACATTTTTTGTCAGCTTGTGCCCAAATTTGGCCTTAATCTGAATTTGAGAATATACATATACAAATGCATTAGTGCATACAGAACAAGTTAATGACATATGAAATGATAAGGTGTTAGAAACAAATTGAATGCAAGGGTCAAGCATTCCAGCATTTAGAGTAGAATTTGAATCAAGATTTGAAGTCCTTATTGAATTGTGAAACTTGTTCATGCTAGCACAAAAAGTCATATAGGATTAGGGCTTCTGCATCTACAAATTGCTTGTTGAAATGCATCACCAATTTTTCCCCAAACTAGGGGCATGACAATAATGGAGGAATAACATAGTCCCCTCATTGAGTCCCCCATTTTTTATGGTCATTTGAAGAGTTGTTAGAGTTGCGGAGAATGAGATTAGATTCCCAGAGATCTACATATAATTCAAGAAACATGACTAATGTTTTTAGAACCTTGAAGGAGGTGAACAAGGTTGTGAAATCATAATTCAGAAATTCAAAAGCTATAAAAACCATTTGAACGCATCCAGAAACTTCTTCCCACTATTTTTTTTTAAAACCTCTTTATTCACCCTGAGGCTTCTGGGTTTTGTTTGTCTTGTATTTTGGGTTTGTTTTATGCCGATTGTCCCTAGATTCTCGACAAATAAGGTATTCTTCTAGAACTTTCTCTTTACACATATTTACTTATTCTACATAAATCTTTATTGCTATTAGGTCTAATTTTGTTGTTTTCTCAAAGTAAATCAGATTAGACCTAATTGCATGTTTTGTGGGTTATATATTGTGTTTTAATGTAAAGCCACTCTTCCCATAAAACATGTATATACATCTCAAAAGCAGATGGAATTATGTCATGTCCCCAATAAGGATGATTAGCTGAAAATTAGAAATACTTATAAACCTTGCTTCAAATTGAAAATGTTTTTATTTAATTGCAGTAAACTCTAGCTGCCAACAACCTTTCAAAAACACCTTTAAAATAGCTTAAAATTATGACGAACCCTAATCAATTAGTGGTTGCTTAAAACATGAAAAGATAGCCCTTCAAAATCAGATTTTATTCTTCAAATCCTAGACATCCTAGGCTGTAAAATAAATATGAAAATTGTAGATGTTTCTTATGCCAAAAAATCTTATCAAACCCTCGATAAATTACATAAAATAGATTTGCAATAAAGGCAAAAAACTTATGAATTTTTTGAATATTAAGATGGCTAAAAAAGCCCAAAACCCAAATTGCCAAGCTAGAAAAATATGAGAAAATTACAAAATTAAATTCAAGATAATTTATCCTTCTCAAGAGGTCAAAACCTCTCCCAAACCAAATCGCCACTATGCAGAAAATTGTCAATAATTTCAGAATTGCCCCTAGGGCACAAAATTCACCAAAAGAGTGAGATTTCACCCTCCAATCAAGTCGCTACACTCCAATAGCAAGGCACCAACCTGAAAATAACCAATTGGTGTCTAAAACACCCTTGAATGACTAGTTGATTCCAATGATAACCTCTGAATGAAGTTACCTCGATAGAAGGAAGAGGGTTTTCATTCTCTAACTTCATTTGCTTGAAGGGTTTCGTCTTCAAAGCAATTGGCTTGGTGTTTTCATGCTAATAGACCAAATTTTCAACATCCAAAACATAACATGCCCTCACCAAATGATTCATCTTCACTTTTGTAGCCCTCCAAGTGTAGCACCCAAAAAAAGGAAGGGAGGGTAATATAAAAATATTTTAAAAGGCTTGTTTTCTCCAAGTCTATGCACCCTAGAAGATGGTTGTTCAGACCTCCTCCAGATTTGGGCAACGTTGGGACATTTTCAAGCTTGTGGGTGTGCCTATAAATGGAAATGAACTTCTAGGTTGAAAGGGCTAGCTCTTTGTATTAGCTTCTTGTGCAATAAAACTGTTGAACCAGTTTGTATGAGTGAAAAGAGTCAGAAGTTTGCATAAATGAAAAGCCTAGTCTAAAATGGTGATACAACAAGAATTCGTATCCACATGTATGCCCTATACTTATGCACAATACAACAGAATATAGTTTATAACTCAAGCTATAGAAGATCCCAACATAAGTATTTCAATGTAGAGACAAAATGAATGAGATCACACAAGGTAAATAACTGGAAAAGACAACCTGTAGAGTCCAGAAAAGGGTTACACGTGCAAAATCTAACACAGCTAGAATGCACTCTACATGACCGGTTGGATCAACTCTTGGCTCAAAAGCATGAAGGACAGAGAACAGAAGGATAAAACATCACTTCTTGTCACTCTGTGTCTCTTGTATGCCCAGGGAAATGTCTAGAACTTAGAAAAAAACAAACTTATGCTTCTTTGCTCAAAGGCAAGAAAATGGCAAAACATTCCTACAGGGCTTCGCCGTATTATCTATAGATTATAAAACAAGAGCCCAAGGGTCCTATTTATAACAAAAGCGGGAGAGAAGAGAGAGCTCTTAGATGCCAAAATAGAAACCTCCAAAATGGTTTGCAGTCACCATCCTGGTGAAACTGATTCCAGTTGTTCTCTCATTCAGTTGGAGTTTGTCCTTCTCTTTGATTCGCCCTCTTGAAATGACCAGGATCGCTGCAAAATCAATGGTGAGATGACACTCCATAAGAAATGGCTCGGATCGTTGCACGAACCTTAGATTCCTCCTGAAAGCTCCTGGGTTTTGCACTACAGACCCATTCGGGCCTTTTAAATGGCTTTACTCATAAACCTATAAGTCAAGCATGTTGGAAAACTTGATTTGCACTATCTTTTCCCTTCCGGGTTCTTCGATTGCTTCTACTTATAAAATTCATAAGCAGAGCTTGTTGGGAAACCCGATTTGCACTGCAGAGTCGTTCAGGTTTTCCATGTGACTTTACTTCTTACTTGCTCCTTCGGCTAGTTGCCCACCCTGAATTTGACATCCTGCAGCACGTCATGTCTTTGAATCCCAACGGCTAGTTGGCTACCTTGAATTTGACGTCTTGCGGCACATCATCTTTGCACTCCAACAACTAGTGGGTTGTATTAAACTTGACTTCTTGCGGCACGTCATGGAGATCCATTGGGTCGGGTTTATTGTTTCGAGCAATTTTCCCGAGGTAATTCATTCGGACAATTTGTCCGAAGGAATTCTTTGGGGATTTTGCCCGAAAGGCAAAGGCTAGTTCCTTCGGGAACTTTTCCCAAAGGACACTTGGGAAAGTGTCCTTTGAAAAAGTCCCGAAGGACACTTGGGGAAGGCACAAGGTCCCTTCGAAAAATTTTGGGGCATTTCCAAAGGAAATGGCCCTTCAAAACTTTTTCGAAGGGCATTTCCAAAGACAAAGTGCCCTTCGAAAAAGTCCAAAGGGACACTTGGGAAGAAAGTTGCCCTTCGAAACTTTTTCGATGGGTCACTTGGACAACAAAGTGCCTTTCGAAAAAGTCCAAAGGGACACTTGGGCTAAAAAGTGCCCTTCGAAAAACTCTGAAGGGACACTTGAGAAGAAGGTGACACTTAAGAGAAGGGACACTTAGGCCAATAGTAACCAGCTCTCATTATTTTTGTAGTTGGTCTAGGAGAGAAGTGACCACCATCTGCACCATTATGGAATTTTTCTAGTAGCATATCAAATTTGTCATTGTTAATGCATCTTAGCAACACATTGCTCACATCCTTCTTAAAGAGAATGCCATCCACAAGACAATAAGGAATAGCATGCAGCCTAAAATACCTTCTTTGAAATTTGTTCAAGCCATTGGGACACTCACCATTTTGAAGAAAACCAATGATGTCTTGTGTCCACCTTTGATTCTGCATTTGATCAGCTGGCTAGGCTTGAACTTGATTCACCAAGGCTTGCTCTTTTGGCTCTTGAAAGTCAAATGCTAAGTGCTCACATAAACCTCTTCCTCTTACTAGGCTAGTTACCTTGATGTCAATGTCATATTCCATCACCTTCGTGATCCATCCAGCTCTCTTCTCATTGAGATCCCTGCTTAAGAGAAACTCCTTGGTGCTAGGATGGGAGACCATGACATGGATCTTGTTGTTGGAAACCATATGCCTAAACTTTTTCAAGCCTCTAATGACGGTTAAAGCTTGCTTCTCAACAAAATAATATCTCACTTTGTAGTCTTCTAAGCCTTCGTTGAAGAAAGCAATTGGCTACTCAACATCCTCGTCATTCTTTTGCATAAGCATGGCCGAGATTGTGTCAAGGTTAGCAAAAGTATAAAGAATGAAATCCTTAGCAAAATTCAGAGAGTGGAAGATGCTGCAATTGCTTGCTTGATTCCCTCAAAGCTGCCTTTACCTTCCTTTGTCCAAGTAAAAACTTGGTTCTTTTTTAGCATTGTTGTGATAGGCTTTACCACAGTTGCAAAGCTTGGGATAAACCTCCTTACAAAGTTTATTTTTTCCAAGAAGCTTTGCAGCCCTTTCTTGTGTTGAGACAAAGACAAGCCTAGAATAGCTTCAATCCTTTCGGGGTCAATAGATAAGCCTTCTTCTAAAACAACATGACCCAAAATCTTGCCTTCATGGGCAACGAAGATGCACTTCTTTGCATTGAGGGATATGTCGTACTCTCTACACTTCTCAAACACTTGCCTTAGATGTCCCATATGATCAGTAGCATCCTTTGAAAAAATGGTTATATCATCAAGGTAAACAAGCAAAAATTTATTGATCAAACCTTTGAAAGTCATGTCCATTGCCCTTTGAAACGTAGCTCCAGCATTGGATAAACCAAATGGCATCTTCTTGTAGGCAAAGGTCCCCCACTTGGTGGTGAAGGCTGTCTTCAATTGATCCCCTTCATTTACCAATATTTGATTATAACCTAAATAACCATCAAGAAATGAGAAACGTTGAGAACCTGAAACAACTTGCAGAATTTGTTCCATGGAAAGGAGTAGGTAATGATCCTTGAGAGACACTTTGTTTAAATCACGAAAATCCACACAAAGTCTGATTTCTCCATTCTTCTTTTGAACCGACACAAGGTTGGCTACCCAAGTTGAGTGCTTGATAGGAAAGATAATCCTAGACTCAATCAATTTAGTCAGCTCTTTCTTTATGAGTTCTTCTACCTTGGAGTTGATAGGCCTTTGCTTTTGTGTTACCAGTTTAGCTCCATGCTCCAACTCAATGGTGTGATGAGCTAGACTTGGGTCGAAGCCCTTCAAGTCCTTGTATTCCCAGGCAAAGATGTCATGAAACTCTATGCATAATGCAATAAAAGCTTGCATTTCCGGCTGAGAACAAGCCTTGCCAATCTTCAAAAATTTGTCTTTGAAAATCAGAACTCCCTCACAGTTCTCTTTTTTTGTTGACATGCTCATTCTTTGGTTTTTCTTTTGATCATCTTCATTGAAGACACTCTCCAAGGTAATCAGCCCCTTGGGTATTTTATTTGTCTTCAGCTGTATAATCTGCTCTTCATAATGATCATGCAACTTCTTTTGATTTCTTGAAGAGAAGTCTACCTCATTTTGCAAGAAGTGTGCAATGTGTTCATCACTTTCAAACACTTGCCATGACACTTCATTATCCAGAATGGAAGGTCTCACAATGATCTTGATATGAGATTGATCTTTCTCTTGTTCAACGTCAGCAACTGAGTCAAAACATGCTTCTATTGCAGCCAATCTATCAGCGTGCTTGTTCAAGTCTCTTGGTATGGGTTGGATGTTTAAGGCATCAAAATCCTCAAGTAGATCCGATACCTTATGCTTGTAGGACTTGAGCAAAGTGTTCTTGGCTGTAGCTTGACTTCTCACTTGATGAATGACCAGCTCACTACCTCCATAGACTTTCAAAAGCTTGATTCCTCTCTTTTTTGCCCATTAAAAACCATGAACTAAGCCTTCATATTCTGCCACGTTGCAAGTGCAGCTGAAGTGAAACCTATAAGAAGATTAGTAACAATTCTTTGATGGGAAACCAACATGACACCAGCTCCTACGCCTACTTTGCTCCTTTAACCATCAAAGAACATTTCCCACACACCATCAAGCTCATGATCTTCATTGGTGAGTAAAGGAATTGGGATGTTCTCCTCATGCATGCTGTAAACTCCCAAATCAGTTTCCTCAATAAAAGTGTAAGGATCAAGGCCATGTGTTTCAATGCTGTACTTGTCAAGATAGAGGTCGAAAATTCCTTCAAGAGGAGAAGATGTTTCACTATTCAGGACTGTTTCTTCCTCTTTGCTAATCAGACAGTTTTGATTTGTCATTGTCTCCAAGTATGGCTCAATGTGGAACCTTACTAAGGGTTGATTCCTTATGGTTATCTTGGTTCCATACCTTGTCTTGAAATCTAGAAAGGACCAATCAATAAAAAGGTATCCTCCTATCTTGGCCGTAAAGTCCCTAGACAAGCATATAGCAAAGTGTGCTAGAAGGTCCACCACCACAATATCTTGCATGATAGGGAAGCTTGGGCAGCCATGTAAAAACACTTTCAGACCTTTGACCAATCCTACCGTCTTAGTTGGAGTTCCATCCAGCTGCAACATGCCTTTACTATGTAGCTCATAGTTCAAACTTAGCTTATCAGCCATTACTTTAGGCATAACAGTAATGCTTGCTCCACTATCCACAATACAATTGTGGACCAACTTATCTCCCACAATGTGTGTGGGGTATAAGGGTGGGGGCTTTTCAGCTTTAGTGGAAGGCTCCAAAAGATGATTTGGAGAATTTGTGAGAGCCACACTATGATGCTTTGAAGATTGAGGGGCCAGTTGCATGCTTGCTAACTGCTCTTGTAGAAGCTCCTTTTGACCAAGTATATGTAGAACCTCCCAAAAGGATGTGCTTGTCTTAGTGCTCTTTAATGAGTTCACAATATTTAGAGATAGAGTATTGACCTTCTCCTGCATTTTTGACGGTAATAAAGGAGCTGTAGCCTATTGTGTTGCAATCTTGGCAGCATAATGATTCTGTTGAGGGACATGGCTTGTAGAAGGTGCAGCACTTTGATTGGCGTTTTGTGGCCTTGGATTGGTGTCACTTGGAACTATCCATGGCTCCTGGCCCTCTCCCAATGTTCTCTTTTTGGCCCTTGTATTGATTGCAATTGACATGCCTTGAGTCAACACAAAATCATCATTTTCTTGAAAATTCATCATTCCCACACTTGGGTTGTTGCCTTCTCCATGACTATCCCTTTGGTTCGGACATGCTTCTTCTGATGTCGTGTAGGGAGTAGCTTCCTCTTGTGTAGTCAAAGCGTAGCTGGTTCCTCCATCATCCTATGTAAACTGACCTTGAGGCTGCCGCCATTGGTCCACATGATCTTCTCCTTGCACTAGATTCGCATGAACTGAAACAATAGCCTTTACGAGAGGAGTAAAATTTGGATTATATACATTGGGCTGTTTGCTGTAACCTTGTTGATTTTGTCCTCTCCCTTGATAATTGTATTGGGATGGAGCTCTATATCCTTGTTGAGGATAGTATTGTGCATTAGGAGGAGCACTTGCCTGATATTGAGCTTGCTTGAGCTAAGCTCTCAACGATCTGATTTATTCATCCTTGTCCACAATGTTATCCACCTTCTTGGGAAAGGCTCTTGGCTTCACATTGGCATTGGGAACCTGAGACATGCTTGAAGCTTCAACCGAATTTTGGGACAACAAAGGCATGGAAACTCTTGGAGGGAGTCTTCCGCTTGAATCAAGCTATTCTCAGCCTCAATTGCTAGCTCATATGCACCTGGAAGAGTGAATCCTCCCATTGACTGCAACATAACAGCAACATCAGTACCAATCCCTTTGAGGTATGTTGGGAACACAAAGCTAGCAGGTTTCATAATTGGTGGCATCCTATACCATGTTCTTTGAAATCTCTCATTGAAATCTCTTATGGATTCATTTGGACCTCTTCTTATTACATTCAGCTAATGTATTAGGGAAGCATGATCGCTTTTATTTTCGAATCTTGTCACCAATAGGTCTCCAAAACCATCCCAACTTGTAATGCAGCCCCCCTCCAACGTTCTATACCAGTCAAGTGCTTTGCCTTTTAAAGACATAGCAAGTAGCCTAATGGCTATGTTGGCCCTAGTAACATTATGGAAATTGTAGAAATTAGAGATGTCTTTAATATGTTTAGATGGGGTAATAGGACCCTCTCCATTGAAACTAGGAAGATTCTTGGTAGTATTTGGAGGAATGGGATCATATGCAGGAAGCTCTATTGGGTTTTGCGTATTAAAAGCAGGGAAGGGTTGACGTCTATCTATCTCTCCCCTTTCCTCCAATTGTCTTCCTCTATGATCCTCTATTTCTTCTTCAACTTCCTCCTCTCCTTAAACTTCTTCAACCTCTTCTGCTTCTTCCCAAAACCTCCTTGCCAAGGATTTAATAGGGCTAGGAGTGGTTTAGGGCGTTGTTCTTCAGGGAAAGCTTCAGCTGAAGGGGCTTGGTCAAAAAATCTTAAGGAGCTTGTGAGGACCATGTAGGATAATGTATAAAACTTGGTCTAGAACCAGGGATTCACACCCTTTTTGGAGTCGCGAAATGTTGGGATAGGGGTATTTCTACTACTTAGCCCTGTCAAGACCAGCATTCGCCTTGACTTAAAAATAATTTGGGTCCCATCGGGCGTGCCAGAAATGTTGTCTTCAAATCTATGCACCCTAGAAGATGGTTGTTCAGACCTCTTCCGCATTTGGGCAACATTGGGACATTTCCAGGCTTGTGGGTGTGCCTATAATTGAAAATGAACCTCTAGGTCGAAAGGGCTAGCTCCCTGTATTAGCTTCTTGTACAATAAAACTGTTGAACCAATTTGTAAGAGTGAAAAGAGTCAGAAATTTGCATAAATGAAAAGCCTAATCGAAAATGGTGTACACCAAGAATTAGTATCCACATGTATGTCCTATACTTATACACAATACAACAGAATATAGTCTATAACTCAAGCTCTAGAAGATCCCAACATAAGTATTTCAATGTAGAGACAAAATGAATGAGATCACACAAAGTGAATAACTGGAAAAAACAACCTGTATAGTCCAAAAAAGGGTTACACATGTGCAAAATCTAACACAGCGAGAATGCACTCTACATGACCTGTTGGATCAACTCTTGGCTCAAAAGCATGAAGGACAAAGAAAACGAAGGATAAAACATCACTTGTCACTCTGTGTCTCTTGCATGCCCAGGCAAATGTCTAGAACTTAGAAAGAAAATAGACTTATGCTTCTTTGCTCAAAGGCAAAAAAATGGCAAAACATTCCAGCAGGGCTTCATCGTACTATCTGTAGATGATAAAACAAGAGCCCAAGGATCCTATTTATAACAAAAGAGGGAGAGAAGAGAGAGCTCTTAGACGCCAAAATAAAAGCCTCCAAAACGGTTTGCAGTCACCATCTTGGTGAAACTGATTCCAGTTGTTCTTTCATTCAGTTGGAGTTTGTCCTCTTTGATTCGCCCTCTTGAAATGACCAGGATTGCTGCAAAATCAATGGTGAGATGACCCTCCATAAGAAATGGCTCAGATCATTGATGCGAACCTTAGATTCGTCCTGAAAGCTCCCGCGTTTTGCACTGCAGACCTATTCGGGCCTTTTGAATGGCTTTACTCATAAACCTATAAGTCAAGCATGTTGGGAAACCTGATTTGCACTATCTTTGCCCTTCTGGGTTCTTCAATTGCTTCTACTTATAAAATTCATAAGCAAAGCTTGTTGGAAAACCCAATTTGCACTGCAGAGTTGTTTGGGTTTTCCATGTGACTTTACTTCTTACTTGCTCCTTCGGGTTCTTCGATTGCTTCTACTTATAAAAGTCATAAGCAAAGCTTGTTGGGAAACCCGATTTGCACTATAGAGTCATTCAAGTTTTCCAAGTGACTTTACTTCTTACTTGCTCCTTCGACTAGTTGGCCACCCTGAATTTGACGTCCTGCGTCACATCATGTCTTTGAATCCCAACGGTTAGTTAGCCACCCTAAATTTAACGTCCTGCGGCACGTCGTCTTTGCACTCGAATGGCTAGTGGGTTGTATTAAACTTGACGTCCTACAGCACATCATGGGGATCCATTGGGTCAGGTTTATTGTTTCGGACAATTTTCCCGAAGTAATTCCTTCAAAAAATTTGTCCAAATGAATTCTTTTAGGGATTTTCCCCGAAAGGTAACGGCTAGTTCCTTCGAGAACTTTTCCCAAAGGACACTTGGGAAAGTGTCCTTCAAAAAAGTCCCGAAGGACACTTGGGGAAGGCACAAGGTCCCTTTAGAAAATTTTGAAGGGCATTTCCAAAGGAAATGGCCCTTCGGAACTTTTCCGAAGGGCATTTCCAAAGACAGTGCCCTTCGAATAAGTCCGAAGGGACTTTTGGGAAGAAAAGTGCCCTTCAGAGCTTTTCTGAAGGGTCACTTGGAAAACAAAGTGCCCTTCGGAAAAAGTCCGAAGGGACACTTGGGAAGAAAAGTGCCCTTCGAAACTTTTTCGAAGGGTCACTTGGAAGAAAAGTGCCCTTCGAAAAAGTCCGAAGGGGCACTTGGGCTAAAAAGTGCCCTTCAGAACTTTTTCGAAGGGTCACTTGGAAGAAAAGGGCCCTTCAGAAAAGTCCAAAGGGACACTTGGGAAGAAGGCAAGGCAAGAAAAGCCCTTCAGAAACCTTCCGAAAGGAAAAGACAAGTAACAAGGCAAGAGACCAAACACAGAAAACGAGCACGGGAGAAACGAAAAGAGCCAAAGGGAAAATACAAACTGCTCATGCAGAAAATGGTCAACAAGAACTTTCCTTATGATCTTTTCTTAAAATCACTTAAGCCTTTATGACCCTTAAAAGTCCCCTCTTTAAGTGAAATAAGAAACATAAAGTAACTTTCAAAAAGGCACTTTTACACATTTAAATAAAACATTCAACGCTCACTTCCCTTTATTTTTGTCCCTTAGCCCCCGGGAATGGTTTTAAGGCTGAGAGTCTTCCACGATGTCCCTATCAAAAGAGGGACATGACAAATTACCATTGCTTCAATAACAACTTGGCGAAAGTAGAATTTTTGGATCATATTTTTCATCGGCATCTTGTTGCTAAATACAAAAGGTTCTTAGAGTGGCATTCTTTCATAAGGGGAAATTCCACTCTTTCTTGGGAAAATAAATGAATCAAATCCTTTGTATATGTTTGTTCTAGCAAGTGAATGTATTAGTGGCAACTTAAGTATATATATATAGACTTTAAATTGGGAGAAGAGAACACATACAGTGACATGCAATTTTATTAGTCACAAGAACCCTTGTATTTTATTTTATATTCCTATGCTTATCATTTTTTTTACGTATTCATCTCCTTCTACAAGTTTTCTCTTTCTTAGAAGCTTCCTTGTACACCTTTCATCTCCTAGAAGCTTACACTTTCTATAGAAGCTTCATTTCTCTTTCTTCTTTTAGAAGCTTCAGTTTGTCTAAAAGCTTCCTTGTAATCTATAAATACATAATACAACAAAGGGCACAACATATGTACAGCAATCTCGTGTTCTCTCTTTATTGTTACAATTGTGTTCACATCAATTGGTATCAGAGCCTTCGATCGTGGCGTCATGATCTAGTCCTCTTTAAGGATTAATCCTTCAACCCTTACTAGATCTCACACTTAGGGCCCTCCTTGATCTAGGTCCTAGATCTATTCTCCTTGATGGTTTTTTCTTTTTACACTCCACTCGATCCCTTTCCTATTAACTCGCGTTAGGAGCATGATGGCTTTCTTCACCGCCTTTTCCATTGTTGTAGCTTCCATGGACTCCTCCCTCTTGTTCTAAACAACACAAACTCAATGACTTTCAGGTACCACTGCGGTGTTTGGGGAAGCGCCCCAAATATTAGTTTTTTTTTTTAATATGATAAGCATCACAGACTAGAAGATAATGCATTCAAGCTAGATTTCGTGAATCATCGCATTCTGACTCAGATCGCCACAAATCAGGCCTTGATCCTATTGATGCATCCCAAATTCAGTTCAAAACGCATTCAGGCTAGATTTCGTGAATCATTGCATTCTGACTCAGATCGCTGCAAATCAGGGCTTGTATCCTATTGATGCATCCCAAATTCAGTTCAAAATGCCTTCAAAATAGAAAATATCCCAAGGAATCTTCACAAGAACCTTTGAATATCAATGCCCTCACAAAAATCCTTGCTAGTCAGGTTGGTGCTATAGAGCAGATGATTTCCAGACATGTTGAGAACCAGTCCAAGATTATGCAAGAGATTGTGTGCACCATGCAAATCATGATGTTTTAGAATCAATTTACAACACCAACAACTAAAAACACCTCAAACGGCTGTCCAACTCATTATCAAGATCAAAATCCTTTGATTTGATGGCAACTTCAATGGTGAGAAGTTTGACTCTTTGCTCTGAAGCCTTGTAACATATTTCAAGACTCGCCCTAGGATCACTAATGTTGATCTGATCCTAATTGCAGAAGTTCATATGAAGGCGACTGCTCTGGACTGGTGGCAAAATTATTAGAATATGTTAGCTGCTATAGAAGATGAAGATGTTGAAAATTATCAGATCACCCAATGAACCCAATTCAAAGCTGCAATGAAGCATGGATTTAATGCTATCACTTATCAAATCAAGTTGGGGATCCATGATCCAAAAGAGGTATCTGAACTCAAATATGTTTCTGGTTTGATTCATGGTATCAGAAAATAGATAGCCTTGTTTAAGATTGATTCTTTCGAAAGCGCATTTAAATTGGCTACTGCTGCTAAAGGTAAACTGGGGTTTAATTTCCAAAGAATGGATCTAGTTCTAGTTATGCAAGTTCCTCTTCCTTCAATCATTTTGCTTCTAAAACTTAGTCCAATGGACATTCCAAGCATTCAGGCCAGCCTCCATCTACTAGCAGTGGAAACAAGAATTTTTGCAAGTATCATAAGAATTATGGCCACTCTACCAAAGAATGCAGAATTCTGTAGGCCAAGGAGTCCAAACTATCCTCACATAGCATCAATCTCGAAATGCAGATGCAGAGATTGCAGTCAATAATCTAGTCTCTCTCCATATCCTCAACTCACCTTGATGATCAGAGACTATTCATCCAGCCAGCGAAAATCCTTGTTCACCTACAATTGTTAAGGTAAAGGACAGTCAGTTGC
Organism: Torreya grandis; assembly: GCA_037957365.1. Lineage (NCBI taxonomy): Eukaryota > Viridiplantae > Streptophyta > Pinopsida > Cupressales > Taxaceae > Torreya > Torreya grandis. Next base: position 504,932 of record JARHVA010000436.1, read on the forward strand.
AGAACCAGGTCTCTTGACAGTCAGTTGCAGAACGACAGCTTCTCGCTACAGCTCACCCTAGGCCCTATTGTTTGGGTTGGGTCAAAGATGTAGCCAATCCAACCATGTTAACACAAAATGTGCAGTCACCTTTGCCATTGGATCCTATAGGATACAGTTTAGTGTGATGTCACTCAACTTGATTGTAATGATCTACTCCTTGGACGTCTTTACTAGTTTGAGAGACGCAATTCATGATGGGCAATACAATACATATAAGATTAATAAGGATGGTAAAGTCTACAAACTCACCTCCTCTTCTTCTCTACCTAGTTCTTCTTTGTTTTAAAGAAAGCCTGTAATGAAACAAGTTAATATTCATGAGTACATAACTTGTTGCACTGTACAGCAACTAAAACAAGATAACATGGGGAAGCTGTCTCCGAGTTTTCAAGCTATCATTGACACATATTCAGATATGTGTTTGTAGAACCTACGGGATTGCCTTCTCTTCCAGCCATACAACATCACATTGATTTGGTTCTAGGTTCTTCACTTCCTAGTTTTCCTACATATCGCACCACACCTATTGAGAGTGTAGAGATCGAGAAACAACTACAGAAACTTCTTAAAAAAAAGGTAAAATTCTCCCCAACACTTCTTGGGGTTCTCCTTTCATAATCCCCAAGAAGTAACTAAATGAAGGATATTTGTCACAGATTATAGAGCATTGAACGCAGTAACCATGAAAAATCGGTACCGGCTTCCCATAGTTGATGATCTCATAGACCAGTTAGAAGGGGCTAAATATTTCACTAAAATTGATCTAACTTATGGATATCCCCAGGAATGCATGGAACCTTCAGATGTTTGGCTAAACAGATTTCAAAACCAAATATGGATTTTATAAGTGGTTAGTCATGCCTTTTGGTCTTACTAATGCTCCAATCACATTCATAAGAATAATAAATGGTGTAACTGTAATGTCCCTTTTAGGGCAAATTTATACAATTATGAAAATCAGTACAAACACTTAAAATAAAATGCAAAGTCTGATCTTTTTATCAAACCCTAACCATAGAAAATTTCAGAATTCTGAACACTCTTATTTTAGATCAAAATTCAATATTTAATTGCCACAAACCCTTGCAAAAATTAAGAAAAGTACACCCATATAAAATACCTCAAGATCTGAATTTTTGAATCAAATATATAGCTAGAAAATATTATAAAAATACCAGCTGAAGGAGTGTATGATCAAACACCAAAATCCACCTCAAATTCCCCAAAAATTGCAACCTCAAACCCTCAAAGGGGGCCGCTTCCCTAGGAGAGAGTTCCCAACTGAGTCACTGCCCTTGCAAGGGCTGATTACAGCTGCGCACCACCTCAACAAGCTGCCCAACTTCTACGCTCCACTTGGAAAGATGCGTTAGACCCGAAATCTACCAATTCCCGCTCAAATATGACCTCTAAATGAAGTCACTCGCTGAACATTGAAGAGTTTCATCCTCAATATCCGAATACCAAAGAGGGTTTTCATCCTCTGGGGCTGAAAGCATAAGTAAGTTGCTCAAACTTTGAATTTTAAATGATAAAATGACATGAGTCCAAAAACAAACCTCCTTTCCTTCTTTTATATCTTTACCCTCCAAAATCAACCCCAAAAAGGGGCACTCCACTTGGGGAAGGGATATGAAAATTCAAAAAGCCATTCCTTATAATTTTCACTTAAGGGTTAACTTGTTATTGACAAAAAAATCCCCTCCTTAAGTCAAAATTAGAAAAAAGTTGCCAATATATGTACTTTTTGGCAACTTTAAAAAAAAGAAAAAAATACATTTTTCCCTTTTCTTTTCCTTCCCTTAGACAATGGGAAACCAAAAGAGTTGGCTAAAAGTCTCCAAAACAAACTAAACTTGAGAAGAGGATATTACAGTTCCGTCCATATTTAGGCCAATTCATAGCTGTATAAATCGATGATAATTTAATCTACAGCAGCAATTGGGAGGACAATCTCCAACATATTCAGATTGTTCTTGATCTTTTGAGGAAACCTAAATTGCAGGCCAAAATGAAAGTATTCATTTGGCCAAACTTCCATTCAGTATTCAGGTTTTGTTATTGATCAAAACGGTGTAAATGCAAATCCACCAAAAGTCAAAGTCCTTGAGGATTGGCCAATACCTTCAAATACCACAGATCTGAAAACTTTTCTTGGTGGTATGAATTTTTACAAATAATTCACGAGGCATTTTTCTCATATTGCATGGCATTAGATTAGCTTTTCAATCAGAAACATTTCTCATGGAAAGCAGCAATAACTAAAGCATTTGAGCACCTCAAGGATGTCTTTTCCCATGCTTGCTCTTCCTGATTTTCACCAGCCATTTTAGATCAAGACAGATGTATTAGATTACGCCATAGGCATTGTTCATAAGAAAGGAGGCCACTCGATTGCATATCACTCTAAAACTCTTTTCTATAGCAATGCAGAACTACACCAATTATGATAAAGAATTAAATGCATTGGTTCAAGCATTCAAGCAATGGAAACACCACATCCTTTTGGTAGGGAAAAAATTCTTCATATTGATAATCAGCCTCTTATGTTTTTGAATTCACAATCTAAGATTTAAGAACAAAGGCTCCTTAAATGAGCTTCTTACATTCATGACTCAACAATTTCATTTTGTCATAAAGTATTAAAAAAGGGTCCGTTAATACAGCTGTTGATAAGTTGAGTATACCTCCTTACAAAGTTTTGCATATTGTCAATACTAGTTTTGCAGCATATGAAGATTGGAAATCACTTTATTCTATTATGGTTATAATGAACCATTAGTTATTTATTAACTAATGTTTGGTTATCAACCTTCTCCACTAATGTAACTTTTTTATGCTTAATAAAAGACAAACGCACATGAGTAGGTCAGTGTTCCGTATGCCTTCACTTATCTTCATTCTTTCTTTCTTTCATTCTTACTAAAATTGGTCTCAGAGCAAGTATTTGGGAAAGCCCAAGTAAGATTGTTGGGGTATGAACTATTGATTTGAAGAGTTGCACAATGTAGAACATTGTTCTTTGTAACGAGAGGTAGAAACAAAGAAGAGATGTAAAGGAACAACAAATTGCAAACATTGAAGCCATGCTACAAGGAAGTTGAGGCATGGAACAGAGCAGACGTGAGGATGCACGTGATCAGTCATGGATTGAAGACGCAAATCATGAGCATAACCTTGAATAGGAAGAACAATCATGACCATAACATTAAGGTTCGAGACCACAACGATTTGTAGTTTCGAGGGAGGTAATTGAAGAGGTATACACTAGATTTTCATAGAAGAAAAGGTGTTTTTCACTATTCAATCAAGAGGATAGAAGAAAAAAGCAGGATTTTCAGAGTTTCGAGAGATTTCATGACATTTTGATTCAGACATGATTTTTGGTGCTAGGAGTCACAATTTGCAGTTTTTCTAGGGCATGCATAATCTATGAAAGGAGAATAGCATAACGTGAGAAAACAAGACAAACTCGCAAACTAGGAAGTCACGATTTTCGTGACCAAACGTGTCATAAACGATAGTGAAGAAGGAACATTAGTTGCAAGAAAGAGAGAGTTTTGTGAAGAACGAATGTGCAGACTGTTGGTGATTTGCAAAAGCAATTTCTGGTTGATTTTCGGTTCGTAGGGTGATTTGCTTCCTAGATTTGCAAATTGTATAGACTTTGCATTTATTTTGGTGTTGATTTACGAGTTGGAGCTGAACACCCGTGTGAACAATGGCCAATATTTAAAACTTGGCTCTGTTGGAAGCATAAAAATTAGTTGGTCAAAATTATAATATCTAGAGTCATAGGATTTTAACAATTGAAGAATACTGTGATTGTGATAAATTAATTCTCAACAAGGAATCAAGACCTACGAATTTTGCCAATAATGATGTCATAGGTAGGCTCTTCTGCTATTGAAGTTATCCGTTTCAGATGATTTAATTCTTGAGGTCCAAAATGCCACTATGGCAAATGTGTTTTGGACCAATCTCCAAAAAAAGTATCAAACCTTGGAGAAAAGCCAGGTTCTATACTTGAAGAATTTATTGTTTTTCGCAAAGATGACTGAGGATGAGTCCTTGTCAAAACATCTTCTTTGGATGAAATATCTCTGAGACCATGTCGCTACCATAAACAAAACGGTGAATGATGACAACCTAATTTCTCTTGTTCTGAACAACTTGATGCCCTCATATGAATCCTTTGTGGAGGCTTTACACTTGATGGCAGAAATCCAAACACTGACATTTGATCAAGTCAGTGCTTATTTGTTTTAGAAGGAACGCAGGTAGACACATGCAAATGAGTCCAGTGTTGGACAAGCAAAGAGTGCATTTGTTGCTCAATCAAAGAGGTGGAAACGTATTCCTAGTGATTCATCTTACGAGTACTAGGTGAAATGTTTTTACCATCATAAAGGATTGTCAGAAGCAACACTATGCTCTTTCCCAACAAAATAATCAGGGAAATGTGGCAATAATTAAAAAGAAACGGGATTCTGAGGAAGAGTATGCCCTCATGGCAACATATTCAGATAATAGTGCTACTAGTTGTTGGTTCATTGATTCCAATGCATCCATACATTTTACATGTCTTAAGGACTGGTATGTAAAAATTACTGCAAATACATATATTTATTCAGTTTTAGTAATTGATGGGGAGTCACTTGCAATAAAGGGGAAAGGAGATATTATGTTGAATAATGCTAAAAAAAGCATAGTAAGGAATGTTAGGTGTGTTCCTAGCAAGAATAAAATCTCATCTATTAGTTAGTTAATAGAAAATTCCAACATTGTTGTAAATTTAGGTGGGAAGCAGTGATTGAGTCTAATGTGAAATAGGACAGAGTAATTGCCCTAGGAATTGGACAAGGTGGATTGTATAGGCTTGTTGACTCTGCTACAAACAACTTAAATGCACATGTGGAGAGGGACTCCATCATACAAGATGTGCGGGAGGCTGAAATGCCTCAATCAAATGCATATTTAGTTGTGTGGGAGGCTGAAATGCCTCAATCAAAGGCACTAGCTTGGAGGACCGGAACCAAGGTTCTTAATCCAGCACAACATGGTCATTTTGCTCTTGCTTCTAACATTTTTTTTGTACTTAATCCGCCAATTAAACAACCCATTGGATGCAAATGGATAAAGAAAGACAAAAGGAAAGCCAATAGTACTTTGGACCATAGTTTACATACTTAGCGAGTTCTCGCCAAGTGGTCAAGTACTCGCCGAGCGAGATTGCAAGCAAGTAATGGCATAAAATAACTGTAGGTTTTTTTTTATTTGGCCCTGTGGGGAGTAGTCATACCCTCTGTAAGTACTCGGCAAGTACTATGTCTCGTGGCCAAAACGTGTCAAAAACGCAAAAAATGCGCACATAATCCTATAAACACGTCCAGAACATTGGAAAAACGTGGGGTACACACAAATTTTTGTCCTTTACAAGCATAAATGGCCCACAATCGAATCACACAACATTTGACGTGAATTGGAAGGAGCAAATTTGAGCAAACTCGATTTCTAGGTCAGTTTATTTGTTTTTTTTCCAAGCATGTATATTCTTTGTAATTTATTTGTAAACATGTTTGACAAATTTACATGCATTCCATTCAATTCTGTAATTGTTATTCATGATTTATGCATGTTTTTCATAACTTTTAAATAAAATTGTTATTTTTTTTACTCTTAACATCGATTTATTTTAGATGTTTTAGATGTTTTAAATATTTTGTCGTATGCATAAGCCTTAAGGTTTAGTGTTTACATTTACAAGTTTACGATATAAGGTTTTTTTTAATGTATTTTTTTTTTTTCAACACTTTTTTTTTAATGTTGTCTTGAACATGCTGGAGGTTTGCCATTAGCATACAAGGGCATCTGGCACTTCATCAAGATCAAAATCCATCATTGGTAGCCATTTGACTCCCCCTAATGCTCACACCGTTGCTTGAAAGTATGCCATATGGGTTGGAATGTCTCAGTCGACTGCGATTTGTATAATTTGCTCGAAGAAGATTTATGGAGACAACAATCACTTCAAGTACCATCTTGCATGCATTGCTTGTCAAAATGTCACATCTTGTCCCAATGTAACGAAAAAGGCAAAAAAAAGAGAATTGCAGAGCTTGCATTGCTAGATAAAAATAAATTAAAGAGGGCAAAGATACACACAGCCTTAACAACAACCATTGTTGTCGCATCAACAGAGAAAACTGAGCCAGCTATGACAGAAATTGTGGGCTCTAGTTGTGGTAAATACATGCAAGGCACATCCACCTCATCCAATTCGAACAAAATCTAGATACACTATTTTTTGGTGCCTAGAAACATACTTGGGGCACAACCTTTCTTTGCAAGGTACAACATGGAACAAGAAGACGCATGTGGAATCAGATAAGGCATGTGCAAATTATTGGTACTTCAAAAACTTTCCATTCAACATGACGAGAATTTTGTATTGGGAATATTTGGTGAGGACATTAACAATTACATAGAAAAAGTACAAGGCACCCTCTCCAAGAGACTTAACTGAGACGTTGCTCCGAGATGCAGTTGAAGATGCAAAGTTAATTTTAGAAAATCAAAAGAGGTTGTGACAAAAGTTCGGATGCACCATTCCTTCTGATGGGTGAACGAATGGAAAGAACTGCACCCTCATCAATTTTTTGGCGGCTTCAAATGATGAGATGGTTTTTTTGATGTTAATGGATGCCTCTAACAAAATAAAAAATGTTGAAACTTTGAGCCCAATGCTCGAAGAAGTTGTCTTAAAGGTGGGCATTGAGAATGTTGTGCAAGTTTTCATTGACAACTCAACAGCATATGTGGCGGTTGAGAGACTTTTCAAGGAGAGGCATCTATCACTCTTTTGGACTGCTTGTGCAGCCCATTGTCTTGACCTTCTTTTGAAGGGCAGGCAAAATTGATTGGGTGAGACCAGTTGTAGAAAAAACCAGAAAAATCATCAAATATATTTATAATCACCCTTGGGTTCTTAGCTTGATGAGAGATCACACCAAGAGGAAAGAGATTGTTTAAGCAGGTGTCACAAGGTTTGCAACGAAATTTTTTATGTTACAAAGTATTTGTAGTGTGTTGATAGCTTTGAAGCAAATGTTTGAGTCAAGCATGGGTGAATTCATCATATTAGCTGATGGAGACAAGGTTTCAAAGGTAATTTTTAACGAGGCCTTTGCGAAGAGAGCTATAGAGATCATCAAAGTAACTTCAAATTTCTATTTAAATTTCAAGCAATTATTTTATTTTCAATTTTTTAAGTATTTATCTTATTTGTAAGTTTGTAACTTTAATTTGTTTGTAACTTTGTAGGTGTTGGAGCCTTTGGTAAGAGTTTTGAGCTTGGTGGATGGGGAGTAAAACCCAATGGGTTACATTTATGAGGCCATGTATAAGGCCAAATAGACCATTCAAAACTTTTATAGAGGGATAGTATCAGATTTGATCCCATTTGGGAGTTGATTGATCAGAGGTGGAACAATCAACTCCACCAACCCATCCATGCAGCGGGATACTACTTTAACCCCAAGTTTTTCTACTTTGAAGGCTTCAAAGATGTTAATGAGAAGGTTATGGAAGGCCTCTCAACATGCATTGAGATTATGATACCTGAGGTTGAGGTGAGGGACCTCATTATTTTAGAGTCCTAGAACTACAAGCAAGCCATGGGGAGGCTCTTTTTTTCATTACTAGCTATCCAAGGGAGATCCACGCAGTCACTATGTAATAAAAAATGAAGTCTACTTGTACCTTACAAGTTACAAATTTACAGTTATTAATAATTTAATTACTTACAAAATTTTGAATATCTTATCTCAAAGTTCGTGGTGGAAAGATTGGCATGGAAATACCCCAAATCTTCAAAAGCTAGCCTTTTGCATTTTAGCTCAACCTTGTAGCACTTATGGATGTGAGCGCAACTAGAGTTTGTTTGACGTCATTCACACGAATAAGTGCAACAAGTTGAGTCGACAATGCCTCAATTACCTGGTTTTTGGTGCAATACAACCTTCAACTTCACACAAAAAAGTAGAGAACACATCACAGGTGCATATCGATCTAGATGAGATTGATCCCTATAATGACTCGACTGTATAGGACAAGGAGACCCCCTTGTTCATAGAGGACAAAATTGTTGCTTTGAAGAGGCAAGCTATGGAGAGTGCAACAGAAGGAGAGATTGGATCGGATGACATCTTTGTAGATGCCAAATATTAGGTGGAGGAGTCAGCCATCTGGTAGCAGGGTGGAGCCATAGGCAGCAAGGTTCTAGGCAGAGCAAGGAGGGGCAGCAGAGTGGGAGGACTAGACTCTCTTAGTCTCCCTTAGTTTTTCAAAGAACAAAGAAAATAAAAATGTAGATTCTTGTAATTTTTAGATTCTTGTATAAGTATCAATTTGTAGTTGACAATTGTATTCGCATGAATCATGATTATGCAATTTTGTACCCTATTTGTATTCAAATCTAATAGAAAACACTTCCCTAACGTTTTGCAGACTCGCTTGATACATTTTGTAACTGTAATATGTATAAAATTTATGTTTTTTAAATAAATTGAAGTATTTTTTTAAGTTGACAAGTATTGCAGAGTAATGGTGAGTGGCTGCCTAGTATATTCCAGTTAAATTTTTAGGGGGGTTGGGCGAGTACTCACCAAGTACGTATATGAGAACTATGCTTTGGACAAGTACAGGGCATGTCTTGTTGCCAAGGGATTTTCACAACAAGAGGGAACAGACGACAATGAGGAGACTTGTGTTTTTGCTCCTACTGCAAAGAGACGTGTTTTTGCACCTATTGCAAAGGTCACATTTCGGTTGCTCTCCATAGCAACTCAATTTGGTTTCCTGAATGAAGATTTGGATAAGGAGATTTACATGGTGTAGCCTAAAGGTTTCTAGGTACCTAGTCATGATCATTTGGTTTGTAGGTTGAAAAAGTCTCTGGACAGTCTTAAGCAAGATCTATGAGCCTAGTATTTTTTTATCAGCATCTCCAAGATTCTAGATTCAAGACTATGGAGGTTACGCTGAAGTTATCAGCCAATGATGACAAATCACTGGTCAATGAATCACTTCACAAACAATTGACGAACACCCTCATATGCCTTATGTCCACACAATCAGACAAATGTTTTGTTGTTTATGATCTTTCTCGATTTTTGTCTCAATCGAAGCTCATAGATTGCACAACAATAATACATTAGAGGAATGTAAATTTCAAAGTGCTATCTATGGAGAAGCCTACAAATTTAATGACTAAACTTTTTGGTTCCATTTTGTTTGTAGAATTTAAGGACAAACTTGTAGTAGTCTCTAGTTTAGTCATTAAAGGGGACTATTAAAGTTATTAATGAACTATTAGTTATCTTTTAACTAATGTTTGGTTATCAACCTCCTCAAGTAATGTAACTTCTTTATGCTTAATAAAAGATAGGCACACACGAGTATGTCAGTGTGCCGTATGCCTTCCATTTCTCTTCATTCTTTCTTTCTGACTAACATATTCTCTAGATCCATACTTTGGGCCTATTCTCACTGCTACACAACCACCTACGATGGTAAAATCAAAATACTTTTCTTGATTATACATTAAGAGATGGTTTGTTGTACAAAATGAATAAGCTTTGTGTTCCAACTAGTTCCTCATGGCTCACTCTCATTAAAGAGGCACATTCTTCCTTAGGTGAAAGTTAATACTCCCTTGGAAACTGCTACTTCTGAGAGGATCCCAACACCTGGTCCAACTGCTAAATTAACTCCAATGGAGGTTAATTCTTCTTTTGTTGCTCAATGCTTCAAAGTGTTATGTGGGTTAACACATTAAAAATTCACCCACCATGGTTCTTTCCAACAGCCATAAGGTTCTAATTGTTACTATTTGAACAGATAAAAAAATGTTGTACTCAATTCTCCTCTCTTCACTTGTAATATTCTCAAAGCATGAATGCAAGGTTGAAATGTCTCCTTTAGGGCTGAAACTGAAACAAAGGGGTTCTCCAACAAACCCTAATCAAATATGCAAATTTTTGAATTTATTCAAACCCTAACCAAAGAAGATAATTTTCTGATTTTTCCAGTAAACCCTCAAAAAATATAAAATAAATTGCTCACACCTTAGCAAAAAATTCAACAAATATTCCAATGGAAATTAAGGCATAAAATCATTCAACCAACTCAGCCCTATTGGCGCCACTGCAAGAAAATTACAGCAAAGTAAATGTCATGTCCCCCTTTTTAGCCTAAGCATGGACATGACCCTTAGCCGAGTTCGTTTAACGTTTCCTGTTGGCTAAGGAAAAACAAAAAGGGAAACTTTGATTTTAATTTTAAGTTATAAAAATTTACCTCTTGATATATCTTTTTATTTTATAACTTAAAAGGTAACTTGTAAGGGTTAGCTTAACCCTTAATGAAGAAACGGGAAAATTTATTTTAAAATCACTTTAACTCTCCCTCCAAGTGGAGTTCCCCTTTTTGGGGAGGACTTGTGGGAAGATATGGTATAAAAGGTGGTATGATGATCATTTCAAAGGTTACCATGAATTTATGATATTTGATTTTGAGGCTAAAGCAAGACACGCTTGGCTAAGTGACTTGAAGATGAAAACCTTCAAGGACATAAGGGTTTGGGGATGAAAACTTCCACTCCTATTCAAGGCAACACTACTTTCAGGTGTTGTAATTGCATTTCAGATCCAGTGATTCAGTGATTTGACCCTTCTAGTGCAACAACTTGTATTGGCAAGCGTGACTATCAATTATGTTGCTTTGGCTTTTTTTTTGGAGCCAGTCACGTGGGTTTGAGTAGGGTACAAGGGCAGCGCTTGATTGTGAAGTGTGGCGACTCCATTTGGACAAGATTTTCAGCAAGGGTTTACATTTTGAGGGTTGTGTTTGACTTTAAAGGCAGCAATCTACCTTTGGGAGCTGGGTGACCCCCCTTTGGGATCTAATCTGATCATTTGTCATGTTGTTTAGGCCTAAATTTTATGTATAGGGTTTGAGCAATATTCTTCTATTTTATTTGAATTTTCCAGCCTATATTTGCATGTTAAAAATCAGAATTGAAGAGGTTTTTGTGGCTGTAATTATTCTGGATTTTTGGGCTATTTAATTGTTGACGTTGTGGATTGCACCCTTGAAAGAACGTTGGGCTTCTCTCTTCCATGCGGCACAATGAAGACTCCCCTCTTGCTGTGCGTCTGGCAAAACTGAGCGGAGAATCTCTAGATAAGGGCTAGCTCCCTTTGATGCATCTCTATTGTCTTTTGCTACTACTGCTAATACTGGAGGGGGGAAAAAGGGATAAGGAATAACCAGAACAGAAACTACTCTAAGTGGTGATGCACCAACTGATTTTGATCTACTCAGTTATTCACACTTCAAACCAGAAGAGGGCAGATGTACACTTTATTTGATGAAAAGACTAGACTGTAAGGAGCTTTAACAATAGGCTTAATGAAGACACACACAAAAAATGAACTTACCACAGGCGCTGTAGAAAACACACTGTTTGATAACCCTTTTCTGTCTCTATGCTCCAGAAGCAACACTCCCTGTTAACCTGCAGAAATGGTGCTTTGTCTACACTAGGTGTGTTGGTGTCAATTTGTGAAAGCTTCAAGCAAAAACGACTGAACACAGAATTAATACACAGACACACTCAAAAGCATAACCAGTCAAATAGAAGTAAAACACATTCTTATTGATCAAAGTGAAATTTTGGCAAGGCTTCGCCTTACAAATGAGAGAGAGATCCTTTTCTCTCTTGGAGGTTACAATATATATAGCATTTTGAGAAAGAGTTTGGCGCTTTCCAAGAAAGGGCAACCCATATTGCATTAAATGCCTAGGAAGGAGGAAGTTTATTGTTTGAACCATGTTGTGGCTGTCACAAGTCTTGACTTTGTTGCCAGGGCATATTAAACACTCCTGCAAAAGTATGGGTTGCTGCTCTCCATAACCGACAAAGCCATCCCTCCATGAAAGTTCGCGCAGTTGTCCGCCTATTAATGCCAAACAAAAAAAAAAGGGCTGCCCTCTTGAATGTTCGTGTTTTTTGATGACCACTTGGTGGAGACTATTTCATCCGTAGCAATAACTCCTTGTGCCGACACCTTCTTTTGCCACCTGGGCTGATCTGATTCGTGTCCGTGCTTGGCTTATGTATGCATGGTCGCGCTTTCACTGTTTTTGTCTCTTTCCTGACAACTTGGCTCTCGGGCTATCCTTTTGTCTTTTGCTGGCTCTTCGGGCTCCTCTCTCGGCAGGTTGTCGAGTTTCCCTCGGGTCTTATGCCCCTTTGAATTTTGTCGGACCTGTGCCATTCGAGCTCTTTCGAGCCACTTGTCGTGAAGGCATTAGTCCTTCGGCTTGTCCTCAATGGCTGACGCATCCCGTCAAAATTGACGTTTGCAGGCCTGTCACTATTCGAAAACCAAATGGTTATTTCATCACCGTAAATTTGACGTCCGCAGGCCCGTCGCCATTTGAAAGCCAATGGCTAAATTGCTGCCTTGAAATTGACGTTCTCGAGCCCGTCACCCCTTTGGCAATATCTTCGACCTTTTGTATTTGAACCTTCCCAGAGGGAAGGTGTCCCTTCGGAAGAGAGGAGAGGGTCTCTTTTCGGCAGCCGAGAGTCCCCCGCAAGGGCACTTTGCCTTCGGGTTCTTTCGGGCTGCCTTGGTCTTCTTAATTCCTTCAGACAAAATGTCCGAAGGAATTCTTTCGGACATTTTGTCTGAAGGAATTATTTCAGACATTTTGCTCGAAGGAAAACTTCAAAGTCTTGGCTTTTCTTTGTGAATACATTTGGTTTCTTTCTCCCTTGGATTCCTTCGGACAAAATGTCCAAAGGAATTCCTTCGTGCATTTTATCCGAAGGAAATGTGCCTTTGGACTTTTCCTTAGATTTTCTTCGAAGGAAGACTTACCTTTCGGCCTTCTATCGTGTCATTTTTAAAAGGTACCCTCTGCCATCCGCAAGGGTATTTTGGGCGCCAAGTTGCCCTTTGGAACCTGCTAAAAGGTCCAATTGGTCACCTGCCTGCCCTCCACAAGGGCACTTGTCCCTGGAGCTTTGTAAAAGATTTGCGTTCTTTGAACTGGCCCATCCTTTTGCCAAAAGGCTTGTCCAAGGCAATTTGCTGAAGCGAAATGAGCCTCCGCATCAACCCGAAAACCTCCAGAACTCAAATCACTTGACTGTTTCATGGAACAGGACTACGACAAAGGGAAAAAACCATGTTTGCAGCAAGGTGAAGGCATCAAAGACTGGGACAGCAAGAAAAGAAAGGGAGACCCATTTTTTGGCCTACAAGACCAAAAAATGGTCAACATTAATAATGAAAAATTGCCATTTATGCCCTAGTTTCATATTTCTAGAATTCTGAAATATTTTTTGGGGTTTGTATTAAAAAATCAAAAAATTCTTTTGTTGTGTTAGGGTTTGTTGAAAAACTCCTTTATTTAAGTCTTAGCCCAAAAAGAGATATTTCAGTGGTATCGGAGTCATTTCTTGGTTAGTTGTGGGACAAAGGTTTTATGTCGGGACAAAGGTTTTATGTCAAACAATAACATGGATAGAGCTAGGTTTTAGAGGTTGTCTCAAGCACAAGAGCAGATGAAGTGATGAATGAATATCTTCAAACAATGAAGGATATGAAGGGAGATAGAACACAAATTGTGATGGACAACACTTTGGGCATAAGCGTAGAACTTACGCCAAGACATAATAGACCTAGGGTCCTTCAAAAGGAGAAAACTTCGTGAGGAAGGAACAACCCTCCTATAGATCAGATTTAATGGAAATTTATGAGTATATGACATACTCACCCCTTGTAAGAACCCCAACCAATTCTGATCCAAATTTTTCAGTTTGCGTGAAGTTACCGAGTTCTGATTATTGAGGTCTGATATTGTTTTCTGAGTTTTCCAATGCTTGTTTTTAATGAATTTTAATGCCAATACATAAACAGTTGCATAGAAATGATAGACAAATAATTGCATATACATATATCAAGAAACCCTCATTCAAATATGCCTTTATTGGTCATATATCAGGTCTGATACAATGGTATCAGCGAGTACAATCCCTATTCAAATTAAAGATTGAATACTATAAACTTCTATAACATACCTGATTGTTGTCTCCTTCGATTAAGCATGTATTAAGATGAGAAGGCCACTCTCCAATGTTGTTTCTGTCACATTAATATATAATCCTTATGCGGCAATGTATTCCCAGCTGTAGCTTCACTCCTCTCCCTTATATTATTTGTTGACTGTAATAGAAGCTGAACTTGTCCTGTCCCCAAATGCTACACACGATCCCTAGAAAGCTGCACACCAAATATCCAACTCCCAGCCATTAAGGGTTACGTTTCTGATCTTAAAGGAGGTGTCAATCTCCCATACCCCTAGCGCAGCTCTAACCAACTGAAACACCTCATAAGGAGGCTCCAATACTCCAGATCAACTATTATGAATGATTAAACCAACCCCAGCTATAGTGCGATACTCATAACAATTCATCTCCAAATGTGAACCCTAGGTGGATTCACCTCAAGTGGAATTGGGTTTTCATCCAATCCATGAATTTTCTAAGGGTTTTCGTCCTCAGAAAATACACTGAAACCAAGTTGCAGAGCAAAGAGAAATTTTCCAATATCAAAATGACATACAATAATGCCCCCAAATGAGCTCACAAACTCCTCTTATAACCTTTTTGGAAGCTTTTTGTAGAGTATAATATAAAATCACTTTATAAATTAAATAAACCTTATTACTCCAAAAAGTGATTTATTTAATTAATTAAACATTCTCGGCGCAAAAAGCCACTAGATCCATGTCCAACATTTAAAACTTTTCATCATCTTTCCAACAAGCTATTACACTAAGGTGCCCATTAAATTATTTTAATAAAATTAGCAACCTTAGTAAAATAATTAAATTATAGCTCATTAAGCCATCCAAGTTGCGAAAACTGTCAAAAAGCGTCAAAATCAAAAATTGAATGCACTAGAGTGATATCGATGATGAATAATGAGAATTGGACTTGACCTGGGGACTTACTATAAATAGGCGCTCTCTCCAAGAAACTTGGAGAACACACCAAAAGCCGAAAATAACTTCGGAAAGTGCCATCTAAGTCCCCCATATCATCTGAGCTTACTGGTAACATCAAATATCCCAAGTCATAATCAATCTCCGTTTTGCCAACGAAAAATTATTTATTTTCCAATTTTCCAAATATTGAGGTCATCTAGGTCATTTTGCAACACTGGCTCAAAAAGGGGGCATTATAAGTACTCCCACCACGAGATTGCTTGCCCTCAAGCAATTACATGTATCAAATCTACATTAGACTCAAACATACCAACCAATTCCCGGATCCCAAATCAATCTAGGCCCTTGGTGTGGTTCTTCATGTGCTAAACCCTGTTGCTCAAGGTTTGCAAAATAGAGTTTATGCAACCTTCTTTCTAGAAGTGCCATAATCCTCCTCAAATATCCAACTAATTTCCTAAATGTGTGCAATTCTCCATCATGTTTTTGTTGTCCCATGCTGATATACACTGAAAACTCCTCATAGATGTCCTCATGTAATGTTTCTTTGTCCATAACTCTCATACTCTCAGTGGTAATTTGGTGTGGCAGCGTGTACTTGAGTGCTTTCATTGTGACTTGTTTCCCTTCATGTTGGAAAATCAACTCCATGGTTTGCAAGTCTTGAATGACTCTATGAAGTGAATGTAGCCATTGCATCCCAAGAACAATATCATTATATTTCAAATCAAGAACATAGAAGTCATCACAAAGTGTATACTCACCAAACAGAATGCTAAGCTTGCTGATTTTATTCTTGCATGGAATATTTAAACCACCTGCTATAGTCACATCAAAGCCCTCAAAATCATCACTATGGAATCCCCTCTTAACCACCAAACTCTCAACAATGTAGTTATGAGTAGCTCCACTATCAAGAAGTGCCATGACCTTACACCCAAACAAGATACCTTCAAATAGGAATGGGTTATACCTTGGAGCTCCTAAAAGATAAGTGATCCTAGTCCCTTTGTTACCATCATTTTCAACATGTGGTGTTGGCTGTCCATGTTCACTTTCCGAACTAATGTCATCATCCTCATCATCAATAACCTCTATGTAATGTACTTTACCTTTTCCAAGACACCTATGACCAGGTTCCCATGGTTCTTTGCAAGAAAAACATAACTTTTTTCTGCGAAGATCATTCTTTGTCTCAATATCCATCTTTGGCGGTGCTTCAAACTTTGTAGGTGTGGGTTGCTCAAGTAAACGCTGATCTGATTTTTCATGCTTGAAGTTCTTCTTTTGGGGCTGAAATGAACGAGGTGATGTCTCAAGATCAAGTGCTAGATGAATTGCATCGTCTAGAGTAATAGACCTATGAGCCTTTACCAAACCCTTCAACTTATCATTCAAACCCTCTATGAACAACATTGTCGCTCTTATTTCTGTCATATCAAGAACCATAACAGCAACCTTTTGGAACTCATTGATGTAGGAATCCACATGCCTAATTTGTCTCATTTGTGCCAAGTCTCTATAATAGACTTCTACATCCTTCCTATCAAACCTAGCAATGAGTTTGCATGTAAACTCCTCAAAAGAATGAATCATTGTGTGGTTTTTTGTCGCAAGTCCATGACGCCACCAATCATATGCCACTCCCTCTAGATGCATGGTTGCAAATTGTATGGCTTTGTCTTCTTGCATTGGCTTGAGAGTTAGGAAGGTGTCTAGCTTATGTATCCAAGCTCTTGCACTAGTCTTACCGCTGCCATCAAAATTGGGAAGAGGTACTTTGCCCAAAGCTTGCTTGAATTCTTTGTTTTGCTTCTCTTGCCTTCTAGGTCTTTGTTCAACTCTTGGTCTTCTTCTATCTCTTCTTTGGCTCATGAATTGGTTGAAAGTTAGATCCTCTTTGATTTCATCGGGAAGTGCTCTATACTCATCATGTATGGTAACCAATTCATCCACCAATGGTTGCTCAACCTCATCCTCAACAACTTCTTCATCTTCTTCTTCCATTGGAAGGAATGTAGGCTGCAATGGTCTATCTGTTGTGTGAGTACGAGTTCTACCAACTCGAGGTGTGCCTGCTACACTACCTTCACCTATAGGTGCTGCATTAACTCTCATATTTCTCATGGCTTGAGTCATATACTGCATCATCTACTATTGGGAAGCCATCATTTGAGCTAAAGCAATATTTGCTTGTTGTTGTTCTACTGCCATATTCTGCTGTCCTCTTGCTATCTCCCTTAGAAGATCCCCAAGATTCCTATCATCTCTTGGTGGACTCCCATCTCTTCTTCCCCTATCCATATCAAACTGATTTGTACCTGCAATTGGAGTCTCTGCTTCTTGATTATTTTGTTGGCCTGCTCTCCTTCTAGTGTAATACCTATGTGGACCAACTTTAGGTGGTTGCATATGAAGATTCTAAACCCTCTAGGCTCTGGCAGGATCATACTCTAATACAACTGTAAGAACCCCAACCAATTTTGATCCAAATTTTTAAGTTTGTGTGAAGTTACTAAGTTCTGATTACTGAGGTTTAATATTGTTTTCTGAGTTTTTCAATGCTTGTTTTGAATGAATTTCAATGCCAATACATAAACAATTGCATTGAAATGATAGACAAATAATTGTGTATACATATATCAAGAAACCCTCATTCAAATATGCCTTTATTGATCATATATCAGGGTAATTACACTTCTACCAGGTCTAATACAACTGTATGAGCAAGTACAATCCCTATTCAAATTAAAGATTTGAATACTATAAACTTCTATAACATACCCCATTGTTGTCTCCTTCAATTAGGCATGTATTAGGATGAGAAGGCCACTCTCCAACGTTGTTGTCACATTAATATATGATCCTTCCGCAGTAATGTATTCCCAACTATAGCTTCACTCCTCTCCCTTATATAATTTGTTGACTGTAATAGAAGCTGAACCTGTCCGCAAATGCTACACATGATCCCTAGAAAGTTGCACACCAAATATCCAACGCCCAGCCACTAAGGGTTACGTTTCTGATCTTAAAGGAGGCGTCATTCTCCCATACCCCTAGCGCAACTCTAACCAACTGATACGCTTCATAAGGAGGCTCCAATACTCCACGATCGGCTATTATGAATGATTAAACCAACCCCAACTGTAGTGCCATACTCATAACAATTCATCTCCAAATGTGAACCCTGGGTAGATTCACGTCAAGTGGACTTGGGTTTTCGTCCAATCCATGAATTTTCCAAGGATTTTCATCCTCAAAAAATAGGCTGAAACCAAGTCGCAGCACAAAAAGAAATTCTCCAATATCAAAATGACAAATACAATGATGCCCCCAAATGAGCTCACAAACTCCTCTTATAACCTTTTCGAAAGCTTTTTGGAGAGTATAATATAAAATCACTTTATAAATTAAATAAACCTTATTACTCCAAAAAGTGATTTATTTTATTAATTAAACATTATAGGCACAAAAAGCCATTATACCCACGTCCAACATTTAAAACTTTTCACCCTCTTTCCAACAAACTATTATACTAAGGTGCCCATTGAATTATTTTTATAAAATTAGCAACCTTAGTAAAAATAATTAAATTATAGCTCATTAAGACATCCGAGTTGCGAAAACTGTCGAAAAGCGTCAGAATCGAAAACTAACTGCACTAAAGTGATATCGATAATGAATAATGAGAATTGAACCCAACCTGGTGACTTACTATAAATAGGTGCTCTCTCCCAGAATCTTGGAGAACACACCAGAAGCCAAAAATAGCTTCGAAAAGTGCCATCTGAGTCCCTCAGATCACTTGAGCTTACTAGTAACATCAAATATCCCAAGTCATAATCTATCTCCGTTTTGCCAATGAAAAATTAGTTATTTTCCAATTTTTCAAATATCGAGGTCATTTTGCAACAATGGCTCGAAAAGGGGACATTACACCCCCTTTAGGAAGGAGGTGGACCTCAATGATTTTATGTCATTGAAAAGAGGTAGGGGTGGTACTCAGGTTGGACAGGAATCACATGATGCCTTGGGAAAGATTGTTCTTCCCACATTCGATGGTTCTACAAACATTTCAGTTAGGGCATAGATTGATAAGTTAGGTACATAATTTACATTTCGTCCCATGGAGGTAGAGGAGGCCTTACGATTCATCACAACGCAATTAGAAGGGGCTGCCCATGATTGGTGGCACCAAAGGTTAATAACCCAAAGGCATCACCTCCTAGACAACTATGAGAAATTCAGCAGGAGGCTCATTGGGAGGTTTGATCGGGTTGATCCAGAACCTTACTTTGAGAAAAAATCAAGCACTTTGAGGAAACCAAGTGTTGAAATTTCTAAGTTTCACAAATAAAAAAAAATGAAGCAGCAAAGGGAGACTTTCTAGATAAATATGGGGCAGCCAAATAAGGAAAATTATGAGATACAAAATCCAAAAATTTTGGGGGCAGCAACAAGAAGTTGTCCAACAAGCTCATGAACAACAAAGAAAGCAAAAAGAGAAAGACAAGGGAGAAGAATCAGAAAAATCAAAACTTCCCAAGGAAAGGGAAGGGCAAGCCTCACATGAAGGATGTCAAGCATCCAAGGTTGAAGTCATTCCAGCGCTAGAAGTAATGAACCCTCTTGCAAACTTTGTAAGGTTTGAGCCATCACATGTTGAGAGTAGTATTATGAGTTCTTCCATAGTAGTGAAGGAAAAAGGGGAAATCATAGGGCTTCCAAGGATAGATCGAGTTAAAGAAAAATCAGAATTTCCCATGCTTGAGGAAGAGGAATCCTAAGAAGGTCTTGTTGGGAAGTATGCACATAAGGGAGGGGCCTCACAAGCTTCATATGATGATCTTCCACTTGCTGGAACAGACCAACATATAAAGGTAAGTAATTTAATCATTTTCATGGCAGGAATTGGTTGTATCACCCCCCTACTATGCGCCTACAATATCTTGATCATCATGAGGGCCATGCTAACCATGAAGACAAGATGAAGGGCACTAAGTGGAGGAAGGAATTTCTCCAAGAGAATCTAAGGATAGGGAGTTGCAAATTTCCCATATGCTCATGGGATCCGGATGGTTTGGTGAGGACCAAGGTAAATCTCACATTTTCATTTTCAAAACAGTAGTACCGCAATATGTATGTTCAACACCTCTTAGATAAGCATGCCTTGAAGGAAGCATTTCTAAATTCCAAAGCAAAAGATATTGAAGGTGTCACGAAGGGTGGACAAGTTATGGGCAGCCAAAGGTATGAGCGTGTTTCAAAAGTGTCGCTTGCAACTTACTAATATGGCATCTAAAGTGAGTTGTTATAAATTTGGATATTGATTAGTGCCCCATGGCAAGAATGCCATCACCATGGACCACCACATGAAAGTGATGGTGAAACGAATGGTGCTTGGAGTAACAAAAAGGGCATGGATTCCTTCTTTCTAGTTCTCAACAATGTACATATGAATGTTGGAAGGTGTTGTTCGTCCAAAGGGGCTAAGGGAGTGGCCAAATCTAAGTATCGACAGCCACTACGGTATGTTGAAGATCCCTCAATTTCATGTTGTAGCAACATTGTAAATTCTGAAAATGTAGATTCAGAACAGCTCTTCCATAAGGCAAAAATTCAGCTTGTGAACAGAATAAGGAAACCGGAAATGGTTATGAGAAATAGGCCCATGACATACTCAGAAAACTCAGAGATTTTTGTGCAAAATCAGATTGTCCCATACATCAAAAAATTTGAAAATTGTGAAGGAAAAAATTCTGGAAAATGTGTACAGGGTCAGCCCTATGCATGTACACGAAGGTTGAACAGCTTGGTGGAAAGCCAGCCCCATTTAGGAACAATAAATTCTCGAAAAATTGTTATGTTGGCTATAAATAATCCTCAACTCATGAGGAGAGGAAGACATGATAGGGGCAGCACCATAGAAAGAAAAAACCATCAAACTTTATGCATTCATGATGTATGCGGAGGGCATGTTTGGAAAGGGCAGCAAGAGGATAAGTAATGGACTTTCATTTAGGCATCATGGCAAGGTTGCCCACCTCACCAAGGTATCCACGCAAAAGGTATGTATCCAAGATTGTTCATAATTGTTCTCTTTTCGCAAATTAGTGAGCCATCTCGTTGGTTTGATGGAGGAGTGTCAAGGCACATTGAGAGCCCTAATAGGCATTGGGGTGCATTCCAAGGAAGCAAACATTCCAAGGTTCACATGCAAGGAAGAATGACCATAAGGGGCAGCCTTAATACATTTTATTATCAAATTTTTTTATGAAATTCCAACTCATCTAAATAGATTTGTAGAGTCATATTGGCTCCTCATGAGGTTGTAGACATGAAGGGTTCATCAAATGGCAAGTTAAGAATGAAAACTTTGACTTTGGTGGGTACTTGCAAGGCGGTAGATTATAAATACAGCCCTCAAAACATCAAGTACGGGTTTCCTTTTGAGGTGATTCTCTCCAAGGTAAGGGAACATATGAGCATGAGTACCAAGGTTTGGGTTATAACCATATCGAGGAAGCTTCCAGCCCATGGAATGTATGGAATTCTGTGTTTGAAGGACGATTTTGAGGGGACTAACCGCTGTTATATGTTCCATAAAGAAGGCTGCAGCAGAGGCAGCCACTTATTTGTGAAAAGATTGAGCTTGGTGGCTATTTCAAAAAGTACCAACAGTTGTTTCATGTCTAGCAACGAAAGGTACAGCCATGGTATACTCT
This sequence comes from Torreya grandis, assembly GCA_037957365.1. NCBI lineage: Eukaryota > Viridiplantae > Streptophyta > Pinopsida > Cupressales > Taxaceae > Torreya > Torreya grandis. The sequence goes on from JARHVA010000436.1 coordinate 526,783, forward strand.
TTCACCATACTACCCAAGACAGTTCCAACTCATTTGTTGTGATCTTGAGGGTTCCCAGATGCATGGGGAAGGCTGATTGCAGGATGTCACTTCGAAAGGGTGAGTTATGGATGGATAAGTTTCTATTTTGGGATCACAAGAGATCTGATTTTTACATACCTACCTAGTCAATCACATGGGATATGACTGATTTTACTATTCCCTTTGCATATAAGGGCATTTGTTGGTTGCTAAGAGACAAGGTGTGGAATAATAATAGGGTGAAGAAGTTTACAGCTCTCATAGATGAAAAAATTGTGAGTTTGGATGCAGTTTTTGAGGGTGTCGATAGCATGGGCAGCCCTCTTATACTCCCTAAGGCATCCACATACATATTTCCAGCCACTCCTCATGTGGAGAACTTGATAGAGTATGCAAGCATGGGAAGAGAAGGGAGCCACCCCCGCATGGAACATGGAGGAAGATCCTCCATTTTGACTAATATGTTTGTGTTGTTTGTAGGTATTGAAAGGTGGCCATTCAAGTCCCAGTTTTCTAGCCAACATCTTGCTGGAATAAACTTTTCCAGCCCCTACCTTGATGCAAATTCAAGGACTTCTTTTTCTTTTGTCATCTTGTTGGGAAGCCTAGGGTACAAGGCCTCAATGGAGGGAATGTGGAAGACAATGCGCTGCTATTGTATTATTTCCAGCATGAGTAGGCAGCCAAAAATCTTCAAGTACAGCAGAAAAAGGCATCAACGGGACGTCTTCCTTCCATGGAATGAAGTGAGGGTTGAGCTTTGCATGGGGATACTTGTTGGGACCGCTCCATGGATGTTGTTATTGCTTAAGGACAAGCAATTTTGGGTGGGGAGGATTGTCGTGTCCCCCTTTTCGCCTAAGCATGGACATGACTCTTAGCCTAGTTTGTTTAGTGTTTCCCACTGGCTAAGAGAAAATAAAAAGGGAAACTTTGATTTTAATTTCAAGTTATAAAAATATATTTTATAACTTAAAAGGTAACTTGTAAGGGTTAGCTTAACCCTTAATGAAGAAAAGGGAAAAGATATTTTAAAATCACTTTAATTCTCCCTCCAAGTGAAGCACCCTTTTTTGGGGACGACTTGTGGGAAGATGTGGTATAAAAAGTGGTATGATAATCATTTGAAAGGTTACCATGAATTTATGTTATTTGATTTTAAGGCTAAAACACGAAACACTTGGGTAAATGACTTGAAGACGAAAACCTTCAAAGACACAAGGGTTTGGAGACGAAAACCTCCACTCCTATTCAGAGCAGCACTACTTTCAGATGCTGTAATTGCATTTCAGATTTAGTGATTCAATGATTTGACCCTCAACTAGGGAAGCAATTTGTATTGGCAAGTGTGACTATCAATTGTGGTGCTTTGGCTTGTTTTTGGGAGTCATTGGCAAGGGTTTGAGCAGGGTACAAGGGCAGCGCTTGATTGGGAAGTGTGACGACTCCATTTGGACAAGATTTTCAGCAAGGGTTTGCATTTTGAGGGCTATGTTTGACTTTAAAGGTAGTGATCTGCCTTTGGGAGCTGGGCGACCCCCCTTTGAGATCTGATTTGATCATTTGTGGGTTTGTTTAGCCCTGAATTTTATGTATGGGGGTTTGAGCAATATTCTTCTATTTTATCTAAATTTTCCAACCTATATTTGCATGTTAAAACTCAAATTTTAAGAGGTTTTGGTGGCTATAATTATTTTGAATTTTTGGACAGTTATTTAATGATGAAAAATTGCAATTTATGCCCTAGTTTCATATTTCCAAAATTCTAAAATATTTGTTAGAGTTTGATTTAAAAAATTAAAAAAATCATTTGTTGTATTAGGGTTTGTTGGAAAACCCCTTTATTTCAGTTTTAGCTCAAAATGGGGTATTTTAGTAAATATTGTTTTTTTATACTTTTTCTAATCTGAAAATGTTGACAAATATCCTTAAAAATAGGGATAATGTAATGTCCCCTTTTTGGAAGTTAAAGTAATATTATTTATAAAATAAAAAGTATTTTTAAATACTTAAAAATAAAGGCAATTAATAGAAAAAACACTTGATGTTATAAATTTCACTTAAGTTGGGGCCTTTTAAGGGTCATGGGCACGTAAGACCTAAAGTGAAATTATAAGGAGTTACTTTCAATATTTTTAAATTAACTATTCCCTCCAAATTGGGCGTTACACTTGGAGGAGGCTATTTAAAGAGGATAAGGGCTCATTTGAAGATATGTTAATTTTGATAACTGAAATTCTTCATGCTTGACGATTTTGTTGAACCTGCGTGTTCAATAGGAGTGGGCACTGTAACCCACGATTTGTTGTTGATTATACAACAAAAAGATCTCTTAACGCCACCTTTGTGAAGGAGATATTGTTCATGTCGTAAGGAGTGGGGCAATTTGCCTTGGAAGGATTAGTGTGGAAGTTTGTAAGGGTTTCATAGTCTTTTCTTGCATGTTAAGCTTGTTGATTATTTATATTATTTTTTCAAGTGGAGCGAACTACTTGGGGAGCTTGGATCTAGGGTTTGGATGTCTTATTTGATCTAAAAATTGCAAATTAAATATTCTGATTTTGTTTGATAAATTTTTGATTATTGGTGTGAAGTTTTGAATGGATTTGTGAAGAGTTTGAAGGAAAAAATTAAATAATAATTTTCAGAATTATTATTTAATTTTTTTACAGGAATCTAGGGTTTTCAGAACTTCGGAGCAATTTTTGGTGACCTTCCCATAGAAGAAAAATTCTGATTTATGTTTCGTTGAAAAGCTTATATTTTAGCTTCGTTTTGAGCTATCACTTGATTAAAAATTTCAATTATTTTCAGAGCTATGGATTTATCAAGTCTCAGTTGTATTTTGGACATAAAAATCACAAATTTCAGAATTTTGGAAAATAATTGGATATTTCTTTTCTCCATATTTTTGTGCATCTACAGTAATATTTTCATAATTTTTGAATGGCTAGAAGTGATAGATCTAAAATTGGTGAAGACTTTTTATCCTCCGAACAGCAGTAGAAAATTGGCAATAAAAACTGATTTTTCCTTCATTTTGTGGCATAAGGAGAGAAAAGTATTTATCTAAAGGATTTAAATCTAAAAAATTTTATTTATTTTTAGATTATTTTATTGGCAAAAAATTCCCTACGAAACCCTCACTTTTGGCATCTAGGGTTTTCTGCATTAAATAATGGTTTTAGAGAATTTAATTCTCAAGCTAGGATTTACTAATTTTCAGGTCAGATTTAGGGGAGTTTGGGGAAAAGCCCTTATTTGCTAATTCGTCCCATTTGGAGACATTACAGTGGTATCAAAGCACCAATTTTGTGCACTTGGGGGGTTGTATTTAGAATTGGGATGCATAGTTATCAAATCCGGCCGGTTCCGAATGGGGTTGTATTTATATATTTTAATAGGGTTTGTTGGAAAACCCCTTTGTTTCTGTTTCAGCCCTAAAGGGAATATTTCAGTGGTATCAGAGCCAATTTCTCGACTAGCTGCGGGGTTTGAGGGTTTATAAGGTCAAACAGTGATAGGAGGGAAGATAAATAGCTTTCAAGTTTTTGGATGGTGCTAGATTGGAGAAGCTTAGCCAAGTGCAGGAAAGATTGAATGATGTGATGGCAAAAAAGATCCACATCATAAAAAATCTAAATGGTGAAGGGAGCCTTCCAAGGGCAAACATTAGTTTTCAGCCACCAAAGGTCACAAGTGATTATTTACTTTGGTCATTCTGGCCTACCTCCCTTCCAAGGAAATTGAAAAAAGAATGAATTGGGATTGGGACAAGGTCAACCCCAAGAGCTACACAAGGAGATTTGAGGCATGCTTGGCATGTGGAAAAGAAGAAATCTGCATTTGTAATGAAGAAAGAGCTACTAGCTAATTGCCCTAAGGATTCATCACCAAAGGAGGGCACAAAGTCTAAAAAGGGTTAGTAAGCAGCAAAAAATTGGTACCTTGAAGCCCTTTGAGCAACAAAAGGACAACACTTTGGGGCAGTCAAGTGTTGAATTTTCTAAATTTCACAAATCTGAAATTTTGGGGCAGCAAAAGGGGATGTTTCAGATAGATAAAGGGTTGCCAAAATGATAAAAAAATTGGGTTAAAGAATTCAAAAATTTTGAGGCAACAACAAGAAATTGTCCAACAAGTCCATAAGTAGCAAAAAGAGCAAAAAGGGGAAGACAAGAATGGAGGAGAATTAGGAAAATCAAAACTCTCCAAGGAAAAGAAAGAACAAGCTTTACATGAGGGACGTTAAACATCCAAGATTGAAGTTGCTCCAGTCCTAGAATTAATGAACCCTCATGCAAACATTGCAAAGGTTGAACCAACACATATTGAGAGTAGTATTATGAGTCCTTTCATAATAGTGAAGGAAGAAAGGGAAATCGTGGGGCTGCCAAGGATAGATCGAGTTGAAAAAAAATCAGATTTGCCCAAGCTTGATGAAGAGGAATCCCAAGAATGTCTTGTTGGGAAGTATGCACATGAGGGAGGGGCTTCACAAGCTTTCATATGATGATCTTCCAATTGCTGGAATTTTCACACCAGCATATAAAGGTAAGCAATTTAATTATTTTCATAGCAAGAATTGGTTGTATCACCTCCTATGCTCCTACAATATTTTGATCATCATGAGGGCCATACTAACCATGAAGATAAGATGAAAGGGACCAAATGGAGAAAGGGTCTTGGTAAGCATCAAGATTTACTTACTAAATTTCAAATGCTACATAGGGTGGTTTTGGCTAATGGAAGCATACAAGGCAAGGATGTACAACCCTAGGCCAACGTTGAGATATTTACAACTGATATTGACTCATTTCCAGCCCCTGTAAATCAAACTCCATGCAAAAAAACATCCTTCAACAATGATGGTATGAAGGAGAAAACCTTGATTAATATTGTGTATGTAAGGGTTGGCTATGTGGGGTCACAAAGTACAATTTGTGCAATGTACATATCAGTGTTTGGAATGGAAAACCGAGCAATTAAGGACTGTTACAGTCAATATACAGCTTACTTCCACTCTATTTTATGTTGTTTGACAAGGGATGGAGTTCGAATAATCATGAAGATGGTGGTAAGCAATAGATGTCATGATCTTAAGATCAACGGGAGGGTTGTTTGTACCTTGATGACTGTTATTTTTCACGTTTCCAACTTGCTACCTCTAAGGGTTACTATCACTACGGTGAATATTGGCCCTAGGAAGATGTGTTTCCCACCCCTCAACACCATGGAGGTGGTCCAAGCATGCACAAGTGGATTTCTAGCCACTATAAGGATGAGTTTGGAGAACAAAATAACATGCTACAACCATGATAAGGATGACATAAGCAAATCTTTTGGAATCCGGGTGAGAAGTCGTAAGGAAAAAGCAAAACATCAAAGAGGAATTCATATCATGATCATAAGGCTTGATGAGGTGATCAGAAAAGTGTTGCTAAACACACTTGTTTTCACTAACATGTTTGCTCTATGTGTAGGATGACAACTTGGGCTGGTTGCAATGGCAACAAGGCAAAGAAGGCTGCGATTTCTAAATTAGGTTAGCAACTACAGTGGATGTGGATCCACCCCATTTAATGTTCAATAAGCGATTCAAATTCTGAAAATGAAGATTTTGGGCAGCTCTTTAAATGGGCAAAAATTCATCTTGCAGACAGTATAGGGAAATTTGAAATTTTCATAAGGAATAGGCTCATAACATACTCAGAAAATTCTGAGTTTTGCGTGTAAGTTGCGTTTGTTACATGCATGAAAAGTTCTGAAATTTGTGTGGTAACAAACTCTTTAAAAATGATGGAAACTCAGGCCAAAGAGGACACAGAAAAATCTGAAAAAATTTGGTATAATACAGCCCCTAATGAAGAATTTCAGCCCCACTTGTGACACGAAGTTTGGGCTTGTGTAGTGGGAACAACCCTTCCAAGAGCATACAACAAAAAGGAGAATTCATAAATGTGAAGGGAGGAGTGATAGATTGGCTACAAATGATCTTCAATTCATGGGGAAAGGAAGGCTTGATGGGGGCAGCACTATGGCAGGAGAAATCCTTCAAATCTTATGCACTCATGATGAATGTTGAAGGCATAATTGGAGGGAGCAGCATGAGGATATGCGATGGGCATTCATGTGGGCATCATGGCAAGGTTGTTCACCTCACGATGTTATATACACAAGAGGTATGTACCCAACATTGTTCATATTTGTTCTCTTTTCGCAAATTGGTGACCCATACCATTGGTTTGGTGGTGTGTCAAGGCCCATTGAGAGCCCTAAAAGGCATTGGGGTGCATTCCAAAGAAGCACACATTCCAAGGTACACGTGCAAGGAAGAATGACCATAAGGGGCAGTCTTAGTACATGTTTATTATGACAATTCAAGCTCATCTAAAGAGATTTGTAGATTCATATTGGCTCCTCTTGAGGATGTAGACATTAAGGGTTCATAAAAAGGCAAGTTGAGAGTGAAAAGTTTGACTTTTGTGGGCACTTGAAAGGCAGTAAATTATAAATACAACCCTCAAAACATCAAGTAAAGGTTTCCTTTTGAGGTGATTCTCTCCAAGGTAAGAGAACATATGAGCATGAGTACCAAGGATTGGATTATAACCATATCAAGGAAGCTTCCAGCCCACGGGATGTATGGAGTTGTGAGTTTCGAGGGTAATTTAGAGGGTACTAGCAGCTGCTCCATGTTCAGTAATGAAAGATACAACCGGGGCAGCCACTTGTTTGGAAGGAGATTGAGCCTAGTGGTTATTTGGGAGGGTGCTAGTAGCCGTTCCATACCTAGCAACAAAAGGCACACAACCATGACAAACTTTTGCTTAGGGAAGGAAGGACTACACTATGCTGTCATAATGCTTCCAGCACATGGGGACAGCCATATTTTTACAGGTACAGAAGTAAAAGGCATCCGTATAAGGCCTGCCTTCCTTGGGAGGTGGCAACAAAAAGGATTGAGGTGAGGCCAATGGTTGGGTTAGCCCCCTGGATGTTGCTAATGCTTTAAGGACAAGCAATTTTGGGCGGGGAGGATTGTCATGTCCCCCTTTTGATCATGGAACCTGTTGACAATTTTGCCCCCCCCCACAGGGCAAATTGTCAGCCCTACTATTCAGAACTTTGCTATGGTGCCAAGTTTGTCTTGTGAATCAGTTTTGGGGTCCTTAAATGAGCATTTACAGCCACCCAAGTGGCCATCGACAGCCAGGTGAATTTTAGTCATTCAGAGTTTTCCAAGGAGCTTGCTTGATTATAGCCAAATGTGCAAATACAGCCAAGACATACAAGCTGTAAGTTTATTTATTTTGTCTTCTCAAGGAATTTTTTCAAGCTATAAGAGGTGGACTATTTCTTCGGACATTTTGTCCGAGAGAAAGAGCTCTCAAAGGACTGTGTAAAAGTCTGAACAAATAACTAAGTGGCAGTCATTCAAAGTTTATTTTCTTCAGACTTTTTGTCCGAAAGAAAAAAGGAAAAGCACAGTTGAGAAGACTTGAAGGACAATTTCAAAAAGCCCGGGGGCCCTTCAAAAGGCCCGAAGAACAACTGCCCTTGCGGGGGGCACTTATGCAACGAGGTGGCCTTTACAATTCTTCCGAAATGTATGTTTTAAGGAGAATAGCCCTTGCAGAGGACATATGGGCATTGCGTAGGGACGTTTACAATTTCCCCGAAGGGTATGTGCCCTTGCGGGGGACACTTCAAACACGAAGAAGACCTTGGCAAAAGTTTCAAAAGACAAAATCCATTTTTTTGAAAGACCCCTGCCCTTGCGGAGGACACTTGGTCAGTGACGTGGACCTTTTCCATTCTTCCGAAGGGCACTTCTGGAAGAACCTTACCCTTGCAGAGGGCACTTGGTCGGTGGCAGGACCCTTTCAAAAGTTTCGAAGGGCAATTTTGGGAAGCAGAAGCCCTTGTAGAGGGCACCTCCATAAAGCGAAGGACAAAAACAAAGTTCACTTGCCCTTCGGGGAAAGATAGCCAAAGGAGACGAATAATGTCCGAAGGAATTCCTTCAGACTTAATGTCTGAAGGAATTCCTTCAGACAAAAAGTCCGAAGGAATTTGGGAGGTTAAAAACCCGAAAAAAATAAAAAAAACAAATGCAAAGGAAATAGGAAAATTTAAGGAAGGAAATCCTTCGGAATAATTGTCATACAGGAAATCTGCGAGAATATAAAGTCAACAAAAGTCTGAAGAAAACCAAAGGGCAAGACATAAGAGCCTAAAATAATAACGAGAAAATTGGCAAGGAAAGGAATTCCTTCGGACTTTTTGTCTGAAGGAATTCGGGAGGGACAAAAAACCCGATAGAAAAGACAAGGGCATAAGCAAAGGCCAAAAAAGAGAAAAGGAAATTCCAAGCCCGGGAAAGAGAAAACACAAAGTGAACTGAGCATGATCAATAGCATGAATAGAGACGTAGCACAAATAGGACTGAGCCGGAACTGAACAAGAAGTAAGACAAACGCAGAAATAAAGGCATGAGCAAAGATTAAATCAAAACTGAACTTGGACATAAGCATGAACAGTGACTAAAACAAACGCAGAATAAAGACAAAGGCAAGATAAACAAAGATTATGCACAGACTAACTTGAGTGACTCCAATGAAGTGAACGCATTTAAGAAAGGAAGCATACTTCAGTTCTGAAAATAGAGTTGTCTTGCATGATGAACGGGTAAAGCGTTGAATGTTTCAAACAGCCAGAAATTCCATGCACGCACTTTCATTTGTCTCAAATCTTGAAACGTTTCGGCGATTCAAACGTAATTTTTAATTTGGCATTTGCATTGATTTCATGCAAAGGGGAGACTTTAAAACATTCCAGCAGTTCGAGTGAATTTGACTACACTTGTTTTGGAGTTGATTGGTTTTCAAATCAAGACATCTATTCACAGATTTTATGCATCCAAAGCTTGTCTTCTTCTTTTTCAACACCAAGGATTCTTCATTCAAGACAGCCAGATATAAACCAAGGAAAGACAAATTTGGAAGACTCATGCAACACAATTTGGACTTGGGCTAATGAAGAGTTAACTTCCTCTCTTATTTCCAATGCCAATCTCTTGGCTTTGTAATTTTTTATATTAATGGCTTTTCAGCGTTGTAAAATCGCCTCTCTTGATAAGACCAGAGTCTGCTATTGGTGAGTTGTGTAACCTCTTTAATTAATAGAACTGTACTTTCAAATTTCAAGTGCTGGCATAGTGTACATTCATTCAGCAATTTGAATACGTGGTAGATTTCTCTCCATTATCAAACTCTAATTCGTACCTAGTTGCTAGCTCATCATGTTATGCAGGTCATGTTCAGTGTTTTATGTCTTTTGCTGAAGCTGTAAGTGGATGTTAGGTGGCTACATAGTGTCTTGTATCAGACCTCTCTCCATCGTTTTTCCTCACATTTTATCATTGGATCGAACCTTCTCAAGAAATACTTGTGCATAATGATCAATTGAAATCAAAGGTCTTCATTTTCCCTTGTTTGATTCAGTGTTCAAGATTCCAATTAGGGTGAATCAACATTCTGGTGTATCACCATCATTAGGTAGGATTTCCCCTTCAAGTTTCTTTGTCCCTTTTCCATGGTAGTCCGCAGTGCAGAGTAAAGATCCTCATTGATACATCTTACAGGAACCAGCCTTCTCTAGAGGTTCTTCTCACCACTAAGGCAACCACCCTCATGAAAAGATCTCATTGTTTCAACCGAAGAGAGGATTAGCCATTTCAACACGTCTTCGATTCAGGGTGCAATTCTAGGTTGACAACAGTTTTTGTCACGCCTAGTGGAACCACAAAAAAGTTCTTTGCATAGAGTTTTCGCAGTAGCAAAGGATATTCATCTACATCCAGCTGCAGAGTTCATAGCATCATTCAAGGAATCCGTTCATGCCAAAGTTACCACAAGATCAACAAGTAAAGGTATTCCTTTTGAATTTATAACTTATAAAAGAGCAAGGTCTAGGAGGGCAAATCCATATCCTCAAAGAGAATATTTACCTCCCCCTCATCCTATCGTTCTAAACACTGCAATCCCCACCATCCAGATGGCCGTTAGAAATCAAGTGTTTGCTCCATTCTATAGGGGAAGTCCACTGAATCTAGCACAATTAGATGACACTCCTATATCTGCCCTCAAAAGTATTCCATTCTTCTCAGGCGAAAATCAAACAACCCCTATTGAGCATATCCAGGGTATGGCTAATCTTTGTTCAGTTCATGATGTTGTTGAGGATAATGTTGCTATTAGATTGCTTGCTGCTTCTTTCAAAGGAAAAACATTACAGTGGTATAGAACCCTCCCACTTATATCCATTTCCATCTGAGATGAATTGGGTGCAACCTTAGTCAAGCAGTTTGAAGACAAATCTGATCACTTATCTTTAGTTGACCAATTAACTGCCATACAGAGAGATCCTCATGAGTTCATGTCCGATTTTAATCTCAAATTCTAGAAGACATAGACCAGGGTACCGGTTCTGATTAGCCTATCCCCTGAATATGCATTTCTGTATTTTTTGAAAGCTCTTAATTTTGATATTAGTGTGATGATACAGTCAATGGGTGGTACTACTTTGCCAAATGCTTATGAAGTTGCAATAAGGCTAGAAAATAGTTTAATACAAGCAGGTAAGCTTTCTCCAAGACCTTCAATGCCCATATTTCTAGAAATAAGTTTTGTACCAGCCCCTCAAGTTCCTCAAATTCTATCTTTGGCTCCAATTCCAGCACCTCAAGTTCCTAATGCAACCCCTACTAGTCAAGCTAGTGAGATAAGAGAGTTGAAAAGTTTGCTACAATCTTTTGAAAATGAAATAGTACAACTCAAAAAACAGCAATTTCAATCAAATAGGCCCTATCAACAGCAAAATCAGAACAACTATTAGTCCTTCAAAGATCAAAGGTCTCTTTATCAGGGTTTCAGAGAAAATAGACTACCCTATCAAGCACAAAGAGCCATAACTCCAGCCAAGCCATATGTTGTTCTTGATCTGAATGCTCCTTCCACTTCAAAAGCCATTGTTTCAACCCCACCTCAAAATAATTTGGTGCAGAATTCAGGTTGGCAGCGCTCAAATCTCAATGATGCTCAAAACCAAGCCTTGGTATCACAAAACATCACAATACCACAAATGACACAAGAAGATTTCTCTTTTCAAGGAGGTCAATATCAAGATACAGGTCTGACATCACAAGGAACGACTCATCAAGTGCAAGGGCACCCTGATGCTATTAATGTAAATTGGTAGGTCGATGATCATGTTGCTTTTACTCGAGATGTTAAAACTAACGATTCAAGTGGTCAAATTGCAGCTATAACCTATCAGAGAACTAAAAGAAGAGTTGTTGATGAAGCCCAAGCGGTAGCAAATACTTCAAGTACTCCTAGTATCGTTGCTAAAAATACAAAAGAGCAGCGTGCTGCCCCCACAGCCCAAAAAAATCAAAATATAAAGGTTAATAAAGTGCAGCAAATACCTCTAATTCGTGAGCAGCAAGTACCTCAGAAAGTGCAATCAAAGGTTAGTGCATCTCAGTTCAGTATTGTAGATCAAATGAAGAAGTCTAACATCAGCGTTAGCATGTAGGATTCTTTTTCAATTCCAGGGCAATCATTCAAGAACTTTTAACTCTTGAGTTGTCTCCAAAACTGGTTGAAAAAGGTGTTGTCTTGACAAATTCAGATCAGCCAAATAAGCAATAGGTGCAGCAAGGAAATAAGATGTCAAAGGTGGACAAAATTGAGGTAAAATCAAATAAAACTCCTCTTTTTTATCTTTCTTTGATAGTGGATGATACTTTGGTTCATAATTGTATGGTGGATAGTGAAGCTAGAAGTACAGTAATACCCAAACAGATTGCAAACAAGTTCGGCCTTGTTTATGAACCAAATACTAAAGGGGTATTGCAGTTGGATGATTCACCAGCAAAGACGGTAGGCATTATCAAAGATTTGAAATTGACATTACATGCTTGTCCTAACGTTACTATTCAGCAGGATGTTGTAGTGGTGGACTTGCCTCCGCATTTCGCTATGTGCCTTTCAAGGGACTTCACCTCAAAGATTAAAGGATATTTATCAGCTGATTGGACCTATTTGCCATTCAGAACCAGGGATGGTACCAAGGTAACAATTCATTCAGAGCCTATTGCACGTTTTCATATGGAGCCTTGTATGCCAAGTGTTGTCAATGCAAATTGTATCATCTCAGATGAAATATTACAAACTAGTGATGTAGAAAAGTACTCACATTTGGATGGAGTTCCAGATTTGTTTCTTGATGAGTGGGCCTCTACCTTGCATGAGCATGATCCCTACAAGTTGATTGAAGAGGAAGGTCTTGGTGTGTATTGTCTTCATGAGAACAAAGCACCAATTCCAGCCATGGTCAAAGAAGATGAATCTAATGAAGGCTTGTGGCAATTGTACTTTGATGGATCAAGAAATAAGCATGGAACCAGAGCTAGAGTGATGTTAAGTTCTCCTACAGAACAAAAGTATTTCTCTTTTAAATTTCAGTTTGGTTGTTCAAACAACGTTGCTAAATATGAAGCACTAGTTCACAGTTTGCAGTGGGCTAAGAAAATGAAAGTAAATTGTTTGCAAGTGTTTGGAGATAGTGACCTTGTAGTCCACCAAGTAAGAGGTTTGAATGTGTGCAAGAATCTACTGCTTAAATCTTACAGACACAGAGTTTGGGATTTACTTGAAAATTTTTAGGCTTTTAATATTCATGCAAGACCAAGAGATAGGAATAAACATGCTAATAGGTTGGCTATTGTTGAGGCATAATTTAACATTCTTGCTGATTTAAAAAGTGACAATTTTCAGTCACATATAAAGGTAGTTGTAAGGCCTTCTATTTCGGATAACCAAGAGAATTGGCAGGTGTTTGAAAATGACAATCAAATTGTGAGATTTTTGCATGAAAAGACTGAGTTTTCTTTAAAAAATCAGTTGAAACACTTATAGCAGTATGGTGATCAGATTGTACAACTGAAAACGAATAGGCTATCCAAGGGATTGGTCACTCTTGAAAATATTTTCAGTGAAGATGATGAGCTAAGGAAAGAGAAATCATCCTTGTCAACAAAGGAAGAGCACTAAGCCAATGTAGAGATTGCAACTGGTAAAATTTTGAAAATGGGCAAGGTATGCACTCCACAAAAGAAAACTTTCATTGATTTATGCATAAATTTTGCTGAGATATATTTGCATGGCAGTATAGTCATCTCAAAGGTTTTGATCCAAGTTTGGCTCAACACACCATTGAGTTAGAAGAGGAAACTAAATCAATGAGACAAAAACAAAGGCCAATCAATCCAAAGCTTGAGCCTTTGATGAGAGCTGAGCTTCACAAGCTCATAGAATCAACTATTATATTTTCAATCAAGCACTCAACTTGGGTGGCAAACCTCATTCCAGTACAGAAAAAGAATGGTGAGATTCGTTTGTTTTAATTTTCGTGATTTAAACAGGGCTTCGCTTAAAGACCACTATCTATTGCCATCAATAGAACAAATTTTACAGCTTGTTGCAGGTTCAGAGAGGTTTTCTTTGTTGGATGGATATAGTGGTTACAATCAGAGTTTGGTCAAAGAAGAGGACCAATTCAAGACAACCTTCACGACTAAGTGAGAGACATTTGCATATAGAAAGATGCCATTCGGTATGTCTAATGCTAGAGCAACCTTTCAGAGAGCCATGGTTATAGCCTTCCAAGGCCTTCTTAATAGGTTTGTGCTTGTTTATTTAGATGATATAACAATGTTTTCAAAAGATGCAGAAGATCACATGGTTCATCTCAAACAAGTTTTCAAAAGGTGTAGGCCATTTGGGATATCTCTAAATTCCAAAAAATGTGTATTTTCAGTTCATAAAGGTAAGCTTCTTGGACATGTTTCAAAACATGGTTTAAACATAGAATCTGAAAGGATTCAATCCATTCTTGCACTCTCCTTGCCTAAGAACAAAAGGGCTTTGCAAAATTTTTTTGAAAAAATCAACTTTATAAGGAGATACATTTCAAATTTTACTACTGTAGCTAAACCACTTATAGCCATGCTAAAGAAAAATCAGAACTTCAGTTGGTCCAAGGAGGGAGTAAAAGGGTTTGAAGATGTTAAGTCATAATAAGTGTTCCTACGCTTTTAAATCCGGATTTTATGAAAGATTTCATTCTGTATACGTATGCTAATATGGACACCATTTCCGTATTCTTATGCAGCACAATCATGAAATTTGGAGCAGCCAATAGCTTTCTACAGCCAAGGCTTGGAGCAGTATGAAACAAGGTATTCTTTTGTTGAAAAGCATGTCCTTTCAGTTATAAGATCTCTGAAGAAATTTAGGCACTTATTGTCTAATAAGAAAATACATCTAATGGTTGCTCATCCAAGCATCAAAGAATTTCTTCTAAACAAAGACATAAATGAGAAGACAGTTGGTTGGATAACCAAGGTAATGGAATATGACATGGAAACTAAGGTTACAAAGTTGGTTAGAGGCAAAGGACTTTGTGAGCATCTAGCTCAAGACATGCAAGAAACTAATGAAGTTGTTTTAGTGTCAAATGATGAAAAGATTGCTACCTCATCTTCCAGCTGATTTCGTGATTTGGTAAGCTATCCGCACGATGGTTTTTACCCCTCTCACCTAAGTGCTTCAAAAAGAAGGTATTTCAGATTGCAATCAATTCCATTCTTGCTCGTTGATGGTGTTTTGTTCAAAAAGGATATTAATGGAATGTTACTAAGGTGTGTGGAACCAAGCCAAACTCAAAGGTTACTTGAAGAATTCCATGATAGACATGGTGGAGGACACTTTTTCGCAAAAACTACAACACTTAAAATCATGAGAGATGGGTACTATTGGCCTACTATATTTGGCGATTGCCATACATGGTTTAGGAAGTGCGAACAGTGTGCTATGTTTGTAAGAAAAGTTAAACTTGCAGCCTTGCCCCTTCAGC
Organism: Torreya grandis; assembly: GCA_037957365.1. Lineage (NCBI taxonomy): Eukaryota > Viridiplantae > Streptophyta > Pinopsida > Cupressales > Taxaceae > Torreya > Torreya grandis. The sequence goes on from JARHVA010000436.1 coordinate 541,789, forward strand.
CAATTACAGTGGATCAACCTTTTGTTCAGTGGGGATTGGACTTTATTGGTCTCATTAATCATGTTTTGAATTCAAGGCATAAGTGGATTCTAACAGCTACGGATTACTTCACACATTGGACGGAAGCAATTGCATTGAAAGAAGCAAACGAAACTAACGTTCTTGATTTCTATGAAGGTTTGCTTACTAGGTTTGGAGTTCCTTCAACCATTATCTCTGACAATGGAATGGTTTTTGTGGGATCTAGGATCAGCCAATGCGCTGTCCAACACAGAGTTTATCTCAACACTTCATTGAACTACTATCTACAAGGAAATGGCCTTGTTGAATCTACAAACAAGAACCTCTTAAAGATCATACGAAGGACTATTGAAGACAATCAAACGTCATGGCATCTCAAGTTGAAGTCAGCTCTATGGGCTGATAGGATCACTTACAAGAGGTCAATAGCCAACTCTCCATACAAGCTAGTATATGGTAAGGAAGCAAGGTTACATATTTCTCGAGTTTTCAGCTTTACAACTAATGCATCAACTTGAGTTGTTGGAGAATGAGCCTATGGAAATCAAGTATGCAGAGCTTATGGAGTTGGACGAGACAAAAAATCAATCCATGCTAGCCATGGAAAGTCATTAGGCACAAGTGAAAAGAATGTTTGACAAAAGAGCTTCCTCACGAAGCTTCAATAAAGGAGATTTGGTCCTCAAGTGGGATGAGGATCGAGCCAAACTAGAAAGGCACATAAAGTTTGATTCCCTTTGGAGTGGCTCATACACGATCTCCAACAGCAAATCCCACAATGCCTTCCAACTTGCCAAGATCGACGGCCAAGAGCTTCCAATCCCAGTCAATGGGATACATCTGAAACATTGCTATTGAAGAGCAAAGCTCTATGTACATAGTTTGTTTTTGCTTTCCTCCAAGTGTTGTTCAAGCACAGTAGTTTGCTTCAGTTTTGTTCAATAAGTGTTTGTTTGCACATTTGCTTCTTAGTTTTCTTGTTTTTGTGTTTTTCTCTTCCTTTTTTGAGGGAGAAGGTTACTTCAACCAAGGTTAGGAGGAGATTTTGAATAAGAAATCAAGTTCACCATTCGGGAGTTTGAATAGCATATATATGCTCTGAGTTCTTTAGCATAGCAGGAATGCTTCCCAGCAAAATCACCAAAAATGTTGACAATTTTGCCCCCCACAGGGCAAATTGTCACCCCTACTATTCGGAACTTTGCTATGGTGCCAAGTTTGTCTTGTGAATCAGTTTTGGGGTACTTAAATGAGCATTTACAGCCACCCAAGTGGCCATCTACAGCCAAATGAATTTTAGTCATTCAGAGCCTTCCAAGGAGCTTGCTTGATTACAGCCAAATGTAAAATTACAGCCAAGACATACAAGCTGTAAGTTTATTTATTTTGTCTTCCCAAGGAATTTTTTCGAGCTATAAGAGGTGAACTATTTCTTTGAACATTTTGTCCAAGAGAAAGAGCTCTCAAGGGACTGTGTAAAAGTCCGAAAAAATGACTAAGTGGTAGTCGTTCAAAGTTTATTTTCTTCGGACTTTTTGTCCGAAAGAAAAAGGGAAAAGCACAGTTGGAAAGACCCGAAGGGCACCTGCCCTTCAGGAAGGTCCAATTCAAAAGTCGGGTTGGTTCACTTTATGGTTTTCAAGTCAAGACAATTCATCCAAAGGACAATTTCAAAAAACCCAGGTGCCCTTCAAAAACCCGAAGGGCAATTGTCTTTGTGGGGGGCACTTATGCAGCAAGGTGGACTTTACAATTCTTTCGAAAGATATGTTTTAAGGAGAATAGCCCTTGCGGAAGACATCTGGGCATTGCGTAGGGACATTTGCAATTTTCTCGAAGGGTATGTGCCCTTGCGGGGAACACTTCAAGCACGAAGAAAACCTTGGCAAAAGTTCCTAAGGACAAAATCCATTTTTTTAAAGGACACCTGCCCTTGCAGAGGGCACTTGGTCGGTGAAGTGGACATTTTCCATTCGTCCGAAGGGCACTTCGGGAAGAACCTTACCCTTGTGGAGGGCACTTGGTCGGTGGCAGGACCCTTTCAAAAGTTCCGAAAGGCATTTTTGGGAAGCAAAAGCCTTTGCAGAGGGCACCTCCATAAAGCGAAGGACAAAAGCAAAGCTCCCGAAGGGCACTTGCCCTTCAGGGAAAGATAGCCAAAGGAGACGAATTCCTTCAGACTTAATGTCCAAAGGAATTCCTTTAGACAAAAAGTTCGAAGGAATTCGGGAGGATAAAAACCCAAAAAAAAAAAAAAAAAACAAAGGCAAAGAAGGAAATAGGAAAATTTAAGGAAGGAAATCTTTCGGAATAATTGTCAAACAGGAAATCCGCGGGAATATGAAGTCAACAAAAGTCCAAAAAAAATCAAAGGGCAAGACATAAGAGCCTAAAAAGAATAAATTCGGGAAAATTGGCAAGGAAAAGAATTCCTTCAAACAAAAAGTCTGAAGGAATTCGGGAGGGACAAAAAGCCCGATGAAAAGACAAGGATGGAAGCAAAGGCCAAAAAAGAGAAAAGGAAATGCCAAGCCCGGGAAAGAGAAAACACGAACTGAACTAAGCATGATCAATAGCATGAACAGAGACGTAAGCACAAACAGGACTGAGCCAGAACTTTACAAGAAATAAGACAAACGCAGAAATAGAGGCATGAGCAAATATTAAAGTAGAACTAAACATGGACATAAGCATGAACAGTGAATAAAACAAATGCAAAATAAAGACAAATGCAGGATCAACAAAGATCATGTACAGACTAATGTGAGTGACTCCAACGAAGTAAACGCGTTTAAGAAAGCAAGCATGCTTCAGTTCTGAAAATAGAGTTGTCTTGCATAATGAACGGGCAAAGCGTTGAACGTTTCAAACAGTCATAAATTCCATGCACACACTCTCGTTTGTCTCAAAGCTTGAAATGATCTGATGGTTCAAACGTAATTCTTAATTTGGCATTTGCATTGAATTCATGCAAAGGGGAGACTTTCAAACATTCTAGTAGTTCGAGTGGATTTGACTACTCTTGTTTTGGAGTTCACTGGTTTTCAAGTCAAAACATCAATTCGTAGATTTCATGCATCCAAAGCTTGTTTTATTCTTCTGTTTCAATGTCAAAGATTCTTCATGCAAGACAGCCAGATATAAGCCAAGGAAAGACAAATTTGAAAGACTCATGCAACGCAATTTGGACTTGGGCTAATGAAGAGTTAACTTCCTCTCCTATTTTCAACGCCAATCTCTTGGCTTTTTGTAATTTTTTATATTAATGGCTTTTCAGTCTTGTAAATTTGTCTCTCTTGGTAAGACCAAACTCTGCCATTGGTGAGTTGTGTAACCTCTTTAATCAATAGGACTATCCTTTCAGATTTCAAGAGCTAGCATAGTGTACATTCATTCAGCATTTGTATACGTGGTAGATTTCTCTCCCTTTCCAAATTCTGATTCGTACATAGTTGCTAGCTCATCATGTTATGCAGGCCATGTTCAGTGTTTTATGTCTTTTGCTGACACTGTAAGTGGATGTTAAGTGGCTACATAGTGTCTTATATCAAACCTCTCTCCATCGTTTTCCCTTACGTTTTGTCATTGGATCGAACCTTCTTATGAAATACTTATGCATAGTGATCAATTGAAATCAAAGGTCTTTTTTTTCCCTTCTTTGATTCATTGTTCAAGGTTCCAAGTAGGGTGGATCAACATTCCGATGTATCACCGTCATTAGGTAGGATTTCCTCTTCAAGTTTTTTTTCTCTTTTCCATGGTAGTCCGCAACGCAGAGTAGAGATCCTCATTGATACATCTTATAGGAACTAGCCTTCTTTGGAAGTTTTTCTCACCACTGAGGCACCCACCCTCGTGAAAAGATCCCATTGTTTCAACCGGAGAGAAGATTAGCCATTTCAACACGTCTTCGATTTAGGGTGCAACTCTAGGTTGACAACAGAGCCATTGAAGACCCTTCGCCTTGATTTGTTTCTCAAGGGCTAAAAGAAAAAAAAAAAGGGAAACACTTTAGATTTCTTAAGAACATTTGTATAAGTACTTTATTGTTATAAAATTCACTTAATTTATGGTCTTTTAAGAGTCATGGTCATCCAAGCCACTTAAGTGGATTATAAGAAGTGTTCTTTTTAATATTTGAAAAAGGTTTTCCCTCCAAAATAGAATGCATCCCTTGGGGGAATGGATATAAAAGACAGTGGAGGATCATTTGGAGAGGATGCATGATGAACTGACCTTACACAACTCTGTAACCATCAACTGTGAGCTAACTTCATATATAGGGCTATTTAGTTCAAGCATTCCTTGTAGCCCTATTTTCCCTGTTTATTGGCCATAACTATTTATAGGTTGACTCAATCATGAAAGTAAGATCATTTATAGATACCCATTAAGCCCTTATATAACATACTTAAAAATATCCTGAGGTTTCTTTGTACGGAATTGTACTTTCTTCTTTAGGCTCTGTTCTAATCAGCCCTCCTTTAGTGCAAAACCCCTTGTCTAGAGTGATGTACGAACTTTTTAATCAAACCAAGCACCATTCCAGATACCCATTATCTTCTTACAGGTGAATCAATCATTTTTTAGGGCACTTATTTGGAGAAATTCACTTTTCCCCTATTGGCCTATGCTCTTTCCTTCACATACACCTAGGATCCACTTGGCAATTGTCTTTTTCCGTACTTATCCGTACTTTATCACCTTGAAACCACTTCCAACAGTTTGATAACATCATCAAGGGTCAAATTACAAAGTTTCAAGAGTTTTCAAGCTTTAAAACTCATTTTGAGGGTTTGAACCTAATTCAGAATTTTCCCATGACAGTCACAGGCCGAGAACTTATTATTTTTGCTGGGAGTGTTCTATGTTGTTTCAAGGGTTATAATCAATTCTACAAGGTCTGTCTTAGTGCCCTACACCTTTTCCAATCATCAGCCAATTCATATCAACCTCCTAAGCTTTATAATGCTCAACTACTTAGTGGCTTTGACTGTATTTTCATAACAGTCAACAGGGTTTATTATTTGTTTCTCTTTTCATTTGGCAATTGACTTTCAAGCTGATATACAAACATGTCACTATCTTGAACAGATTCCCCACTCATATATTCATATCAAAGATGAACCTTTTCAATACATTTTCTATGCAAAAACATACATCTCTCTTATCATTGACTGTATTCTGTCCACTATAGGCTGAGAACCAACAGTTGGAGATTTTGAGGTATCATAGTGGTTTATAAGCCTGTTTCTCCTTCTATTAAGTTTATACCTGCCTCATAGGCTTATTTCAATACCATTATAGACTTCATACAAACATTTATACGAGGATTCTACCTTGGACAGTGGGCTGTAAGTATACAGCGCTGAATACCCTATTTAGAATTCTGTTTAGGATTCTTCTAGCTTTCAACGTTCTTAAGACCTCTTAGTAACATAATATTAGTTTTGATTTGCTCCCATCATACAAAATAACCAGTCTTGCTTTATGTTCTATGGAGAACCATCACACACATACACACACACTTACACAGGCCTGTCATTTTGAACCCAGAATTCTATAAAGGAAACCACAACAAAATCATGGAAATCAAACTTCTTTTCTTTCCTTTTTCAATAGGATTACTTACAAGAATATTCATTATTTATGAAATCTTTATAGACACCTCCATGCTTAGTCTTGGATTCCACCTGCAACTTTTCTTTCTCCTTCATTCTTCATCCTTTGAGATCCTCTTCTTCTTCTTGTATCTCTTCCCTTGGATGAGAGAGGTCTTTTCCTCTCTTCTCTTCTCTCCTCTACATCCCTCTCTCCTCTCTTCTCTTCTCATTCTCTCTCCTTAATGAATTCTTCTTGTTTTCTCTTTTTTTTTAAGAATCTCCTATGCCAACTTCTACGCCCAAATTGGGCTTTAGGCAACAAAACACTGTTTTGAAGTTTTAACAATTTACTAAGGTTGAAAATAGTTTCAACCATTTCCCTTTTATTTCCTCAACAATATAACTATCATTTTTCACCTTTTTACTTTCACTTTTTGATAATTACATTTTACTTTCAAGGTGAAATTTTGAAATCTCACAATTTGGAGGGAAAACCAGAATTTGAAATTTTCATGCTAGAATATCATTTGCATTTGCAACTGGTCCTCCATGGTGCTATTTTAGATGCTCCTGCATCAATGCATACTATGATAATTGAATTTTTGAGTCTAAGCACAAAAACGCTTGACCAAAGACTTGAAGGTGAAACCCTTCAAGGCCAAGGAAGGTTTAGAGACAAAAAACCCTTTTCCTCATCTAGGGCAGTACTAGTTTAAGTGCTGTAATTATTTGTCAAAAGCAGAATTTACAGTTTTGACCCTTCCTAAGGTGTGGTGATTTGCTTGCAAAGTGTGACGACTAGGTCAAGGAGTGTCGCGACTTGGTTTGAGGTTATTTCAGGGCAACGAACAGGTTTGTGTGTTGAAGGACCCTATCACTAGGGCTGCACTACATTTGGGAGATTGGAAACTCTCTTCTAGGATTTGGCGTAGTGTCATTAGCAAATAATTATTTAATTGCATTTGGGTGACTTGAATGGGGAGACCCAATTAAGGGTTTGTTAGGCTATTTCAAGCCTAAATAATATTTTGTATTTTCCTATAATTAATTTCGTATTTATCCTGATTTTTAAGAATATTTGCTAGCATTTTCAGATTGGAAAAAGCATAAAAAATCAGCATTTACTTTGCTGTAATTTTATGCCCTAATTTCCATTGGAATATTTGCTGATTTTTTTGCTAGAGTTCGAGCAATTTATTTCAAATTTTGTGAGGGTTTTGAATAACTATAGTTTACTAGAAAAATCAAAAAATTATCTTGGCTTGAAATAGTCTAACAAACCCTTAATTGGGTCTCCCCAATGAAGTCGCCCAACTGCAATTAAATAATTAATTGCTTATGACATAATGTCAAACCCTAGAAAAGGATTTTCAAGCTCCCAAATGTAGTGCAGCCCTAGTGATAGGGGTCTTTTACACACAAACTTGTTCATTGCCCTGGAAATAACCTCAAACCCTTGCCCAATGGCCTCAAACCAAGTTGCCACACTCCTTGACCTAGTCACCACACTTTGCAAGCAAATTGCCACACCCTAGGAAGGGTCATAACTGTAAATTATGCCTTTGATGATCAATTACAACACTTGAACTAGTGCTGCCCTAGATGAGGAATATGAGTTTTCGTCCATAAACCTTGGCCTTGAAGGGTTTTGTCTTCAAATCCTTGGTCAAGCATTTTCGTGCTTAGACTCAAAAATTCAATTATCATAATATACATCCTCTCCAAATGATCCTCCACTCTTTTATATCCAATCCCCTAAGGGGTGCATTCCATTTTGGAGGGAAAACCTTTTTCAAATATTAAAAAGAACACTCCTTATAATCCACTTAAGTGGCTTGGGTGCCCATGACCCTTAAAAGACCACAACTTAAGTGAATTTTATAACAAAAAAGTATATTTACCAATGTTCTTAAGAAACCCAAATTGTTTCCCTTCTTTCTTTTCCCTTTGGCCCTTAGGAAACAAATCAAGGCTAATGGTCTTCAATGGCTCCACGATCAAAAGGGGGACAATAGAAAGGTGTGTAGTGTAAGCTAACATCTTAAAACATGGCTTACCATGATTTTTAAATCATGATGGATTGTAGTAGGAAATTTATTTTGAAATTGTTTCTCAAAACTCATAAATTGCAAACAGATGTGGTCCTGTCACAAAAGAGGCTAATGTCCAAATCAAGGGGGGGTAGCGAAAAGGTGACCCCTGTCCCCTTGGTGAGGGTCCTTGCTAACCCTCTAGAGACTATGAAGGAGATCAGCCACTAATGGTGGGCTGATGAAGAGTAAAGGATGCAAGGCTGGAGCTAAAGACAATGGGTGATTAACAAGATCTTCTCCAACTATAAAATAACTTCAATAGAAGCATCCCAGTTGATCAATATTTTGGCATAGGTACATTTTAAGTCTAGCTAAATTCTTGTGTTTTGTATTCTTATAGGTTCCATTTTGCATCCTCCTTTCTTTGCTTCTCAATGACAGGTTGCAACAAGAGGGTTGAAGATCCAATGAAATTGGAATCTGAAGTATGAAGTCCCTTAAGGTTATTTAGTACATTCTTTGTAGAAATTCTTTGTAAGATTAGTAGAATTTTATCTACTCATTGCAATCAAGTTCTTGAGAGGACAACAATGATTTGTTGAATTCAGTAAAGATTTGTGACTTTGATCACTGTGTATTTATTGTATTTAGTACTTAAATGTGTTATCTCTCAATCTGTCATATGTTCTAATTGTATCAGACTCTTGGTTTCAAATCAATATAATGATTCATGTTACATGACTGTAAATTTTTTTAATGCAAAGATTCATCTTAAATCTTGATTAATGTGGTTTCTATATCTACTTGTTATAAGGATTAGTTTTCTTTCCAAAATCACTCATGATGGAAGAAATGTTTTATCTTATCTTCTACTAATTCACGTAAAATGTTGTTTACTATAAGCATTTAGAATTCTATAGATATTTGATAAGGAATCAAACTAAAATCTGATCACAACATTTTACACTTCATGGGTCTTTTGAAATCAACTGCATAGGTAGTATTAGGTTCGATGTTTCAGGTCTCTCTGCAAGACCCATCATCAGGGAGAAGTTAAGAACAAAACAAAAATTGTCACTCAAGAACATAATTTTACAAATCAACTTGTAAACCCTCCTAAATAAAAAAGTTCATCAAAATAGGAGGTGATTTGTTCTTTAAAGATAAATCAGCATAAATGGATGAAATCATAAGGCTTGTTGTTGCTTTGGATGTCTTAGATCATCCTGCAAACCATTTTTAATTGTTCCATTTAGGTTGGCATAGGTCTTCTAACTCCAGACAAAGTTTAGGGTGTCAATTTGAAAGGCAACGCTTCTAAAAGTAAACAAGCGAACTAAAACCTAGCCCACATTAGACTTATTCAATATATATTTAGAATCCATCCATTCCATACAGCAAGACAAAGAAAATACCATAATATGCACTCCATTATCAAGAACATAAAGAAAATATTTCAGAATTATACACCTTATTGTTGATCAAACCATGCTCAAATATTGCTTTGTAGAACATAGATTATAAGCATAACAAAAAAGCACATAGATTGAAAATTTTCATCTAACCATCCAACCATGGCTCTTAAAAAAAGAATCCTCATTTTCCTCGGATCTATCGGCTTTGCTCCCTCTAGGAGGTGAAGACTGAGGACCACTTCATCTTCAAATGCCCAATTTATTATGAGATCCGTGGAAGATACCATTGTCTCTGCAGAGACTCAAACAACACTCTTGCTACTTTCTTCAGTTATACAGACCAATGGTGCTTGGCTCTTTATCTTCGTGAGGTTGTCACTTTCCGGCACAAATCCTTATAGGAGGGGCCTAGAGACCCTAGAGTTCCCATATTGATCACCTCTTTCTTTCAACCCACTTAGGTGATTGGTAGTAGCAGCAATGACAGCACTAAACATCCTTTAGATACCAGTACATCACACATCCGATCTGATAGATTAGTTAGGCAGTGCTTCTCTCAGCACATCATTACTGCTCTACTTCGATCTCCAACCTTGCTATCTCTTGGCATCGTGGATCTACTCTGACCCGTCGACATGGCTCTGCATGTCTCCGACAACATGGGTCTACTACTTATCAACCACCCCCCCCCCAACCACATGGGCAAACTGATATTACTAGCTTCTTTCCTACTACAAGAGTTACACCGGCCTTAGATGTTAGGGGAGATTCTATGTCATGCTTCCTCCTAGGATTCCCCAACCTGGCTCATTCGACACGGTACACTCGCCAAACAGCATTATCAAATCTTTCACTGTGATCGACAATGGCTCAAATGATTCCTCCACTTCAGGCACAGACAAAGACATTTGATGCAATGTTCCTCCAGTATTCATTGGCACATGTTCTAGGGGCTTTTTATTCGCCCCTCATCACTATTTGTATTGGTTTCTTTGTCACTTGTGTTAGTGACTTGTTCTATTTTGTCTATGCACTTTATTTCTTTGATTCGACTCTAGGATTTTCTCTTCCTAGAACTTTCTATTGCTAATGATTGTAGCCTTCAGTCCCATTGACCTACTTTTGGTCATTTGTGGACATTAATGTAATTTTCTTTTCTTTTCTTTTTTTCTTATATTCCTATGTTACTGATAAGGATACAAGTACGGTGTAATGTCCCCAAATGGGATGATTCCATACAAAATGGATTTTTCCCTAAACTTCACAATTCTGAAAATGCAATCAGCAAGCCCTATTTGCAAAATAAGCTCACAAAACCCTTGTTAAGCCCTAGAAATCCTAGACACCAAAATAGTAGGGTTTTATGGATGAATTCCAGCCAATAACTTGTTCCAAAATAACTGAAATTTTGTAGAAAATAATCTGAAATTAAATTACACAAAACAAGTACTTTTTTGCCCAATTTTTGAAGCTCAAACGCCACTTTTTGATGGCAGAAAATTCTGATTAAATATTGAAAATACAGCCACCTTTCTGAATGTTTTTCATCTTCAAACCCTTGCCAAAAATCACCACAGGTGCCCAAAAAATACAGCAATCCTTTTTGAGCATAGAAATGGCCAAAAATGACTCTCCAAGCCAATCTCTCCACTTGCCAAGTGCAGGAAAAAATAGCAAAAAATTAAGAGAGTGAAATGTTGTCTTCCGCAAGTGGAAAAGTTTTTAAAACCTATCAAAATAATTAAATAATAATTCTGAAAATTATTATTTAATTTTCTACTTCAAACCCTTCGCGAACTCCTCCAATTCCTCACATCAACACGCAAAAAATTAGCAAATAAAATCATAATATTTAATTTGCATAAAATAGAACAAAAGAGTCCTCCAAACCCTAGATCCAAGCTTTCAAGGTGGTTCACTCCACTTGCAAAATAGGATAAATATTTAGCAAGGTTAACATGCAAAAAAAGAACTACGAAACTCTCACAAAACTCCACACACTCCTCAAAGCAATTCGCCCCACTTCTATGGCAAGAACAAGATCTCCTTAGCAAAGGTAGTGTCAAAAGACATTTTTTTTAGATTGATCAACACCAAAGTAGCGAACTTCTATTGGGCATGCATCCCAATAGTTTTTTTCAAGCATGAAGAACAATTTATCAAAATTCAGTGTGTCCTCCATTGTAGCCTTCACCATGTATTTGTATCTTCCAAAGAGGACGAACCACCTTGGGAAGATAAAACACCTTTTCTTTTCCATGCTTTAGCTCTCATGCCGACATTCTCTTTTTTGAATAATATTAATTAGCTACCTTAATTAAAATAGTAATTAAAATTACTTTAAATCAAATAAATTAATAATTCATTCATTTAAACACCTTAGTGATAAAAACCACTTTTTAAATATTCTATTGATTAAGTAATAATTGCCTTATGATAAAAATCACTATTTTGACAATTAGTAATTACCTAATAAAATATAATTTCCCCCAAAGAGTTCCTTTCGTCTATGGGGAAATAGAGTAAAGGTCTTTAATACATGTTTATTCATGATGTGGAAATGGGGACATCACATATGGATACGGGTATGAGAATCGGATATGGGGATACGGGGAATTTTTTTGGGGTGTTTGGATACGGCCGTACAAAAATATATAAAAAAAAATTAAAAATATAACCATAGAAGCAAAATTAACCACATAATATGCATAGAGGAAACAAAATAAGTTAAATAACCACAAAATATACTCATAATTCAATGCCAAATATCATAATATTCAATGCTCGAACTTATATTAGTTTTATAACAGGTACATGGTGCAAATGTTACAATTTATTGACAACAATAAAGACAAATCAGCATTTAGATGATTCACTATATTCATTTTCATCTTCAGCTGCGATGTCTTCATCATTGTGTAGTTCATTTGAGAGTTAAAAATGCAATGAAAGGTAAATGTGTTGTTATCTTTTGATAAAATGAGTGTGAATGATGCTTTTAGGGTTGGGAATCCACTTTAATTTGTCTTTAGTTCTATTTTAAAGTCTATGCTTGACTTTTCATTGGGCGAAATGGAAAAACATATATATATATATATAGTCCAAGAGTGTGGGAATATGCCCAGGGACGCTCCCTGGGCGTATCCCCACGCTCCCATATCTAGGAGCATTTCCCCCATGCTCCTTGGGACTGGGGGGGCATATCCGGTAACGTAGTTATATTCCAGTAATTTTCTTCCTTGAATGGCCAGCAATGATAAAAATAAAAAAACAATGAACATGCCTAGCAAGAAACACCCAACTCTAGAATACCTTGTGAAAAATCCATTGCAATCTGGCTATTTCATTCGTATTTCTATTCCAATTTTATCTCTTGAGTAGGAATCGTAACAGTCAATTTGCCAATTCTTTTATGGAACAGGTAAGATTAAGTGAGACATGTTACTTGTCTAACAGTTCTGTAATCCTGTACAGGATCTGCTACAGATGCATCAACAACGTGAACCAAAAGGCGGGTTCTTCGGAGGTGCCTTAAAAATGTCCTGCCAAGACCCTGAAAAGAACAAGAGTTGTAGCCTTTTAAAAAATAATTAATGCAATATCTATGATAAATCAAAAAAGAACGGTAAAAATTGGAGAGAGTAAACCTCTACAGTAAAACTGACAATACCTTTCCTAGGTGGGCCCCTCTTATGAGACCGGGCAAATCCGCTAATGTTGCAGAAGATGAAAACCCCCAAATTCCTAGATCAGGGTCTCCATCAAGGCGCCCAAGATTTGGCATCAATGTTGTGAAAGGGTAATCTGCAATATCTGGCTTTGCAAGGGTGACAGCTGCCAAGAGCGAAGACTTTCCTGAATTCGGAAGTCCCTAAAACATGGAAAATCAGTCACTCTATTAATATGCACAGAAAAGAAAAAATTCTCACTGCATATCATAGGGACAAAAATTTGCTATGTTATCATCTCCTGCAATAACAATAAAATCAAAGTCCAAACTGTAGAAGTACTTGGAGAACACTGAATGCACTGTAATTGGCATGAAGCATGTAAAATGGCTAACATAAAAAACTTACACATGAAAAAAATATGATGTTATTTTCAAATGATCATGCTTGCTCTGATAGATGTTCTGATAATGGAGGTCATGTTAAGTAATTAGGATATCACATTTCATGTGCAGATTTGCTCATTTTTAAATTATTGTTCCAATGCTCGTGTTCCAAATGATCAGGTTGAGCCTTGGCATAATTTTGTTTTCCTTCTAAGTCAAAAGGTACGGCTAGCTTTATGGAAAAGTTTGAAAAACACCGAATTTCCAATGCCAGACAGATCAGGTGAATTTTTCCTTCTTTTAAAAAATATATATATTTTGAAGTCTGTTTTGTTTTCTTTTAAAAAAATTATATTTATTTTTTTTCATCAATCAACAAGGGTTTTAAAAAGGGTCCCTTGCCTTTTCTGTTAATAACAAAAAACCAGAATGCATAATCGCATATTTTGTATAGCTGGCTGCCAATACATCAATAGCCTAGCAGGCAGCCAAGTGACTAAGACCATGAAAAAAAATTGTATTTCCATGGTTCCAAGATACCATACTAGCTTATACCAGATTTACCAGCTATATAAAACATAAACATCTATTACAGAAGAAATAACATTGACATTAAAACTAGAGCCAAAAAGACTAGCAGAGCCATCTAGGCAGTGGTCAGCTTCCATCAATGGTAAGTCATTTGCCAACGTTTGCATGGCCAGCTCCTCCTTCCTTTTACGTTCCAACCACCTTCATTCTTGAAGCCAACCTGTCTCCACTTGCTCCATGCTCCTCCAAATTGGGGACCCCTGCAACTCTTTTCAACAATATGATAGCCCCCACCCCAACATCTCCCATACTCCTGTCTGATCTGGGAGCAATGTTTCTTGATTGAAGAAAAAGGTGATGAAAATCAACGGCTGGAAACAGTTCTCCACCCCAAACACAATCATGAGCAGCCACGAACTTCCTCATGGCCTCTGTGTAGTTAACAAGCTGAAAAACACAGCGCTCCAGCTCTCTAAAGGAGGCCATCGAAACCAGGCCAATGTCGGCCACACCTGTTATAGGAATCCTCGTTGCAGGAAAGACATCTATGGCAATGAGAGTTGTATCCAATCCCACCTAAACTCTGGCTTGATAAAGTGGAGAGCCAATGCTTCGATAGCTTCTTTGTCTGAGGCAAATGAGAGCAGATTGCTGACAAACATGGATACAACTTCTGAATTGATTCTATTCCTCATTTCATCTTCCAAGTAATCAATGCCCAAAATCATTTTGATAGCCTGCAACACTTCCCTTGTTTGGATGATAAAGATATTATTCAGCCAATCTTCACTAAATGGGGATTGAAAGCTCATTTCCCATTTGACACTGTGAAGGAAAAGTCGGATTCCATTGTAGCCTGTAGGAAGAAGAAGAGGCAGAGTGGTGATGAGCAGAGGGGGCACGAGTAGAAGACACAAAGACTTTATGACACTTCCCTCTCCACAAGCTACTTCATACCCACTATGTGAGAAGAAAGTAGCATTTGCCAATTGAAATAAGCCATCAATTTATAGACTGTGGTTGGTGGAGTGGACAGCACACTATCATACCATAACAAAGCACCATAGGAGATTCATCATCGTAGGACATTATCCCAAATGTATAGACCATTGAATAATTATTTCACACAATCTTCATTTGGTGTTGATTTGATGGGAAATCAGATTTGAAACAGCAATATAATCCTTTCAACATATGGGGAAGTGGGCAGTGATACACAACTTAATATGTTCAAATCCCAAGAAGATTATTAAAAATATATTGTTAAAAAAAGACTCTTAGAAAGTTGGTAGATGAAGCGGGATCCCCCTTCCAACAATCCTTAAGAACATTCCAAGCCTCCACAATGTTGTCCACTATCAAAATCTCATCTTGATCTATTACTGAATCAGCTAAACAGTCTGCCAATACATTTGCTTCTCTAGAGCAATGATGTCCAGACTAAGACTCCAACTTTGCTAGTAGTGGCTAAACCTCTTTGAGGAAGTTGTTGAGGTACCAGTTTTTTAATGTCGTGGTTCTTTAAAGCCGAGATGAGTACCCTGGAGTCACCCTCAATTTCCAGATTCCTTATGACACATTGCAAGGTATCTTGGAGTCCCAACACAAGTGCTTGCACCTCTGCCTCATTATTTGATCCCTCCACTAACTTCATGGGCACAACTCTTATTAGAGATCCAGTGCGATCTCAGATTATGCAACTTGTAACACCCCATTTGTTATGCAACCGTCTTCTTGTTAATTCCAGATTATAACATGTACATCGTAGACAATGACTTATATTTGTAATGTGTGTAGTTTGAGCATAATATATGTATTATACATATGAGAAAATTTAATTAAGTTATAATTTTATTTAATTGAAAACAATGATAAATAATAAGGCTATATTTTACTTTACATGTTAAATTATGTTAACCCCCTTTTTTATTGAAAATGTTTAGTGCTTAAATTTGCTTGAGATGGCTATAAGTTCAAGCTAGTAGGAGGCTAGTTGGTCTAATAGGTGTTCTAATGCCTTGTAAGAGGCCCATGTGGGTGTTTAGGAGAATTAAATGAGAGAGTTGTACAGAAAGGTGCGGTTGAGTGCAAGCGAAGTTATGGCCCATGTGCTTTGTAAGTGGAGTAAAATAAAATGTAAGACGAGTTCGTGAAAGAGTAAGATGGGATATGGGATTCACATGGGTTCGTAAGAAAAATTAAATGTCATGTAAGAGAAGTGGGTGTTCAATTGGACAAGGCTTGTCTATTAAGCAAGCAAGCTTATTCATGTTTTTTGGGGACTTTTTGCATTCTTAGATTTGGGGAAGAAGATTGGGCTTGAAAGATTGCTTAGAGGAAGCATGCTTGAAGGGACCTTTGGCAAATGAGAGGAGTAGGTAGGACCTTTCCTTGTTTGAAGATTGAATTCATTAAGATAATAGGCATATGTGTTTTGAAGTAAATAGTACAAAATAAATCCTAACTCTTTGCTAGTGGACTTCAAAAGGGCATGACAATCAGCAAAACTAGAAAACAGTCCAAGGAAAAAAATTAGATACACGAAGACATTGTGGAACAAGGTGGTACAATATTCCATGAGTCTTATTATTTGTTCTAGCTGGTGGTTAAAAGGATATAATTCAATGCATTATACTAGAATACACTTTCCTGAAAACAATACACTGCAGTACTACTTGCCAGAAAATCAAATGTTACAAACCTGATCTTGTATTCAGAGTGACTCGTTATTTCTACATTTCTTCTCTATTGTATGATTGAGTGAAGCTAGTGTAGTTTTGTTTCAGCAAGAGAGGAAAATGTATGTCTATTCATATCAAATGGTCTCCTCAGCTATACATGATAGGAGAATCTGGGTAGTAGCCATATAAAATTCAGATTTTCCAATGCTTCTCACATTTAAATAGATTTTACAAAAGAGATTCCGATGAGGAGACAAGGGGATACAGTTCAGACCATTATACATGATATTCATAGGATTACATATGGGAAAATTAAGACTGTAAGTAACATGCTTATCCATAATACCCAAAACCAGAGAGGTGAGCATATATGTGCCTCAATATTACTGTTTCTGGTACCATATTCAACCATTTGGAATAAATGCTGAAGCAGTATTCCAAAACTCCTTGAAAGGCAGTCTTGGGACAGAAATCCCTCTCTTTAGGATCAGGATCAACGGTAACTTTTTGTAGCATGACAATTCACTCGCCCTCTTTATATCCATTGAATTAAATGATGTCAACAAAGAGGAATCGGTATAGGGTTCTATTGTTTGGTGGACACCTTTTGTTTATAAACATTGTATCCTTGAATGCTTTCAATTGACCCATTTAGAGTTAAGTGATCTCAATATCACTGGATGCATCATTGCAAGGCTCAGCCCATTTTAGTATCAGGGTCGTCTTCTACATAGGTAACTACCTTTGGCCTCATTATTTGTGAGTTCCTATATGGCTTACACTGGAGGAACAACCAAGAGAGCAACATAAACATTCTATAGTTTCGATTTATTTATATGTAATAAATTTAAACTATTTTATATGATTAGATATATTAATAGATTTCCTTTGTCAAATTATACAAAAAAAAATCAAACTTATTTGAAGCTACTTCGATTCCAAAATATCAATACCTTTCAAGCATAAAATAAAACTATAGGGGTACACTATAATGTCCCCAAATGGGATGATTCAACAAAAAAAAGGTTTTCTCCTAAATTCACAAATTTTGAAATTCTGAAATAAAAATCAGCAAACCCTAGTTTGCAATAAATGTCTCAAAACCCTTATCAAACCCCTAGAAACCCTAGACGCCACAATGCAAGGGATGTGAAGACAATTTCCAGCCACGATTTTACCCAAAATTCGTTTGAAAGCTTGCCAAAATAAATAGTAAATTAAATAAAAAAAAGAAATACCTTTTTGCCAATTTATTGAGGATCAAATGCAACTTTATGATAGCTGTAAAAATATGATTTTTATCTCAAACACAACTGCTGTTCCTTGCTATTTTATGCTTCAAACCCTTGCCAAAAATATGCCACATGTGCCCAAAAATCAAGAAAAATTCCAACAAACCCCTAGGGCATCCAAAATGGCTTAAAATGTCCTCCAAACCAATCGCTCAAGTTGCCAAGGTGCAGGAAAAATAGCAGAATATTTATTGAGCAAGATCCCGCCTTTGCCAAATGAAAAAGAACAAGAAACCATGTTAAAATAATTAAGTAATAATCTGAAAATTATTATTTAATATTCTAGTAATTTAAAGCCTCAAATCTACATCAATTCTTCTCCAAATCACTACACCAATATGCAAAAAAATAGTAAATAATTTCAGAATATTATATTGCTCAAATAGACCCTAAAAAGGATCTCCAAACCCTTAAACAAGCCTCCAAAATAAGTCGCTCCACTTACAAAAATTGTGCAAATAATAATCAAAAATATTAGGCAACAAATGAACCTCAATACTTCACCAAAACCTCACAATAGCCTCTCAAAGCAAATCGCTCCACTCTAGGACAAGTAACAAAACCTCCTTTAGCAAAGATGGCATCAAAAGACAACTTTTGTAAAATGATCAACACTAAAACTGTAAACTCCTATCATGCATTCCAATAGCTTCTCCAAGCATGAAGAAACAATTATCAAATTCAACATATCTTCAATTGTGATTTTCACCTTGTATTTGTACCTTCCAAAGGAGGGGCAAACCACCTTGGACAGGTAAAATATCTCATAAACCTTCACTTGCCCTTTTTAGAATATCTTTTTCTTTTCTTGTTTTAGCTCCCAAGCCAACATTCTCTTTTTTGAATATAATATTAATCAGTTGCCTTAATAAAATAGTAATTAAAATTACTTTTAGACAAATAAATTAATCATTAATTCCATTAAATACTTTAGTGGTAAAAACCACTTTTATCAAATATTTTATTAATTAAATAATAAATGTCTTAAGAAAAAATTATAAAAATCATTATTTTGGCAATTAATAATTAATTAATAAAATATAACCCCCAAAAGGATTCATTTAGTCTATGGGGAAGTAGACTAAAGGTCTTCAATACCTGCTTATACCTAATGTAGAAATGGGGACATCACGGTCCTCCCTTCCCAAAATTGTTTGCCCTCAAGCAATCCAAAGCAAGGCTTCCTTGATAGAGCATCTACTACCACATTGTTTTTACCTTTCACATACTCAAAATCAGAATGATAAGCTTGCACCTTGCTTACCCACTTTTGTTGCCTATCATTTAACTCTTTTTGATTGAGGAAGAACCTCAAGCTATTGTGATCCAATTTTACAATGAATTTGCCACAAATCAAATATTGTCTTACTCAAAGCATACATAATTGCCAACATCTTCTTGTCATAAATTGAATAAGTTTTCTCTGAATCCTTGAGTTTGGTGATAATCGAATCTTAAATCAATCTTAGAAAAGTAAGTGGCACCATGTACCTCATCCATTAATTCATCAATCCTAAGTATTGGATACCTATTCTTGATGGTCTTCTTACTCAACAACCTGTAATCAATGCACATCCTCATAGTACCATCTTTTTTCTTCACTAGAACTGAAGAAGCAAAAGGACTTGAGCTAGGCCTTATGTGTCCCATATCAAGTAATTCTTTGATGGTCTTTTCAATCTATTCTTTGAAGGCTCTTGGATGACGATAAGGAGTGACAATCACTGGTTTGGCACCCATTTCTAGCTCAATATTATGCTCAAAACCTCTATTAGATGGCAAACCATAAGTTAAATCATCAAAGACATGAACATGCTTGTCTAAAATAGCTTGTAACTTACCATGAGGGGGCTTATATTTTCTTTTTTCTAAATTTATTATGATAAGGCAGCTTGCTACCCAAGCAATTTGACCTCTTTTAAAAGCCCTTTCCATCCTCTTCATAGACACCTCTTGTGAAGCACCATTTGCTAGACCCTTGAGGACCACTTCCTTGCCCTCTTTGAAGAAATTCAACTCCATAGTTTTATAATTTTGAGTGAATTCACCTAAGGAATGCAACCATTGAACACCCAAAACAAGATCAATATCTCCAATGTCAACAACATAAAACTCATCAATTACTTTGTGTTTCCCAAGAGTGAGTGGGAGTTGTGGCAACTTTTTGGAGCAAGAGATGGTGAATCTCTCTGCCATAGTCACATTGAAACCCTTGTAATCCGTGGCTTCTAATGCCATCTTCTTAACCAAGCCCCCATCAATGAAATTATGTGTGGCTCCACTATCGACCAAAGTAATCACACTTTGACCCTTTAATGTGCCTTTTACCTTCAAAGCATGATACTTGGGTGCTCCTGAAAGAGAAGCAAGTGTGTTACCCAAGTTTTGTGTGTCCTCATGCACATGGTCATCAACTACATTGTCATCATGCTCATAATTATTATGAACAATATCAAAATCCAAATCATTATCAATTACCTCAATGTAGTAGGCATGTCCTTTGCCCTTGCAACGATGGCCTTTGGTCCATGGATTCTTGCAAGTAAAACATAAACCTTGCCTTCTTAATTCATCTCTTTCATCCTTCGTATTGTTGCTATAGGGCAGCGATCTATGAGGTGGCACATATGGTGTATAAGGCTTCTTTTGTTGCTCATTGGGTGATGCCCTAGGCTTCCCACTTTGTGCTCTTTGCTGCCCACAAAAATCATACCTTGGTTGCCTTGTATTTGCCCCTTTGGACAGTGAATAGGTGGCTGCCCTTTTTGCCCTTCATAACCCCTGTATGTTGAACATTCTAATTCCAAAGCCTTAGTGATAGCATCTTGTAAAGAAAGAGGGTTAAAAGCCTTAACCAAACCCTTCAAGGGCTCAATAAAAGCCTTAACAAACAAAACAACAAACCTCTTTTCACTAATATCGGGTACCATAACTGAAACCTTTTGAAAATCAGCAACATACCTTTCAACATCATGATCTTGCTTGAGTTGTGCCAACTCACGAAAATGTATTTCCGTATTTTTTCTACCAAACCTCTCCATGATCCTTTTGCCAAACTCCATGGTAGTAATAGATCCATGGCCTTGTGTGATTAAGCCATGAAACCACCACTCATGAGCAATACTCTCCAAATGTAGCGTGATGAATTTTAAAGCCTCATCCTCAAACCTGGGGTTAAGTGATAAATGTCTCCAACTTTTGCAACCATGATCTCATAGAAAGTTTATCAGTACCATCAAAAATAGGAAGAGAAATTTTACCCAGCCTTTGTTGCAAATTCTCTGCGGGGCTGCATATTAGGAACCCTTGGCTTGGATCCTTCCTTCATTTAACAATAACCCCTAAAAGACAATAGAGCTTGCGTGGCAAAGCTTAGATTTGCATACTCTTTTTGACAAATCTTCAAAGTATCATCCCTTGGCGTTCTCATCTCTACTACTGGCTCTCTTTGCAAAAAAGTGGCCTTGAAGAATTTATGAGGGGAGTTTATAGAAACCCTCTCATTATCACTTGAATTTCCTTTTCCATTGAAGGTGTGGTCTCTACTGGGAGTTGTAGTATCCTTCAACGTGGCTACAATTTGTATACCCAAAGTATGTTGAAGATTTTTTTGGGCTTTCTTTGATCAAGCTTTGCAAAAGCTTAACTTGCTCTGAAGAAAACCCATTATGCTCTTGATCCCCCATAGTCTTTTTCTTTTTCTGATAATACAAGATCTCTTTACCTGCTTGCATCCAATAACCAAACTCACAGGTAGACAAGATCGATGCTCTGATACCACTGTATTGTCTCCAAATGGGACGATTCAACAAAAGAGGGGTTTTCCCCTAAATTCACAAATTCTGAAATTCTGAAATAAAAATCAACACACCCTAGTTTGCTATAAATGTCTCAAAACCTTTACCAAACACTTAGAAACCCTAGATGCCACAATGCAAGGGATGTGAAGACAATTTTCAGCCATGATTTTATCAAAAACTCATCTGAAAGCTTGCCAAAATAAGCATTAAATTAAATATAGAAAAAAAGTACCTTTTTGTCAATTTAATGAGGATCAAATGCAACTTTATGATGGCTGTAAAAATATGATTTTTCTCTCAAACATAGCTGTTGTTCCTTGCTATTTTCTGCTTCAAACCCTTGCCAAAAATATGCCACATATGCCCAAAAATCAAGGAAAATTCCAACGAACCCCTAGGGCATCCAAAATGACCCCAAAAGTCCTCCAAACCAATCGCCCAAGTCGTCAAGGTGCAAGAAAAATAGCAGAATATTTTTTGAGCAAGATCCTGCCTTTCGCAAATGAAAAAGAACAAGAAACCCTGTTAAAATAATTAAATAATAATCTGAAAATTATTATTTAATATTCTAGTAATTTAGAGACTCAAATTTGCATCAATTCTTCTCCAAAACCCCACGCCAATATGCAAAAAGTTGGTAAATAATTTTGGAATATTATATTGCTCAAATAGACCCTAAAAAGAATCTCCAAACCCTTAAACAAGCCTCCAAAATAAGTCGCTCCACTTGCAAAAATTGTGCAAATAATAATCAGAAATATTAGGCAACAAATGAACCTCAAATACTTCACCAAAACCTCACAATTGCCTCTCAAAGCAAATCGCCCCACTCTAAGGCAAGTAACAAAACCTCCTTTAGCAAAGTTGGCGTCAAAAGACACCTTTTGTAGAATGATCAACACCAAAACTTTGAACACCTATTGGGCATGCATCCTAATAGCTTTTTCAAACATAAAGAAACAATTATCAAATTCAATATATCTTCAATTGTGATCTTTACCTTGTATTTGTACCTTCCAAAAGAGGACGAACCACTTTGGAAAAGTAAAATACCTCATAAGCCTTCACTTTCCCTTTTTAAAATATTTTTTCCTTTCCTTGCTTTAGCTCCCAAGCCGACGTTCTCTTTTTTTAATATAATATTAATTAGTTGTCTTGATAAAATAGTAATTACAATTGTTTTATGGCAAATAAATTAATAACTAATTCCATTAAATACTTTAGTGGTAAAAACCACTTTTATCAAATATTCTATTAATTAAATAATAATTGCCTTTAGAAAAAATGATAAAAATCACTATTTTGGCAATTAATAATTAACTAATAAAATATAATCCCCAAAAGGATTCCTTTAGTCTATGGGGAAGTAGACTAAAAGCCTTCAATACCTTCATTTACCTGATGTGGAAATGGGAACATCACATACACTAGTTTTATAGTTGTGTTGAATCCTTACAATAATTATACCCTCATAAGAAAATATAGACGTATTTGGAACTAGTTGATAATTATGAATGAGTGAATTAAGTTGTAATAAAATTACGAATAAGGATTTAATAAACTCAAAAACTCTTGGAGCAGCTTGAATTTCCCTAGTAGCAACCTTAGAAATAAATTCACCGGGGTAGTTATGGAACGCTGTTGTGAATGAGAGCAATGCTATTTCAAGAGAAATATTAATTCTTAGGCAACTGCCTTGTGAAGGGAAAATAATAATTGAGGACAAATGTTTTTAATTAAAGGTTTTTGTGCCATGGGGCACAAGTGTATCGTGCGTGAAGCAAGAGTATCATCATGCATTGGAGCACAAACGTTCATCGTGCTTGGGCAAAAATTTATTGTGTTGGGGCAAAAGATTATTGTGCGTGTAAAACCCTTTGAGTCAAAACTACATTACACCATAGTTCTATGAATGGATATGTAGGCAGCTCAATGGAATGAGCCTAACTTATGGGAATAGGTCTTTAGGGTATGTTGTTTAAGATATCCTCTTGTAGGCTCAAATACTTTTCTTAGTGTTTGGACCTTGTGAGAAGCATT
This sequence comes from Torreya grandis, assembly GCA_037957365.1. Lineage (NCBI taxonomy): Eukaryota > Viridiplantae > Streptophyta > Pinopsida > Cupressales > Taxaceae > Torreya > Torreya grandis. The sequence continues at coordinate 565,259 of JARHVA010000436.1, forward strand.
CTACCATCAATGGGTTTGTCATGGATTTCTTTAAATTGTGTTTGCCATTACTAACATAACCTTGCATAATAAATAACATTGTAGAATGTTAATTACAACACCTTACCCTCAAAAGAAATTCATCTCAAATGATAAATGTTATCAAATGTTAATTTGAATTCTTGTAGCATCATATATATGTGAATGAAGCCTTGAGAGGAATGGTAGTTCCACTAAAATTTCTCGTATGATTCTAAAATGACTATTTATGAATGTTATACTTCGTTCGATGTGCCTTTGGTATTAGTTGCATATGTGTTCATGAGTAACTCATGCTTGTTAGTCAGGATTGCAAGGTATGACACCCCTACCACAACCCTACGACACCCCTACTGCACAATGGCTCTACTTAACCTGCTATGATTTCATTTGATATGTTTCCTTTGGCTGACCCTACTTCTTTTCTTTCATTTTGTCTATTTTCCTTTGGCTTGTGCAACTTGCAATTTTTTTTAATCCATGGAATACCCAATTTCCTACCTTTCTAATGGGTTGGGAGTGTGTAATTCACATGCATTCTATGAGATTGTGAATGAAAGAAAAATAAGTCGTATAATGTATAAAATTTTTAATTTAATGTATAAATATACTGTATCCAACTGACCCATATGAGGGGGTTCTCAAAATTAGTTGCATCTATAATTGATATCATATCCAAATTCATATTTGTATTGATATCCATATCTGTATCCATGCAGCTTTGTTGTTAGTGTTGTATTGTACTGCCTTATTGTGATTTGAGTTATTTATTAAACAAAATATATACATTCTTGTTTTTGTATAGTTTTATTAGGAAAAAATTATGGGCATGACACACTTCACTCCCAAAGCTCCATGATTTCCTCTTGGGAAAATTATCCTTTCTTTTCTTCTTTTTGTTGTTATCTATTGACCTATTAACGGGGATTTTATATTTGCTTTGATTTTTAATAAGTTTTTTTTTATATTTTTTAAATTTTGTCTGTTTTCTTCTAAAAATACTTTTTTAAATTTAATTTCATTTTTTTATATTTTTTAGTTTTAAAAATTTACGTTAAAAGTTTTGATTTTAGGTTAGGTTATCAAAGTTCATATATTTTTAACATGTTTTTGTATTATTTTTTAGAGATTATTTTAAAATGTTTACTTATTTTGACATATTTCTGTTTTTTTTTAAATTTAAATGACAAAAAAAATGGATTATTAAATGTTGTAGGATTTTAATAGTGGGTGTTTAAGTTATCTAAATATGACCTCCATGAATATTGATTACTTTATGACATTTTTTCTCATGTCTTTTTGTTAATGATCACAAGCCAATGGGGACCCAGTTAGCACACAAACACTCTATGAACCTACTAAAAAAAATGCTTTCGATACTTGTGTGCTGAGTGGGTCCCTCTTGCCTTGTGATTATTACCAAAACTACATGAGGAAAAATGTCATTAGGGTAATAACTACTCATATAGGTCATCTTGATATGACTTAAAAACACAAATAAAATCCAATAAAAATTAATAATCTAATTAAATTGTTCGTGGATACCATTAATTACTTAACACAAAAAACAATTATTCGAACTTAGTGACAATATTTTTTTCGAATTTTATCCATTGGCAAACTTGAACCAAACATTAATCCTCATCGAACATAAACTCAAACTAAACCCTAGTGACTTAAGTTTTCTTCAATCAAACATTGATTCAATATCGTGAATATATAGTTTATGGCTTTTGTAGTAAGCGTAGGCCTTCCTTTGGCTCTTAACATCAATCATGGTGGAAAGGATTTTTGAGGGCATCAAGGCATCTGCAAAGGTTTGTGTATTTTTTGAGCAGGATTTCGAACAACATTTTGAAGATAATGTGGACAAGTTTGGATTCCACGGTTCTGCATGAACCTCAAAGCAAATGTTTCCATTTGTCAACTCACTCAGGAAATTGATCATTGAAGATTATCAGAGGGTTTTCTATTCATTTTACGTGCATTCCGTAACTCCGGGCATGATCATCTGTTGCTATCCCTCCACCATAATTCATTACTTCTTGTTCCGGATTTTCTAGAGACAAAGGCGCATCATTATCAAGCCATGGGTTCTTACATCTGATTTACACCACAAACCCTGCATTTTCCCAAGTGTGTCCCTTGAGGAATCATGACAGGTAAAGAATGGGTGTCTTCAGATTTTGCAGATATCTCCTCTAAAGTGCAAGGAGATTTTGTGGGCCTTAGTCCGAATCACAATCTCAGTATCAATCTCGGTGAATTCCTGAAAGTTTCAAGAACTCAGACATTCAGGGTTTTTAATCCTCTGAAAATTTCAATTCTATTTGTTCAAAATTTGTTTTATTTGAGTCCCAATCACAATCTCAGTCTCAATCTTGGTAAATTCCTGAAAGTTTCAAGAATTCAGACATTCAGGGTTTTTATTTCTCTGAATATTTCAATTCTATTTGTTCAAACTTTGTTGTATTTTTTTGGTCAGCTATGGATGAAACATCTTTGGTTTAGACTTTAGAGGGTCAAATCCTCTCTGGCTTAAAAGGGTATGACACCGAAGATCCAATTTAGGGGCTTTGCTGCCAAATTTCAGATCTAGTAAAGGTAGGCGTTTCATGATAGACTGCATATCCAAAATCACGTAAAGGGATGGCCTTTTATTTCAGCTCCAGAACCATGTAAAGAATAAGGCCCTGAGTTGATATAAACAACGTCAGTTACATGAGGTGAGAACTCAAAAACTTGAGCAGTCCCAAGCCGCCAAATAGAAGGAATTAAGCACATCAAATATTCAGTTCCTAAGATGAAAACAAGCGATATAATATTCCACCCCAAAGCAAAAATCTGGAAAAAGAAGATACTGCATCTCAGCAATGCATCCAGGAACAGACCATCAAACACAGCTTTTGGGTGTAAGTAGTCCAAGAGATCAAACGCTCCTATTGTCTAATTGGCTGTCCAGCAAACTTTCAATGAGAAACAAGCATGCCCAGCCAAGGAACTTGACCTTCAGGTTCATGGCCTTCCAAAGCCCACCGATCCTTTGGATGCAAGCAATGATTTTGTGCATGAAACCTTGGACCTCAAGACATTAATCTAGACAAGGATTTGGTGAGTTCAAATGGAACTCTACTCACTCGGTTCTAATCTTCTGTGGAAATTATAAGAGCCTTGATGGCTAAAATAGTATTTGCACTTCCAACAAGATTTGATTCACAAAACCTCAATTGAAATAACTCCAAAAATATCATGCACATAAAGGATCTGGTAGGAAGGACAACAAATGCGTTATTATCTGCAATCGCCAAGGCAATGATTTCTTATCCCCTTCTCTTGGGTGTTGACAAACATGGCCAACCAAACGAAGGCATGCATTGGTCCTAGTAGGTAGTGGCTGGCCACTTGTTGGAATTGTAAAGGTTTGTTGAGCTCTTCCTAGGTGCCATTCAAGACAATGTCTCCTCATAGGATCCTACCTTTTTAGTTGCAACCCATGAGATTCGTGAACAAGCCCTCCCTCTTGTTATTGGTTACCATTGGGTCTCAATCTTCAAATATGAGACATGCAAATAAAGTGGAGTTTGTGGCCCAGCTGGTGTTTCTCGCCTCGTTCACAACTACCTGAAGTCTATGGTTTCATTGGTTGCTTTGGACGAGAAATCTAGCTTCTTTGAAACACCTTCATTGTAGTGTGTTATTTTCCTCGAATATCTTCATCTTTTGTTGATCTCATTGATGGTGACTTGTATCTTGATCTTTACATTGAGATTTCTAGATACTTCTCTTAAGGAGATGTCATTCTTCTGGGAAACATTAATGCTTGTAATGGGACCCACCATGCACCTTTCAATGCCCTGACTAAGGGTAATATTCCCTTTTTTTAGCTGCATCTACAGGACCTTAGGTTGTAAAGAGCCTCAATTAAAGGGTATAATATGGTTAAATATTATTGGAAATTTGGAAGCATTTTCTCCAATTGTGTGAGTAGAAAGGTGTCATGTTTCTTAATGATCTCGTTTTTTGCATTCTAGCAAGTTCACTTGCTTGTCCATTTTCGCACGCTGAAAACTATGTCACTAGAAGGTCTCTGACATAGCTTTAAAACTTGTAGGAAATTCACAGGACTCACAAGTCAGACAAGCTCAGCAAGTAACTTGCTAGCAACTCAGGTGGTAAAATGTCCCTTTTAGGGCAGAATTAGAACAATTTGAGTTTTCCAACAAACCCTAACATAAACACATGAAATTTGTGATTTTTCTATTCAAACCCTAAACAAATAAAATTCAGAATTTCGTAGATGCCAATTTTAGGGCACAAATACAATATTTAATTCACCAAAATAATTGCCAAATACCCATACTTAGCATACTATTCTTCAGAGAATCTTGCTCTCTCAACTCCTCCAACCCATGGACGTTGTTGGTATACAGGAGTTTTTGATCTATTGGAGTCTGTGACAATCAAGATGGACCGACTTCCTCCATTTATGTACTCCTTGGATGCACCAGCTCATCTTATACCCACTAGACAGGAGTTGAACCGGATTATTAGGGATGATATTTACAAACAATTTATCCATACTACTTGGGTAAACCCTCCTGGGGGGTTACGCCCTAAGATGGCATTTTATGCAGAGCACTTATTGGAGCTGAGTGAAGGGCTTATCGTCCACCCACAATATACATTCCGCCACTAGATGCACTCTCTTTGCATCCCATTAGGATAGTTTTGAGTGGCGTCTCACAGGTTTAGGATTGAGACAGATCACCAAATAGATAGAGCATACAGGATTTCTCAGTTATGCAGCATCTAGGGGACGGGGTCCAAGGAGCACTTCATCTTTCGTTGTCCCATTTACTATGAGATCAAAGGGAGGTTTTACCGTCTATTTAGGACACATACTCTTTCTGACTTCTTCAGATATAAGGGCCAGAGATGTTTGGCTTTATATATACAGGAAGCTCTTAAGCTTCATGATCATTTTATTCAGAGACCCACTAGACTAGTTTCCACTCAGCAGATTAACTCCTTTTTCATGGTGCTACCTTCGAGGAGAGGCACTAAGCAACAAATTGACATCAGTACAACCCCACTTTCCAGATCAGTGAGGCCCAAAGACACTATTCATAGTTCCTCGAGTTCTCATCAGCATATTCACTTCAGAACCGACATCAAGGGGCAGACTAGATTCACCAGACCTTCACAGAGGACTTTTCCTTCTAGGTAGAGAATTGGAGGACAGACCAGGCATCATACCTCCCCTTCTTCGGGTCAAACTTCTACTCGAAGCTTCTTCTCGTAGGCCTTGGATGCTAGGAGAGTTGGATTGAACTCTTGATGGATACCCTCCTAGTTCTTCTTTCTTTTTGATCATCCTCATGCTCCCGATGTTTATAGATTCTTGAAGATTGCTCATTTCTTTTGCTCCCTTCTTTAGACCTGAGCGTGGTTGGGTCCTTTGGTGTTTTGGCTCTAAGCGTGGTCACTCTTTGCCATGTTTTATACTATTTCTTTCAGCATTGTTTTTCTTGTTTTCAGAGACCCTTTTTGGTTTCCCACTTTTTCCTGACACATTTCTGTAATCTGCAGTCCCTTTGACCTACTTTTGTGGTCATTAGCTGGACATTAATATATTTATCTTATCTATAAACATCACTGCTGAATATAGTACCTTCAAATCTCATTTTTCTAAATTAAATATGACTGAAAATTACAATAAAATACCAGCAAAAATTGTGACTGATCAAATTCCACAAACCCTCATCAAATTTGTCCCAACAGCAAATTTAATTCTTCCAATAGATTCGCTGCCCTAGGGAAGGTCTCCAAGGGGTTCGCTACCCTCACGAAGGCCTGCTAGTTGGTTTGTTTCCCTAGAAAAGGGCCTCCAATAGTTGCATCCCACTCACAAACCATTCCAATTGTTGTGCTTCCCACAAAAGCAACCCGAGAAGTCTGAAACTGCCAATTTCTGATCAATATAACCCTTGAAATAAAGTTACCCCACTAAAGATTAAGGGTTTTTGTCCTTATTTAAGTCTTCCAATGAAGGGTTGTGTCTCCAATGAATGCAAGCCAACCAAAATGTGCTCAAACTTATGATTTCAATTGATAAAAATGACATGATACTTCAAAATGAACCTCCTTCCCCTTTTTATATCATTTCCCTCTAAAAGCCCCTCCAAAAGGGGTGCGTTCTACTTTGGAGGGGATATTTAAATATTTAAAAAAGTACATGTCATATGATTTCACTTAATAGCTAAACTAGTCCATGATCAAAAAGCCCCCTTCTCAAGTCAAAATTAGAAAAGATTTACCAAAAAATACCTTTTTACAACTTGAAAAGGAGAACCAAAGTTTCCCTTTTGATTTTTCCTTCCCTCAGCGTATGGGAAACAACAAAGAAATAGGCTAAGGGTCTTCAACCGCTCATATTTGAGAAGGGGACATGACAGTCCTCCCCTCTCACAATTGCTTGTCCTCAAGCAATTGCAAGTTTGAAAGTTACAAAATGGTTACCCCTTTCCAAGTACCATCTTCAAGAGGCAAATCCTTCCCACGAACCAAGTATTCTATGATGCTTCGGTTCCTAAGCTTCCTTTGTCAAAACTCTATGATAAAATTTGGAACCAAAATCAACTTGTCTTCATCATCAAGTGGCGGCAAATCAATCAAAGGAGTAATGTGTTGCCCAAGTGCCTTTTTGAGGTATGAAATATGAAATACATTGTGAATCCGACTACCTTTAGATAACTCTAGCTCATAAGCAACTTCTCCAACACTCCTGATAACTTTGGAAGAACCATAAAAACGGGGTTTAAGCTTTGTTGCTCCACTTTGCTTGATGAAAGACTGTCTATATGGCCGCAATCTTAGAAATGCCATGTCACCTGCCTTAAAAGTTCTCTTTATCCAATGCTGGTCCATATACAATTTTTGCTAGTTTTGAGCATGCTGAAGATTCCTTTTGAGCTGCTCTGAAATTTCAAGGCTTTGTTGTACCAAATCCACAGGCCTGACATTCTACTATCGGTTACAATCAGGGCTATAAAAAAGAATGCATCATACTCATACAAGGCCTTGAATGGTGACATACCAATTGACATGTATAATGTATTGTAGCAATACTCAACAATGTACAACCACTTATTCCACATTGATTGCTGCCCTGAAACGTTGTTTCAAAGGAATCCTTCCACCCATTTGTTCACTATTTCAGTTTGCCATCGATTTGTGGGTGGTAGCTAGTACTAAGAGACAACTCCATGCCCACCAAACGGAAGAGTTCATGCCAAAAGAGACTCACGAACTTGCTGTCCCTATCACTTACAATGTTTCTAGGCAGCCCATAGCGTTTAAATACTTCTTTAAAAAAATATCAGCCACTATGGGAGCTTTATACTTGGCTAGAAGTGCGAAAAAATGTGTATATTTAGTGAGTCTATCCACGACTACGAACATAGTATTCTTACCTTGTGCCATGGACAGCGCCTTGATGAAATCCATTGATATACTTTCTCATTTTTGCGTGGGAACCAATAGGGGCTGCAAAAGACCAACTGTAACAGTGTGTTCACCCTTGTTTTGTTGGCCAAGGCACTCCCGGATGTATTGAAGAATTTTCCCTTTAAGGCCCTTCCAAAAGAACCTCTCCCTCACTTCATTGTACGTTTTGAAATACCCCAAATGACCAGCCAAGGGAGTATCATGTACAACCTTCATTATTTGTTGTTTCAACTTGGATTTAGGGGTTAAAAGGACCATATTTTTGTATAAAATCAGACCATCAACCACCTTATACCTTTCATCATAAGCTTTACCTTCCATTACAACAATAGTAAATTCATCTTTTGCATACTCAACTATGATTACAGCCCTCCAATCTACTGTAATTTCACTCATAGAACATAAGACGGGCTTCCTAAACAATGCATCAGCAACTACATTGTTTTTCCCCTTGACATATTCAATATCAAAATCATAAGATTGCAATTTACTCCCCCATTTTTGTTGCATATCACTCAAATCAGTTTGGTTGAGGAAATACTTCAAGCTATTGTGGTCTGTTTTCACCACAAATCAAATATTCTCTGAATTCGACCAAAGCGTGCATGATGGCCAGCATTTCTTTGTCACAGATGGAGAGTCTACGCTTCAATTCCTTGAGTTTTCTACTTTCAAAAGCAATAGGATGTCATTTTTGCATTACGACAACCCCTATACCTTCCCCCGAAGCATCACATTCCAAGACAAATGGAATGGTGAAATCTGAAACCGCAAGTACTAGGCAAGTACTCATCACCTCATTGAGCTTTTCGAAGGCCTCCATGGTTGTTTTTTACCAGCTAAAAGCTCATTTCTTTGTCAAATCCATTAGTGGGGGAGCAAGCTGTGAAAACCCCTTCACAAACCGCCTATAGTAGCTGCATAAACCAAGAAATCCCCTCAAATGTGTCATAGTAGTTGGGGGTGGCCAATCCATAATGGCTTGTATATTTTGTTGGTCCACATGGACCCCTTTGGCATTGATTGTGTGTCCCAAATATAAAATTTAAAAAAATCCAAACTCACATTTGGATGCCTTGGCGAAGAGTGTTTGTTGTTCCAAAACTCCCAACACTATGTCCAAGCGTTGTAGATGTTCCTCCCATGTTTTACTATAGACAAGAATATCATTAAAGAAAACCAATACAAATTTTCTCAAATAATGCCTAAAAACATGATTCATGCATGATTGAAAACTGGTTGGTGCATTGATTAATCCAAAGGGCATTACCAAAAACTCATAGTGTCCAAAGTGATATCTAAAAGCGGTTTTTTGCACATCCTCCTCCCTTACTTGGATTTGATGGTACTAGGTCTTCAAATCAATCTTGGAGAAGTAAATTGACCCATGAAGCTCATCAATCAACTCATCAATTCTAGGTATAAGATACCTATTCTTGATGATTTTCTTGTTCAATAGGCAATAGTCTATGCACATCCTCATTGTCCCATCCTTCTTCTTAACAAGCACAACCGAAGAAGCAAAAGGGCCAGAACTAGCCGGAACTAGGCCTTATGTGACCCAACTCCAAAAGCTCTTTGATAGCTTTTTCAATTTCTTCCTTGTAGGCCCTTGGATGGTGGTAAGGTGTAGTTAATACCGCTCTGGTGCATGATTCCAATTCAATGATGTGTTCAAAATCCTTATCCGGGGGTAGCCAATGAGGGATACCGTAATGTCCCTGTTTTTAGCATAATTTGTTTTAGATCCTTAGCTTGGTTTTGTTCCCACAAGACTAAGAGAAAGAAAGAGAAGGGAACCATGTGAGGCTATTCAAAGAGCAAAAAGGTGAAAAGTACTTAGGCATTTTAATTTTCAGTTAAGTTATGCGAAAAGTGTTTTTTATGTAATTTTCACTTAAGTTGAGACCTTTTGAGGGTCATGTGCACTTAAGTCCTAAAAGTGCTTTTATAAAGAAGCTTGTAATATATCTTTTTTCTAAAAGGACAAGGTAAACTCTCCCTCTTTATTTAGGCACCACATTTGGAGGAGGAATATAAAAAGAAAGGGAAGGCTCATTTGAAAAGGTTACATTTTTTTATATTGAAATTCTTGTGTAAGTATGTCAAGCTTGAACAAGTGACTTGAGGATGAAAACCTTCAAGTGCATAAAGAGTTTGGGAACGAAAATCTCCATTCTTCTACTAAGTCAGCTCTATTCAAGGGCTGTAATTGCACCATAATTTTACATAATTGTATGCAAGTGGATCTACAAAGGTGTCTTTGGACACCACCTTCAACAAAGAATTAGTATAATCCTTCAGAGAGTTAGAAACATTCATAATGCAAATCAAGGAGGTGGGCAATCTAGGTGGAGGAGCTTGAGACAAGTTTGGAGGCCATCCCAAGGTTGGCGACGTCTTTTGAGAGGGTGGCAACCACTCTCAAGAGATCAAATTGGTCTTTGAAACCCTCTTCTAGGGTTAAGGTAATTTTCATTATTTATTACAGCCATTAGTGATTTGTTTTAGGTCAATTTGCATCTGTAGGTCAATCTAGACACTAAAAATATTCTAGAATTTATTATAATATTTTTGGCACTTGGGCGACTTGCTTGGAGAGATCCAAGAGGTGAATTGAGGAGCAAATTTCAAGAAATAATATTCAAAATTATTTCCCCTATTTCTCTAATGTGTGGTGACCCACTTGTGGAGGTTTTTGTGATGTTTGGTGAGTGAAAAATGCAACTGTACATTCCAGTCAAAATCAAATTATTGGCAGGGGTATTTTCAGCTTCTTCACCAATTTATTTGGTCCAAAAAGGTACACTGTTTTTCCAAATAATTCTCAGCTATTTGTAGAGTTATTTTGGATGTGTTTTGCTTGGATATTTTACAATTTTTCCACCTAGGGCTAACTGGTTTGTGAAGCAAAATTTCAATTGTTTGGCAATTATTGAAGGGTTTATTAGGAAAACCCCAACTAGGTCTAATTTGTCCCATTTGGGGACATTAAAGATACTTCAACACATTTGCATGCCTATCAAGGATGGACTGAATATCCTTGTGCTTATGCTAATGACCCAAATCAAAATTTGTAGCACTTACAAAACATTTGGCTATCCAAGCAATTTGCTCTCTATGAAAGGCTCTTACCATCCTCTTTGAAGTTACCATCATGGGTGCCCCATTGCTCAAACCGTGTAGTACTACTTCCTTACCAGCTACCCTGAATTTTAGTTCCATTGTTTGATAATTTTGGGTGAAACCTCCAAGTGACTGCAGCTATTGTACTTCAAGAACTAAATCAATTTCTCCTATGTCAACTACATATAAATCATCTTCAATTTTATGCTTACCCAATGTGATGTTCAACCTTGGAATCTTCTTGGTGCAAGGGATGGTGAAGCCATCCGCCACAATCACATTAAAGCCTCTAAAAGCAATTGTTTGTAGCCCACATCTTTCTGCCAATCCCTCATCAATAAAGTTGTGGGTGGCTCCACTATCAACGAACACAGTGACCTTACCTTGCAAGCATAGTTATCAAGTTCGGAAATCCGGATCCGTTCGAGAGGGCAAAAAAATCCAAAATCTAGAATTCTTGAAAAAAATTGAAAAAAAATCTAATCTGGAATATATACCGATATATATGTGGGCATAAATTTATAAATTTGCAAAACTGACAAATACAATGAAAAACATTAATAAAATAATATAAAATGTTAATTATATCTCATATTTATGGTTTTTGGGTTTTTTGCACAGAAAACCTTAAAAATTAAAATATATATATATATATATATATATATATATATATATATATTTGAAAAAAATAGGGCCAACCCGAACAAACTTATCCGGGCCGGCCAAAAAATCCAGATTTAGCCTAGATCCGGTTGGCTTTGGTAACTGTGCTTGCAAGACCCCTCACTCTAAAGGGGTGGTATGTAGGAGCCCTTGATAAGGTGGCAAAAGTGCCATCCAAGTTATCCTCTTCTCTCTTTTCCACTTGTTCCTCCCCATAGGTGGTTATCACTATCTCTTCCTCTTCTTCTTCTTCATTCGAAATCACTTCTATGTAGTGAACTTGCCCTTTTCGAAGGCAACGATGCCCCAATGTCTAAGGATTCTTGCATGAAAAACACAGTTTTTTCTTCTTAATTCATTTCTTGACTTTCCCCTATCATTGTTCATCTTTGGCAGCTCCTTTTGTTGTCCAAACCCTTGTTGATAAGGCTTCCTTTGCTGTCCAAAGGAAACTGATTTTGGCTGCTCCGAAATTGCCGTCCTAGGCTGCCCAAAAGTGTTGACCTTCATTGTCCAAAAGGCCCAAAAATATTAGTTTTTGCGGTCCAAAAGGCAGAATTTTGCCCCTAGGCGCTGTAGATTCCAAATCAAGAGCCTTTTGAATAGCCTACTGAAGAGTGAAAGGGCTGAAAGCCTTGACTAAACCCTTGAGTGGGTCAGTCAAGCCCTCCATGAACAGAACCACAAGTCTTTTTTCTAACACGTCCGTCAGCATGACTAAAACCCTCTGAAAATCAGCCACATACTACTCCACAGAAGTCTTTTGTTTCAGCTGAACCAATTCTCTAAAATGAAGATCCGGATCAGCCCTATCAAATCTTTCAATTATTCTTCTACTGAATTCCTCATAAGTGTTTATGAGGCAATGCCCTTGTGTTATCAAACCGTGGTACCACCACTCATAGGCAGCTCCCTCCAAATACAAAGTAGCGAATTTTATGGCCTCATCCTCTATCACAGACCGAAGTGTAAGGTAGGTGTCTGAAATATCCTTTTTTGGGCTGAAATTAAATCAAAGGGGTTTACCAACAAACCCTAACAACAAATATTGCAATTTCTTATTTTCTACGAAACCCTAAGCAAGGAAAAATTTAGATTCTACAAGTGCCAATTTAGGGAACCAAAATTAATATTTTATTATTCAAACACTTGCCAAAATTCAGATAAAATACAGCCATGCAAATATCAAATCTGAATTTTTGAGCCCAATAGATAACTAGAAAACGTAATAAAAATTATCATAAAATCGCAGAATAAATTTGCAATGCTCCAACTGGATTTTTGGGTACAAACAAATAGCCCCACAAAATGCCAAAATAGACCCCCAAAGGAGGTCGCCCAGCTTCCAAACGCTGGTTGCAGCCATTGGGTACCCCACGCAGCCCTAGCAATCAGTTTGCAGCCTCAACAATGACCATTTGCAGGCCTCCAAACAACTTGTTGCCATTGATGTAACTTTCAAACCCTAGTCGCCACCCTCTGTGATGTTATTCCTTGTTGCCACTACCCAGAAATGATGAATATTCTACCCTAAATAGATAGAAATGCTACCAAATTAGATCTAATGAAGCTCAATGCAAAACCTGAATGAGGATGCCCTAGTTGAATGTGGATGCCCTGGTTGAATGTAAGGGTTTCCGTTTTTACTCCAACTTACAATGAAGGATTTCACCCTCAATAACTAAGTTAAGCATTTTTGTACTTAAGCTTACAAATTCATTTATCAAAAATAGCACGAACCTCTCCACAAGATTCACCCTTTACCTTTATAGCCTTTCCCCAAAGGGGTGCATCCAAAACAGAAGGAAATTTATTCAAATATTAAAAGGACCTTTTCTTATAAGCTTTTACTTAATCACTTGAGTGCCCATGACCCTCAAATGTCCCCTTCTTATGTGAAAATCATAAAGTACATTTTTCAAAATATAAAAAGAACATCTCTTATAATCCACTTCAGTGGATTAGGCGCCCATGACCCTCAAAGGGTTCCAACTTAAGTGAATTTTATAACAATAAAGTGTTTTTTCACAAATGTTCTTACAAACCCAAATGTTTCTCTTCTTTTTTCTTTTTTTCCTTAGCCCTTGAGAAACCAACAAGGCTAAGAGTCTTCAATAGTGTCATGATCCAAAGGTGGGCATGACAGCGTCTACCTTTTGTACCCATGCCCTAGCTGAACTTTTGGTAGATCCATCAAAAGTGGAAAGTGTGAGCCTTCCCAAAGCAGAAGGTCTCCTTGGTTGTTCCTTGGTTTATGATCACCCATCGAACCATCCTTGCTTTTCCTCAATGCCACGAAATCAACAAGGCTCATTTCCCCTTTGATTTCAGGAGGAAAAGTCATATACTCCTCACAACTTGCAGCCACATCATTCCGTATAGAAGGCTGCTCCTCCCTCTCTGGAATGACAAATCAAATCTACGAAAGAAGTTGGGCTGGTTAGGCCTTTGTGTAGATCCAATCGTCACCCTTGGTGGAGGGAGAGATTTGTTGTATGTACCTAAAGCACTGCCATCACCAATGGGTGGCCTATGTCCATTCATATGCTTCATGGTTTGGATGAACTCATCCATCATCTCCGTCAACCGCTCTTGAGTTCGAGAAAACTTTTCAAACCTAGCTTTGTTCGGGTCATCCATGTCACTATGCCTTGGCTATTCCAAGTCTTGCTTTGGTTGTTCTTGATCTTCTACCTGATTTTCTAGACCCTTTTGCTTTTCCCTTTCGTGGTACCTCACTTCCCTATCACTATTTGGCATGAAGCCACTCAAACCCCCACAACTAACCAATAATTTTCCTCTGATACCACTGTAATGTCCCTTTTAGGGCAGAGATAAAACAATCTGGGTTTTTCCAACAAACCCTAACACAAACATGCAATTTTTTATTTTTTTTTTCAAACCTTAAGCAAATAAAATTCAGAATTCTGTAGATGTCAATTTGAGGGCACAAATAATATTTCATTCACCAAAATAATTGCCAAAAATTATAAACATCACAGCTGAATAAAGTAACTTCAGCTCTCATTTTTCTAAATTAAATATATGACTGAAAATTACAATAAAATACCAGCTGAAATTATGAATGATCAAATTCCACAAACCCTCATCAAATTTGTCCCAACAACAAATTTAATTCTTCCAATCGATGCGCTGCCCTGGGAAAGGTCTCCAAGGGGTTCGCTACCCTCATGAAGGCCTAGTAGGTGGTTTGCTGCCCTAGAAAAAGGCCTCCAACAGTTGCGTTGTTGGAAATATTGTCATTGATGTCAAAGGTCTAGCATTATTGGTGATAAAGGCCCCATTGCATTTAATGATGTTTGTAATAGATATATCTTGGCTAATGTGTATTAATATTTATTTAATATTAACGAATATATTTTCAGTTGCATATAAGACAAAAGAAGAGCCCATGGAGAAGTCAAAGAGTCACGGAGTAAAGACAAAAGAAGAATGGGATGCATTTTCCCATGAAGAGTCATCTTGGAGAATTCCAAGAGTCACCAAGTGAAGACAAAAGAGGAAGGGCGCAATTTCTCATGAAAGGACACTTTGAAGAATACGAAAAGTCACCAAGGTAAAGACAAAAGAAGGAAGGACGTTTTTGCTCATGAAGGGTCACCACATGACTTTTCAAAGGCAAAGATATGAAGAGTCATACAAGTTTGACGCCATTTTCCATGAGGATTGAAGGGTCACAAAAGGGGAAGGCCAAAGGTCATTTGGAAAGCTATAAATAAAGGTTTGAAAAGCCATTTGTAAAAGAGGATAATAGAGGTTGATTTGATATTGTAATATCTAGCTTAGAAAAGCATTGTGAGAGATGAATATGATTTGTATTTTTTATATCTAGCTTAGAAGAGCAAAGGCGAGAGAGGAAAGAGATATTGTAATGAACTATCATTTGTTGAGATAGCAACATTGAGAGATAGTTGTGTGGTATACACAAAGGGGTTGGTGCTCCTATGGGTTGGTGCTCACGAATTGTTGCTGTGTTGGTGCCCTACAAAGGGGTTGGTGCTCCTGTGGGTTGGTGCTCACAAATTGTTGCTGTGTTGGTGCTCAGCAAAGGGGTTGGTGCTCCTGTGGGTTGGTGCTCACGAATTGTTGTTCTGTTGGTGCTCAGCAAAGGGGTTGGTGCTCCTGTGGGTTGGTGCTCACGAATAGTTGTGTTGGTGCTCAGCAAAAGGGTTGGTGCTCCTGTGGGTTGGTGCTCATGAATAGTTGTGTTGGTGCTCAACAAAGGGGTTGGTGCTCTTGCAAGTTGATGCTTGCGAATATTGTTTGAGTTGGTGCTCATTCATATACTTGAGATTGTTCTCCGTGGTTTTTCCCACATTGGATTTCCACGTTATATCTGGTGTCTCTCTCTATCTTGTGTGGTGTTTATTGTTTTAGTTTTATTGCATATCTTGAATGTTTGGTTAAGTGGAATTTGATTAAGGGAAAGTTTTATAGATATATGATATACTGATTCACCCCCCCTCTCAGTATATCCCGTGCTTAACATGCGTCCCACTCACAAACCCTTCCAATTGTTGTGCTTCCCACAAAAGATACCCTAGAACTCTAAAACTGCTAATTTTTGCTCAATATAACCCTTGAAATAGAGTTACCCCATTGACGATCAAGGGTTTTCGTCCTTCTTTCAGTCTTCTAATGAAAGGTTTCGTCTCTAATGAATGCAAGTCAAGCAAAACATGCTCAAACTTATGATTTCAATTGATGAAAATGACATGATCCTTCAAAATGAACCTCCTTCCCCTGTTGATATCATTTCTCTCTAAAAGCCCCTCTGAAAGGGGTGCGTTCTACTTGGAGGGAATATTTGAATATTTAAAAAAGTAAATGCCATATAATTTCACTTAAGGGCTAAACTAGCACATGATCAAAAAGACCCCTTATCAAGTCAAATTAGAAAAAATTTACCAAAAAATACATTTTTACAACTTGAAAAAGAGAACCAAAGTTTCACTTTTGATTTTTCCTTCCCTTAACCTATGGCAAACATCAAGGAAATAGGCTAAGGGTCTTCAACCGCTCATATTTGAGAAGGGGACATGACAGTTGGCAAGTACTTGACGAGTCTGGGGAGTACTTGTCAATTAAGGCACTTAAAATGGAGTGGTAGAGAGGCGGAATCATACCTTTTTGGAGATGGCGATGTGTATGCTAAATAACAAGTTGTTCCTAATAAATTTTGGGCGGAAATAGTACACACATCATTGTATCTGAGCAATCGGTCTCCAACAAAGGTGATACACAAGAAAACTCTAGAAGAAGCATGGTCCCGAAAAAAACCCAAAGTTAACTCAAAGTTTATGGTTCAATTGTGTATACAAGGGTTCCTAATTACAAAAAACCAAGGTAGATATAAAAATCAAGAAGCTAATGTTCATAGGGTATAATGACCACCATAAAGCATATCGGTTAGTTGATTTGCAAACTATCAAAGGATGCTTTAGTCGGGATGTCGTAGTTCATGAGAATGCAGGGTCGTTCGTCATAAAGATTGAGAAGCGATCATTTGATGCATAGAGGGTTAGGAGGTCCAATGATGGACAACCTTGGCCCTATAGCCCTCACCCAACTCTCTCAACAATGGACACATATTTAACGCCACACAATCAGAATTGAGACCAAAATTTACTATCTACATATGACAATGTTACAAAGATTACACACACACACTTTGCTTGTCTATTAAATACAAATATGAAAAAGATTCATCTTAGTTTAGCATCTCAATGGACTTCTCACATTCATTGTTCTCTCCCTTCTCTTCTCAGAGAGCTAACCCCTCCAAGAATCTCTCTCTTCACCCTTGAATTTACTCCCAAGTGGAAGATAAATACACCACCACAAATAAAATTGTTTTGTCAACTATTTTAACAAAAAGAGTTGCATCTTCAAACTCAAAACATTTGAAATTCAAGTTCATGCGGTGCTCAACTAGTTTGTTGTACCATGTTTGAGGGGCTTGTTTCAAATCATATAGCGATTTTTCTAATTTGCACACCTTGTGCTATTGGTCGTTTATTGCAAAAGCTTAGATTTGTGTCATGTACACAGTTTCCCCTTGAGGTCACCATTCAGGAATGCAGTTTTGACATCTCTTTGGTGAACTTCCCATCCGTTGTGTGCTACCAGAGCTAACATGGTTCGAATGGTAGTCCATTTTGTTCATGGTGCAAAGGTTTCATTGTAGTCAATTCCGAATAGTAGTCCATTTTGTTCATGGTGCAAAGGTTTCATTGTAGTCAATTCCTTCTTTTTGAGCATATCCCTTTGCGACAAGCCTTGCTTTGTGATTGTCAAGTGAACCATCAATCTTGTATTTGTTGGAGTAGACCCACTTGCAGCCATTAGAATTGCAACCATATGGAGGATCAACCAATTTTCAAGTCTCATTTTTTACCAATGCACTGTACTCATCTTTCATTGCTTTTCTTCAAGATTCAAGCTTCTCAGCTTGTTTGAAAGATTTTGGTTCTGAATCAAACACAACATTGAGTTCTTTTGGAGAATCATTCAAGTTGAGTTTTTCAATCTTATCCCGAATTTCTTCAAGGAACTTGTCTGATTGTGATGTAGTTGCATGTGTACTTCTAGTGCCTATTTTTCCAACTTCATCAGGTTTCACATCTTTCAATGTTCGAGTGGCCCACTTAGGCATCTATTCGTGTTGTAAGTGATTCAAGTTCACCCTCTGAGGTTCATTCACTCTCTGTCCTCTGTTCCTGTGGCCCCTATTCATTGTCTGATGAAGTTTCACTCTCTCCTTCAGGAATAGTTTCAATCTCATGTATAGGAGACAATAAAGAATCAATTGATTCCCAATTGTATGTCCCTCACTCATTGTTTGGAATGTCCAAATCAATTTCCAAGTAGACATCAAACTTTGAATATTTCTCAAGTCAACTCAATTGTCGATCAATGCTTGCTTTGTCTTTTGTAGTTTCACAAAAGACAACTTTTGTTGCGATGAGAAACAACTTCTCTTTCTCATCATATAGCCTGTATGCCTTGGAGAATTCATAATATCCCAAATGGATGCATTTGTGACTCCTTTGATCCAACTTATTCCTCTTCTTTTTTGAAATCAATGCGTAGAAAGTGGATCCAAAAATCCGAAATTGTCACACTGAAGGAAGATGACCACACCACATCACATAAGGAGTCTTGAATTCAAGAGTTGTTGACGGTGATCTATTGCAGAGGTATACTGTTTTAGCTGCTTCGGCCCAAAAGCACAAATTTACCCCTTTGAAGAACAACATAGCAATTACCATATTCATCACAATTTTGTTCATTCTTTCTACAACTCTATTTTGTTGCAGAGTGTGAAGCACTGTGAGATGATGTTTGATCACATTTTGCTCGAGATAGGATTCAAACTTCTTTGAAGTGTATTCACCACCATTAACTGTCCTGAGTGTTTTGATCCGGGTTTGAGCTTTGTTTTTTATCATGATTCAAAACTTTTGAAAAGTCTCGAAGGATTCTGATTTCTTCTTCAAAAAGTATGTCCAAGTCATTCTGCTATAGCGATCAATGAACAACATGAAGAACTTATGACCACCAACTGAGAGAATTGGAAGACAACACAAGTCTGAGTGAACCAATTGCAACTTTATGTTTGCTTTCCACTATGACTTGGGGAACAATTCTCTTGTGTGTTTGGCCAAAATGCAGGCTTCACACTTTTCATTTGACTTTGCTAGTAAGGTGGGCATTCTAGCAACGCCATTCTTTTGCAATACACGAATGTTGTTATAGTGAGCATGCCCAAATCTAGCATGCCACAACATATTTGGAGACATTTTGTCTTCAACAAGATGAGCATAATTCCTTGAATTTGATGGCTCGCCCCTTAGTTTGAGCAATTTTCCTTCCTCATATCCAATCAATACGACTGCATTGTCACATTTTCTTTTGATAATGACATCGCCATTATCCAACATGATGGAATGGCCTTGTTGTCTAATGAGCACTAGGGACAACAAGTTTCATTTCAATTGAAGAAGGTAGAGAACATTTTGGAGTTTGAAATCTGGAAGCCCTGGACAATTGAGTCATATTGTACTTCCTTGTGATTCCAGACTTGATCTATCTGCGAGGTATACTGAACTACAACTTTCTTCACTGAACTCCTCAAAGAAGTTTTTTAGGAAAGTCATATGTAGAGTGGCACCAATATCAAAAACCCAAGCATCAAACCATGACGAACTGATTGAGACAGTGTTTGCTTCATCATATGTATTGGAAAACACACATTCACTGGTGAATTGAGCAGAGTTTGACTCTTTTGTTTTCTTTTATTTTTCCTCTTTCTTCTTACTGTATGCTTCAATTTTTTCCCATGGAGTTTTGCATTCGTGAGTCTCATGGCTTCTTTTTCTGTCACACCGTTCGCAGTAGAGGTTTTGTTTATCATTCTGTTTTTTATTTTGACCACCTTGATTTTCATTTTTGTTGTCATTTCCCTTGTACTTATTATTGCCTTCATTTTTGAAAGACATGGCCTTGTTAGATGTTTTGAAAGAATTTAATTTGGCATAGCACACTTTCTTCTGTTGTGGACTCCGACTTTTTTCCAAAGGTCTTTTCTCTTTCTGTCATCTTATCAACCAACTGATCAATTCTGAGTCTTCAATTGATTACTTGTAGAGACTCCAAGTATGTTGAATAGTTGGGAAGAAAAAATTTTATGAATGCGATCATATAGATGTTGATTTTGACATTCATGGCATCTACATCATCCTTGATTGCACGTATTTTTGAAACCAATCTCATCACATTACCATCTTTCAACTTGAGGTTAAACAATTTCAACTATAACTAAATGAATTCCATCTCTGAATGAGAATCATATAACTCCTTCAATTTGTGAAATGCTTCTCATGGAGTATTGCACCCCTAAATATGATGAAACACGTCTACGTTGACTGAGGCCCTCATCAAGGCCAATGCTTTCTAGTTTTTCTACTTCCATGTTTGAATATCCTTTGCATTCCCTATTGGCTCAACTAGTTGTTTCTCCCTGTCGTAAATATCGAACCATAGATTATTGAATATGAATGTGTTCTCCACTTGCAGAGACCATTCGAGCCAATTGTCTTTACCAGTCAATGTTGTGCCAACAATTGATTTGATTGAATGCATTTTTGAGTTTTCAGTTTTGACTTTGAGTTTTGTTAACTCCAAATTGATTCCTTATCACTCCAAATAGTCCCCTTTTCTATATACCACCAGACCCATATACCAACCTTTCTATATGCTTGCCCTACCTATATACCCGTTGGTACATGCAAGAAGCTAGCCCTTTCTATATACTCGACAATACGTGAAAAAGGCTTTAAGTACATAAGAGCTTAGTGGCACGTGGTACCTAAGTGGCACATGAAAAGGATTAGCCTTGTCATTAACTCAATCTTAACAAGAAAACCTCACACTTGATATACTCGGTTTTTCTTGATTTCTAGATTTACATTTTTCGATTGAAATGAATGGGTAAAAGAGTAACTTTCCTTATTTCTCCTTGAATTGCAAAATTTGATTGTTTTTTCCCTAATTTGCTTCAAGTAGAATTCTCAAATGAAAATTAAATGCTTTCAAATCTAAATGCTTTTCAAATTTTGAAAAAGAGCACTTAAAAGAAAATTGAAATTTTGCTTTTTAATGGAAAAAACTTAAAATGTGTACCTCGCTCCGATAGAAAAATACGTCCTCTTTGAAGTAGCTTAACTCTCACGTGGTTGTTTTGCAAATTTGAATGTTAATAAAGAATGTCATGCTGCTGGAATTGCCACCTTGATCTACTGAAGTTACCCTCCGGAACAACACAGAGAATGCTCCAAATTTGGTGTCACACTAGGATGCAGTACCTCCAATGTCAAGCAAAATATATAAACACAGCAGGAAATGAGAGGAAATACAGTCAACAACTGTCAAAATAGAAATTAATACACTTCATGAGAGAAACGTCGCCCAAGGAGATTAAAAATTCAGTCCAAACAAGTTCAAAAGAAGACTCCCATGCTGCCACACAAACCTCATAATAGTTGAAACGCGATTATATAGTTGTAATGCCTCCAATATACGTCTCAACAGTCAAAATGGCTCCCACACATTCCAAACAAGAGGAATGTAGTCAAAACTGACAAAAGACTATCAAAATCATACAAATTACCTTGCAACATGACGACTTCAGGACTTATTGTGCCTTTTCAAGACTATCTCACTGCTACAATGGTTGAAACCCCTGCCAAGAGACACAAAATGCCTATAAACAGTGAATCCACAGCCTTTTAGCACCTGCCAACAACTTTAGATGATAAATCCAACTTCTTTTGCAGCAGAATAATAGGACGTACAACTATGGAAGTAGGAGAATGAAAAGAAAATTAAACAAATGAAATCCTGATTTGATACCACTGTCAGGCCAGATAATTTATTAACGGAATGACAATGAGCAATATTTGGTGCAAACCAGAATTGTCTTCATGATTCAAATTGAAATGGAGCAAAGCATTATAATAAATAAGCCAAAAAATGGTTGTTCATTTCACATTCCCAAATGACCCTTGCTATTCCTATGGGAATGGAAACCAACTTATTAGAATAAGACAAAAGCTACCTAATACACCTAGGATTAATAACAAATATGTACAATATTGTTCCAGAATTTAGATCCTTCTTTGACTCCTAGAGTGCCTCTTTGAACTTCAAAACATCTTAAAAATGCTCAGCAACTGACAATTCATCATTTTAGGTAGTTTCTTTCTATTAGCATTCACTACGCGCAAAATCATCACTTATGCAAAGAAGTGGTTGGGTAAATGCCGAAACCGCCCTAGTGGTTGCAAGACCACCCCTTAATGAATACCAAAAGTTTTGAAACTACCGCTTAAGCTTTAAAAATGTGTAATGTCCCCAAATTGGACAATTAGGCAAATTTGGGGTTTTACAACAAACCCTACCTAATTTAAGACCACTTCTTTCAAAGAATCTAAAAGTACAAATTCGGCCAATAACACACTTCGAAAATGAAGCAATGTTCAGACATGTCTTCCACCAAACCCTTAGGCATTGGGGCAAAAATCAAGTTTGGCATTTCTAACCCTCTGAATAATATGATTTGAGATTTATATTGCAGCCACTAATTTTAGAAGTCAGAATACCCATTCAAAAGTCGAAACTCAGAATTCTATAATTTATTATTGCAAAATTATCATGGAATTTCATAAATTCACAACTTCCTCAATACTTGAAATTTCCATGCAAGTGATAGCTCAAAATGATCACAAAATTAATAACTATTAAACAAAATTAGAATCAGAATTTTCCCATCATGGAAAGCCCACCAAAAGTTGTCTCGAAATTCCCAAAACCCTAGTTTACTACTAAAATAATATAATAAATTCAGAATATTGTCTAGGGCAAAAAATCACCCTAAACCATATGCAAATCAACTCTCAAACCATTCGCCAAGTTGTATTAAATTGCTAAAATACCTCTAACCCTAGATGAGGGTTCCGAAGACCAAATTTCTCACTTGTGAGCAGTTGCCACCCTCCCAAAGGGGGTCGCCACAACTTCGAAGACTTCAACTTCATTCTAGGGCTTCTCCACAGGGTTCGCCCACCTTTCTTTTACCTGCAATTGAAGATTTCTTCCAAAGGATAGTAGCAATTATTTAATGAAGGTAGCGTCAAAAGACACCTTTGTAGAATTTTCTGCCTATATGCACAATTATGACACAATTACAACCCTTGAATAGAGCTGCCTTAGTAGAGAATGGAGGTTTACGTCCCCAAACCCCTTGGTGCACTTGAAGGGGTTTGTCCTCAAGTCACTTGTTCAAGCTTGACATACTTGCACACAACTTTCAAAATCAAAATTGCATAACCTTCGAAAAAACATCTCACCAACCATGCCCCAAGTGTGGCGTTAGAATAGGAGGGAAACTCTTCTTTTTTTAAATATTAAAAGAACCATCTTATAATTTCACTTTAGGCCTTAAATGCCCATGACCCTTAAAAAGGCCCCAACTTAAGTGAAAATTAGATTATTATTACTTTATTTTAAGTATTTAAAAATACTTTTTATTTTAGTAATAATATTATTTTAATTTCAAAATGGGGACATTACTATTGACCAAATTTGACACCAAGTCAAATTTGGGTCAACCCCTACTATTTTAAACGTTTAGAGAAAGTTTCATATGTCCTATGGGGTCATCTATTGTCCTACATGTCTCACTTACCCTTTACTTAGTCCTTGCTGAAACCCATCCTACTTGTACTGGCTCAGTCAATCAAAGTCAACGTTAGTCAAACTTAGTCAAAGTGCCAAATTGTATTGAAAATGTCCTAAAATGATCTTTGAATTGTTTCAAGGTGTCTTCAAGTCACAAATTGGCCATTTGCTAGGTTTCATGTGGTAAAAGGGTCATTTGGCCACTTTTTTAGCAATTAATTGACTTGTATGGATGGTGGGAGTTACAAAATATGTCATCAAGGTGAATATCAACATGGATAAGGTCAAATCACGTCATAATCAGTTAGAGGACAGTTAGAAATCTGTTATGATCATAAAATGGCAGTTTTTTCTCAAAAATAAGAGTTTTTGGGCACTTGTACGGATTTCTCAAGTCCACCATCAGTTGAAAACGTGGTGGAGTAACTCTTCACT
Source organism: Torreya grandis (assembly GCA_037957365.1). Lineage (NCBI taxonomy): Eukaryota > Viridiplantae > Streptophyta > Pinopsida > Cupressales > Taxaceae > Torreya > Torreya grandis. The sequence continues at coordinate 589,268 of JARHVA010000436.1, forward strand.
TTCCCACAGGCTATTTCCACGTTTGGATTGCAAGGAGAATGCAAGAAAGTTCATCTACAACTTGTTTTCCTCCATTTTCACTTGGCAAGCTAAGGAAGGGCAAGTTCAAACACTCACTATGGAAGCTACAGGTGGAATTGGAAAGAGTGCTTCTGTTGGTGGATTGTACTATGAATGCAATTCATTTTCATAGCAAGAAGTTGAAATTTAGTGCCTCCTCCTTTATGAACAATCAGTTTGACTCCAGGCAGCTTTTTATGGAATTGCATTCAAGAGGGGTATAAGTTTGCATCTGTTTCTTGTTTTCAGGAATTCAAGGAGCTGTGTGAGTTTCATGAGATGTTTTCAGGTGGGAATACGGTCCTCTCCATGATGTTTCAATCATTTGACACTTCTCTTTCAATGCCCTTGAAGGAGGATTTCAAAATGTGCTTGATTCTCAAAGTTTGCATTCATGGGCATGTAACCTGAGTTTTGCAACGTAGAAAAAAGCCCCATGGGAGGTTTCAATGTGCTTGGGTCCATGTTTGAAATGTGCTTCCATTCAATGTCATTGTGAGAGATCAAATCAATTTACCATTCTCAAAGCTAATTTGTCCAATTTTCCTTGTTCACTGTCTTGGTAGCAAAGTGTGCTCACAGTCAAATTCTACAGGGGTTCAAGATGATGTACGGAGGTACAAATGATGGGATCCATGGTGGAATTTATGTTTGGAGATCCAACATTCCCCAAGAGCCATGGCTTTCATGTTATGAAACTAAGGATGCTACACAAGCAAAATTTTCCTTCAGAACAATGAGTCGACTGTATTTGGTCCCACAGTCCCTAAATCACCAAAACAGAATTCTTAGGTGTTTTTGAGGTTTTCATATTGTAAGACAATGGTCGTTTTGAAGGATCCTTATTTGTTCACCTGTAGCGCTATCCACAAACAAGGCCTCTGCCAATTTTGAGGAGCAGAGGGTGAGTGGAAGATGGATTTTGCAAGGCCTAAAAGTGGCTAAAAACTACTGAAAAAGGGCAGTGATGTCTACAGGAGGTTGATGGAAAAGTGACTTTGCAATTCTGATGGAAGTTTCTAACTATGCCATCAAGCTCAAACCATCCTAAATGATTCAAACAGCATCCATGAGCCAAAATGACAGTGACAAAGTGGAATTTGATGTTTTGAAACTTCCTAAGCCCTTCCCTGTCCGTACACAAGCCTGGGAAGGAGCATCTACAGCTGGGTTATGTGGACAGTGAGGCAAAGGTTGGAATTTAAGACCCTATTTTAAGCTTTCAAGGAGATATAAAGTGTTTTGAGATTCAAACAACTATAGGGAAGGTTAATACATCATCAACAGACTCCAAAATGAGCCATTGACACCTACAGCAGGCCTAGAGGGTCCATGAAACACAGTCAAACAGTGTTGGCAAGACAGTGAATGAGATGTGGGTTTTCCTTGCACTAAAAGAGGTTGTAGTGGTGAGATTTGTTTAAGAAAAATATAGAGTGACCCCAGAAACTCATGGAAAACCTAAACACAAAGTGAACAAGGGTGAAAAAGGTCAACACCACCTACAGGCAGGGGCTTTGAGACTGTCTCAGTCCAAATAAGCAGTGAGTTGGAGATTGTCTCCATTGATGCTAATGTCACCCAAGGTCAATTGGTGGGTGCAAGATCCTGTAGAGTGAAGATGGAGTTCTCAAATATGTGTTCAAGCATTGATTTTAAGACCAAGACAATCCATATCATTCCACCTAAATGCAGGTTGAAAGTGTCTCAGTCCTTAAGGAGCATGGTCCTAATCTTGAGAAGTAAAGGATGTATCAATGCAAAAGAGTGAGCTTGGATTAGCAAAATGGTGGAGTATCAACCTTTATGAGCTTGAGAACATCAAAATAGGTTTGTGTTGTGCTCTTAAAACCTAAAACTAAGCTAATAGAACCTACAGCCAAGCATAAATAGGGATTCCCTTTTCTAGGCAGTCATAGACCTAATTCATAATTTCAAAGGCATGAAGTGGTTGAAAGGGCAAATAGGCTAGAACATGGTTTGAGTAGGCTTTGAGAGGCATGAATGATCCTTCCATATCACAATCAAACTCAAGGCAATCCCTAAAGCATCCAAACACAGTCATACTCTGCCTACCTTCATCAGGCTGCCTGGTTCAAAGTCTGCCTAGGAATATGTGAAGTTTGGTGACCAAACCTTGGAGTTAAAGGCTAAAAATTGGTACAGAGTACCCTTGAGAGTTGAGAAACATCTCCCAATCATTGGTTTGGTGAAACAAACAAGGCAACATACCGCTGTTCTGTTTCAGAACAGGGGCAGTTTTCTCATGCAAAACCCAGACTGTTTGTGAGAAAATAGGTGGAATGGGTGACCAACACCAAAGGATGATTTTCATAGCTGGAACACACCAAGGGAGATATGAGAAGTCAACCTAGAAGGTCTGAGATTAAGCAGGGTACCCTACATAAGAAGGTTTGCAGTCATCAGGTTAAAGAAAGGAATAGGCATGATTCCAAAGAAGGGATCATTTCAAGTTCTAGCCATAGGCAACCATCCCAATGACTTGGGTCATCTTCACAAAGGTACATATGAAGTATTCAAACCATCACCTTGCAAATAAAAGCCCAAAATTGGTCAGTTGGATCCAAATCTCACTCAGGGGTGCCTAAATCACTCATTCCCAGCCCAAGAAGCAACTTCAAAAGCTCAGTACTGTACGGACAGGTTGCATGGAAACCTGAGCAAGTGAGAATAGTTAGAGGGGGTCCTTAGCTTGAAGTTTGTACCATTAGTTCAAATGTCCAATGTGCATCCTTTATGAACAATCCCTTAAGGGCTAATGCACTCCAAACCCTCCAATAAGCCTGATTTGAACCCGATGAGAAAGGGCAACAAAAGCACTCAAATGGATGTTTCAAGCTTGAAACTCATCAGGATGACCTTGAGAACTCTCCTGAGATCCACCTCATGCCACTAGTCCATACTTGCAAGTACAGAGTTGTACGGAATAGGCCAAGAAAAAGCATTTAATGCTAGAACAGGGGTCCGTACAAATGATCAAGAGCCCAAATTTGATATGAGAGATGTTAAGGAGGTGAACAAAGTGAATCACAAGCTACTTTTCCAGTTCACACGTGTGGGAGCTCAAAATGAACATTTTTGGTCTTCTAGGCCAAAGAGGCCTAATTGGGAGGACTAATGGATCTAAAAAACACACTTGCCTTTGGGTGTTGAACAATGAAACTTGGCACAGAGCACAATGAGGAAAAAGGGTATTCAAAAAAGATCTCACTCAATCTTGGAGGTCCGTACATTCTCCTACACAAGGAGACTTGTGTAAAAACAGGGCTACAAGAAGACTAAGCCTAGTGAAGGCTCTATGAGCAAAATGGGGACTTTAAGAGAGTTTGATGGTTCTCAATGGATTGTTTTCAGTCCAATATGATGGAAATAGGCCTTCCATGAAGAAATATTGCATAACTTGAGCTAAATCCAAATTTTAGCTATCTTGGCCAAATTGGGCCTAGTGAGACAAAGAGGCCTCGTGACACCAAAGAAGGAAATTGATGATTGCAGGTAATGTAATTGTTTGAGATGCTTCAAGATGGTAGCCAAGTGTCCTTGGAATGCAAATGTAACTGTCCAAGAGATCTCATGATCAAACTCTTGCCTTTTGCCACTCGTCAAGGAGTTTCAAGAATTAAAGATGCTTGTGAAAAGTTTCAACGCCACATGTGAGGAAGGTGTTCAGTTCGGGATGGAGACATGTCCACATCAGTTACTTGATCTCTCCTCCACCTCATTTCCATGCAACACTTGTCCCTAACCTGCTTTGAAGTGCTCTTGAAAGCCCATCATGAAGGCAGTTTCATAAGAGACAATGATTGAGGAGATTGCTACGCCACACTTGGAGCAGAGGCTAATTTGGAATAGAATGATGTGCAAATCAGTTTCATGACTTTTCCTACACCTCATTCACATGCATTGTAACTAATTTCCACCTTTGGACACTTGTCCTTGTGCCTTTTCAACTTCTCTTCTCTCTCTCTTCTTCCAAATTCTATAAGTATGAGCCATTTTGGCTATTGTAAAGGAGACCACAGCTAGTATGGCGAGACCCTGTTGGTATGACATTGCATTTTGTCTTTCAACATTGAATACAAGTCTGATTCTGAGTTAAGAACATGTTGTCTAAGTGTGTGAGTGATTTATAGTGGAGCTAAGTGATGATGTCATCCTTACTCCTCTTTATCCTTCATGTTTAAGCAAGAGTTCTGATTTTAACAGGTCATGTGAAGTGTATGAATGTACTAGGCTCCTCTTCAAGTATGCAATTGTCTCTATGGTGTGCAATCTGCCCCTAAATCAGTTATCTTGTTGATTATCCTATGCATGCTTACCTTCACATTTGAACACTATGTTAGGATCCTTCAATGCCTAGAGTTGGTCATGGAAAGCTTTGTTGCTTAGTAGGAGTGTGATAGTCTGTGGGATATGTCTTGGTGTATCACCTCATTAGAGTAGTTTTCTTTTCATGCAAACTCCTAACCCTTTTCCCATAAACAAGCATTAGATTAGGTGATAAGCACTTAAAGATGAATCTAGGAAGCTAGCCCTCATAATCTAGAGATTCATCTCTCTTACAAGTTCACCCACAACTTGAGAAATGATTCCATGTTGCATCAAATTGCAGGAACCTCATAGAGTATCCTAGGATGCACAATTTGATGACAACAATTACAAAATGGCTTAGCATTCTCATCACAATGAAAACCCCTCCAACTTCCAAAGGCCATATCTTTTGTATACGAACTCGAAATGAGATATTTTTTTAAATTGCATAACTTTTTTAGGAGAATTTGATGCAGACAGAAATCAGGTGTCCAAATTAGTGGTTGCCTTGCTCCCCAGTGGGGACTTACACTCACTCTCAAATGGACACATGCAGACACAAGAAATAAGATTGGAAACCAAATACACTCTTTTTTTGAATGAACATTACAGTGCTACAGAGATTCACAAACACCCTTTCCCCTACTTAGCTATGAAGAATACTTTACAACTCAATCTCATGGACTAGCTTCACTGAACATATATCACACTTCCAGCCTCTCTAGCTCTGCTTCTCTCTCTACTAGAGTTAAACTATGTTCTTCTCTACTCTATTCAGCCTGGAGTCCCTTATAAAATTGATCTCTTCCAACTGACTGCCAACTCTTGCAAATGAATTCAAATCTCCCAAGCCTGACACTAACATCTTGCAAGTCTCTTCGCGTTCCATTTGCTTTGGAAAACTATCCACATGTCCAAAAATGAAGTTTTGGGTAGTTACTTATGACTCTAACAAAAGCGAAACCACTAGATACTATTGACTGATGGTTATATGATCACCAATTTAATGCACACCAATGGTTTCAAAACCGACACTTGCATTAAGTGGCGGTTTCGTCACCATCCCAAAAAAGGGTCATTTGACCTCTGGGAGATGACTAAAAATGTCTCTTCATGACTTTCCTGACATGTTGGAGCCTTGAAGATGCTCTTAGGACTGTCAATATTCTTCCATGCACACATGTTGTCCACATGGCCAACTAGTCGCACAAACATATACACGTGTACAAACACGCACAAATACCTAACCAATGTTTTTGGTTGATGTGAAATTTTTTTGAACCTGGATGCTCTTACATCAAACACCCAAGGTAAATGAAATTGTCCATGAGCTCCTGCTCATGAACCTTTTGTGATCTCTTCTATGGTTCTTCCATACTTGGAAACCTCGGATGAACTCATCCAAGCTATGTCTTCAATTGCTCCGTTCTTCCACTTAACCAGATACTCCTTGTACTCACTACCTCGTCTTCTTGTTGACCCGTGTATCCAAAACCACCTCAATCTCTTCCCTTGCCTTCTCAAGCAATTGTTGTCTCTAATCCACAATAAAAGAAAATAACCTAGTTCCTTCATCACTCCCTTGTCCCTCATAGTAAGGGTATAAGTCCACTACAATGAAGATAGGTAATATATCAACGCCATCCAGTAGCTCTATCTCATATGCATTCATTGAAAATCTCTATAGAATTCTACAAGGCCAAATCTTCTTCCATTTGAGCTTATTATATGTTCTTTTACAGAACCTTTCTTTACTCAACTGCGCCAAAACCAAGTCATCTACTTGGAACTCTTGTTCTCTTCTTGTCTGATCTGTACACTACTCATACTTTTTTACATTCTCTTCCAACCTTCTCTTCACTTCTCTACACACATCATGCGTACATGTATAGTCCTCTTCTTGTCTGATCTGCACACTACTCATATTTTTTTACATTCTCTTCCAACCTTCTCTTCACTTCTCTACACACATCATGCATACATGTTGTATAGTCCTCCGCCTCAGAACTTCTTCATCCAATATCAAAGTATTTCTCAAATCACAAACACCTCTAGAGCTGAAAACATACACAATCTGAAATGGACTCATTGCTTAACTTCTATTCACTGAGTAGTTGTAACCAACTTCAGCTTATGCCAATGTCATATCCCATTGTTCAGGCTTGTCTCCTACCTAGCATCTCAATAAGTTTCCAAGACTTTTATTCCCTACCTATGTTTGTCCATCCATTTGTGGATGACAACTTGTATTGAAATCTAACCTTGCGCCCAACTTCCTCCACAAAGTCCTCCAAAGTGCCCAACAAAACTTGTATCCCTATCCAATACTATGGTCTTCGGAAAACCATGCAATCTCACAACATCTTTAAAAAACAAATTTGTAATGTGTGGAGCATCACTTGTTTTCTTAAAAGCTATAAGATGCACAATCTTTGGGAAATCTATCAACGAACACAAATATAGAATTGTTACCTCTTTGAGTTCTTTATAGTTCAAGAACGAAATCCATGATTATTTGCTCCCATATCCTCTCCAAAATCGGTAAAGGCTGTACAAACTTGCATTATGCCCTTTGCCCTTGGCATGTTGGAAAACTCTACATCCTTGTACAAACTCCTTCACATCTACACATCCTCGGCCAATAATAACTCTCATTTAGATGCGCCAATGTTTTATCAATACTGAAATGACCAATTATCCCTCCGCTATGCTTTTCTCTCACCAAGTTTTCCCTCATTGATCCTTGAGGAATACACAATCGGAGTCATTTGAACAATGAACCATCTTGCAAGAAATATTCCAGCGATATAATTCTATCCATGCCACTTAAATTCTTGCATGTTTCCCATGCATCTTCAAAATTCAAACCCTTTTCACACAACTCCTTCATTGAGTCACACTCAATGGCTTCCACTCTCATCTCATTCATGACAAAAACTCTCCTACTCAAAGCATCTACAATTTTATTTGACTCGCCACTTCTATGCTTCAAAACATATGAATGACTTTGAAGAAACTCAACCCACTTATAAGCTTTTGATTCAATCTACCTTGGCTATTTAAGAATTGCAGCACTTGATGATCAATGTACAATACAGACTCGGGCAACAAGTAATGCCTCCACTTCTTGAGAGCTTGTATCATAGCATAAAACTTTTGATGACAAATGGAAAATTTCTGCTTTGCTTCATTCAACTTCTCTCACTAAAATAAGCAACAAACTTAATTGCTTCACTCAAAATTGGTTCTATGGATATACAACCAGCATCACAATAAACCTAAAATACCTTGCTGAAATCTGGCAAAGCAAGAAATGGCTGTTCTATCAGCTTTTTCTTCAAAATCTGAAAACTCTTCTCTATTGCAACTTTCTACTTAAAATCCTTCCTATAACCTTTCATTGTTTCCATAATGGGTACACATATACTGCTTAAGTTTCTAATGTATTTCTTATAGAAATTAGCTAACCCATGAAATCTTCTTGCTTCAAACATGCTTCTAGGTGATGGCCACTAATTTTTATGGCTCCATTTTCAGCCGATCATGTGATATTACAAATCCCAAATAAATCAACTCCTCCTCCATAAAACTACATTTCTAATTGACGAACCACTTCTCTTTCTTCAACCTTTGCAATGCCAACCTCAAATGCAACAAATACTCTTCCTTTGTATGATTGAAAATCAAAATGTCATCTAAATACACAATGGCAAACTTACCCAAGTAAGGTTTTAGTGCTTCATTCATAATCTCATGAATATGCTAGGTGCATTTAACAATATGAATGGCATACTAGCCATTCATAAAGCCCAACCTTTGTCTTGAATGCAGTCTTCCACTCATCACCTTCTCTAAATTTTGATCTAGTGATATTCACTATTCAAATCAATCTTCTTGAAATATCTTGCTCCGCTCAAATAATCCATCAAATCATCCATCATTGGCAATGGAAATATGTATTTGATAGTAATCTTGTTAATGGCTCTTGAATCCATAAACATCCACCATTTTCCACCCTTTTGAGGTGTCAATAGCATTGGAACTTCACACGAGCTTCAATTTTCTCTTATCAAACCCCTTCTCCAACAGCTCATTCACTTGCTTCTTCAATTCCTCATTGTCCATGGTTTGCCTTGCTTGCAAACTAGATCCAGGTGTTAGATCATAAGTGAAAATCCATCTAGCAAATATTTACAAACAACTTCAGCAAACTCATCCAACAAATCATGCACTTCGAGTGGAATTTCACTCACCTCCTTTGTGATCACAACTTGCATTGGTCTAGGGATGAAAGAAAATAATGCCTTCTCCTTCCTTGCCTCCTTCAATAACTGTTTATTAGAAACCATCAAAACCTTAGAACTGTTGCCCACCTCTTCTCTTTTTTTCAATGGGCTCAATGTGAACCTCTTACCATCCTTCACAAGCATGTAGGTGTTTTCTCTCCCATCATGCACGGTCTTTCTATCAAACTGCCATGGTTCTCCCAACAATATATGACATACATCCATAGGCATTGTGTCACACAAAATCTCATTTTTGTAAAACCCAATCCGAAAACTAACCATACATTGTTTATTTACTAACACTTGATGACCCTTAAGCAACCCATACATCATGTATGGATTGCAATGCACTATTCTCAATCCTCTCTGCAATCATATTTCAAACCAAATTATCTATGCTACCACTATCAACAATAACCTTACAACACTTACCTCCTACTTTGCATATGGTCTGAAAAAGATTATTTCATGGCATTAGTTCATTCTCCTCGGCTGATTTCAACAACACTCTCTTCATCATAAGGGCTTCACCACACCCTAGTTCCACCGTGCTAATTTGGGGATGCAACACTCTCCTCATCTACATGAGTTATATGATTGCATGCTTCAATCCTCCTATTTCTCATTTGAAAAACTTTAGAACATTCAAAAACTTTATTTCCTACATCTCCTCAATCAAATCACTTACCCATGAATGAATCCTCTACCTCTTCCTCTACCAAAGTATCATCTTTCTCTAAAAGAACAGCCTCTTCCTCTTTGTGTTTGATTCTGATTTTGAGAAGTGTCAGCTTCTCCTTCATGATTATGTTGTCCTTTACCATTGTTTGTTTGTCCTATTCCTCTCAAGAAACTTCCTCTTACTTCTAAATGTGCTTTGTTGACTCCTTAACAACTTCTCTTATGCCTTCAATGTACATTGATAGGCCTATTGTACTAACTTCAACTTCAACATTCCAAACCATCTTGAATGGAAATACAGAGTCCATTTACACACCTTGATATCTTCTATTGATCATCCTCCACATGACCCGCTCTAATTGTGGGCTTGTAAAACTACTCCATGTAGCCTTTCACACTCATTTCTCTGTCTCAAATTCTGCAATTTCTTGAATAAACTTTGTTGATAATTAGAATGTAGAAACTTACCATTGAGCTTTGCAACCATTCTATCCAAAGTATTGATTTTATCTGTCTTTTCTCTGCCTTTCCAACTACACATGAATCCACCACAAGGTTACATGTCTTTTTAGCTTGGTGCAAGCAACGTTGACTCTCTTGGGGTCATCCATTGGCTCATAGTCAAATTATTTCTCCAGCTTTGTGATACAATCAATAAGCCCTGAGGGCACAAACTATCTCCATAGCTAGGGGTGTCCAACTTTGGCTTGCTTCCCATCTTTGCCATGGGTTTTAAAAATTTGTCTTGTGGCCCATCAACCAACTCTTCAACTTGAACTTCTTGAGTTCCTCCTCCATCATCATCACTTACATTTGCAACTGTAATACCTCTCCTTTGTGCTCTCCATTGAATCCAATCTTACTTAGATTCCTCTAAGCATCTCTGTCAAGTATGCAACTCTAGAAGCCCTTCCACCTCTTAGAGGTATTCCTCTATGTGTCATGTCTTCTCAACAATACACGCTTCTCTTTCACAACCTATAACTGACTCAACAAGAGCCTCACACACTGAACCCAGTGTAATGTCCACAAATTGAGATAATTGAGGAATAATAGGCCTTTCAATCAAACCCTTGCAAATCTGAAAATTACGTTTCAAATTCCAGTAAACCCTAATAGTGGACGATGCTTCAAAAACACACACAAAGTTGCAAACCCCAGGCGCCAATGTTGGAAAACTTAAACAATAAATTACAGCTTGTTATTTCAGTCCAATTTCACTTCACCAAGCATATAAAAAGAGCCATAATATTTCATAAACATAGCGCTGCAATAAATACCTTTGATGACCAAATGTGATGCCAAAACAAGACAAAAATAGTTGCATAAATTATTTCTAATTTTTCTAAATATCAGCAAGATCCCAATTGACCTTAAAACCACTCCTAGGCAAGTCGCCCTAGGGTGGAAAATACAAATAAAATTCAAGTCCTTATGCAGCCCTATTTTTATGGGTCTTCAAACCATATACCTGTAGCACAACCCTATATGGAGAGGTCTTCAAGTTCAGCCACATCACCACCCTTGCAATGGCTCCAAACTAGGTCAAAACAGCTCCCTAGCAAGGTCGCAAAATGGATCCTTCTTCTTCCTTACCTTCCTTTGTCTTTTGTTCTTTTGATAGCTCATGATGTTGTTGAACACTTCTTCTTGCTTCACCTTGGGAAGTTCTGATTTTTCCAATTACCCTCCCTTTATTGTCTACCCTTTGCAACCCCAATGGGTGCTCCATAGTTTGTTGAAAACCTTCACTAGGCTGCCCTTGAACTTTTGGTTCTTGTGGCTCAAAAAATTCAATCATTGGCTGCCCTTTACTTAATTGAAACAACTCTTCCTACTGCTCATGAAGTTTTTGGACAACTTCTTGCTGCCTCACTATTTCTAAATTGTGAAACTCAGAAATTTCACTACTTTGCTGCCCCAATTTTTCTGATTTATGCATTTTAGAAGATTCAACATTTAGCAGTCCCAAGGTGTTAATTTTTCTTCGAAGTAAGGTTCTGGACCAACCCCATCAAACCTTCCAATGAGCCTCCTGCTAAATCCCTCATAGTTGTCTATGCAGTGTTGCCCTTGGATTATAAATCCTTGGTGCCACCAATCATGGGCAGCCCCTTCTAAATGTGTTGTGATGAATCTTAGGGCCTCCTCTACCTCCATGTGACAAAGTGCAAGGTATGTACCTACTTTATCAATCCATGCCCTAGCTGAAATGTTTGTAGAACCATTGAATGTGGGAAGAACAATCTTCCTCAAAGCATCAAGTAATTCCCATCTAACTCGAGTACTACCCTTACCTCTTTTCCATGATATAAAATCCTTGAGGTCCATCTCCTTCCTGAAAGGGGATAGGTATATCATATACTCCTCATAAATCTCCATCAAATCCGTATGAATGGAAGGCTGCTCCTTCCTTTCATGAGCTTGAGAGGATCTCTCAAACCTTGTACTATTCATATCTCCCATGTCATTGTTTCACATGAAACCCTCAAACCACACAACTGGGCAAAAAATTGGCTCTGATACCACTATAATATCCCCAAATTGGGATAATTGAGGAATAATAGGGCTTTCAACCAAACCCTTGCAAATCTAAAAATTATGCTTCAAATTACAACAAACCCTAACTGTGGAAGATGCTTCAAAAACACACAGGTGCAAACCCTAGGCACCAATGTTGGAAAACTTAAACAATAAATTCCAACTTACCATTTCAATCCAATTTCACTTCACCAAGCATATAAAAATAGCCAAAATATTCCAGAAATATAGCGCTGCAATAAATATCTTTGATGACCATATGTGATGCCAAAACAAAGCAAAAATAGTAGAATAAATTAATAAAATTATTTCTGATTTTTCTAAATATTAACAAGGTCTCAATTGACCTTAAAACCACTCCTAGGCAAGTTGCCCTAGGGCAGAAAATACAAATAAAATACAAGTCCTTATGCGGGCCTATTTTTATGGGTCTTCAAACCATATCCCTGTAGTGCAGCCCTATTTGGAGGGGTCTTCAAGTTCAGCCACCTCACCACCCTTGCAGTGGCTCCAAACTAGGTTAAAACAACTCCCTAGCAAGGTCACTAGGCTAGGAAATCAACACCCAACCCACTGAGGTAATTCGCTACCCTACGAGAGGGCTTTCCCACTAAAAATTTGAGTATTAAGTGCAAATACAGCCCTTGGATAGAGCTGCCCTGTGTAGAAAGATGGAGGTTTTCGTCCCCAACTCCTTTGTGTGCTTGAAGGGTTTTGTCCTCAAGTCATGAATTCAAGCTTGACAAACACGAGCATAAAATTCAATATCAAAATTTTGCATGCATCCAAATGAAACCTTTCTTTGTTTTATACAACTACCCCCAAGGGGCACACCCAAAAGGGAGGGAAACATATATTCAAATCATAAGGAAGATTGTTTTTAAAACTCTTACTTTAGTCAAGTGACGCCCATCACCCTTAAAGGGCCCCAATTTAAGTGGCTCTTATAAAATAAAGTACATTTTGCATGTATTCATTCAAAATCACTTATTTCCCTTTCTTTTTCTCTTTTTCCTTAGCCCTTGAGAAATAAGTGAGGCTAAGGGTCTTCAATCGTTTCATGTGCAAAAGAGGGACATGACAATCCTCTCCGCCCAAAATTGTTTATCCTCAAGCAATTGCAAGATCCAAGGAGGTGTCCCAACACTCCTTATAATGCAATGTCCACCTGTAATTGTTTCCCAAGGAAGGAAAACCATCTCTAAACTCTCGTTGTTGTGCCTGTTGTTGTTCGGCATAGACCAGCTGTAGTCATCATCAAAATCAGTCACCAACCTTATTCTTTTTTCACACCAATGTCTACCCTGGTTGTAGTTTTCCATGTGGAACCAATGACTATTGTTAACCTTCTCCAAACCATCTTCCAAGCTGGTCGTTTCAAGCTCCATAAGGGCTGAAAATTTCCTCATAAGATCCGCCATCCAATCCTTGGCCCCTAAACTCAATTGACCCTCCATCAAGAAGAGGATCATCCCAACAACCACCCTGTACTTTCTGATATGTAGGCTGTATATGCGATGTACAGCCATGCAATTACCCCAAAAGTCAACCAATTCACTACTAAGTTGACCTCCCATGTGCTCTTCATATCCACATACTTTGAGGATGCCAATATGAACACAAACATCATACAAAAAGAGCTAGAGCTGCCAAAAGAAAAACATTCAGAAAGTGATACCTTGCTGCCCCAAATGGGAAAATCCTTTTGATCTTCATTCATCGTGTGCAAACTAATGTGGCCACCTTTCAACAAACCTTTAATAGCTCCTACAAGCCATAGTAGCCTCATCCAAGCTTGTAATGTCACGATCCCACCAATTGGCACCATTATATAACTGATTTGATAAGATCCAACTGCGTGTTTTATCGGTCAACGGTCAGAATTAGACCAATCTTTCTAATACGAATCTAACAATCTATATATATATATATATATATATATATATATATATGTGGCCAAGGGGTCTATATATGTTTTTGCATATATACCTATGTGTATGTATATAGATGCATATATGTTCAGGGGGAGCTTACTTGCCCTGATTTATGTTATTGCTCATAATGAAGAATCTTATATTCGTTCTTGGTTAAGGAAGTTGTTTTGTTTTAAACCTCATGCGTCGGCATCAATATATTTATGTAAGGAATTTTAATGGTTTGAAGTTTAGTGCTTGGTGTAAAGCATTTTAACCAAGGACGTTTTGATTTGATTTAAGTTTTAAATGCATTGGTATGAGTTATAATGGACTTTGTTTTGTCCTATGCGTTGGTGGAGGTTATAAGTTTTGTAATGCATTGGCATGTGCTTTAAAGAGCTTTTGTTTGGTTTGTGTGAGTTTTAAATGGATATTGGTCTGAGGGGGAGGGTGTTCTTTGAATGCTTATGCAGGAAAGCAAGTAAAAACAAAGGAAACATTGTATTCCCCTTTAACTGCAATCAATGTTGAAATGCTCCGTATAAGCCGATTGGGAAAGAAATAGTAAATTGTATGAAGGAAGCTATGTTTCCTCTATAATGCAAAATCGAATGTTGGGTGGAACTTTATTTCGCCGCAGATTTGTCATGGCTTGGGAGTTTAGTGTGGAGACCTTGCATTAGGGTTTGTTGGGATGGCGTCGATGGGCCATCATTTGGCCGTTGACTTCTTAGAGAAGATGGAGCAATAGAGAGGGGCGAGGAGAGTATGGAGTAGGGTTTTCGGGCCTGCATCTTTGTAATAGATTCATGTTTTCTTCATTATCTTTAGCAAAAGCTGAGGGGCCTGTTGTCAAACCTCATTTGATTATAAAAAAAGATAATAAACTAATGGCATTCTTGCACAGCACAATATATTTTCGCTCATGATGCTGATGGTTGAATTACCGGCATCTGAACTGTGGCTAGTACATACTATGATACCTGAAAGATACTCCTGCTTTTGTGTCTGTTAAAGTCTAGAGGCTCCAAAATGATTTATTTACATGTGAATGTAATTCGTATACAAATAAGCTATGTTTTGTCATATATTTATGCATGCATGTTTTCATCTTAGAAATAGTATGAAATTATTACGGTGAGGCATTAATGGCACCATTAATCAAACATGAATAATCCTAGCAAAAGACTGGACTGGTGATTCTTTAAAATCCATTATGAATAATGCCATGGATTATGTTAGGTCTCTTTAACTGTGATTAATACCGTTGTTCCACATGGTGTGATTAGAATTGGTCTGGTCAACTGAACGGATGACTTAGTGCTTGCTCATAAATTGAAACAGACCTAGGGTCCTAGAACTCTATCCACAACCTGTGATGATTGGCAGTTGATCTTTCTGTCTTCTATTGATTAGGCCATGATTGATGGTGTCACCGTTATCATTGAGGTCATACATAAACAACAGCTCTAATGATGTAAACAGTCCTTAAATGGAGTGTTTTATGGTAAAAGGATGAGGTTCTATGCGACATATTGTTGTACACAAAAGGCCGAAGGTGATACGCCATTGTAACTACATGGCGCTAAGTATTGGAGATGGAATTTTCTAGGAGTATTGAACTAGCCATATATCATGCCCCAAGAGGCATAGGTCTCTTGTACAACAATGTTAATTGAATGATTAATAGTTTGTCCCCTAGTGCTTAATTTGATATTGATCCATGTTATTCCTATAACCATTCTTGTTGTTGGCCTCTGCATTCCAAGTTGAGGAAGGACCAATCATACAGATAAGTTGGTGTCATAATACAACTGATTTGTGTGGAATTGAGGCTAAATGTTATTAAAGGATGAAATGTATAGGAAAACTCTAGAGAGATTCACAACAGTTAGTTAAAGATTCTTCCATTTTTTATTTGAAGAGTAGTAAAGAAGAGAACATCTGGAGAAATGGACTGTGGCGTACAGTTTGCTTGAGGCATAGCTTGGAGTTATTTGCTTGTTACTTGAAAAGGAGCTAGTATTAGCCTACAAAGTATGTTTAGTAAGACGGACTGCATTCTGCTAACCTTGATCTGAAGACTAAAAACACAAATGATGTTTTGACCCTTAAGACCTATATCAATATGAGTCTTCAATGCAGTAAATATATTTTCTACTTGTGAATATATTTTGTTTCAAGGAAAAGAAATGGTTGTTGATGCGTCATATTGGAAGATCATTCAGGGAGTTGCATAAAAAAAAAATTTGAATACACCAAATATATCAGAGGCAAATAACCTCATAAACTGGTATTTTCTATAAAATATTTTAAGCATAACCAAGTATTGTAAGTATGGCCAACAGACAAAACAGGAGTGTATGTGGCTGTACACAGAAAATATCATTACAGTTTTTCCCTCTAATACTCTGCTGGAAGCACCCGCATTAAACTTCAAAAGGGTAACCTCGTATGAACTTTATTTTATAAGGCAGACAATGTAAATCAAGGTGTATGAAAAGTATACCACAAGCCCAACATCTGCCACGACTCGCAATATCAACTCCAATCTAACTTCTTCCCCTGGTTGTCCAAAGGCCATAACCTGCAAGGCATGTGTTTTTTTTTTTAATCTTTTAACATTATTCTCAGTACTTGGGAATCCAAGTCAATTTACAAAGCTAGCAAAGAAACACAAAATGGTCATAAAACATACAACACGACAGCAAACAAAAGAGTTATAAATTATAATGAGCAAAATCATTGAATGGAAGAGAACCTACAGTTTCTCAAAAGCAAACAGATGGTTGTCCTCCAACAGAAAATTTTAGGCAGATTTCCCTAGGGCCTATGGCCGTTAACTACCACAATAGGGCAGAAAGAGAATTTGCATTGTCATGAAGCTTGTAAGCTTTGTCGTAATCTGCATCTGGATTGGATTTGGTTTATTGATTACTGTTGACTTTTTATAAGCTATGCAGTGTACTACTTACATGTTCAATCCCAAAGGATGCCAAAGCTTTACATAAATCTACCAAACTACATTCAATCCATCAATATTATGTACCAAAATAGATCAAAATGAATACGGGTATTTGTAACAGGTACATAAATGCTACCATCATGTCACAAAAAAATTAAAGGAAAGCAAATATATATCGCACAAAGAAAAGATTTCAAGATTCCTGTTGAATCCCTGTTAGGTTCTTAAAAATCAACTACCATGATAATTACAATCAACGAAGATTTAAAAATTTGAAAGTCAAAAGTCTGTATTTCTGTAACTATGGACACAATTATTAAACAGACAAGATTATGTATTGTTAGCTTGAAATGTATACACGTCTAGGTGCGCACACCCCGCCACATTTGGGCTGCACCAAAGACACCCTCACTGGAATGCACCCACACCTAAATCCACAACCAAGGAAAACTAATGCACCCTGATGCACCGGGTGCATTTCCCTTAATTTCATGCGAGTGCTGTGTACCCACCCCTTGGGTATCCTCACACTTGCACACCAGACAACCTTGTTCTAAGGGTATGTGGTAACCCATCCTTATCATTGTGAGTGTTACTCCTTGCATTAGTAGGGAAAATGTTTTAACCATTGCAAATTTTCCACAAGAGACTCCACTCTTATGGTTTGCACCACTTAACAGCTATTATTACCCTATATATGTATCCAATATCGCGAGGTGACAAGCCCCGCATCACAAAACTAAGGCACGTGATAATTATCCTCAATGGATCAAAGGTTTTCCTTGTATAGGTTGGTTTATAAATAATTTGTAGTTCTGTCACAAAGACTGAGGCCTCTACAAACATGTTAAGAATAAGATATAAGTGCACATAAGCATATATGGACGCAAATATTTATTTTGATGGCTACATGGTATGCCTCATTTATATGCCCAACCAATAATCAGTAATAATCATTCAATTATGGTGGGAGGCTTCTACACAGTGGTGTTGCGGCCAATTATCCACCAATATAATGTCCTATCTAACTAGTATGGGTCCATTTAACTCCCTTCCTACAATGTTTTTGGCCAGAATATATGCACATGGTTATTCACCAGGAAAAATCAAGTCATATTAAAATATTTGTATTGATAAATAAAAATGATGGGTTGAAATATTGATATTGTATAAATGATATTGTAATAGATTTGATATGATATATTTATATTTATATTTCATGAATTAATATGACTTGACAGTTATAACTGTTAATCATATTGATCTTATATTATACATATCCACTTTTATGTATGGAATAAACGAAAATGAATAAGAATGAAACCTTGTTGGTATCTTCCCAGATTCAAAGTCTGCCTTTGCTTGGTCCAATCTAATAATAAATGCACCAATGTTGCATGAAATGGCCACATACCAGCCTCATAGCAATAACCGTAACCTTGGCCACAAGTTGGCCTACAACCTCGCTATCACACTCTCACCCCTACAAAGATGTAGGTACCTAGAGTTCACAATAGTAGAAGAGAAAGGAGAATCTTCATCCCCCATGAAAGATATGTAGAGTGAATACTAAAGTACATCACATTTTTTGAGGTCGAGGTCACAGGTTTCAAGGACATGGATAAAGAAGACAAAGAAGCATTTTGGGTTCAATGATGCTAGTTGGTTAGACAAAAGATTCAAACTTAACATTTGCGATTTGCAACCATTCCCAAAGTTATTGCCATTGACGAAAGATTGGCTAATAATTTGTGGAAGCCTGGCATCAGTAGTAAGTTGTGGAAGTCGGGCAACACCAATAAGTTGTAGAAGTCAGGCATTGCCAATCAGTTGTGCAAGACTTTGGCCAGATGTTATGCCACCACATATTGAGTTATCCCAAACTCGGGATTTTCAACAATAGTTATGACTCGTCATATGGTTTCGACATTTTGGGTTCACTATGTTGGAAAACATATAGGGGTTCTAGGTGTTGATATATGTTTTGGCTATTGTCATATGGTTTCCAATGACTTTCACCATCTTTTTATAGTCTCCCTGTTATGGCTCGTTGTGCCCCTGCCTCATTAGTCATCTTTTTCACTTGCCCACAATTCAAATTTTCTCCTTCTAGTTCATTTCCATGGTCACAATGTATTCTTGGTATAATTCATATTATCGTCATGGTCTGCCTAGGCTTGCATTATTAAATCAAAGTTTAAATGTGGCCACTCCAACATGCATAGGTCTACAGTGTGCTTTGTTGAAATCATTTGCAGCCACTTTGTTTGGTTTCACTTCATAAAGTTTGTATGTCTACCTTCCTATGTCAAGGCCTAAAGTATAAATGCGGGCACTTCAAATGTCTAAGTATGGGTTCACTGTGTTGTGATAAAAATTACTCACATGGCCACTTTAATACTTTGGTCCATGGTTTGCCAATGCTTCAAAAGCTCTTTTGAGCTTCAATTATATCGCAGGTGGCTTCAATCCCATTTAGAGGCCACTCATGGCGCAGTCGGTCACCAGCTTGGCTCTGCACGTAAGAGTTTCTAGGTTCGAACTTGGATGCAAGCAGAATAGGAGACTTAAAGAATTTATTATCGCGGATCCCAAGTAATATTAAGGTGAAATGAAGAGTTATAACGGGTCCGTGAAATGAAGAGTTACAACGGGTCCGCGTGAACACAATGGAAAGTTTGTGAGGCCTAAGAATCCCGTGAAGCTGTGCTCCATGACTTGTAAACAACTACCACGTGTCTTGATTTGAGTGATTTGATCCCATAGATAGCCTAGTTCAAAGTTGAGGCAAGATAGCATAACTAATCAGAGGCCACCACATGTTTTGTCCCAATTCACCACGGAATAGCAAAAGTAGAACCAAGAAAAATAGAGCAATTTGTGAATTTTGTGCTCCATGACCAACCAATGGATGCTTCGTGTCCCATACCTAGCCCACTCACATGTTGCCACATGGACCAATCCACATCTAGCATGTGTCTCACTGGTGGCCCATTCAAGTGATGTCATGTGGATCACTTGGAGATCTTAATACTAAAGTGGAGAGTAAAGACAAGGAACTCCATGAGCCCGTGCTTTGAGCCCTATGAGATCTTGCCATGTGTCCTACTTTGAGTGGCTCGATCCCCGGACCCTGCATAAAGAAGCTTGAAAGGCTCATGGAATCCATTAAGTTTGTACTCCGTGACCAATCAACAGATTCCATGTGTCCCACTTGTGGTCCAATCGATGATATGCTATATTCGTGGCCCAACCACATTTTGCCAGGTGGTCAAAACAAATGTGAGGATGAAAGAGCAAGGATGCCAAATAATATTAAATTAAAATGAAGAAGTTCACGGGTTCGCACAATCTAAGGAAAGGGCATCGTCAAAGTAAAGAACACCATGACCGAAAAGCAATGAGATGCTACCATGTGTCTCTCTGAGTGGCCACAACATATGAGATGGCAATGACAAGTCACAGCTTGGCAGCAACAACTCAGCAAGCTTGCGCCCCTTAACAGTGACAAGGGTAGGATCACAAGCCTCTAGATTTGGATGAATATCAAACTGAGTATATAGACTCACAAGTCCGTGCAGCATAGGAGGAGGCTTTCCAAAATAAGGTAGGACCCATGGACTCATTGTTCCATGACCAGCCAAAGGCCGCCAAACATCTCACTCACAATCTAGAATGTGGACCGATTAGAAGTTGCTACAAGGGGTGTACCTTAGCAAGGACAACTCAATGTGTTCATCCCATGTGGCAATGATAAGTGGCAAGCAAGGGTTGCTAGAATTCAAAATTGATAGACAGAGGGAATATAATTTAGCATGTTCATGTTAGAATTTCAAGGTGAATAATTAAGTAAAAAGGTAATTCAATGAACTAAGAACCCCGTAAACAACAAGAAGCGGCCACGTGTCTCGATATGGTCGGTCATGAAAGAACAAAAGATTGAGATAGGTCCATGAACTCCGTGAGCGTAAGATCACGAGATTGTACCACATGGGTGGCCAAAATCCGCAAATCAAAGGGCTCTGATTTGACTGTCTCCACGTCAAATGCCCATCATGTAGCTAGAGTGAACACTTGCAAAGACAAAGTTTCGGGGGAATGGTTTTTTGATCATATCTCAAGTTATACATATCCTTTTTTAGCACAGGGGATCTCATTGGAAGGTATCTTCAATGGCTACACAATGATCACGAGTTTGAGCCAAAGACATGTTCACAATTGAAATTCGTGACTCTGT
The DNA here is from genome assembly GCA_037957365.1 of Torreya grandis. Taxonomy (NCBI): domain Eukaryota; kingdom Viridiplantae; phylum Streptophyta; class Pinopsida; order Cupressales; family Taxaceae; genus Torreya; species Torreya grandis. Next base: position 610,286 of record JARHVA010000436.1, read on the forward strand.
TGTTCAAAATGGTAGAATGATAATGTGCAAAATGGCATAATCACTCAAATTAAGCTCGAATTGAGTGCGCCAAGGATTGTAGAAGCTAACAGGTGCCATAAATTTCCCCATGTTGAGCTTTTGTGTAATCCATGCATTCTCCTATGAGACTGATGATTGGTTCCCAATGACTTAATTATGATCTTGTGCCATGGTCACTACAAGGGTTCATCTTCTTCCAACCACTTGATTTCATGCTTTAGCACATGCTCCATGAGACATCCAATTAGTTCCCAAGGTGATTGTGTTTCTTGGATGCTCAAATTCACACTGTGAATGGCTTATTCTTAGGCAAATTTTGTGTTTTCTCCAAATTTCATAAGATCACAAGTAGCTTATTCTTCAGTAGATTTGAGATCTATGACTACTTGTCAATTGATGCCCCATGGAGTGGTTTGAGTAATTTGTTAGTGTGCAAAAGATTAACAGTGATTGGTTTGGAGTGTGATTCACCCTAATGTAGACACATGTCTACTCTTCTACCATTGATGATAAATTATTTGGAATGACCCTGGGATGTTTTGGAGGGAAAATGTTTATAAATTGATGAAGGTGTCATTCATCTAAATCTTTTGGTTGTGGAACAAATTTCTAGTCTTAGAGGTCTGAGTATTTCTATAAAAAAGTTGAGTCCCTGTTAGTTAAAATCTTGCATAATTCAAAGAGTGTTGTCTTCTTAGAAAATTGAGCAAAGTCTTGCAGCTAGTTGAGATTCCTAAGTGTCACTTGGTCAAATAACTGAGGCATTGTGTGTACTCTGGTTGAATAGTGAAGTTGTAAATATCCTTGTATAATAGTTAGATGTGAAATCCTATTACTTATTTTAACATTTTTTCTCTACTCTCAACAGTCTGTAATGCATCAATCTGTGAGTAGAAAGATCTCTATGTAGGTCATCTTGTTATTTGTCTAAATTATGAAAGAGTTTGCATAATGGTGTAAATTGTGTCTCTCTTTTGGTTCTCATTGGCATGCTCATTTAAGCTTTGAGAAGACTATGTGGCCCAATCGAAGGAAGGCACTAACCACAATTCATTAATCACATTTTTATATTCCTTTTTAACAATTTGCTCTCTAAGACATTTTCACTTTGCATAGTTTACAAAGGTCTCCATTATCATGCATTATGTTGTACATGTGCTAATTTAATTATATGTGTATGTGAAATTGTGAACATTGGGCCTACAAGTTTTAAATGTCATTGTTCACTCATGTTTGTTGCAATCTTTGTACAGATTTTGAGTAGCACGTGATTATGTTTACTACTAACAATAAAATTGGGTAAGATAATCATAGCCATGTCTGCCATCTAGATGCAAGTTCCTTGAAGCTCATCATTTATGATGTTTACATTTCAAGTTGCTGTAGGGTCTCTCCTCTTGGCCTAGCAGAGCCAAAAGAGTCAAGAGTAGGTCACGTCTTGAATTTGTTGCCTTAGGTCATATTTGCCTTTAGATGATAAGTAATTGGGGTCACACTACAACAAAATTGGTGTCATTAATCTTATTTTTTAGGGATCTTTGAAGGTTCATACCTAGGAGCTAACACATGGGAAAGTCAAAGCTACATGCAAACAAGGAGGAAGATGAAGGCAAGGTTTATAGTGCAAGCCAGCTCAAATGGCATATACTTCCAATTGAGGTGTGCAGAAGGTGGTGGCAAGACTATCCGTCAAATGATCAAATGAGGGTTTACTTGATGCAGGTGAAGATTAATAAAGCAATATTGATGCCATATTGTCCATGGAAGACTTTTGTAGGGAATTTTTGGAGGATAGTCAAAAGCTATGACCAGAGTAAGGGGAAGTCAACATTTGAATACAAAAGAGCGACCATAGAAGTGCCATTAACAGCAGAAGAAAATCATCGAGTGATCGTCACCACTAGAGATGGCAAACCCATAGTCAAGCCTAATAGCAAGCAAATCATCGACTTAGCAACCAAACAGAAGGCTATTGACAAGTACTACATAAGTAATTTGTCTTTGAAAGAGATTAACAATATCATAAACCAAGGGATTTTAGGGATAAAGAAGCATATGTCAAGGGAGGAGAACGGGACACTACTTCTATACCTTTTTTGTTCTTGGTTGGTCTAAACTAACACATCAACTAGCATAACTAGCTGGCTAACCAAGTATATGAGTGGACTAACCTAGGGAGTAGCTTAAAAATGAGAAGATTTCCTAGCAAACCACCTACATGAGTTTATATGCCAAAAGCACAAAGGTATTTTCATTGCACAACATGCCATTAGGTTATTGTTGGATGCAAACTATCTGAAACAACCATCTTCATGGAAAAGTTAGCTCTAGTTCTCAACTAGGGTAAGGCATTGCCAACAGTGGTTATGGGTACCCATTTGAGGTCAACATTGTCTTGGTAGAAGGATATTGCAAAACCCAAGTCTTTGGCAACAAGTCCTCTCAAGGGGCAAGTCTCTACTAACTCCTAGCTTCCACAAGACAAGTCTCCACCAATTGCCAACTCCCCTATTCCAAACAAGTCCAAGTGTCAAGTACAGAAAAATTCAATGGTGGTTGATATGCTTGACAATGGGGAGTGCCAAGGTAATTCACACTCTAAACCCGAGGAAGAGGAGGAGGAGAGTTTGGATGAGGAGAGTTCAAATGAAGACAAATGGATGACCATGCCTTCCACCACTACCACTCCGTTAGTGCACTAGTTCCCCTTGAGGAATCTCTCATCAATATAAGCCCCTTCTATTTCAAGGACTCTATGTGATACTATTTAATTGTTATGCCATTTCTTAGTGATTCAGTAAGTTGCTTCAGTTCTTTAGACATGCCTTCTTCCATTGAGTTCACAGCTTTTTCCATAGACATGTTGTCATCCATCAAGCTATCAGTCGCTACAGTCACTTTCTATCAATGTGTGCACCAGCACCTTTACTCTCAAAACCAATAATGGTTGAATCAGTTTGAGTCGCCCTTGAACCACCCCTCAAGATAATTTGTGTCATGTCCCCCTTTTGGACATGACACTATTGAAGACCTTTAGTCTTGCCTAGTTTCCTTGTAATGTCCCCAAATGGGAGAAATAAGCAAAATAGGGGTTTACCAACAAACCCCTATATAAAACTGAAACAATATGAAATCTGTACCAAAAAACCAGCAAAACCTAGCTGGAAGAAATAACCCAATTCCAAGCAACAAATACTCCAATATACCGCAAAAATGTTGAATATAAAACTGAAATTAAATACCTCTTTTGTGGCAAGATTGAAATGGCAATGAGGCTGAAATTTACCCCTGCAATAATTCTACTTTTTAAATGGCAGTACAATTGCATTTTCTCCCTCAAATCTGCCTTGAAACCTTTGCAGAAACTCTCAAATAATTATCCAAAAATCATGCAAAATATTAGGGCCTCCAATCAACATATTAGGGCTGCAAAATGTCAAACTAATCCTTCCAATGAAGTCGCCACACTTGGAAAAATATATAGAATAAAATCTGAATATTAAATCCTTCGATTTGTCCTTCAACAAGCCCTCCAAGTCTCCCATAGCAAGTTGCCAATATTGAAAAATTATTATAATAATTTTCCAAATACAAATCAGAAAATATTTGTTTATTCCCTCCAAGTTTAGAGCCCAAAAGTACCCCAAAAACCCTCCTAAGTGAATTGCTCCACTAGGAAAAATAATATATAAATAATTCTGAATTATTTTTCCTTGTAACCAACCCTCAAAACATCCAAATTCAGCATGCAAAATTATTAGAAAAATATAATAATAATATTAAAATTAAAATTATTATTAACTTTTGCCTTGTTTTCCACCACCGAAGCAAGCTCAAGCATGCCCTAAGGCACTCACCCAGCCCTCAATGGAAGTTGTCAATACTTAGGGAGCCTCCTTGTTGCCCTAGGGTATTCACCCCTCATTTTTGACCTGCAAATTGTATTTTTTCAGCTCTCTAATAAGTTCACTCAATCCTTGAAGGGAGGTGGTGTTCCAAAACACCTTTGTAAGCCCAATTGCATGCAACCATGCAAATCTGAAGCACAATTACAGTCTTTGAATAGAGCTTCCCACAATAAAGAAATAGAGGTTTTCGTCTCTAAACCCTAGTACACATGAAGGTTTTCGTCTTCAAGTCACAGTGAAAAAGCTTGACATACTTGATCCACAATTCAATATTTAAAAACATGCATGATCCTTCAAATGAACCCTCAATTTCCTCTTATATCCATCCCCAAAGGTAGCACCCAAATTGGAGGTAGGTGACTTTTCGAATCATAAGGAAATTTACTTTTTGAATTAACTTTTTGAGGGGTTGGGCTCCCATGAACCTTAAAGGCCCCCCACTTAAGTGAAAATAGACCAAAATCACTTTTGCACAACTCAATTGAAAATTAGAACACTTAAAATACCTTTTCACCTTTTTGTTCTTTGAACGGCCCCCTCATCATTCCCCTTTCTTTATTTCCCTTAGCCTTGTGGGAACAAAACCAAGCTAAGGGTCTATAAGCAAGTTATGCCAAAAAGGGGACATTACAATCCTACCTACCCAAAATTGTTTGTCCTCAAGCAATTGCAAAAGCCATGAGGTTGACCTCATGTTCTTCATGATACAATCACCAACTGAAATTGCTTCCCACTGAAAAGAAGCTCCAATTTGCATTCCCATCTTGCTAAACATGTACTTTGGAGGCTGCCCCCATGAGCTAAAGGTGGCATAACCACCTTTCAAAGACTCCTCATGTTCCCAAAGACATAACACATGCCATACTGGTTTGCCTATGATGAAATCCCTCATGTTTGTGCCTCCAATGGGTATCAATGTGCCCTTAAAAAGTATTTTCAAATCTTGAAGAGGAATAACAACAAGAAGCTCACCTTGAAACATACTTAAAGCGCAGGTAACATAGAGATACAATCTCCCTTGGGCATGTCTCAATACATGTGGCATGCAACCTCTCCTTGACTTCCCTATATCCAACCCTTTGTGCATATGAGAAGCATCATAGGAATCAAATAAAAGCCTCAACCTTTGTACTTTCCTCATGCCTTCCCCTTCTTTGTCAAGCCAAAAGTGTGCCCGATCATAAGTATTTTCAGAACATACTATGGGTTGGAATTCATTGAAAAAAATCAGCTTATTACCATCATAAAGCTGTTGTACCTGCCACTCTAAATCAGAATTTTTTGAGTGATTAAATTCAGAATTTACCTCAGCATATATCCTCCCAACCATGGGCTGTAGCGTGCCCCGAAAGTGCAATTTTTTTATCCTTTTTGGTGGCTGGAATTGCCTTGTTGTCTCAGAAATTTCTAAGCAACAAAATTCAGACATCAAGCCAATTTTTCCAGCTCTTCCCCTTGGCTGCCATATGTAAATTAAGTAGCCTTTGATGCCAAAAAATGCCATAAATAAGCCCAGCTGATTCTAACATTTTCCGGAGAGTAAGAGGACCATATTTTTTTGAATTTTAGAGTTATGAACAGCTGCTTGCAACTTTAGCCCTCTCCAAAATCAAGAGGGATCTCATGCCCTTTATAACACCCTAATTGCTATCCTTGCAAAATGGAATAGGGTGCCGTTCAAGGTAATTTTGGGGCTGCCCTTGGCAATCAAGTGTCTTTTCAACCCTTCCACAACATATATGACAAAAATCAGAATTTATCATGCTTACCAATTGCCTTGTAGAGTGTCTTATCTTGGGAATACGGGGCTGTATTTGATGTCTTGTGGCAGCCTTATCTTCAATCCTCGTTTTCTCTTCCCTCATGCTCATGAAAAATCCTCCTATCATGCTATTTGATGAAGATGAAGGGGGCTCTTTATGACTCAAACCATACAAAATGATCTCATTACCAGCCAATTTGAATTTCAACTCCATGGTTTGGTAGTTTTGAGTGTATTCACCAAGAGAGTGTAACCATTGAATACCAAGGACCATGTCGGTCTCCCCAATACGAACCACATAAAAATCATCCTCTACCACGTCTTTCCAAAGTGAGACTAAGCTTTGGAACCTTGGTAGTAAAAAGGATGGTAAACCCATCCGTTACTATGACTCTAAACCCTTTGAACTCTATGGGTTGTAGGCCGCATGATGCCACAAGCCCTCTATTAATGAAGTTGTGGGTTGCCCCACTATCAATGAGTATAGTGACTGGTATACCCTTCAATAATCCCTTCAATCTCAAGGGATAGTACCTAGGAGTTCCCGAAAGTGAGATGCCAAGGTGCCACTCAACTCCTTTCCTTATATTTCCAATGTTCCTTCCTCATAGGTTGATGTCCCAAATTCTTCCTCCTCATTCTCCTCTTCGGGAAGTACCTCAATGTAGTGTACTTGCCCCTTACCATGGCAATTGTGGCCCTTTTCCCAAGGATCTTTACATGTAAAGCAAAGACCCTTCCTTCTCAATTCATTTCTTACCTCAAAGCTACTACATGATAGCTCCTTTTGTTGCCCCAAACCCGGTTGGTTTTGTCAAATCAATGGACTCTCATGAGTGGCCTTTGGAGGCCCTGTGTAGTTTCCCCTTGGCTGCCCCAAACCGCCACCTCTATGCTGCCCTATAGGTGGGAAAAAAGTACCCTTTGGCTGCCCCAAAGGTGTGAATCTGTCCCTTGGAGTAGAATATTTCAAATCATAGGCCATTTCGATGGCCTCTCTCAAAGAAGGCAGATCAAATGACTTAACCAATCCCCGCAAGGAATCAACCAAGCCCTCAATGAACAACACCAACAATCTCCTATCCGATATGTCAGTCACCATGACTAAAAATCTCTGAAACATAATCATCCACTGAGGCCTGTTGCCTCAATTGAGCTAAATCAACAGCCGTCAAATGATTATCAACAGCTCTTGCAATGACCCATGGGTCATAGCACTTGCCACCTCTTACCGTTCTCATGTCTAGCCAAGTTTTTCCCTTGGCACATCCACTTAAAACATCATAGACAAGGGCTGTATAAGGACTGTAACAGCCTTTAATTGCTTGCCTTTTCCTTCCAAAATACAATGCATACTTCACATAATTTGAAACTTGTGATCCTTCACAACAAGCCTTTACTGCCCCAACATAGAACAATGTATTCCTTCTTATGTTATGGCTCTTCGAGTGTGTTTTTCTATATGGCAATTGTATTACAAACATGGAAGTTGAATTATTGAAAATAACACATACCTCAACCCTTGCCATTTGTTGTACCTTCCCACCTTGCATTCTTCCTCTAGTCACAACCATTTCATGTAGCATATAACATACAACAAATAAATTGTGATGCTTACCACTTTTATGGATTGATTGCATGCCTTTTAACATGCCCTCCACCTTGTTTCTTTTCTTGGTATCACCCTCATGAGGACCAAAATGTTGTGGGAGCATAGTAGGAGGGTTATGCCACACTTTATTGCCATGAAAGTCATTAAATTGCTTACCTCTATATGTTGTTCCGGAAATTACAGCAAGCTGTGAATGATCATTAGCATTTCTAGTGTTGATCTTGTTTACCCATTTCTCCTTATCAATGTGCAAAATGAATTTTCCTTTTCTAAATTTTCTTGGAAAATAATTAGGAAAGGTTGGAAAGTGTTTGCAAACAGATTGATTGTCATGGGAGATATCCGGCCATGCTCCTTATGAGATGTTACACATTCAACTTATTGAAACTCTTTTGTTAGTTATATCCACTGAAGCAATATTATGGTTATGGACAGAGAAATAAGTATATTTTTGAAATGGAGGGCAGAGACCCTACCAACTTCATTAGTGATGTCACAGGGTGGTTGCTGTGCAGGTTGCCTTCCAACAACAGGTACAGCAGGATGATGTCAAGAAATTCATGTCCTCGGGGTGGTTCCCTAATAAAGAATGGCATAAAAAGTTAGGAGCTATAAATTCAGTAGTCTTGTCGTCCCCCTAATAGGCAAGATGCAACAAAAAATAATGTCCTCCTGCAAACGAAGTTGAGGTGGCAGCAACAGCTAGTAGGAACGTCGCAGTGGATTGTGATGGCAATAAGATTAAGACTATAACATAGAAAAGAGAGCAGAGAACAGAGGCAAGGCGCAGAAGATAGAGGGCAGATGAGAATGAGGCAAGAGGTGATCCTGAGGCTGGTGAACAGCAGGGGCATGACTGGCAAGATGTCAGAAATCTGAATCCAATACTGTTCATGCAGAACAACCACAGGAATGAGGATTTGGATGATGTAATTATTGTTCATACTGGAACAGTGCAGTAGGATGAAAAGCCTGAGTATAGATGAATTTATATTACTTACAGTGATAAAGTTCAGTTTGATAGACTTGAAGAAGAAATGAAGAAAAATGAGTCTATTTTCCTTGAAAATGAGCAAAGTAATCCTCGGGGTAAGCATGAGTGGTTAGACTGAAAGGGCAATTCAATGACTTCTTTGCGGGAATTAGACCATGCAAAGTTAGAACAAGAAATCTGAAAGAGAGAGAAAGTGGTGAAGAGTAGGAAGCAGGTATTATAAATGAACGTATTGTTTAGGATGATAGCCAGCAACAGCAGGGGATTTTAGCAAGTAAAGAGAATGTGTGCAGATATAATAGTGAAAGAAGTAGTAACAATGGAAGCAACAACTCAGGTGGTAATAGTGGGAAGGATTCTAAGAGGTCCAGTCTAAATCAGAACTCTGAAAAAGCATTTGAAATCAATGTGCAACAGCAGATGTGAGTGAGAAGGATTCAGTAAGAGAGTCAAGGGATGTGTCTAAAGATGATATGGAGTATATTCCCCTACTGAAAAAGCAGATAAAGCCTGGGAAAAAATATGTCTTGGCAGAGCTAGATGAGCATGCAAATCAGGCTTCTGGGATTATTTTCAGTTCTGATTTGTAAGTTAATCAAATATTGTAAAGAGATACAGATGTAGGTGAAGGTATTAAAGGAACTTCAAGCTAAGAAAAAGGTAATGATGTGACAGCATGGCTTTCATAGTTGGTAAGGGTTCAAACATAGAATATTCATTATGAGAAGACAAATGGCAGTGTACCTCCTCCAGATTTTAAAAGGCACAAAAGAGAAAACAAGGATATTGAGATTGAAGACACCGGGTAGTGAAGACTGAAGACTATTACTTAGTTTTTGCCTTGATTCTGCCTGGAAACTTTGTTTTCTATTTCATAGGTTTATATTAGATAACTTTTTATTAGACTAGTAGCATATTAAGATGTTTTGAACAGCCCAATCTTGGGGCATAATTTAGTAAACTTCTCATTTCAATACAAAAAATACTCTGCAAAAGCACCTGAAATCAATGGGGAACAGCAGAAGTATGCAGCAGATATGAATGAGAAGGATTCAGTAAGAGAGTGTAGGTATGGGTTTGAAGATGATATGGAGTATATTCCCCTTCTGAAGAAGCAGATAAAGCCTGGGAAAAAAATGTCTTGGTGGAACTAGATGAGGATGGAATCAGGCCTCGCACATTATTTTCAATTCTGATCTGTCAGCTAAACAGAAATTATAAACAGCTATAGATGTAGGTGAAAACATGAAAGGCACTTCAAGGAAAGAAAAAGGTAACAATGTGACAGTATGGCTTTCATATATGGTATAGGTTTAAACACAGAATCTTCATTATGAGAATACACCTGGCAGTGTACCTCCAAACTTTAGTAGCCACAAGAATGAAAACAAGGATGCTGAGATTGAAGATACCTAGTGGTGAAGACTTGAAGACTACTATTTAGTATTTGCTTTGATTCTTCTGGAAACTTGGTTTTCTATTTGATAGATTTATGTTGAGAACTTTTAATCAGACTGGTAGCATGTTAAGATGTTTTAAACAGCCCAATCGTGGGGATTAATTTTGCAAACTTCTCATTTCAATACCAAAAAAAAAAAAAAAAAATCTTGCCCTGGACCATTTCTCAGCTCCTACCCTGCTCAGCAAATGTGAAAGAACCCAAAAGAAAACAGTTCTTCAATTTTTATGAGTCAACGGTTGTTTTATACGGTTGAACTGAGTCTCGGTGAGTCTCAAGAAGTCTCAGTGATTTTTGGAGAGTGGACGCATTTGGACTCTTTTAGGCCCACTCAGGGCTCGGAATCAAATGTGTAAGGTGACCCCGAGGGTTTATACTACAAGCATAACAAGTTAAACCCCAGTGATAATTTACAACTCGTTAATATGAATAAAATGCATTTCATATTAACATTGTTAACAATTTTGTCTAAGTTGTAGGATCACAAGTCTAAATATCTTTTGAATATGGGTGTGCTTGAATGGTAATACTTTGTAGACATAAAAGCTCCAAATATAATAGAATATCAACCTACAAATGGAAAATACTTGAAGGTCTTAAAATAGCCTTTTCAACTACATATAGATTTATTGATAACATGATTGTACTATATTTACAAGAGCCCAACCAACCTCTGTAATAATAAACAGAAACAAAATACTTACTACACATATCTCTCAGAAATGCTCAACTTTGATGAAAACCGTGGTTTTTGTGCTTATAGTGTTTCCTTCTATCAACCAATACAACATGAAATGAGAAGGTAAACTATATAATTTTATATAAATTACTAAGCTAAAAAGGGAAGTCTAAATTATATCTTTATATTTTCAGGAGAACAATCCCAAGATAAAATGGGAAAAAGTACACAAACAATGCCTTAATAAAGTTGATGGAAATGCCAAAGAGAATAAGAAAAAACAAAATATGATCCTTAAAAGACATCACCTTGTCATTTTCATCCCTAATAAGATTCGCATTTACAGCTCCCAGCAGTCTTCTATTATTTTGGCGCATTTCCACCAAGCTAATCTACAAGTGAAAGCAAAATGAAGTGATTGGAGCAACTTCATAATGTCAATAGGCAAAAAAGATTCAAACTGCTAGAAAAAAATAGGTATCCATTAGTAAATTATAAAGCTAAAGGAGTTTTTTCAGGTCCTGTTTTAGCCGACATGCCTACTTGGCGCATGGGATCCGCATTGCATTGACAATAAAAAGCAGTTACATACCTGTGTGCACAAAAGAATGCGTGCATGGACACAAGTATGCATATTTGCATATTCAGTAGCTGAACACAAGTTAAGGGTGTGTGAATTTGTGTTCTTGGTCAACTCACGTAGATCTTCTAATATCTATTTATAAGCAGCAAAATGACAAAGACCAATAACTAAGTCAAACTAGCCATCGCAATGATGTAGAAGCATTCCACTGAGGTGTTTAGAGTAGAACAAGACACCTCAACAGTAGTCTCTGTGAAATATAATAGACAATGGGTCTCCAACCCACAAAATACTACCAACATGGGAAAACCCTACCTAAAACTTCCCTAACAGATGCTGAAAATGCCCGTGACATCCTTGTAGGCTTGTTAGGATAATAACACTAAACATAATTAGGAGTGTTGAGTCTCATGAGTTATACTAAATGTTGATGACCCAATATTAAAAGTTGCTGAAAATGCCAATGACATCTTTGTAGGCTTGTTAGGATAATAACATTCAACACATTATTAGGAGTGGTGAGTCTCATGAGTCATACTAAATGTTGATGACCCAACATTAAAGTTATAATCATTTAATGTTAAAAGTTACAAAAGTTTGTGAGGTAACAAGCTTACAAGCATATATAAGAATGATATGGTGCATGCATTCTATGACCGGGAGAATAATAAACCATTCTCATTTCTGCGCTCCTTTATCATATGTGTTAATGCTCTAAAACCTAAAATCCCCGCAAGAGTACAAGAACATCCTGTGCAAATTTTGAGAATAAGGCAACAGCTTCTGGTGTCACGCCCTTTTCAACTTTTTCCAAGTTTTCAAATAACTTTGTAAATGCAAAAAGGTTGGTTCTCATTAATTAAATTATTTTGGTTCTCATGAATTAAATGATTTACAAATTACACAAATTCTCCATTTTTTTTTCTCCTTACAATATCATTAATCACATGAAATATATACAATTAACTATGTAATTTAGTTTTAGTTTATTATCCGAGTCAATGTAGTGCCCCACCTAGCCTACCCTTTAATATGCACCTAATTATTCTATCTCTAGACCTAATACATTCAGTAGGAATCATGAATTTGCATTTATGCTTGATGTAGCTCATACTATTTCATCAATGTATGTGATATTTTGAATGTATATAAATGTGAATTATATCATGAAATGCAATTACTAGCAGAATAGATTTACTTGGAATTTGTTAAAAAAGCATTATGATTTACTATGTTTTATTTTATCATGTCGTACTTGAGGTACTGTGATCCCATTTGGTTTATGTGAAAATTATGGGATCCGTGCCACAGCTAGTTGAAGGCGGTTGTACAGTTCCATGGGTTGCTGAATGAGCCGAACTAAAAGTGAGGCAGATTCAGACACAGAAAGCAATATGAGACAAAGGATCTAGCATATTTGTATTCCTAGCGGAAAATGCTTTCCATTGACTAGATAAAAGCCATTTTTCAGAGACAGTCAAATTTTAGTCAAACACAGTTGACTATTGTGACAAGGTATGGTGGTGACTTGGCATGATGACTTGGCAAAAACATCCATGTGGCAGCTGACATGGAAAGGTGAATTCAAATTATATTTCCATATTTAAATCCATCTTTAGAGAAGTAAAAGTATTTATTTTCATAAAATAAAAAAAGACGTGGTAGATTGGGAACAGGACTTTGCGGAAGAAGACAACAAATCGGATATGATGTGCAGAGGATGCAGATCACCCATTCAATAAAACATCAAGACTTATTCCACCTCAACCTGCAACCATGAAATCATCCAATGAAGAGCCAAAAATGATTCAGAAGAATGAATTAGATTTGGTTGAATATCAATTAAGACATTCGCAATTAATTGAATTAAATCTGATTTCATCGAAGAAGATATAATTTTGGATGAAGTTGGTGGATGGAAAATATAAGAGGATGTTGAGGATTCATTTGTCAATCTTAACCTTTGTTATTCTCACCTTTCTCCATAAGCATTTGCATTCGCATTTTATGCAAATTGGAAAATAGCCACTTTCACCTCTTGGCTTTTTTGAGAGTGAAAATATAGAGTTTTCATTAAGTTTATGAGAAAATAAACAGAGGCCTTAACTGGTATAATGGATTGGTAACAGTTTGGTGAAGTTTCCTAACATTTATCCTTTCCTTTCAAGCCGAACCCATGCCCCCTTTTTGAAAATAATTCAATGATGCTCTTATTTTATATTCTTTTAGTTACAATCCTCCATTTTTTGCATTTTCAGCTTAAATTTGTTGAGATTTATTTGATACTCTTACTCCTGATTATGCTGTTAAATTTTGCCATTTTCCTGTGTAAGGGATGGGTGAGAGGTGGGAAAGTAACCAGTTCTGTTTAGGGGAGATATTTTAATGCTATATGCAGCCCATACATTCTTATATATCAATATATTGTGATATATTACGTTTCAGCATATTGAGTGCAACCTTGTTATTATGAATTACCAGCAAGTTTTGGTGAATTCAGTGCTTAGTTATTATTAATTTAGATATCATTTTGACAAGGGATGTGTGCCTTGTTCTTGATAGACAACCTATGATATCTTTTTTGGAGCTTTGGTAGCAGCCAGCTCTGTAATGAAATTACCATGCCACTAAAGTAGAATCACAACTATAGATAACAATATGATTGAAATAAGAGTAGAATGATAAAGTATATGACTAAGCCACTTTAAAGGGGCAACCTCCTCAACCCAAAAATAAGAACAGAACTCACAATAAGATGATCAGTTACTCACTACTACCTCTTATATACACCATACTTATACTATGGAGACTACCTAGGCCAACCCTACCATCAATATGAAGTTCTAATAAAGATCACATGACTTAATTAAAGGATAGCTTAAATGATATGATAGCCACAAGTCAGCCACACATAACTCAATACACACTATAGGCTAAGGGCATAGCATGCACCTCCCTCCCCCTTTCAAACAAGCGTTGTCCTCAACATTGACCATATGTGAATGCTTCTCTATGAAATTTGTGTGCTCCCATATCACATCCTCTCTCGACAAGTTCTTCCACTTGATAAGATATTTGGTGGTAACCCTTGCCTGCAACATCTTGAAACAAGTCTAGATAATCTCCTTTGGTTCCAAGATGATTCTTTCTTCTTCATTAAGCTCAAGAAACTCTGTCTAGGTGGGGATCTTCTGGTCAAAACAAAAAATATGAAATAATAGGTCTATTTTTACTAATTGAGGTAACTTACGTTGGTGTGTAACTTATGTTTGTGTTGCATGTGTTCCCTAACTGCTCGAATCCGTGGTTCGACCTTCAAGGATGAGGTGATGGATGATGGCTTGTAACCATAAAATTCCCTAAATGGAGACATCTTGGAAGAAGTATCTCTTTTAGGTGGCAATTCTTTCATCAAATCCCCAAAATCTACTGAGTACCCATTTACAATGTCATGTTGATCTGTAGGTGTAAGTACCTTTCATTATTGTGCCTCTAATGAAAAAAGTTGTGCTACAACCCCATCTATACCCTTTTTCAAGATCTTTTGCATCTGATGAGAGCTTACCATTTGTGGAGACTTTGTGCACAACCCTCTCAATTCAAATTTCCTGCCCTTTGAATGAAATTGCATGAACAACTCCTGAAAGTTCATCTCAATCGTTCCCAAGGTAGTGAGCCATTGGACTCCCAAAATAGTGTTTGCCCTACCTATAGGAATGGAAAAAAATGGCAATCTAGCATGTAGTCTCTCATGGTGAGTTTAATACTATGCCATTTCCCTTAACAGCTATTTGTACTCCTATCCACAACCATGACCTAAAACTATGGAGCCGGATAAACAAAACAATTCAACCATGCAACTAACTTGCGGTTGATGAAGTTGTGAGTACTGCCTAAATCAATCAATATTGCCATCTTTTTTTCTTTCAAGAAACAAACTAATTTGAGGGTTTGTGGAGTTCTAATACCGGAAAGTGAATAGCAAGAGACGGTTGGAGATCTCTCGACTCCTCTAGCTTATCAACAATCACTAATGTTTCTTCTTCAGCCTCTTCTTCTACATTGGCACCCTCAATGTAGAACTTCTTTTCGGCACGTTTATGACCCCTAATGTATTTTCCATCACAGTTAAGCATAACCCTTTTGCTCTTTTCTCTTCAATTTGTTAGGGCATTAATCCTATTGGTTGAGGAAATGAACGTGTAAATGTGCTATTATCTCTTATGCTAGTGAATGTATGTCTGCTAGTAGTCGAGAATTTTTCCTCTGTGTTGCGTGCCCTGACAATAAAATCAAATGCATTAAGTAGATTAAACATGCATATGTCATGTTAAACATCTTTGCCAATTGGTTGAAGTAATTCTCCGTCACACTATAGCTATAGTGTATCTGCAACTCCTCTGTAAAAACTAACCACGTGACATGGAGAGCCTTCTTCTTTTGAGCACGCAACTATTGATACCAAATGAATTGTTCAAGTTCTAGATATAAGGATGCCATGGTAACCTTATACCCACATGGAATCTGATGTAGCTCAAAAAAAATCTCCAATTAAGCAGATCATTTCTATTGAACATATGTATGTCCACCTTTGGTAGCAGGTTTCGAACCCCGAAGCTAGTGCTAGCCATGGGATGAGGTTGCGTAGCATTCAGATCAAGATTAGGTTGTCCCTTAGATCCACTTTGAGTTAGATGTGTAACTAACAACATATTTAAGAAAGTCGTGAGTAGCCAATTGCATATTGATGCTAGCAATATCTCCTTTCATTTTAGACTATATGTTGTGCATACTATCATCCAAATCGCATTTCATTTCAGACTATATGATGTGCATATTATCATCCAAATTGCGCACATTGTCATCTAGCGAAGAAAACATCATATTAATAGTCCCCCTCCCCCCTCGATCCAAACTCAAAATCTATCTCCTCTTTGGAATGTCCCCTTATTAAAATTGTTTAAATTCTGATTTTATAATTAATTCTAAAATTCACATTCAAATATCAAAATAACACATGCAACATAGAATATTGAAAACCCAACTGTATTTGTATCTCAGTCAGCGCATTACATAAAATAATACTGAGAAAATAAGTGTTGAAACAATAAACTACTGGAATCAATAAACAATTTATTTTTAGCTGCCAAAACAATCCTCCAAAACCCTGTGTTGTTGCTCCAATGGCAGTGATCCGCCTCTCGCTGGTACACAACTGCTCAAAGGGCAGCGATCTGCCTTATGTGTGGTGCTCCCTTGTAAGCAGTCCTTGCACGAAAGGAAATAGGGGTTGACTGATCCAATAACCCTCACCTAATTCTAGGAATTGTCAAACTCTTCCAACCCACTATAATACTGAAAATACCATGATTGCCTGCCCAAATGTGATCTATGTATGAAATCACCAATGATGGGATGCGAGGGTTTCTGTCCTTAAATCCCCAATAGAAATTTGGAGGGTTTTCGTCCTCTAGATCTGAATGCAATAGAGGGTTTTCGTCCTCAAATGCAGTTGGAAACAAACGCCCAAACTCAAAATAGATGTAATAAACCAAATGATCCTAAATGACCCTCAAGGCCCTCTTTTATAACTTTTTTTGTTCCTTTTTCCCAAGTTGGCCTCTTACTTTACTTTACTAAAGTGGACTTTTATTTTTACTTTTCCCTTTTCTTTTATTTCTAATAACAATAAATATTAAGTTGTCACTTTTAATATAATAAAAAGTCACTTAGACAACTTAAATTATTAACTTAATTTATTTTTTGCTTTATGGGAAAAAGGGGACATGACGCTCTTTGTTAGGAGTTCTCCCTGGTGTGTATGAATTCTTTCCCTGGCCTCTAATTTGCAGCGCTGTCATGTTGAGGCTTGACGATGCAAAACTTTATTTTCACCTTTGACCTAACTTTGACCAACCGGTTTCAGAGTTAGGTCGGCCTCACATCCAAAACTTCAAAGAACAAACCCCCTCTAAATATTTTCGAGCTTTCCGAAAATGTAAAGAAAGCAGAATAATTCTGACAATTGCAAATTTGTAGAGAGAATTTATGAAAACCCTAACAAAAATGATCACTGATAGCTAAATATTGGATTGTAGCTTCCTCAAATAACTCTACAACTTCAGTGAAAAAAATTATAGGAAAGTTTGCAACGGTTTGCAAGATATAGGCAATTCTTTAAAATCGGGGTTTTGAACACACTTCTCCCAAAATTAAAGCTCTGATACCACTTATAATGAAATTACTATGCCACTAAAGTAGAATCATGGCAATAGACAACACTATGATTAATATAAAAGCAGAATAATAAAGCATGTGACTACACCACTTCGAGGGGGCAACCTCCACAGCGTTATAATAAGAACAAAATTTGCAATATGAGGATCAATTACTCACCACTACCTCCTATATACACCCTACTTATGCTTAGACCACCTAAGCAGACCCTACCATTAATATCAAGCTATAGAAATTATCATATGACTTAATTAAAGGTTGCGCTAACCACAAGTTGACCACACAACCAAATACACGCCATAGGCTAAGGATGTAGCAAGTTCAGATTGGTGAAGCCTGGTTTTTGGTAATGCTTTGGGTCGTCTTCTCTTTTTGTTGAAGAAGTGTATAAATTCTTTTTCTGCTAATGAGCAATTTATGTGATTATTTTATTTGGATCCTATGTTTGGCCATCTCTTCCCTTAATTTTATGAGAAGTTGTTTATGGGAGACTGGAATCACCCCTTTTATGGTCCAAAATCATGGAGCTTGACCCATTGATGTAGCCATAGTCTTTTCTTTATTATTTTGCATCAGACCTCATTTCCCTCATCTTCTTGTTGTGGCAAGAAAGATGGTTTATAAGCTATGGAAGTTCAACTATCATACATGTGAGTATTGGAGTACTCACATTTCCAAATATATTTTTGTTTTGTGCATGAGACCATCGTTCTCTAGGGTATCCAACATTTCAATATATCAAGCTGATTATTGTCAGCAGCTATCAATTTCGGTAATCTTAGTTGATTATTATGGTTGTTATTTTCTGCTTATTTCTGGAATTTTTCTTTATTTCTCCTTATTCCCGGTTTGAAAACATGTTCTATCCTATCCTTATCCTGTTTCTATACCATTTTATCATATAAATTAGATTATATTGTCCAGCAAACTAATGTTTGTTGTGTTCGATGTAATAAGGTAGATTAGATTTCTTATAGCAGGCATGTAATCTTTTATGGTTAGTGTCTTTGGTACACGGGGTTAGCAGTCTGTTATGGGCTGCCAGCATTATAAATAGCTGAGCTTATGCAATGTGATGTCAAGGCTTGTTTAATCAAGAAAATATGGCATCCAAGCCATCAATTTGAAAGAGCCTATGAAACCCTATGAGACCCATTGAAGGCAGAAAGCTTGCTAATGATGAAAGAAGTATTTGTTAAAGTGTTAGTGTAAGTGTTGAGATTGCTGCTAAAGAGTTGAAGAAGAAGATCAAAGGCGTCTCGGAATGCTGTTCATAGAGCTGTGATTATATGTTTTTTAATAATCTACTGTTAATAGTCTGATGAATGCTTATTTAATCAAGAGCATGAATGCATAGAAGCATGCAAGGTGGAATCATAGATGCATGCAGCATAGAAGTGTGCGAATTTACTGACAAAGGTGCATTAAACAACAAAATAAAAGGCGTGAAAGCATTTAAGAGGAGTGTTGGCTGTTTTGAGGAAGAGGAGTGTTTGTTGTTCTTCTCTTTGCTGAAGCGTGCAAGCATTAATTAAAAGGGCTTCGGAAATATTGTTGTCTGAAGCATGGAAATATAAGCATGGATACCTTTGTTGTGTTGAACATTACTTCTCCTTTGCTGCGTTGAAGATTATTTCTCCTTTGCTACATTTTGGGTAAAAGTTTTTGTTTATAAAGTTAATATTATAATATGTTTATAAAAAATTTAGGGTTGAAATTTTTTTAATTTTTTTAGTTTTAATTTTCATAAAGTTTAAATGCTTTATTTAAATATTTCTCTATGCTAGGAAGACTAGGTTAATATGATAAGCTTTTATCGTGTTAGTTTTCCAATGAAATTTTGCCACACTTTCTGGTCTAGTATATTACCCTGATTACTGGTGGTAGTTTGGCCTTTGCTTGTCAGTTGCGAGATTTAATTATTTTCTGCACTGAGTGGTCTAGATTTGTGGCCAAGATGGCTAGTGTACAACATTTTCTTTGTGGAGTCATAAAATACTCACTATCTGCGAGTATAAAGATCTTGATCAGATTGTGTTAAACAAAAAACAGAGACCTGCTAAGATCCCAAAGATTATGATAAAAGGCATTAATAAGCCTTAATGTTTTTTAAAATGTCTGTAATGTCCCCATTTTGAAATTAAAATAATATTATTACTAAAATAAAAAGTATTTCTAAATACTTAAAATAAAGTAATAATAGTCTAATTTGTTTTTCACTTAAGTTAGGATCTTTTGAGGGTCATGGGCACTTAAGGCCTAAAAGTGGATTTTATAAGGAAGTTTGTAATATATCTTTTTTTTTTAAGGAAAAAGTAAACTCTCCCTCTCTATTTTGGGTGCCACAATTGGAGGAGGAATATAAAAGGAAAGGGCAGGCTCATTTAAAAAGGTTATGCATTTTTTATATTGAAATTCTTATGCAAGTATGTCAAACTTGAACAAGTGACTTGAGAATGAAAACCTTCAAGTGCACCAAGGAGTTTGAGGACGAAAACCTCCATCCTTCTACCTAGGGCAGCTCTATTCAAAGGCTGTAATTGTGCCACAATTTTGCATAGTTGTATGCAAGTGGATCTACAAAGGTGTCTTTGGACACCACCTTCAACAAGGAATTTTTACAAACTCTTCGGAGAGCTGAAAATACATAAATTGCAAGTCAAAGAGGAGGGCAATCTCAGTGGAGGAGCTTGATCGAGTTTGAAGGCCATCCCAAGGGTGGCGACTTGCTTTGGGAGGGTGGCAACCCCTCTAGAGGGCAAATTTGCCTTTAAAACCCTCTTCTAAAGTCAAGGTAATTTTCGTAATTTATTACAGTTATTGATGAGTTGTTTTGGGTCAATTTGCATAAGTGGAAGGTCAATCTATGCCCTAAAAATATTCAGAAAATTATTATATTTATTTGCCAACTGGGCGACTTGATTGGAGAGATCCGAGAGATGTTTTTGGGAGGCAAATTCCAAAAAATAATTATCAGATTTATTTCCCTATTTTTTCTAAAGTGTGGCAACCCACTTGTGAATGTTTTTGTGGTGTCAAATGATTGAAAAATGCAGCTGTACCTTCATATAAAAATCAGATTATTGCTAGGGGTATTTTCAACCACTAAGCCAATTTATTTTGGTCAAAAAGGGTACCTTGCTTTCCGAATAATTTTCAGCTATTTGTGCAGTTATTTTGGCATGTTTTGCTTGGATATTCTATAAATTTTCCAGCTAGGGCTAGCTGGTTTGTAGAGCAGATTTTCAGTTGTCTGGCAATTTTATTCAAGGGTTTGTTAGGTAACCCCCAACTACGTCTAATTGTCCCATTTGGGGACATTACAATGCCAGTTGTAGACTCATTAGTACTAGAAGTATGAAATGCCACTATAGCATCCACATTATGGACAAATCTAAAGACCAAGTACCAAACATCATAAGCAAGGCAATCATTGTATGTTAAAAATCTCCTTTCTACTAAGTTGCAAGAAGGAGATTCAATCTCAAAATATTTGTTGCAACTAAAGAATCTTAGTAATCAATTGACTGCTATTGAGAAACCAACTAATGATGAAGATATGGTAGCTTTGGTCCTACGAAGCTTGTCATTATCATTTGATTCATTTGTTAAGTCTCTTCATTTGATTGCAGTGACCCAAGAGCTTGACTTTGTGAAGTTATCAACACTTCTTCTGCAAAATAGTGGACGCAAGATTATGCAGAAGCATCAATTTCAAACACTATAGAGTGCATTCGATGCACAATTCAAAAGCAAATGTAGCAAAAACACAAGCAATTCATCAAATGACTCTTCCAAAATGGATAATACATCAAAGAGGTCAAAAGTAGAAAAAATTACTATCATGAGCCCAGATATTTTAGGAGAAATTATCAAAAGAGATAGAGTGGCTTGGCAAGCAACCAAAAAAGATCAATGCATGCAAATGTTGTTGAGGAAGATGAACAAGAGGTGACACGAGAATTTGCATTTGTTGCATCCCAAAAGCAATCAAATGAGACTACAACGTGCTATTTCAACTCAGGTGCATCCAGACACTATACATGTCGCAGAAACTAGTATGTAAATTTTACTGAAGATAAAAGTAAAGGTGAATCTATTTCTTTAGGTAATGGTTCGACTTACTATGTTAAAGGATGTGGAGAGGTTTGTGTCACATTGAATAGTTTTTTAATTTATACTTTAGAAAATGTTAGACATGTTCCAGATATGAACAAAAATATTCTCTATTAGTGGAATAACCAAGGATCCTTCTCTATGTAAAATTTCAAGGCAAAAAATGTATGGTCGCAACTCTTTATGATAATAAGATGATTTTTATTGATAAAGATGAGATGGGATTGTATAAACTTGCTGATCCCAAAACAATACATGCACATGCCCTCAAAACAATGGAAAATACTAGTGTATGTTGGCGTGAGAGGTATGGACACCTAAATTATTATTATTTATTTGTACTTAGCAAGACTAATATAGCTGATAGACTTCCATCCATTCAAGCAAGTCAAAATGTATGTATAGGTTGTCAAATGGAAAATAGAGTCAAAACACCCATGTGATAAAGTGTGGCACACCAAAGGAGTCTTGGGTCTAGTACATGCTGATCTACATGCTCCAATGAAAACACCCATTTGTGTACGGAGCGAAGTACATCTTGTTATTGGTTGAAGACTTTTCTAGGAAAATGTGGGTCTATTTTCTAAAAGATAAGTCAAAATATTTTTCTCATTTTGTAGCATGGAATGCCTTGGTGGAGAAACAAACAAATAAAGAGAACAAGGCTCTCATCTAATAATAGAGCCAAGTTTGTCTCAAAAAAGTTTAAGAAAGTCTGCAAGAAAGAATGTATACATAGGCAAGTATGCTACTTCATACACTCCACAACGAAATAGAGCCATGGAAAGGACAAATAGGACAATTGTGGAGATGGCAAGGTGCGTGGTACACAATTTTAATGTACCTTACCAATATTGGGTGGAAGCTTTGAATATAACGTTTTACATCCTTAACAAATGTCCTTGCAAAGCTTTACAAGATGTCACTCCCAAGGTTGCATGGTCAGGCAGAAAACCATCTCGACTTTCGTATTTTCAGTTGTGTTGCTTTTACAATTATTCATGGTGAAAAGAGAAGTAATCTACATGCAAAGAGCAAAACATATATGTTTCGTTATAGGGAGCAATCAAAAGCATAAGGTTATTAGATGTCTCTAAGAACAAAATTGTGGTTGATAGAGTTGTTGTAGATGAGAAGATGCCTTTCTTTTCGAATAATGATAAATTTATAGATAGTAATGCATGGGTAACTGCTGCTGACAATTCTGGAACAAGTTCTAGTGTTGAAATTAAACAGAACTCAAAGATGAAAACATCAGAGAAGTCAAGTTCCAAGGTTGATCTAGTGAAGAACAAAGTGATTCTCAATCTTCACAGCCAAATCAAAAAGGCCAGCAAAGGAGACCGAAGTGGTATTACACCATGATGAAGGATGTTTGGGAGGGTGAATTGCCATAGACAACAGGTCAATCTACATGATTGGGAAAGAAAGTGGTGCAAGGTGGTGAGAAAAAGTTTTTCTCTTACTTCTGATATTTCACAAATATTTGAGCCTAGTAAATTTAGAGAGGCTAGAGGAAAACTTGAATGAGAAGCTTCCATGTAGGTGGAATTCAAAACCTTGATGCAAAACCAAACATGGGCGTTCTCTGAATTACGCCAAGGAAAGAAGCCCATTGGTTGCTAATAGGTTTATAAAGTCAAATGTAAATCAAATGGTTCTTTCAACAAGTCAAAGGCATAGCAGCGTTCTAAAAGATACTTCGGGTCCCAGGAATCTTTGAGTGGTTGCAGTAATCGGTGTAATCGGTGGTCCCATACACTGTTTGGCCTCATGGACGTAATTAAAACCATTTCGTTCATTTCAAAGCTAGACTTTTTACTAAGGGATATGCACAAGAGGAAGGGGTAGACTATGAAGAGACATTTGCCCCAACTCTGAAGATGGTCACCTTTCGGTTGGTTATCATTGTTGTTGCTTAATTTAGATGGAAGATGTATCAAATGGATGTTAAAAGTGTCTTCTTGAGCGGAGACCTGGTGTAGGAGGTCTACATGGTTTAACCACAAGGATTCCAAATTCTTAGAAAATAATATTTGGTTTACAGTTTGGTTAAGTCCTTGTATAGACTTAGGCAGGCTCCTTGAGCCTATTATTTTAAAATTGATCAATATCTTCAAGATTCAAAAGAAGTTATTTTGATCCCAATCTCTATATCAAAATCAATGGTGATGACATAGCGATCCTAATTGTCTAGGTCAATGCTCTTGCTATCACTGGAAGTGGGGTCGATACAATTCAACGGGTAAAATATGATATAAGTTTTCTTTTTTAAATGACAAATCTTGGCCTCTTACATTATTGTTTAGGTATATAATTTTGGCAATTTGATCATGTTATTTTTGCATCACAAACTAAGTATACCAAAACCCTTTTGAGAAAATTCAAGATGACTGAAATCTAGTCCAACAACTACACCTATGGAAGTTTGAATAAAACTCTCAACTTACACTAATCCACCACCAATCAATGAATTAGTGTATCGTCAATTAGTAGGTAGTTTGATTTGTCTTACTACCACTCAACAAAACTTATGTTTTGTAATGAATTGTCTGTAATGTCCCCTTTTCAAGATATTTTTTTAATTCTGAAATTTAATGCAAACCCTAGGTAAAAATCAGTTTTCTGATTTTTCCAACAACAAAACCTAGCTATATTGAACCCTTCAAAAATATTACAAAATTAGGATAAACCCAACGCACCAATTGGGGTTTTCAACAAACAAGTTTTTCCCTTCCAAATTATGAAATTGCCTTCAAACCCTAAGCGTCCCAAAATGAAATATTTATTTTATTTTATGGTTGATTTATCATGCAATAACACTTCATAGAACCTTCATAAATTGCACAAAATTGACTAAATAATTATGCAAAATTTATTAAAAATTTTCTGAATATATTTGAGGTCCAAAAATCCTCCAAAATCATCACAAAAATTATAAATAATAATAGAAAATTAATGAACAATGTTTAGACTTAGAATAGCCTATCAAAACCTCATAAACAACTCCCAAACAATTTGCCCTAGCTGGAATTGATCATTTCCAGCCCTAGATCCAAATGCAACTCTATAACATAGAGGTCTTGAACTTGAAAATCTACTTTTGGCCTCCCAAACCCTAGTTGCCACCCTTCCAAGCTATTTGCCCCACTTGGAAACCCTTATTTTTGTTTTTTTCTGAATTTTGATGAACAATGGCAGCTCCTAGATGAAGTTGTTGTTAGTAATTTGGCTTGTCAAGGCCAAATTACTATCCTCATCATTCAAAACTTTCCCCAGAACAGTCAAAATCCATACAGCTGATCAACTTGTGGAATTAGCACTATCAAAGAATGACTAAAAGGGGTATGTAGGCAGTCAAGTATCCAAATACAGTCATAATGAAGACCAAATACAGTCATAATGAAGACCTGCAGCAATGATAATCAATTTTGTTCACATGAATGATACGTTGAAATAGGAAAGGTCTTTGTCAAGTTTTAATGACAAATGTTTATTATCAAAAGGAGATCTACGTTCAAACAAACAAGCTAGCTTCTAAGTGCATGAAAAGGTCTCCTATTGTCTTCTCTTTGAACTTCTACAGCCACCATATAGAGCATACAGTTCGTTCAAGGGCAGGATACCTACAGCAAGTTCAAAGGCCATATCTCCTTTTCGAAATATCATATACAGTTATAAAGCTACAAGCCTGCAGGTTCGCTTGCAAAAGCAATAATTGTTTCGAGTTAAGAGATGGACAATTTTCTCGGAGGGAAAGAGTTTTCAAAGGACATTGTAAAGAGTCCAAAAGAATGTCACAGTGATCGTTTACAAAGGTTTATTTACTTCGGACTTTTTGTCCGAAGGAAAGGAAACGGTCAGTTGGCTATCCAAAGGACTTTTCAAATAGCCCGAAGGCATTTCTCAAAAAAATGGGACGCTTTGCAAAGATCCGAAAAGCACCTGCCCTTCGAAAGGACCATTGCAAGAAAGCCGAAGGGCAAGTGCTTTTCGGGAGACGCCATTTCAAAGAAAAGGACTCTTTCAAAAACCCTGAAGGGCATGTGTCCTTCAAGAGGGATCATTTCAAAAATCCCTAAGGGTAGGTACCCTTCGGGAAAAGTTCAAAGGCCAAGTCAAAAAATCCGACAAGCTTCTCTCTCAAAAGAATGGTTCATTTCATTTTTTTCGAAGGGTACCTGCCCTTTGGAAAAGTACCCTTTCAGAAAATCCGAAAGGCATGTGCCCTTCGAAAGGGTCATTGACAAGAATTCCGAAGCGCACCTGCCCTTCGAAAAGGCTCATTTTAAGGCCGAAGGGTCATTTTTAAATTTCCGGAGGACAATTTAAAAAATCCCGAAGGCACCTGCCCTTCGGGAAAGTTTATCTCATGAATTTTAAGGGCTTTTTACAAAAGCCCGAAGGGTATCTACCCTTCGGGAAAGACAATTACAAAAAGTCCGAAACATAACACTTTGCAAAAATTCTGAGGACTTTGAAGGACCATTCGAAGGGACAAAAGTCCGAAGGAATCCTTCGGACAATTTATCCGAAGGAATTCCTTCGGAAAAGTCACAGGCCAAAGAAGAAAGTGCGTGGAAGATTTTATATGGACAAAAATTCCAAAGGAATTCCTTCGGACAAATTGTCCGAAGGATTCCTTCGGAAGACTTGGGCAAGACAAAAGTCCGCAAAAAAAGAATGCCGAAGGAAATGAAAGGAGGCCTAAAGACTAAAGTCTTAAACAATTCCCGCGGACTTTTTGTCTGCGGGTAATTGACTGTGGATAGACCAAGGGGAAGACAAAAAATCCAAAAGAAATGGGACATGACAACAAACCCGAAGGAATAATCCCAAGAAAGTCCAAGGGGAATAGACAGGAACAAGGAAAGCCTTAGATAATTCCCGCATACTTTTTGTCCGCGGGAAGTTGAAAACACAGCAATAAGCCCGATGAGAATAGACAAAGGCCTAGGGAAGGAACCCGAAGAGAATGAATGGAAAATACACAGGGAGATCATTAAGGGAAAGATAAAGTCCACATGTTGAAAAGCCATAAATAGATTAAATCCGAGGGAAATGCATGCACAGGAACAAGGGAACTGAGAGCAGAATGCCAGGAATAGGAAACGATTCAGTGTAAATGTATCTCACTCACAAGAGCCTTATCCATGCAAGCACGTGCTATTTTCAGTTGATTGGTTGTTAAAGTCACGCTTCTCCATGGTTTGACTAGTCAACCATATGCATCCAAACGTTCCAGCTCAGCTTAAGCTTGACTTCTAATCTTGGTGTTCTTCTCACATTGCAAGGCTCTCAACATTCCAGCAGTCCAAGTGGAGTGGAGTGGACAAATTCGTTGCACATCTTCCTTGTTTTCCATGCAAACGAGAATATCTTTCTCCAGCTCAGCTTTCAAACGAACCAAATGGAGTTCTTTATTTAGAAATTTTGGCGTAATCTTCCATGCAAAGGAGAAGTTGACTTTCAACAGTTCCACCGTCCATTCCTCTATGCCAGCCTTGGTCACACATGTTTGAAGATTTTGGAGAATGTATTGTTTATTTTAAGATTAATCTTTCAAATTTGGCCTTACCACTTATTTTCTACGCCAATCTTTCAAAAGGCATGCATTTTTGTAAACAAAAGAATTTATTGAATATTCTATATTGTTAAAAGGTGTTAAGTCTTGGTTAATTAACCAAGACTAACCCTTTCTTCTTTTAGAACTGAACTTAAGGCTATTTCAAATTTTGTGAAAGTCTATTTATTGGCTTAGTCAAGTCATTGAAAGGGGGCCCGGAAGTTTGAAAAAAGAAATTGTAAGCTGGACCAGTCATCAATAAAGTTATTATTCTGAATCTGAATTTTGACAGAAGATAGTGTGTAATCTGATTGTGCATCAACGTATAAGTGAGATTTATCTCCTTTTGCAGGTCCCTTCCTCACCTATCTCTTCCTTTCTCACCCTTTTGCAGGGCATTTGAAGTGGTTTTCAACCCTTCATCTGAAATATTTATGCTTACGAACAGAATTATAGATTTCATTTGATTATATGTGTGCATTGATTTCAATAGCTTCAGAGGATTTTGACAATTCAAGTGTATCACCCCTTTTAATTATATTTTTCTTTTCAATTTCCTTCTCCCTTTTCATCCCAAAAATCACTAAAATCACAATAGTCAAGTTTATTGAAAAAGTCTAAAGAGAACCAGACCTCTCTAGAGGTTCTTCTCATCAAAGAGTCACCCATGCTCAGAGAAGTTCCAACTGTATCAGTTGGAGTGAAGGTGTGCTTCGCACATCTTCAAGCAGGGTGCACTCCAGAGTGATAACAGTTGCCCCACGGAATAATGAGGGTTTTCGTCCTCAAGCTCTTTGCTTGAAGGTTTTCATCTTCAAATCCAAAGCTCAAGCTTTTTTGTGTTCAAAACTTGTAAATTCAAATAATGATCCAAGATGCCCTTCAACAAGAACCCTCAAATGTTTTTATACTTTTCTCCAAGTGAAGCACCCAATTGGTGGAAAATACTTTTGTTTATCTTTTTTCAAATTATATAAGAATACCTATTTTATAATTCACTTAAGTGGATCAAAACTCATGACCTTTAAAAAGGCCCCAACTTAAATGAAATTATAACAATAAAGTGTTTTTACAAGTATTCTTTACAAAACCGAATGTTTCCTTTCTTTTTCTCTTTTACCCTTAGCCCTTGGAAAACCAGGCAAGGCTAAAGGTCTTCAATAGTGTCATGTCCAAAAGGGGGATATGATAATCCTCCCCGCCCAAAATTGTTTGTCCTCAAGCAATAGAAACAACCAATGGGTTGTCCTAACCATGGGTTTGAAGCCCTCAATGAATCTCGACTCCTCCCATGGGAGTAAGATATCTTAATGAAACTCTTTACTGCTGTATGTGATGGTTCTTGGCTGTTTATACAATCTGAAAATGAAATAACAACAGCTTCCCATCTTTCTTTTTCTTTCCATGGAGGTCCCATAACTCAAATGTGACAAAAAGATTAAAAAGGGAAACAATTCCTCCGAAATGACATTGCGATGGCTGAAAAAGTGTATTCCAACAAAGAAATCTTCAACTTTTTCGGCCTTGATTGCACTTATATCAGCACCTGCACAAGACACAAACATATTAGTCAAAACATGAATCCTCTACTTCTCTTCAATGCTTGCACACTTGATAATGCCCTCCATGTGTGGAAGAGTTGGGGACATATATGGCTGCCCTTGAGAACATAGAAGGGGTGTTCATGCTGCCTACACACCCAAGAGTGACCTCAAAGCTCAGAAATCTACCCTCTAGAGGAGCTGGAATTCCTCTTACCTTGCTGGAAATCCAATTTTTGTCAAAAGACCATTGACACATGCCCTCATATTCCAAAATAATAGCAGAACCAGACACTTCCCCTTTGATATGTTGGTTGTGTATGCACATTTCAGACTTTTTATGACTCCAGAACATGAATTGATTCCCCCACAATTCATTCTTATGAGGTAATTTAATGCAATCAGTCTTCCCCAAACCTCTGAAAATATTCAAAATCACCATCTCATGCCTCAAGCTCACATATTCCCTTACCTTAGAGGGAATCATTTCAAAATGAAATCTGTACTTTGTGTTTTGTGGGTCGTGTTTGCTCATTACAACCTTGCAATCATCCCCAAAAAACAACCTTTTTACTTCCAACTTGCCCCATGATGAATCTACCACATTTACCATCCCAAGAGGGGTCAAAATGAAGCTATGTACCCTTTTTGACGAGCTGAAACCGTCACAATAAATATGACGAGAAGATGTATTACAGCTGCCCCTTATGAAAAAATGTATTTGAGCCTTAATCATGGAGTACATATTACCTTGGCAAGCATTCATCGACTCCTTAGAGCTTCCCATGTGCCATAACAAACCTTTCTCAATTTGCAACAAGAGAGTAACATTGAACAAAATTGAAAGCATATCTTGAACGGATGTATCATGGAGATTTAAGCAATCTTGCATTGCTATCCTTATGTGTGTCTTATCTTTTTCCCTTTGCTCCACCCTGACAACACTATTAATTATGTAGGAAATACATTTTGTGCATAACAAAGACCCAAACTTACAAATTAGAGAGGGTTGTACCATACTTGCTCCATCCAACCTCTTGTCATGAAAGAAGTGCCCCAATTCCTGTGCATTTCCAGAACTTGTCATGCGTTGTAGCATGCCAAAAAAAAAAAGAATTTTGTGTCCTTAGTAGGCAGAGGATTTGGCATTACAAACTCAGAATTTTCTAAGTGTGAATAATGCTGATTATTCACATGATTTTCTGATTTTTTTGTGCAACAACAATTCTGATTTCGCTCATGAACTTCTAATTTTTTTGAGCATCAAAATCCTGATTTTTCAGAGTCTACTTTTTATATTGCAAAAATTCAGACCTACCTTCATTCCTTGTCAACTTAAAATTTCTCTCTCCATGGGCTTGCTTAGCATCTTTATTTCCAGAATTTATTAAGCCCCAAAAACAAGGAATTAAATGTTCCTTTGCATACTTTGTTGGTTGTTCCAGATTAGAAAGGACATCCTTTTTCGCTGCCCTTATCACATTCTTCTTGGGAAAGACTCTTTCCATGGCCTTTGATGTCACCTCCAATGGCATCTTATCATTTTCCAGATTGACCAACTCCTTCAAGCATGGAATGTAATGATTTTTAAGACACCATAGTGGCTGCCCCCATTCAAGACTTGTGGCTCCTTGTGCAGTACTTGTTGCCATTGCAACCGGCTCCCGTTGTGATCCTACACCTATAGCAAACATGTTAGTAAAAACAAGGGCGTTTAACAACGCTTTTTTTATTACATTATCAAGCATGATGTGCACTCCCTTTTGATACCATGCTTTTTCGTTACAATCCTGTCTCACCCGGATTTCACAAGATGTGCTCATGTCATTCTCATCATGGCTGTAGTATGTTATTTTTCTTCTCAAACTCCTCCTAGTGGCTAGAAACCCACTTACACATGCTTGGACCACCTCCATGTTGTTGTGGTGTCGGAACTATGGCCAATACTCACCAAAGTGTCAATAAACCTTAGAGGAAACAAACTGAAAACGTGAAAAACAGCAGTCCATAAGTTACAAACAACTGTTCCTTTGATCCTTAAATCATGACATCTCTTGCTTGTCTCCCTCCCTAGGATTATCCAAGCTCTATTCCTTGTCCCACAACATAACAAAACAACAATACTATTCTTGTAGGGCTCACCTGGATCCCATATCCATGTTGGGCATTTGCCTTGCCCCATCTTTGAATTCACTATGAAGAATTCCCTTCTCCCTTTAGTGTCCTTCATCTCATCCTTATTGTTAACATAGTGTTTATGATAAGCAAAAGCATGTGAGAACAAAGTATGAGGAAATACAATGAATCCTTACCAAATAAATAGTCAATTTGTTTACCCTCGAATGTGGATCTAGAAACTTCAGCGAGTTGGAAACCGTCATGAGGAGTTAATGAGGCACTTCCCTCATGGGCATACCCCTTAACAAAGTCTTCCAGAAAGGCCCTTCTACATATCTTCTGCAAATTTGATTTTCCTCCTTCAATATGCAAATAGATTCTTCCCCTTTCTTACCTTCCTTTTCCTCTTGCTCTCTTTGCTGCTCATGAAGTTGTTGGACAACTCCCTCTTGCTGCCCCACTATTTATGAATTGTGAAACTCTTAAATTTCATTACTTGGTTGCCCCAAATTTTTTGATTTTTGCAACTCAAAAATTTTATCATGTAACTCAGAAATTTCCAAGTTTATTGGTCCCATTTCCAGTTGAAATTTTGCCACTTGCTGCCCTTCATTTTCAGATTTTAAGGCCTCATAAAACTCATGTGTTGTTTACCCCTTAAACAAATGAAAACTCCTCTTTGGCTGCCCCAAAGATACATATTTTTTAAGCTCATCATTCACATTGCTAGACTGCCCTTTGTGTAATTGGAGGTTATTTTTTAACTGCCATACAATTTCAGACTTTTGAAGCTCCATATTCTCTTGTAGTTCAATATTCTCTTCTTCTAAAAGAGACTTTTTAGGTCTAGGGCTTAATCCCATAGACTTTGACACAACCTTGGGACTAATTGCCTTTAGTTCCTTATGATAATTCTCCATGGCTTGCAAGAAATGATCCATGGCTTCATCCATTGTCCTCTTCTTCATCCCTACCTTTTAAATGGGATCTTTGTATTCCTCTTTTGGCAAAAACCTAGGTTGTCAATCCATTGAAGTCACTCACACCCCACAACTGGCCAAAATATTGGCTCTAATACCACTGTAATGTCCCCTTTTTAGTATATTTTTTGAATTTTAGAATTTAATGCAAACCCCAAGTAAAAATCAATTTTTTGATTTTTCCAACAGCAAACCCTAACTAAATTGAACCCTTCAAAAATAACACAAAATTAGGATAAACCCAACACACCAATTGGGGTTTTCAACAAACAAGTTTTTCCCTTCCAAAATATGAAATTGCCCTCAAACCCTAGGCATCCCAATCTGAAATATTTATTTTATTTTATGGTTGATTTATCATGCCACTTCACTGAACCTTCATAAATTGCACAAAATT
This sequence comes from Torreya grandis, assembly GCA_037957365.1. Taxonomy (NCBI): domain Eukaryota; kingdom Viridiplantae; phylum Streptophyta; class Pinopsida; order Cupressales; family Taxaceae; genus Torreya; species Torreya grandis. The sequence continues at coordinate 642,259 of JARHVA010000436.1, forward strand.
GACTAAATAATTATGCAAAAATTATTATGAATTTTTTTAATATATTTGAGGTCCAAATGCCCTCCAAAATCCTCATAAAATTAAGAAATAATAATAGAAAATTACTGAATAATGTTTACGCTTAAAATAGCCTATCAAAACCTCATATACAACTCCCAAACAATTCACCCTAGCTGGAATTGATCATTTCCAGCCCTAGATCCAAACACAACCCTATAAAATAGGGGTTTTCAACCTGAAAATCCACTTTTGGCCTCCCAAACCTTAGTCGCCACCCTTCCAAGCTATTTGCCCCACTTGGAAACCCTTATTTTTGTTTTTTTCTCAATTTTGATAAACAATGACAGCTCCTAGATAAAGTTGTCCCACGGAAGAACGAGGGTTTTCGTCCTCAATCTTTTTGCTTGAAGGTTTTCATCTTCAAGTCTAAAGCTCAAGCTTTTTCGTGCTCAAAACTTGTAAATTCAAATAATGATCTAAGATGCCCTTCAACAAGAACCCTCAAATGCTTTTATACTTCTCCCCAAGTGAAGCGCCCAAATTGGGGGGAAAAACCTTTGTTGATCTCTTTTTCAAATTATAAAAGAATACCTTTTTTATAATTCACTAAGTGGATCAATACTAGTGACCCTCAAAAAGGCCCCGACTTCAGTGAAATTATAACAATAAAGTGTTTTTACAAGTATTCTTTACAAAACCAAATGTTTCCCTTCTTTTTCTCTTTTTCCCTTAGCCCTTGGGAAACTAGGCAAGGCTAAAGGTCTTCAATAGTGTCATGTCCAAAAGGGGGACATGACATTGTCTTTCCCGATTCATGTCTAATCAACACGAAGAACATTGGCAAGCCACAAAACGAGTCCTATAAGTCAAATGAACCCTTGACTTTGGCATTATTTATCAGAGATACAAACTTCTTGCTATCAGGATATACTAATTCCAATTGGGTTGGATCAATTGACATCAGAAAGCCTACAACTGAATATTTTTTTCAATCTTGGTTCATCCGTATTTTCTTGGTTGAGCAAGTTACAACATACAGTTGCTTTACATCCACTGAGGTAGAATGCAAGGCAGTTGTCAGCATTGGTTGTGAGGAAATATGGTTACAAAGGATATTGGTTGGTCTTAAACTCAACCAAACATCATCGACCTCACTTTTCTGCAACAATCAAAGTGTCTCAAGATGGTGAAGAACACAGTTTATCATGCTAGAACCAAGCCTATTGAATTCATCATCATTACATTCAAAAATTAGTCAATAATGAAGACATTTGTTTTTATTATTGTCCTACAGAGGAGTAGATTGCTGGTATATTGACTAAACCTCTTGGCAAAGATAAATTTGTCAAAATTTAAAGATAAACTTGGGATTGTATTTTGTTTAGTCATTAAGAGGGGGTTTTAGATAAATTAGATTATATTGTCTGGCAAACTAATGTTTGTTGTGTCTGCTATAATAAGGTAGATTAGATTTCCTATTGCAAGCATGCAATATTTTATTTTTAGTGTGTTCGTTACATGGAGTTAGGAGTTTTTTATGGGCTGCCAGCATTATAAATAATTGAGCTTATGCAATGTCATGTCACAGCTTGTTTAATCAAGATAATAAGTGGAGGCGAATTGTATGAGATATTGGCATATGTTATGCAATGGGTAGCAATCAGGTACATTATTTTTGCGTGTGCACTTCAAAGTTCTAAGAGACAACAGCAGGAAAAAATTCTTCATCGTCTCCATGGACCTATACACCCAACCTTTACAGTTTTGGCATGGGGTGAAAATGGAACTTGCAGCTCAAAGATCGTCACTGGTGCACATGTTTCATCTCTATTTTCTCTTCTTTATTCAAATGAAAGTATTAAAGATGATGATCATATATCTGTTTATGATGCATTGAAATCATTATATTATAAGTTGACTTAATTGCTTATGCATTTTGAGATCTTGACACTTGCCTAGAGTAGTATAGTGCGAGTGGATTTATACTATTTGCAAAGCTTCGAATGTCCGATTCTATGTTTCCATTGTGTTAAATCAATTTTTGAAAAGCCATATGAGTTGTACACTTTCCACCTATTAGTTCTTTGTATGACTAGTGAATCAAATGTTTGGTTTGCATCTCTAAGAGCTTCAATGGGCAGGTGAAATCAGCAGAGAGTCAGTCCTTGTGTTTCTGTGAAAAGTTCATGCCCATACTCTTCACACATCATACAAATATATGTATATTGATGTTCATCTAGGTGCAGTGAATAATACATATTGCTGAAATTTATACATAGATAGGAATGTGCAAAGCTAGATAGGAACTTGTGATTTGTCACTATGATTTGAATCTGATTTGTTAAGGAAGTGATGTAACTCGCAGTAGTGGTTTCTCCTTATGGTATTTGTGCATAGGCGCTGAGTTCTATTGAAAATTTGGAAGATTGTTTCATTATGTTGCATGTGAAAAAAGAAAATAAAAAAATAGTTGCGAAATCTGATCGATGTGAAGCAATAAACTTGCCAAAATGATTCTCTTCCTTTGACCTTGTACGTTTGTAAGTTGTGCAAAAAATGAACGCCAAAAGAGTACAATTGCAAAGGAGGAAAAAAGTGAACAGTACAACCGAGTACATCATAAACACCATAATAATCAAGGGGGAATAAGTTAGATTTAAAGTAAGATTAACATGCTCAGCAAACCAAAAAAATCACACATTGTAAAATAGAAAAAATATTGAAATAATAAAAAACCTGTGTATATTTATCAAAATATTGCAGATATATTTATATAATAGTCATGTCCTATTTTTTAGGGCAGATCCTTATCACAATCTCTTATCCCTCAACCATTTCCTATTCTACATGATTGACTTACCAACCACCTAACAAACCAGCCTAATAGCCTGACTAACCAAACTTCATTTAACTTCACCAAGTATTAAAATACTAGTGTGTATATACTAAATAACGTTTCACCCCTTATTACAACATAGTACTAAGAAAAAGAGATATTTGCTTGAGGACTGAGACATACACAGTCCAACATACTTAAATTCAGTGAATGAACGAGAACATACTCATCATTTATCAAGAAACATCAAATAAGCATTGACTAGGCACACTTTATAGTCCATACACACATACCCGTGAGAATAGAGACAACTGCCCACAACATTAAAAATCATACGAATAGGAACATACTCAACCATTTGCCGGTCACTGAAGACGACAATCATTCAATGATCCAAATCCTCAAATCAGTTGAGTCATCTACCATTGATGAGATGCAAACAATCCAAGACGACTCAAACAATTTGTGATTCATCTACCCATGACGAAACATAATCCAAGTATTCAAAATATCTCCAAGTCTCTATTCGTGATCCAATACTCCAATTGTAACTCTCATGAGTGACAAGACAAACACATCTACCATAAGCCATCAACAACTCCACCTCTCCAAGTGTCAAATAAAAAAGCAACATTTGTCACAATACTGATATCCAATAAAAAATAATCCAACACGGTCACCAAGTATTGTTGGCGTTGCCCATCTCCAACAAACCTTCATAAGCTAGTAGAAAGGAACTTGTGCAACAAGGTATTATTCAAGTTGTCTTGTCTCCAGCCAACCTCAACAACCTACTCAAGCACCAAACTCATACCAATGTAATCTCAAGTCCAAAAAATTGGAGCCAATACCTCTGCCTAAAAACCAATGCAACTATCAACCTGTCTAACCAATCACTAAGTTCATGTGAATAACCTATACAAGTAATCAAAACTGACCAAACTCCAAACTAGAATATAGTGATTTAGAGTCCTCTATCAGGGCATGTTAGCTACTAACTCTAGAAATTGTGCCATCATACATGATCATCTTGAAAGATCCCCCAACTAGAGTATATCTCTCACAAGAGTCGATATCCAAAAATCTCACCAATGCAAGCATGCAAATCTATTACGTGATCCAACAGTCAAAAAGAACACCAAATACCATGAAATCAAGTGTGGGTCACCAAGGTAATCTCCCCAATACCAAACCAAACAATAAAACTAAGCAAGTGCGCCTTCTCCCCAATAGGCCTTCTCATCAAACAACCTTGCTTGGTCAAATGAGCTTGCTTGACCAAACAAACTTCATGCATTATACAAGTCAGGGCTTGGTGTCAAACAAGTTGGGACATCCAAAACGGATCCGACCTTGTTTGGACAAATCTCCTAGTGCCTGAATAGACCTCTTCTCAAAGGAGGGCCCCAAGCAACTTTGGAAGGGCCTCTTTTTATTTTTGTTCCCCCAATTGGAAGTTTCTCGACTTCAAATGCCCACTTCATTGCCTCAAACTAGTTATTTACAAAATATAGTAGTTTTGTTTTGCTCAATGCACTCTTTTGTCTCTAAAATGGGGACCCCGTGGCCTATTTTCTGCTCTGCAATCACAAGCCATCACTTGTATATTTTCCCTTGATCTTCCAACTCTAATTCCTCTTCACACAACCTCTTATGTCTTCTAAAACATTCTCAGTTGAAGTCCCGACTAAGTCCTCTTCCCATGTCATAATTTTTCATTATTTTATTATATTTTCATGCTTTTTGACATTTGTCGACAATTGCATTGAAAAATACTAATAAACTATTCTATGGACATTTACTTGTCAAAATTGCCCAATAGGGTTGTTCTTGTTTCCCTCCACCAGATGAACAATAGTTTCTAATTTTAGGAAGGTGGTCATTCATCTACCTATTTTTTAGAAATCCTTGTAGGGCAAGACTGACACATTTTCCAAGATATTTCAAACTAGGTCTTGTAGCTTAGAATTGCCCCCTGTGAGAGGGTTCTTCAGGGTTTCTCACTCCTAGCCACACAATGGGATCAATCCCAAAGTTGTGGGACCCTTGTGTTCCTTGGGATGAACCTCCGGAGAACGCTGACTTCCTTCTATTCTAGGCGCATCAATTTAAAACCAGCATGCAAACCTAAAGAGCAGAAAGGTAAATCTACCGCTAATCTAAACCTAAGCTTTTGAGAGAAAAGGGAGGGAGAAGGTTAGAAAGTGCTAAAATAAATAAAGGGTGATGCACCAAAAATAGACAGAGCACCTCTACAAGCCTTGAAGAACACATTACAACTGCAAAGAATGAGAAACTATCATATAATATCCAAAATGGACACTTCAAATGCATAAGTGTTTCGTATAGAGGTGCGAGAACACATTGCAACGTTGAGACAAACATAGGTTATCCATAGGCAAGGCCTACACAGACCTGTGTGCACACAGAATACGACCTACAAATGAGTTCCAAGTTTTGCATAGAGGTGCAAAGGGATGGACAACAATGAGAGGGAAAATACATCCACAGGCAAAGATCAACAACCACAAAAATACACATAAAATGCAAGAATAATGAAGAAAGGCAAACTCAATTCTCATTAGTTGCAAGTCTCAAGCTGTAAAGGTCTCATGGAGAACAAATTTTTGCAACATTTTTGTGCTCAAAAAGTCCCCCTTTTACAATGATAAATTTGTCTGCTTATATAAGCCATTGGAGAGCTCACGGTCATTACTCAAACTCACCCACTATTGGGGCAGTTACAATATTCAAGAATGATTGGGGAAGTAGCTGAGATATTTTTGAGAAGCGAAGGTGTGTCCATGCTCTGCATTTTGAAAGTGATGCCTAATGTCAGTAGCCGCCTTTGCATTGAAGTCTGTAAACTTGTCAAATCAATACACTATTCCAACTGCGACATTGACTGATTTCAATTATACATTTCTCCAATTTGAAATTCACATCATTGCAAAGAGGGAGAAATCAGCTTTCTAACGCAACCAGCAGCCTCAAAAACGGAGTTGCGGATCAAAAGATATGATTCAAAAATTAACACACGATCACATCAGCACCTTCAAAACATGGGAAATGGAAAATCGCAGAGCAAGATGAGCAAAACCCATCATATCTTATATTTCAAGAAAACTCTTGAAAATATGCTCAAAAGGGTATTTTTAGTTTTTTGAAATGATCAAATTAACCCCTGTGAATTGCTCTCTGAGTGTTTTATGGTGAAAAGTTAGCTAAGTGATAAATCTTCCTAGGAGGATCACTTCGCACCATCATAACTTTTCACTAGAAAGTCCAACAGCTGTAAAACCAAATGCATTACCTTCTCATGCCATCAAAGTACAATCATACAAATTTTAATGGAATTTAGACTTCATTTGATCCTGCGAAAATGAGATTCAAAAGTGCTTACTGGGCAGATTTAAGAACTGGGAGATGCAGAAAATGACCAAGTAAAAATGAGCTCAAAAGCCAATTTTGATAGCTACGCATTCCACACATTATATCTAATATTTGTGCACTATCTTTCTCATTGCATACTAATGACATTTACCTATCACCATGAGAAATTTGAACAATATTTGACCTCCTTTACTGCTACGAAAATGAGCTTGAAACGTGCGCACTAAATCTGAAAATACAAAAAATTGACTAAGTAAAAATCAGCTCAGAAGCCAATTTTAACACTGGGCATTTTGCACATAAGAGAGAATTTTCTGTGACTTTATTGACCCACACATTCTTCCCACATTTAGCTACCATCATGTGAAATTTGAAGGTGATTGGACTTCATTTGGTTCTGGGAAATGGTGTTTGAAAAATGTTGTGCAGACTGATTTGGCAATTGGAAACACAGAAATCTGCACACTGAGCAATTTTCATGACTACAATATTTTCAAGTGAAGAATAATTCACTATGACCACCTTCACCATTGTATTCCCCTAACATTTGACTACCATCATACAAGTTTTGGAGAGAAATGAGCAAGATTTAGCCCCGCAAAATTGCTCTTAAAAAGCGTTGCGCAAGCTGATTTGGCACTGAGAGCTCTTTTTCCATAAGGGATCAAGGCGACTTTCTCATGTCTTTGATGTTTGATTGACCATTTATGGTCTCTTCAAACCTAAAAGATGAAAATGAAGTTTTAGGCCTCCTTCAAGACTTGCAACAATGGTGGAAACCTTTAAAAAATGCAATCTTTGTGCTCGCTTGAGCTCTCCAAGCCAATACGATTCCCTGGAAGTGATTTTCTTTTCATGGAACCAATTTTGGATTGGTTTTCATTGGATGATGATTGATTCAGACCTATACATGATGTATACACACTATCAAATCAATTTGTGCCTTGGAAAGACCTCGGACACTCATTTTCAACTCCATGTGTGAGCAAGCAAGTGAGAATCCTTGACATGCTTCTTCAGCAGACTTGTAATTTGCCATTTTTTTTCTCCCCAAGTATAGTAGGGGCATGAAACCACTTGAAAAACTTGAAGAACATCAAAAAAGACCACCATGTCAAATTTCAAGTCATTTCATTGAATAGAACTCAAAAAATGCATCTTTTGGAGTTGCCTCAACTTGCCTTGTCTCATTTCTGAACATGTGTAGCTCTAAGTTTTGTCATTTTCTTGAATTTTATGGAGTCCCAAGACTTATTTTTGCATTAGGACTAGGAAGGACCCCCACAACTATTTCAATCATTGTTTGGCCATTGTCAACCATGAAAACCATCCGGAATCACCAATCTAGACTTGCAACACACTCAAAAAGTGAGAACCAAGAAACCTAGGAAGAGAGAATTAGGCATATATTGAGATTTATGAGATCTCAAGACCTCATTCCTTTTGCATTGGGACATGGAAGAATTCGTACAATTGTTCCAAGCATTGGATAACATCATCCAATCCTTTAAAACTCTCAAAAACACCTTTTCTGATTGTCCCCACTTGCATGTTAAAACTCTGAAACTTGTAAATTTGAACTTCTCCAATTTTTGCTTAAACTTTGATTGAGGAAGGTGTAGAAAAGTCATATACAAGGCAAAAGGTCGATGAATGGTTTGGGAGAATGCAATAGTCCATCTAGGCAAAAGTTTTGTATATAGGCCAATTTTGGCCAACATTTCTAACGACCTCTTGGAATTACATGCCTGTCTATTCAATAGACTACTTGTCTTACCCTGTCCATTGGGTTTATGGAGTCACAAAAATCTTCTTCAACTGAGAACAAGGCTGCCAACCTCTGAAAGAATTCTCAAAACAGCAAGAACAACAAGAAACAAAACAACAATGTGCTCAAAACACTTAGGGAAGGGAAACACACAACAAAAGAGGATGTGCATGAAGCACTTAGAGGAAAACAACATCTAATCTAATATATTCAATGGCTGCAAACCGCTTTTAATAACAGGGCTTTAGATGAATCCCATTGACTGGGATGGGTAATACCTCTCCATCCAACTTGGCAAGCTGAAAGGCATTGTGTTGTTTGCAACCATAAATCAAGTAGGGTCCACTCCACAAGCTATCAATCTTCGTATGGTTGCCTGGTTTGGCCTTATTAGCATCCCACTTCAAGACTAGATCACCTTCCTTTAAGTCTCTTGTCAAAAGCCTTCTTGACTTGAGTTTGATGTGATTCCATTGTCTTCATTGCAAGGTCTCTTGTTTCTTCTAGCTCCATGAGTTATGTCATTCTCACACCCATGGGCTCAATTTCCATCAACTCAAGTTGATGAGCTAGCTCCAAAGTAAGTAGTTCAAGAGAGATGGGTAGTTTGGCCTCTCTCCCATACACAAGGACAAATGGTGAGTTGCCGATGGCACTCTTGGGAGTCACCCTATCAGCCCACAAGGTTGTTCTTAGCTTTGTATGCCATACTCTCTGGCTCTCCTCCATGATCCTCTTGATTATCCTAATCAAGTTCTAGTTTATTGATTCAACAAGCCCAGTAGTTGGACGACGTGCTAAGGTAGATACCCAACTGAAGAGCCCATTCACTTGTTTTCATGTCAACAAATGCCAAGGCATTATCTGAGATGATAGTGGCTATTACCCTAAACCTTGTTACAATGCTATCATAAAAATCCAACACTGTTGTCTCATTAGCTTTTTTTAGAACAATAGCCTCCACCCACCTGGTGAAGTAGTCAGTGGCAGTGAGTACCCACTTGTGCCCTCCACCAGAAGGTGTATTTATCATACCTATGAAGTCAAGGCCCCACTGCATGAAGGGCTGCTCTACCTGAAAGGGGTTAAGAGGAAGGGATGTTAATCTTTGTTTACCACTGAAAAGAGCACACTTTTGGCACTTCCTAACCCATGTGTAGGCATCTTTGAAAATATTGGGCCAATAGTAACCAGCCCTCATGATTTTTGTTGATGTTGTCCTTGGAGCAAAGTGACCTCTTGTAGGTCCATTATGGAGCTGCTCCAAGAGTCTGTTTACCTCTATGCCCCTGAGCAACACTCCATTGAGGTCTTTCCTAAATAGTAACCCATCAACTAAGGTATAAGGTATGGACTGAAGTCTGAAGTATCTTCTTTTAGTCTTATCCATACCTTGAGGACACTCACTTGTTGTTAAGAATCTAATCACATCTTGCGTCCAATCAGTGGAGGGTAGAGGTGCAGCTACTTGCAAGCCATCTAGCATCATTAGAGCAGCCTCTTTTCCTTCTTGTATGTCAGCAACCAAGTGCTCACACAAATCTTTACCTCTCACTAACTTAGTAACCTTGATCTCAATGTCATACTCCATGACTCCGGTGATCCAACTAGCCCTATTTTCATTTAGATCTCTACTCAAGAGGAAATCTCTCACACTTGGATGGGAAACCATGAGATGAATTTTATTGTTTGACACCATAGGCCTGAATTTTTTCAATGATCTCAGAACAGCTAGCACTTGCTTCTCAACAAAAGTATATATCTCTTCATAGCCTTCAAGTCCTTGACTGAAGAAAGCTATTGGTTGCTCTAGACCCTCTTGATTATGTTGCATGAGCATGGCTAATACGTTGTCCACATTAGCAAAGGCATATAGGTATAAATCTCTTGAAAAATCAGGATTCAAGAGAGTTGGTGCTTGTGCAATGGCTAACTTGATAGCCTCAAAACCTGCCTTGCCTTCTTTTGACCAAGAGAAGACCTGATTCTTCTTCAACATTGTTGTTATAGGCTTGACCAAGCGTGCAAAATCAGGTATGAATCTTCTCACAAAATTTATCTTCCCGAGGAAGCTTTGAAGTCTTTTCTTTTGTTGAGGCAAAGACAACGCCAAGATGGCACTTATCCTCCCATGGTCAATGGCTAGTCCCATTTTGGAGACAACATGCCCCAATAGTTTGCCTTCATGAACAGCAAACACACACTTTTTGTGATTCAAGGAGATCTGAAACACCCTACACCTCTCAAAGATGAGTCTTAAATGGTCTAAGTGGTCATTTGCCTTCTTGGAGAAAACTGTGATATCATCTAAGTACACAAGCACCATCTGATTAAGTAGACCCTGAAAAGCCATGTCCATGGCTCATTGGAATGTGGCACCAACATTGGAGAGACCAAAAGGCATCTTCTTCTAAGCATAAGTCCCCCACTTGGTGGTGAAGGTTGTCTTGTACTAGTCTTCCTCCTTGACTAGCACCTAGTTGTAACCTGAATACCCATCTAAGAGAGAGAAACGCTCTGAACCAGCCACCATTTGGAGGAGCTGCTCCATGGGTGGCAAAGGATAGTGATCCTTCAAGTAGACCTTGCTCAAATCCATGAAGTCAACACACAACCAAATCTCACCACTTTTCTTCCTTACAGGTACCAGGTTGGCCACCCATGAAGAGTGTTTAATTGAAAAGATAATGTTTGACTCAACAAACTTGGTCAACTCTCTTCTCATGAGCACCTTTACCTTGGGATTGATAGGCCTCTGCTTTTGCCTTAATGGCTTTGCATTTGCATCTAACTCAATGGTGTGCAAAGCAAGCTGAGGGTCAAAACCCCTAAGATCAATGTACTCCCAAGCAAACACATCTGCAAACTCCCTACAAAGTGCAATGAATGCAACTTTCTCAGCCTCAGCATTGACCTTCCCAAGCTTGAGAAATTTGTCTTGGAAGATGAGAACTCTCTGATGGTTCTCTTCACTAATGGACATGCCTACCTTGTCCTTCCTCATGAAATCTCCCTCATGGAAGATGCTCTCAAGGGTGACCAACCCCTTAGGGAGTTTGTTTGATTTCAATTGGAGAATCTGATCTCCATACTGATTTTGTAACTTGTTCTGATTTGAAGATAAAAACTCAGCCTCTTGTTGCAAGAAGCAGGCAATCTGCTTGTCATTGTCAAAAACCTGCCAATTGGCGTCATTGTCAAGAATGAATGGTCTTGCAACCACCTTAACATGTGACTGATTTTCTGATTTACTAAATTCAGCTGGTATATCAAACTGGGCCCCCACTGATGCTAATCTGTCTGCATGCTTGTTGCTCTCTCTACGCACACTTTGGATGTTGAAGGCTTCAAAATCCTCCAATAGATCTCACACCCTGTGCTTGTAAGATTTCATCAAGGGGTTCTTGGTTGTATTTTGGCTTCTCACCTGATTGACAATGAGTTCACTGTCTCCATATACCTGCAATTTCTTGATTTTCCTCCTTCTAGCCCATTGGAGGCCATGAATAAGGCCTTCATATTCAGCTGCATTGCAAGAACAGCTAAACTGAAACCTATAAGCTGAATAGTACTTGTCATTAGAGGGAGAGAATAGCATAACCCCTGCCCCTACTCCATGTTTGCTCCTTGATCCATCAAAGAACATTTTTCAGATTCCATTAGTCTCCTATTGTGGCCTAGTAAGGGATGGTCTAAACTCATTCTCCTTGTGCAAGCAGTAGACTCCCATATCTATTTCTTCAATGCCTCCCAAAGGGTCAAGTTGTTGATTCTCATTTCATAACTCGTCTAAGAAGACATCAGGTATCACCTCAACATGAGTGTCTAGCTCTTGATCAATAGGGTGGTCTTCCTCATCCAGGATTGTGCTGTTGATATTTGGGTTGCTTGGTTCGTAAGGCTCAATGTGAAACTTTGCAATTGGTTCAGCCTTAATGGACACCTTGGTTCCATACCTTGTCCTAAATGCCATATAGGACCAATCTGCTGCTAGGTAACCCCCAATTTTGGCGGTGAAGTCTCTAGATAGGCATAGATCAAAAGGGGGTGGCACCTCTAGAACAACATCTTGGGCCACTGAAACATTAGGACAAGCATGGAGGGTTACATTCAGACCTCTAATAATACCAGATGGTTTAGTGGAAGATACATCAAGCTACAATACTCTCTTAATGAGGGGGTCATACTTCAAACCAAGTTGATTTGCTATTGATTTAGGCATCACTGAAGTGCTTGCCCTGTTGTCCACCATGCAATTGTGTACCAAGGATTACCAATGATCAAAGAAATGTAGACGGAAGCATGTTTGATTACCTCATTTGACTGCCCTTCATTGGTTTTGATTGCATTAGTGAGGACCACATTCTCCTTGCTTGGTGGCTTCTCTGAAACATTGATTTTTGACAAGCCTTCTTGAAGAAGATCCACTTGACCGGGTATAGAAAGCATTTCCCACATAGGGACACTCACATTTGACTTCTTCATTTGCTCAACAATGTTGATGTGTGCACCACCAACCCTCGCTTGTGCTTTGGGAGCCACAACAGTGCTTTGTACTTGTGAACTTTGAGGTATAAAAGTACCTCATTGGTTGTAATTTTTCTGAATTGTTTGAGCTTTTGGAGCTGCATTAGGCTCATTTGGCTTTGACAACAATGGAGGAGTAGAAGACCCCTTAAATCCTTCTTGGTTGCCCTCTATGTTCCTTTTCTTGAACCTTGTGTTGGCTGCCACTGGAATGTTTGCTTGGCTAGTACTAGCTTGTTGATTGAAAGCATAACACTCCTCTAGTTGGTAGTTCACCAATGTAGCATCCAGCTGATTTTGTCCCTCATTAGCCCCTTGGCCTTGTTGAGGCTTTTCTGGTTTAGTCACTATAGGCACTTCTACATTTGGTGCCATTAAAGCTTGGTTGAACCCATAACTAGCACCATGCTGCCATTGCTCATTGTAGCCTTGATTGAACTTTGCATTTGGAGTGATAGCCTGATTGTAAGATTGATTCCAAGGTAGAGAACACTCACCTTCTTATGAAAGGTTGTTTTGAACAGGGAACAAGGTCCTGAAAGCACTTACAGCATTAGGATTGTAGTTGTTACTCAGTTTAGCATAGGTGAGCTGCCCTTGCCCTTGAGAAATAGCCTTGAAGGGTGGCCTATTGGTTTGATAGGGTTGTTGGGGCTGCTATGGGGGCTGATATGGTCTATTACACTGAGCTTGTTGCCTCTTAACATTCACTAACTCATTGCCAAATGTTTGGAACATGTTCTTGAGTTCTTGGAGTTCACTATACTGACTAGTTGAAGCCTTGTCTTGTCTTGGTGCAGGTATGGAAGCAAGTGTTGCAAAGGAGGAATGGCAGCAAGAGGAGAAACAACAGCAGGCAACGGTTGAATCTCGAGGAACAAGGGCATAGGAGGCCTAGGTATGAGCTTGCGAGCTTGTATTAGGCTATTCTCTGCCCTGATTGCTACCTCATAAGCATCTGGTAATGAGGGCCCTTAGATAACAGAGGAAAGCATAATTAGGAGTGGGCTTGACAACGATCGAAATATTGTCCCGTGTTTTTTGAAACCTGTTGTTAAAATCCTGCATGACCTCTTGAGGAGCTCTCTTGATTGTTGTCAACAACTCTGCTAGTGACAAGTTGTCACTCGTCTTCAAACCTCTTGCATAGTTTCTCTCCTAACTGGTCCCATGTTGTGATGGAACTAGGAGTTAGGTTCCTATACCAATCCAGGGCCTTGCCCTTGAAAGAGATGGCAAACACCCTGATAGCTATGTTCTCTTCAGTGATGCCATGCATGTTCCAAATATTAGCTATGTCTCTTCAGTGATGCCATGCATGTTCCAAAAATTAGTTGTCTTTGATGTGCTCAAAAGGAGTTGAAGAGTTGTCTCCTGTGTAATAAGGCACACTCTTAAGGGCTATCACTAGGATAGGATCATAATGGTTGAGATCCAAAGGACTTTGACCATTGAAAGCCACAAAAGGTAAGGCTCTAGGGGCAGCCATGGTAATGAAAGGCGCTAACAAGGATCTTCTAGCAGAGGTAGACTTGCGAATTGGCTTAGGAGAGAAACCTCTCAAGTATGGATGAGTGTTAGCAAACCTCAATCTTCTTGCTGAGTTAAAAGGTAATTCAACAAATTCAAAAGGAGTACCTTTAGAAGTTGACCTTGTAGTCAGCTTTGGCATGAAAAATAGGCACTGTTCTGCCACCATAACGCTGAGTGTTCACGGGAGTGGCCAAATGCTGAGAGTGTGGATGCTATAGCTATTGCAAATGGATCAAGACCAACATCAACCCTGATCAATCTTCTAAAATAGATCCCATTGGGTGTGCCAGAAACTATTGTAGCTTAGAATTGCACCCTATGAGAGGGTTCTCTCACTCCTAGCCACAGAATGGGATCAACCCCAAGGTTGTGGAGCCCTTGTGCTCCTTGGGATGAACCTCCGAAGAAGGACAACTTCCTTCTATTCTAGATGCACCGGTTTAAGACCAACGCGCAGGCCTAAAGAGCAGAAATATAAACCTACTGCTAATCTAAACTTAAGCTTTTGAAGGAAAAGGGAGGAAGGTAATAAAGTGCTAAAATAAATAAAGGGTGATGCACTAAGAATAGACAGAGCACCTCTACAAGTCTTGAAGAACACACTACAAATGTGAAGAATGAGAAACTATCATACAATCTTCAAAATGGACACTTCAAACACATAAGTGTTTCGTATAGAGGTGCGAGAACACATCGCAATGCTGAGAGGGACAAAGGTTATCCTCAAACAAGGCCTACGCAGACCCATGTGCACACAGAATACGACCTGCAAATGAGTTCCAAGTTCCGCACAGAGGTGCAAAGGGATGGGCAGCAATGAGGGAAAATACATCCACAGGCAAAGATCAACAACCACAAAAATACACACAAAATGCAAGAATAATGAAGAAAGACACTCCCTTTTCATTAGTTGCAAGTCTCAAGCTATAAAGGTTTCATGGAGAGCAAATTTTCGCAACATTTCTATGCTCAAAAAGCCCCCATTTTACAATGATAAATTTGCCTGCTTATATAGGCAATTGAAGAGCTCACGGTCATTACTCAACCTCACTCACTATTGGGGCAGTTACAATATTCAATAATGATTGGGGAAGCAGCTGAGATATTTTTGAGAAGCGAAGGTGTGTTCATGCTCTGCATTTTGGAAGTGATGCCTGATGTCAGTAGCTGACCTTTGCACTGAAGTCCGTAGACTTGTCAAATCAAAACACTATTCCAACTGCGACATTGATCAATTTCAATTAAACATTTCTCCAATTTAGAATTCACATCATTGCAAAGAGGGAGAAATCAGTTGTCCAACGCAACCAACGGCATCAAAAACGAAGCTGCAGATCAAAAGATATGGCTAAAAAATCAACACGCAGTCGCATCAACACCTTCAGAACATGGGAAATGGGAAAATCGCAGAGCAAGATATGAGCAAAACCCATCATATCTTATATTTCAAGAAAACTCTTGAAAATACACTCAAAAGGGTATTTTTAGTTTTTGAAATGATCAAATTAACCCTTGCCAACTACTCTCCTAGTGTTTTCTGGTGAAAAGTTAGCTAAGTGATAAATCTTCCTGGGAGCATCACTTCGCACCATCATAATTTTTCACTGGAAAGTCCAATAGTTGTAAAACCAAATGCATTACCTTCTCATGCCATTAGGGTACAATCATACAAATTTTCATGAAATTTAGAATTCATATGATTCTGCGAAAATGGGATTCAAAAGTGCTTACTAAGCAGATTTAGTAACTAGGAGATGCAGAAAATGACCAAGTAAAAATCAGCTTGAAAGCCAATTTTGATAGTTGCACATTCCACACATTATATCTAATATTTGTGCACTATCTTTTCCATTGCACTATAATGATATTTAGCTATCACAATGAAAAATTTGAACAAGATTTGACCTCCTTTACTGCTGCGAAAATGAGCTTGAAACATGCGCACTAACCAGATCTGTAAACTAGAAATACACAAAATTGACCAAGTAAAAATCAGTTCGGAAGCCAATTTTTAACCTTACGCATTTCACAGTACTAGAGAATTTTCTACGATTTTATTGACCCACACATTCTTCCCACATTTAGCTACCATCATGTGAAATTTGTAGGTGATTGAACTTCATTTGGTTATGCGAAATGGGGTTTGAAAAGTGCTGCACAGGCTGATTTGGCAACTAGAAACACATCATCTGCACACTGGGCAGTTTTCATGACTGCGATATTTTCAAGTGAAGAATAACTCTCTATGACCACCTTCACCATTGTATTCCCCTGACATTTGACTATCATCATACAAGTTTTGGATAGAAATGAACAAGATTTACCCTATAAAATTGCTCTCGAAAAGCACTGTGCAGGCTGATTTGGCGCTGAGAGCTCTACTTTTTCTATAAGGGATCATGTTGACTTTCTCATGTCTTTGATGCTTGCTTGACCATTTATGGTCTCTTCAAAACCTAAAGGATGAAAATGAAGTTTTAGGCCTCCTTCAAGACTTGCAACAATGGTGGAAACCCTTAAAAAATGCAATCTTTCTGCTCTCTTGAGCTCTCCAAGCCAATACGGTTGCCTGGAAGTGATTTTCTTTTCATGGAGCCAATTTTGGATTGGTTTTCATTGAATGATGATTGACTCGGACCTTTACATGATGTATACACACTATCAAATCAATTTGTGCCTTTCGAAAGACCTAGGACACTCATTTCCAACTCCATGTGTGAACAAGCAGTGAGAATCCTTGATATGCTTCTTTAGCAGACCTGTAATTTGTCATTTCCTCTCTCCTCAAGTATGGTAGGAACATGAAACCACTTGGAAAACCTGACGGACATCAAAAAAGACCTCCGGGTCAAATTTCAAGTCATTTCATTCAGTAGAACTCTAAAAATGCATCTTTTGGGGTTGCCTCAACTTGCTTTGTCTCATTTCTAAACATGTGTAGCTATGAGTTTTACCATTTTCTTGAGTTTTATGAATGGTTTGAGAGAATGGCATAGTCCATCTATGTAATGTCCCCTTTAGGGATATTTTGTTAAATAAGAAATTATTCAATCACTCCAACAACAAAATATGAATTTTTAGATTTTTCCTCAAACCCTAACAATACTTAAAAATTCAAAATACTGATTAGGGCATCAAATAATATTCTAATTCCCTCAAAAATTACAAGAAATTGCCCAGTATCACGGCCAATGATATATACTCAGAAAATTCAGAATTTAGGTTTCGAACTCCATATTTCCTTCACCAACAATTTATCAAATTTCTAGACTATTGTGATCAAAATTTATACCTCTTTATCACCCTGTTTCCATTTCAAATATTAGCTGAAAAATAATATAAAAATATGATAATACTTTTTGAATGTACAAACATAGTTTTTGGCTTCAAATTGCCATTCAAAACAGTGGATTACACTCCCAACGGAGTCGCCTATCTACCTAGAAGGGACTGTTGTGTTTATCCCCACAGTTGTTGCCTTAAGACACATGAAAACTTGACCTTCACCTAGGTTGTTGCCTTCCAAAACCCTAGATAATCACTGCAATCAATCCTCAATTCCAACGCTGCCCTTCAAATGCCATTTGCTGCCCTAGTTGCCGTCCTACAACAAGTTTCCACACTTAGTGAACCAATTGCAAACTTTGACGAATGTCACCTTGTTGTGTTTGTTCTATATTAGATGAATATACTGCCAAAATCAGACCAATGAAGTTCAATACAACCCCTGAATGAGGATGCCCTAGTTGAATGTAAGGGTTTTCGTCCTCGCTTCAAACTTCCATTGAAGGTTTTCGTCCTCAATGGATAAGCTAGGCGTTTTTGTGCTTAAACTCACAATTTCAATTATCCCAAAAAACATGCCCTCAATTGAATTCCAAACTCCCTTTATATACTCACCCTTTTAAGATATAAATGTAAAGTTAAGATCATAAAGGTCGGTCAGCTTTTAAATCTCACTTAAAGGTATTTTATGTCCTTTAAGTCACAAAAGGGCCCTCCTTAATGCAAAAATAGAACAACTTAAGTGAAATCTTCGCTTTTACCTTTCAAGGAGGTGATATGTGCGTCCTATTTATTCTCTTTTCCATAGCCTAGGGGAAACACTAAGAATTAGGCTAGGGACCATGTCCATGGCATTTTAGGCCAAATAGGGGGACATGACAATCCTCCCCGCCCAAAATTGTTTGTCCTCAAGCAATTGCAAAATCCAAGGAGGTATCCCAACATACCTTATGATGCAATGTCCACTAGTGATTCCATCCCAAAGAAAAGAACCCTCAATTGGTTCCTTCATACTGCTGCACCTGTGTTTTGGGGACTGCCTCCACGTGTTGGAAGTGTCCTCATAACCTTCCAAAGGCTCCATATGCTCTCAATCAACCACCCCTTTCAATACCAAGTGGTGGATGAGCAAACTCCTTTCCCTTATATCTTCAAGAAGGTCAATATATAGCCAAATGAGGTAAAAGAAAATACATTCATGAGTTGTTACCTTGCTGCCCTGGTTGGAAAAGTTCCCTTGCACCTCATTTCTTGCTTGCATACCCAAGTGGCCCTTGCCCAATGAACCTTGAGTGGCTCCTACTTGCCATGGAAGTCTTCCCAAGATGAAAAAACAATGAATTCTCTTGGAAACGTATCTTGGAGGAAAGTATCATATAGATGCATTATCCTTGGGAATTGTCCCATCATGTGTGCCATATGGCCCTTCATTGGCCTCTTTATATCAATCTATCCGTGCATTTGAAGGACTTCATAAGCATCAAACCAAAGTTCTATTTCGAATAAAAAGTAGTGTTGTACTTTTTCCCTACCTTACCATTCTTCGGCATGCCACGAGTGCATCCATCCATGAGTGTTTTCAGAATATGTTAAGAGCTAGGATTTACCAAGAAAAATCAGACTTCTATCCTCACAAGACTGCTGTGCTTGCCATTCCAACTCAGAATTTTATGAGTGATCAATTTCAGAATTCAACCAAGCATATACCCTTCCTTTTAGGAACTGTAGCATGCTCGAAAAGTGCAATTTTGTGATCATGTTAAGTGGTTGGAATTGCCCCTTTGACTCGAAAATTTCTAGGCAACAACAATCAGACTTCATACCATTTTTCCAGCTTTCTTCCTTGGCTGCCACGTGCAAGATAAGATGTTCATTGCATGGGGTAAGGAACATGAATGTATCAAAATAAATTCAGAACTTTCTGGAGAAAAGGAAAACCAATCTTCCATAAAAAATACACCTTGTAACCAGCTGCTCACTATTTGGGCCTTTTCACCAACCAAAAAGAATCTCATACCTTTCATGTCATTGTAATATCCCCAACTCAGTCCTTGTGGAAAGTCACCCATAACCAGCAAGTTGCAGCCTTTGCAATTAAATCACTAACTATAAGACAATCGCGGGAAAAAAAGAGCGTCATTAATAAATGAAATCGCAGTCCACTGTGGTGAGCGCCAAAGACCAGCAGTCATTGATTAATTATTAATTAATTAATAAAATACCATTCATCAAAAGGAAGTATTAAGAGACGCCAACCTTGGGAAAGCATACCCCTTGGGAAAAGACATTTGGGAGGAATCACGTCTTTTGATTGAAAGCTTTGAAGGTACAAATATTCTGCGATTGGTGGGTATGGAAGAATTCATTCAATTATGCATTCAAATATATAAACCATGCACAAGCATTACGCTTTACATTACTTTTAAGGACGAAACCCCTTAATTGTAGAATCGGATTTCAAGGGCGAAAACCCTTGAGGATTTACATTCCATTATTTTTAATTTGAAACTCTGAAGTAAACCATTAATTAATTACATTTATTATTTAAATTATTATTTTTAAGTGCAAATCTATATTTTTAAAATATTATTTCAAAAGGAATGCTGAGGAATCCAAATTATCAAATAATATTCCGATTAGGGATATTACAGTGGTATCAGAGTTGTTTTCTTGCCAGCTGTGAACCATGGGGTCACTATACAAGGATAACATAGTCAGTTTCAATTCATACAAAACCCTTTCAGCAGAGATTTGAAAAGAAATATTTTTTCAGACTTTGTGGAGTTGAGCGAGTCATGGAATGGAAAAAGGCACTATGAGGAAGGTGAGTTCTTGAATCATCACTATGGCAGTTCTCAATATGAAGAGAAATCAAATTTACAAGAGGTTTTTGAGGGAAATTCAGATTCCATGTGTTAGGAGTTAGCAAAGTCAATGATGACGGTGCTTCTTCCACAAGTATTGCCCTTGTTTAAACAAGCTGACAAGAAAATAAATAAATTAGATTGGAGTCCTGTTAAATTGTGCAAAGAGTTTGAATCAAATGAGGAAGATTGCAGATTACTAGACAGGATATTGAAGTTACACCCATGGATTTTACAGCAGACTTTACACTAATTAATAAGCCACACTATAATGAAGAAGACAATGTTAAAGTCTGCGATATTTGTGGGAACATGGGTTGCGAGGAAATACTTGTTGTATGCAGCATGTGCAATGATGGTGTTGAGCACACCTTTTGCATGTAAACTATGCTAGATAAGGTGCCAAAAAGTGATTGGTTGTGTAAAAGTTGTAAGTTGAAGCAAAATATTAATGTTAAAAGGATTGAAACACCTCCAAGCTTAACAATCATCTCTAATCCTAGATGTTTAAAAAGAAGGAAGCAGAATTCCTATCGCACAACACATTCTAGGCTTTCTACGAAATTGGATAAGAAGTTAGTACCTAAAAGAGAGCCTTGAAAGGTATTCCTAGATCTCTATTATCTACAAAAAGACAAGCCGAGGCTTTTGAAGTTGGACTTGCTACCAAAAAGTTGGCTATTGGAACTTCTAATTCAAACCTAGGTTCTTTAAGTTCAAATCCAAAGATTACTTTTTCTAGGGAGAACTCACTCAAAGCACCAGATATAGGAAAAGTCAAAACATCTATTGTTGTATCTTCAGCATTAAAACTTTCGACCAATGATAGTGTTGACCATTTTTGGTCCTACAAGGCAAAATCGGTCTCCCTTCTTTCCCTGCTGCCCTGAGCGCCAATCTTTGATGTATTCACCTTACTGCAATTGTGGCATTTCCCTTTGAAATAGGCATGTTCTTATAAAAAGCCGAGTGATCCAAGTCCTGTAGGTTTTCACGTTGATCTGGGGTTTATTTCTCTTTGAGCAATTACCTTGGACAAGCCTTTTGGCAAAGGAATGGGCCAGTTTCAAAGGAATACAAGTCTTTCACAAAGCTCCGAAGCTCAAGTGCCCTTGCGGAGGGTAGGCAGGTTACAAATGGGACCATTCAAGCAGGCTCCGAAGGGCAACTTTGGACCCAAGGTGCCCTTGCGGAGGGCAGAGAGCACATTTGAAGGAGAGCAAGGCAAAAGGCCCGAAGAGGAATTTTCCTTCGGAAAAGTGACAAGGCAAAAGGCAAAGGATTTCTTCGGACTTTTGTCCGAAAAAAATCCAAGGAGAAACCAAAGGTAAATTCCTTCGGACAAAATGCCTAAAGGATTTCCTTTGGACTTTTGTCCGAAGGAATTTACAAATAGAAGGCCGAGACATGGAGGCAAAATTTGCTTCGGGCAAAAATGTCTGAAGGAATTGGGAAGACAAAGGAGCCCGAAGGGCAAGTGCCCTTGCAGAGGGCTCTCGGCTGCCAAAAAAGGACCCTCTCCTCTTTTCCGAAAGGTCACCTTCTCTTTGGGAAGGTTCAATTTGCAAAAAATCGAAGGAATTGCTAAAGGTGATGACAGGCCCGAGAATGTCAACTTCGACATGGTGAACTAGCCGTTGGAGGTTCAAACATCTGGTGACATCCCTGCAGACGTCACATTCAAGATAGTGAAATAGCCGTTGGTTTTCAAATGGTGACAGGCCCGCAGACGTCAATTTTGATGGGATGTGTCGGCCATTGAAGAGAAGCCAAAGAACCAATTCCTTAGGACAAACGGCCAAAAGATTTCTTTTGGGCATTTTGCCTGAAAAAACTCATGACAAGTGGCCGAAAGAACTCGTGAGCGCAGGCCCGAAGGAATTCAAAGGCATAAGGCCAAAAAGAAGCTCAGCGTCCCGCCGAGAAAGGAGGACGAAAGATAGCCCCAAGGGCCAAGGAGCCAAAAAAAGACAAGTAGCACAAGACAAATAGAGCAGTCCAAGTGGCATAGAAAGCGTCGGCAGGAGAAGTTATTGCTGCAGATGAAATAGTCTCCACCAATTGGTCATCAAGGGAAGCGCAAGCATTCAATAGAGTGGCCCTTTTTTCTTCGTTCAAGCATTAATGAGCAAACAGTTGCATAAGTTTCATAGAGGGGCGGCCTTGTCATTTAGAAAACAAAACGATCCATGTTTTATCAGGAATGTTTAATACACTTTGAGCAACAAAGTCAATACCCATAGCAATCTACAACATGGTTCTTTCAGGCCATTTATGGAAGGATGATAGCAGCATGCGCAGATTCCTCTTCCCCAAGTGTTTAATACAACATGGGCCGCCTGTTCTTGAAAGGCCAAAAAGTCTTTCTCTTAATGCTATATATTGTAACCTCTCAGCTGAGAAATGTATCTCTCACTTGTGTAAGGCGAAGCCCTGCCAATTTTACCTTGGAATCAATAGAACGCGTTTTACCTCTATCTAACTAGTTATGCTTCTTAATATGTCTGTGTATCAACTCTGTGTTTAGTCATTTCATCTTGATGCTTTCATAGGTTGACACCAACATATCTAGTATATCCAAGACCATTTATGCAAGTTAACAAGAAGTGCCCAAGTTGAAGCATAGAGACAAAAGAGCAGTTATCTGACAGTGTGCTTCTGCAGCACCTATGGTAAGTTCTTTTTCTTTGTATATTCATTAAGCCCCCCTGTTAAAGTGCCATACAGTCTGGTCTTTTGTCAGATGAAATGTTTGTTCGCCCTTTTGGTTTAAAGTGTTGATATAAGCTGAGTAGATCGAATCATTTGGTGCATCACCGTTTGCCCCCCTGTTAAAGCGCCATACAGTCTGGTCTTTTGTCAGATGAAGTGTCTGTTCGCCCTTTTGGTCTAAAGTGTTGATATAAGCTGAGTAGATCGAACCATTTGGTGCATCACCGTTTTAGATAGGTTTTGCTTTTGTTGTATCCTTCTCCCTTTTCACCCCCCCCATTATTAACAGTGGTAGCTAGGGACCTCAAAGATGCATCAAAGGGAGCTAGCCCTTATCTAGAGATTCTTTCCTCAGTTTTGCTAAGCCCACAGCAAGAGAGAAGTCTCCATTGTACCGCATGGAAGAGAGAAGCTTAGCCTTCTTTCTAAGGGTGCAATCCACGACGTCAATAGTTTTTGGCACACCCGGTGGGACCATTTTTTAATGCTCAAAGAAGTTATAGGATTGGTGTTGGTCCTGTTACTGCAAGAATGAACAACTAATTCAGCATCTGGCAACTCCATTTTCAAGAACATCAGTCTCTGGTCAGAGATCACCCTGACATCCCATGCCTAAGGTCACCACAAGATCTTCTGCCAAGGGTGTACCTTTCGAATTCATTAAGCTTCCCTTAAACTCAGCAAAGCGGCTAAAGTTTGCAAGAACTCACCCCTATACAGCAAATCAATTTCCCAGACCTGCCATAAAATATACTTACACAAGAAGACCCCAGTTGAACCCTGTCATCACAATGGTTTTACCTTTTGTAGCCTTCCATGGTCAGAGCCCTTTAAACCTTCTGCATTATGACCCAATCCCAAGGACAGCCCTTAAGAGTGTTCCTCCTTTTAATGGAGAGGGGCCTATTACCGCTATTGAGCATATCAGAAATATAGCCAACCTCTGCAACATTCGTAATGTCACCAAAGAGAACGTAGCCATCAGGTTATTGGCGTTGTCTTTTAAGGGTAAATTTCTGGACTGGTATGGGACCTTGCCTATGAACTCAGTCGGCTCATGGAACGAATTAGGCACCCTCTTGACAAACAGATTCGGGGAGAAGAGTGATCATCTCTCTCTTGTTGAGAAATTGACCACCATGAAAAGAGCTCCGCATGAATTTATGCAAGATTTTAATACCAAGTTCCAAAAGACCTGGGACGGAATTCCCATTTTAGTAAGGCCGACCGCAAGCTATGCTTTCCTCTACTACTTAAAGGCTTTGAATAGCGACATTGTTGTCATGATACAGTCCATGGGAAGACAAGTGTTACCAGTTGCTTATGAAATAGCCATAGCCGCCGAAAATTGTCTAGTACAAGCAGGAAAAATAGCCCCTAGACCTCATATGCCGCTCTTTCCCGAATTGCTACACCCACCTTAGCTCTTCTGCCTGGTGTAGAAAAGCCGACTGCTACCTCCTAGCGACCTCCATGAAGTTAAAAGCTTGTTACAAAGTGTAACCAATGAATTAGTGGCTCTCAAGAGGCAACAAGCTCAAAATTATTGGCCAAATCAGGGATACCAGCAGTTCGAACAAACGAATAGACCTCCTTTTCAGAATTATAACCAAGGACAGGGTTAGATTACTCAAGCCAGACCATATCAAGGTTATAATCCAAGTGCCCCTTCATCGTCCAAAGCTCTTGTTCCCACTCAAAATAACTTGGTACAGGAACAGCGTAATTGCCCACCCTTGGGGTATGACCAAGAACAGGTTGCGTATACTGAGTTGCCGAATCAATATATGAATGCACAAGACAATCAAGCAACCCGATTCCCATGTTTTGAGGCATCAGTACAACCTAGGATGGACAACAGACAGGCTCAGTCTGATTTCACTCTCATGAATCACCTAAAATGTGAATTCTATGCAGTCAATTATGTGGGTAGTCCGAACAACCAGGGTGATTATATTGCAGCCAATACTAGGTCCAAAAAGAGAGCTATGGAGGAAGCACAGGCCACTGCTCAAACGTCTGCACCATCTTCTTCATCACAAGTGAACTAAAAGTTCCCAACTTACAAGCTGCCGATTGCACCCTCAGCTCCTCAGCTTGCACCTCAGGCTGCAAGTGCCCCCAAAGAAAATTCAAAAGGGATCAACCCTCAAATCAATGTGGTAGACCAGATGAAGAAGTTGCACATGAATATCTCATTGTGAGATTCCTTAGCAATGCCGGGACAAAAGGACATACTCCAGAAGGAATTGCACAGACTGAATGAACAAGCTGTCCCAGCAAAGGCCGATAATGTTTTGATTATGAATGGGCACCCTTCCATAGCAGGCCAAGCAAAGAAGGATGAAAAGGTTCCTCCTTTCTATCCTTAGTCATTGGAGATTTCCTGGTTCACAATTGCATTATTGACAGTGGGGCAAGCACCTCAGTAATGCCCAAATGCATCGCTGACAAGCTAGGACTCAAATATGAGGAAATAACTAAAGGAGTCCTGCAGTTAAATGGATCACCAGCTAAGACCTTAGGAGTGGTAAGAGGCTTGATTCTGACACTGCACGTTTGTCCAACCTTCTTCGTTCCCCATGACGTGGTAGTGGCGGATGTTCTTCCCTAATTTGCTCTTTGCTTATCCAGGGATTTCACGTCTAAGATAGGCGGGTACTTAGCAGCAAATTGGTCTTACATGGTTTTTAGAACCAAATATGGAACTAAGGTCAAGATTGAGTCGAAGCCCATCCACAGAGATCATCTAAAGCCATACTCACTCAAGGCGACAAACGTCAACTATGCCATCATTGACGAAGAAGAATTCCAAATGGACCGATCTCCACCCTCTTCCCTTGAAGGGGTTGCTGACCTGCTCTTGGATGAGTGGGGAAGTGACAATTTCGAACATGACCCATACAAGTTCATAGAAGAGGCAGGTCTTGGAGTTTATTGCATGCATGAAGGTACTTTCGTGCAAAATTTGATGAAGGCAAACCAAGAGAGCTCAGGTCTATGGCAACTCTTCTTCGATGGCTCAAGAATCAAATTGGGAGCTAGTGGTGAAGTAGTGTGAATTTCACCCTCAAAAGAGAGATACTTCTCAACTTTCAGATTCCAATTCTCCTGCACTTACAATGTTGCAGAATATGAGTCTCTCATTCATGGTTTAGAATGGGTAAGGAAAAAGGGAATAAAAGAGTTGCAAGTTTTCGAAGACAGTGAGTTAATTGTAAACCAGATGAGAGGCCGAAACTTGACCAAGAACTCCTTGCTTAAGTCTTACAAGCACAAAGTGTGGGACCTAGTAGAGAGCTTCCTTGCTTTCAACATTATTTCCATTCCAAGGGAACAAAATAAACAAGCAGAAAGACTAGCAGCAGTTGGTGCTCAGTTTGACGTTCCCAAGGGAATAAGTCGGGACAGCAGTCCGTGCCATTTAAAAGTAATAATAAGACCCTTCGTGCCTGATAATGTCACCAATTGACAGGTGTTTGACAATGATCTGCAGATAGCACTCTTCTTACAAGAAGAGACTGAGTTTGCTTTTAGGAATCAAGCCAAACTGCAGCAACAGTACGACGGCCAGATTGTTCAGCTAAAGAAAAGAACAACAAACTTTCCAAGGGCTTGGTCACTCTCGAAAGCATCTTCAACGAGGATGACCAACTAAAAAATGATAACGCAAGTATCACGACCAAGAGAGAAAATTACGAAACAGTCAAAATATTCAAGGACAGGCTGCTTGCACTTGGGAAGGTATGTACAGATGATGAAAGGCATTCCTTCATTTTGCTATGCCAAGAGTTCGCCGATGTTTTTGCTTGGGAGTATAGCAACCTGAAGGGTTTTGACCCAAGCTTGGCCCAACACACCATTGAGCTGGAGGAAGCCGCCAAACCCATCAAACAAAAACAAAGGCCTATCAATGCGAAGATTGAGCCTCTCATGCAGAAAGAACTCACCAAGCTAATTGAGTCCAGAATCATTTTTTCTATCAAACACTCTTCTTGGCTGGCCAATCTGGTCCCTGTTAGGAAAAAAATGGAGAGATCAAACTATGTGTGGATTTTAGAGACCTCAATAGAGTCTCGTTGAAAGATCACTATCCCCTCCCAAGTATGGAGCAGATCCTCCAAATGGTGACAGGTAGTGAACGTTTCTCCCTCCTGGATGGGTATTCAGGGTACAATCAGATTCTAGTGCAAGACTGATCAGTACAAGACAGCCTTCACTACCAAGTGGGAAACTTTTGCTTACAAAAAATGCCATTCGGACTGTCAAATGCTGGAACCACCTTTCAGCGAGCCATGGACATGGCTTTCCAGGGCCTAATAAATAATATTGTACTGGTCTATTTGGACGACGTGACAGTGTTCTCTAAGGATGCAGGCCAACATCTGAAACACTTGAGGCAAATCTTTGAGAGGTGTAGAGAGGTTGGTATCTCTCTCAACCCAAAGAAATGTGTGTTCGTTGTCCACAAAGGTAAACTCCTTAGCCATGTTGTTTCGATTTATTAAGCGATTTATCCCTAATTTTGCTGAGATAGTCAAGCCACTAACTTCCATGCTGAAGAAGGATGAGAAGTTTGCATGGACAGCGCAAAGGAAGGATAGTTTTAAAGGGATTAAGCAAGCTATTGCCTAGGCTCCCACCTTGATCAGTCATAACTTCTCCAAAGATTTCAACCTTTACACCTTCGGAAATGAAGAGGTAATCTCCGCCATGCTCACTCAAGCAAATGATGAAAACCTTGAACAGCCTCTCGCATTCTTTAGCTAAGGTCTAGAAAGTTTTGAAATGAGGTACACATGTTGAAAAGCAAGTGCTTGCAGTTATACGAAGCCTGAAAAAATTCAGACATATGTTGTCAAACAGCGAAGTTCATATCATGGTACCACATCCTAATGTCAAGGATTTCTTGATTAGCCATGATTTGAATGAAAAGAGGGCAGGATGGATTACCAAGGTAATGGAACACGATGTGGATATCAAAAACACAAAGTTGGTAAGGGGAAGAGGGTTGTTTAAACACCTTGCTACAGACCTTAAACAACAGAAAGAGAGCATTTTGATACTCCACGATGAAGCTGCAGCAGAAGAACCTGCAATCATAGAGGACTGGGCACAAGACATGACACATTTCCTTCTCATTGGTGAGTGCCCACAGGGCCTTGATAGGACTAAAAGGAGGTATTTCAGACTCCAATCTCTTTCTTATGTCCTGATTGATGGGGCGTTGTTTAGAAAGAATTTTTCGGGGGTACTCTTGAGATGCATAGACTCAAGTTAGGTCGACAGGGTACTATCCGAGTTTCATGACGGGCCAGCTGGTGGTCACTTTGCTCCTAAGCCTACAGCTGCAAGAATTATGAGGGTTGGTTACTTTTGGCCCACTTTATTCAAAGATACCCATGCCTGGATACAGAAGTGCGAGAAATGTGCCCTCTTTGATGGAAAGCAATCGCTGGCTGCAATGCCTCTACAACCTATTCAAGTGGAACAGTCGTTCATGCAATGGGGCCTGGACTTCATAGGAATGATCAACCCTCCTTCCAGTGCTGGCCACAAATGGGTCTTGACTGCTACAGATTACTTCACGAGATGGGTAAACGTGTTGCTTTGAAAGAAGCCAACGAAAGTGCAGTCCTAGACTTTTATGAAGCCCTGGTGACAAGATTTGGAATCCCAGCTACCATCATCTCAGATAACGCATTGGCTTTCTTAGGAACCAAAACAAGCGAGTGGGCGTTGGGATACGGCATCTACCTTAGCACTTCTTCCAATTACTACCCACAAGGAAATGGGCTAGCTGAGTCCACCAACAAGAATCTGATCAGAATCATTAGAAGGACAATGGAGGAAAATCAGAAAACTTGGCATGCCAAGCTGAAAACAGCCCTCTAGACAGACAGGGTTACTCCAAAAAGAGCAGTTGGCAATTCACCATACACACTTGTGTATGGAAGAGAAGCTAGACATCCTATTTCACTTGAATTGCCAACCTTGGACCTTGCCCACCAGCTTCAATTGGAAGAAAACGACAACATGGTAGTCAGACTTTGTGAATTGATGGAGCTTCAAGAGGCAAGAGACCAAGCTATGATTTCCATGACCAGCCGTCAGCAGCAAACGAAGAAGCATTTTGATAAGAAATCCTCATCAAAAGACTTCTCAGAAGGCGACATTATCTTGAAATGGGATGAAGACCGAGCTAAACTTGAAAAGCACACGAAGTTCGATGCCTTATGGAGTGGTCCATATGTCATCACTCAATGCAAGCAACATAACGCATTCCAACTCCCCAAGTTGGATGGTGGAGAACTGCATATCCCAGTTAATGGAATATATCTTAAGCATTGTCACTGAGCCTTCTCTTGTTATGTACATATTTTCCCTGTTTTTCCCTGTTTTCCCTAGGTGCTTTTGCGCATGTTTGTAGTTTTTTAGCCTTGTGTGTGTTTTGTTTACCCTTTGGGGTAAAAGTTTCATGTTGATTCTTTAGTCTCTAAAAGTTGTCAGCCTTTCAGGCTGTATTGTGACTCCGTACCCAACGGACATGTAAGCCACTAGTTTTCTTACGCATAGCGGACATGCTTCACCTGTGAATCGCCAAATTTATTGACCAATTTTGGTCCTACAGGGCAAAATCGATCTCCCTTCTTTCCCTGTTGTCCTGAGCAGCCAGTCTTTGATGTATTCACCTTACTACAATTGTGCCATTTCCCTTTGAAATAGACCTGTTCTTATAAAGAGCCGAGTGATCCAAGTCTTGTAGGTTTTCAGGTTGATCTGGGGCTTATTTCGCTTTGAGCAATTACCTTGGACAAGCCTTTTGGCAAAGGAATGGGCCAGTTTGAAAGGAATACAAGTCTTTCACAAAGCTCCAAAGGTCAAGTTCCCTTGCAGAGGGTAGGTAGGTTACATATGGGACCGTTCAAGTAGGCTCCGAAGCGCAACTTTGGACCCAAGGTGCCCTTGCAGAGGGTAGAGAACACATTTGAAGGAGAGCAAGGCAGAAGGCCCATAGGGGAATTTTTCTTCGAAAAAGTGACAAGGTAAAAGACAAAGGATTTCTTCGGACTTTTGTCCGAAGAAAATCCAAGGAGAAACCAAAGGTAAATTCCTTTGGACAAAATGCCCGAAGGATTTCCTTCGGACTTTTGTCCAAAGGAATTTACAAAGAGAAGGCCAAGACATGGAGGCAACATTTCCTTCGGGCAAAATGTCCGAAGGAATTCCTTCGGACATTTTGTTCGAAGGAATTGGGAAGACAAAGGAGCCCGAAGGGCAAGTGCCCTTGCGGAGGGCTCTCGGCTGCCAAAAAAGAACCCTCTCCTTTCCGAAAGGTCACCTTCCCTTCGGGAAGGTTCAGTATGCAAAAAAGCTGAAGGAACTGCTAAAGGTGATGACGGGCCTGAGAACATCAACTTCGACATGGTGAACTAGCCGTTGGAGGTTCAAACGTCTGGTGACGTCCCCGCAGACGTCAAATTCAAGATAGTGAAATAGTCGTCGGTTTTCAAATGGTGACAGGCCCACAGACATCAATTTTGATGGGATATGTCGGCCGTTGAAGAGAAGCCAAAGAACCAATTCCTTAGGACAAGCGGCCGAAAGAATTCTTTCGGGCATTTTGCCCGAAAAAACTCATGACAAGTGGCCAAAAGAATTCATGAGCACGAGCCCGAAGGAATTCAAAGGCATAAGGCCAAAAGGAAACTCAGCGACCCACCAACAAAGGAGCCCGAAAACAGGGGACAAAAGATAGCCCCAAGGGCCGAGGAGCCAAGAAAAGACAAGTAGCACAGGACGAATAGAGCAGTCCAGGTGGCACAAAAAGCGTCAGCAAGAGAAGTTATTGCTGCAGATGAAATAGTCTCCACCAAGTGGTCATCAAGGGGAGTGCAAGCATTCAATAGAGTGGCCCTTTTTTCTTCATTCAAGCATTTATGAGCAGACAGGGGTGGCCTTGTCATTTACAAAACAAAACGATCCAGCTTTATCAGGAACGTTTAATACACTTTGAGCAGCAAAGTCAATACCCGTAGCAATCTCCAGCATGGTTCTTTTAGGCCATTTATGGAAGGATGACAGTAGCATGAGCGGATTCCTCTTCCCCAGGTGTTTAATACAGCATGGGTCGCCTGTTCTTGAAGGGCCAAAAAGTCTCTCTTAATGCTATATATTGTAACCTCTCAGCTGAGAAATGTATCTCTCACTTGTGTAAGGCGAAGCCCTGCCAATTTTACCTTGGAATCAATGGAACACGTTTTACCTCTATCTGACTGGTTATGCTTCTAAATATGTTTGTGTATCAACTCTGTGTTTAGTCATTTCATCTTGATGCTTTCATAGGTTGACACCAACATATCTGGTATATCCAAGACCATTTCTGCAGGTTAACAGGAAGTGCCCAAGTTGGAGCATAGAGATAGAAGAGCAGTTATCTGACAATGTGCTTCTACAACACCTAGGTAAGTTCTTTTTTTTTTGTATCTTCATTAAGCCCCCCTGTTAAAGCGCCATACAGTCTGGTCCTTTGTCAGATGAAGTGTTTGTTCGCCCTTTTGGTCCAAAGTGTTGATATAAGCTGAGTAGATCAAATCATTTGGTGCATCACCATTTTAGATAGGTTCTGTTTTTGTCGTATCCTTCTCCCTTTTCACCCCCCCCCCCCCCATTATTAACAGTGGTAGCTAAGGACCTCAAAGATGCATCAAAGGGAGCTAGCCCTTATCTAGAGATTCCTTCCTCAGTTTTGCCAAGCCCACAGCAAGAGGGAAGTCTCCATTGTGCCACGTGAAAGAGGGAAGCTTAGCCTTCTTTCTAAGGGTGCAATCCACGGCGTCAACAGATAGAAGTAAAATCCAGGAGCAATCCGATGAATTTGTCTATCACTCCAATTGCATAAGTGCGGGTTTATAGCTCCATTCCAGTCTTTCTTGAGACAAGGATGAAGAAGAATACTTTTGGTATGAAGGATTACAAATTTTCAAGCTTGTAGTGGAATCCAGGCATTTCAAAGGTGGACGGAATGGATGAGTCAAGGCAAAAGAATTTGCAATTGCTTGAGGGCAAGCAATTTGAACAAGGGAGGTCTGTAATATCCCCAACTCAATCCTTGTGGAAAATCGCCAATAACCAGCAAATCGCAGCCTTTGCAATTAAATCACTAACTAAACGACAATCGCTGGAAAAAAAGAGCGCCATTAATAAATGAAATTGCAGCCCATTGTGGGGAGTGCCAAAGACCAGCAGTCATTGATTAATTATTAATTATTAATTAATTGATAAAATACCATTCATCAAAAGGAAGTATTAAAAGACGCCACCCTTGGGAAAAGACCTTTGGGAGGGGTCACAACTTTTGATTGAAAGCTTTGAAGGTACAAATATTCTACGATTGGTGGGTATGGAAAAATTCATTCAATTATGCATTCAAATATATAAACCATGCACAAGCATTATGCCTTACATTACTTTTAAGAACAAAACCCCTTAATTGTAGAATCAAATTTCAAAGACGAAATCCCTTGAGGATTTACATTCCATTATTTTAAATCTGAAACGCTGAAGTAAACCATTAATTAATTACATTTAATTATTTAAATTATTATTTTTGAGTGCAAATCTATATTTTTAAAATATTATTTCGAAAGGAATTCCGAGGAATCCATTTCGATTAGGGATATTACAGTCATACTCAATCCCACCCTTGCAGTAGGGAATAGGGTGTTGCCCAAGGCAATTTTGGGGCTGCCCTTTCTCCTGACTGTTATGTGAGTAAAAAACATCAAATGAATGCACAAAAGGTAATGATAAATATTGTTGTACCATACTCACATGTTTTCCTCTTCCCTTGTGCCCCTTGTGACCCTTCAAGGAGTCATTTTCAGACTTAAGGAGCGGCTGTAAGTGTGCATGAAAATCAGTCAACTTTCCCCAACAACAAGGCTGTAAAAGAAGCCAAAAATCTGATTTTCCTAATGACAAAAAATCAGAATTATATATCAGCTGTATGTGAGCCTCAATACCCATCCTTAGCTCCAAATCTGATTTCTCCATTAGCTCAAAATCAAAAATATATAATAGCTGTGAGAGCGAACAAAAATCAGTTACTACTTCCCAACAAGGAAGCTGTGATAGAGGCAACATTTCTAATTTTTCTGATTGCCAAAAATCAGAAGCATAAAGAACCAAATCCTTCTTTATTATGAGTGACAAGGTACCTCTGAAATCAATTTTATTATGCACACTAGGACACTGTAACAGGAGGAATAACTTGAGATTCTTTGAGGCCACATCTTCATACCTTTCAACAGCATTTTCATCCCCTCTAGTTAGCCGCCATGTGCCTGTTGACCATTTTTTTGTCCTGCAGGCCAAAAATTGGGCACCCCTCTTCTTTCTATTGCAAGAGTCATTCATCCAAGTTCTGGCTAGTTCATCCCTTAGCTACTTCGTGCAAAATTTTCTCTATCAAGCCATTTCCCATGAAAAAACCAAGTGTTTTCCTCTTTTGCTTGCCAAGTGCTTTTTGGGTCTGACAGGTGACTTAACTTGTAAAAATTCGTAAGTGAAGCCACTTGCAAACCTCGATTTGGTCTTGGTAGATCAAATCGGGGTTTCTAAATGGTTTTACTCATTTGTCTTATAAGCAAGAGTCGACGTGAAACTCAATTTGGTCTCGGATGCTTCAGAAGCCAAGTGAATTATTTCGAAGGGCTTTTCGTCGGCAAAGTGAACCAAGTGAAAAGGCCGAAGGGCCGAAGGGTCGTTTGCAAAAAGTCCGAAGGGTAGGTGCCCTTGCGGAGGGCACTTAGGCGGCAAACGGGACCATTTCAATTCTTTCGAAAGGCTAATTTGGAGGTCAAGGAGCCCTTGCGGGGGGCAAGCGATGAGCAAAGTGGACCTTTTCAAAAGTCCGAAGGGTAACTTTGGGCTCGAATTGCCCTTACGGTTGGAGCAAAGGGGCAAGACAGAAAGCCCGAAAGGAACTTGCCCTTCGAAAAAAGTGATAGGCCAAAAGAGAATTCCTTCGGACTTTTTGTCTGAAGGAAATCCAAGGAAGAAAACTCAAGGAAGAATTCTTTCGGACAAAATGTCCGAAGAAATACGACAGTCGCCAAAAGTCCGAAAGAATTCGGAAGACCAAAAGTCCGAAGGGTAGGTGTCCTTGCAGGGGGCACTTGGATTTGAAAGAGGATCTTTTCAATTTTTCCAAAGGGTCACTTTCCCTTCGGAAAAGTTCATTTGCAAAATGCCGAAGGAATTGTCCTAGTGGGTGACGGGCCCGCGAACGTCAATTTCAGGGCAGTAAGCTAGCCGTTGGGATTCAAAGGAAGGTCAGAAAGTAACAAGCCCAAAGGAGAATTCTTTCGGACAAAATGTCCGAAGCAATTCCTTCGGACATTTTGTCCGAAAGAATTCTCCTTTGGGCTTGTTACTTTCTGACCTTCCTTTGACGATTCGGACATTTTGTCCAAAGGAATTCAAAGCCCGAGAGCCCGAAGAATGAATGAGCAAGCAAGCAAAGAAGGGAGCGCGGGGAAATAATAAACGTCGAGAGCCCAAATTGCCAGGCAAAGAAGGGGAAAACAAGGCGGGTAACCCAGAACGCGGCCACGCACACATAAGACAAAAGCTCAAAACACTCCAAGTGGCGTAACAAGTCAAAGCGCAAATCCAAGGATGAACCAGACCAGGGCAGGTGGTACAAAGGTCATCAACATGAAAAGTAAATACACTTAGGTGAAATAGTCTCCACCGAAAACCAATAAAAGGATTGGTTGCGAGCATTGAAGAGAGCGGCCCGTGTTTTCTTGTTGTGCCATTAATGAACAACCAGTTGCGCTCAACATTAAAGAGAGCATGGCCCAGTCAACATATCTTGGGGATGGCCTTGTCGGTTGCTAGGAGAAGTAACCCATGCTCTTGCAGGCCCGGACAGCAAGGGCAACGACTTAAGCACCTACAGCATGGCTTTTCCATATGCAATTAAGAAGAGACGGCAACAGAATGGGCTTGTGATCGCTGCAGGAATGTTTAATACAGCATGGGTTTCATTCCCTTGACTAGTCAATGATCTGTTTCCAAGCTTTCTATATAATTGTAACTTCTCATTTTGAGAAGGCATCTCTCAGCATTGTATGGCAAAGCCCTGAAAAAAATTACCTTGAATCAAAAGAAGCGTTTTACCTCCATTTGAGCTTGCACTTTTGCATGTCTATGGTCTTATCTTATGTTCAGTCATTTTTTTTAATCCTTTCATAAGTTTATACCATCATATCTAGTGTATTGTGAATTCTTCTCTGCAAGTCAACAAGAAGTGTCCAACTCGAAGTATAGGCACATGTGAATAGACTGTCCAACAGTGTGTCTTTGAAACACCTCTAGTAGTTTTTTCCTCCCTATACATCCATAGGATCCCCTGTTGAAACACTGATGCAGTCAATTTCTCATCCGAATGAAGTGTCTATTTGCTTCTCGTTGGTGTAAAGTGTAGGTAAAAGCTGAGTAGACCAACCAGTTTAGTGCATCACCACATTAGTTAGGTTCTGTTTTTTCAATATCTCTCTCTTTTCACCCCCCCATTGTTAGCAGTAGGAAATCCAGGGCCTCAAGGTCCATCAAGGGGAGCTAGCCCCTAATCTAAAGATTCATCCCTCAAGTTTGCCACCCACAGCAAGAGAAATGTTTCCATTGTGCTGCGTGGAGGAAGGAGGCTGAGTATCCTTTCATAGGGTGCAATCCACAACGTCAACAGTGCCAAACATGCATTTCTTCTTGGGGTCCAAAGGCCCAAGACGTTGCCAATGATTTTCAGATTCTTTTGAAAAAGGAAAAAGCAAAATTTCCTTTACCTCATTCCTTTGTCCAAGGCTATTCGTGATTTGGGGTCTTGCCCAATCTATGGTAGCCCTCAATTCTTCATCCATGTCTCCATTTTACACTCTTCCAATTGGTTGCCCATGTAGGGAGCCCAGCTCATTCCTTGCATTCACCTTTGTAAGGGATCTCAAAATTAATCCTACACATGAAACAAACAAGTTGGGAAAAACAATGGTGTTTAGTAACACCCTTTTGATCCAATTGTCACTTTCTAGGATCATGAGGTACATCCTTCCTTCTGGCCTTGGTCTTCCTTCTTTATCCATTTCAAACAATGGAGTGTCTTTTGCATTCCAAAACAAGTTGGAATCTTGATCTACTCCCATGTCCATTTCAAGTAATGGATGATCCACATATAGTTCACCTTCCTTCAAGCATTCCCTCATCTCGTTGTGCACTGATCTATTAATAAGCCCTTTTGTGCCATCCAAACTTACCAAGGCTTGCACTTACTCCTTACTTGTGATTGGCAATTGTTCTTTCCAAACTCTTTCATCAACTCTCGAGTCATGTTGCAAGAATGTAAAATTATTAGAATTAATAGTATCATTCACTACATACATCTTCATGGGATCATCCATGAATTTTTTGGTTTCTTTGTGGCTTCTTCAAAATCTTCTTTTTGAATTTCAAAATTTGGGGTACTAGGCTGCCCCAATGTACTTAGCATTTCTTCATGTTGGTCCATCATTTGCAGCCATCTTTGCTGCTCCAAAAATTCAGATTTGTGGTGTTTTAATGGCTGCCCCTTGTGCAATTGAGAGTCCCTCTTAGGTGTTAAGCACGGGATATACTGAGAGGGGAGCGGGGGAGGGCGAGGGGGGGTTGAATCAGTATATCATATATCTTATAAAACTTTTACTTAATCAAACTCCACTTAACCATACATTCAAGATATGCAATAAAACTGAAACAATAACATGCCCACACAAGAGAGAGAGAGACACCAGATTTTTACGTGGAAACCCAATGTGAGAAAAACCACGAAGAACAATCTCAAGTATATGAATGAGCACTAACTCAAATTACAAAGTTTGCAAGCACCAACTTGCAGGAACACCAACCCCTCTTATGTAAAACACAACCATCTCTCAATGTTGTTTTCTCAACAAATGATAGAACTATACT
The DNA here is from genome assembly GCA_037957365.1 of Torreya grandis. Taxonomy (NCBI): domain Eukaryota; kingdom Viridiplantae; phylum Streptophyta; class Pinopsida; order Cupressales; family Taxaceae; genus Torreya; species Torreya grandis. Next base: position 679,187 of record JARHVA010000436.1, read on the forward strand.
ACATCTCTTTCAATTCTCTCCTCTTTTCTTATATAAAATAATTACAAACGATGCACTCTCTTGCATCTTACAAATGGCTTCCCGAGCCTCCTTTTATAGCTTTCCAAATGACCTTTGGCATTCACCCTTTGTAACCCTTCAATCCACATGGAAAATGGTGCCACATTTGCATGACACTTTGAATCCTTTCATTTGAAAAGTCACATGATGACCCTTCATGAGAAAATGTGTCATTTCCCTTTTTGTCTTTATCTTGGTGACTTTTTGAATTCCTCAAGGTGACCTTTCATAAGAAAATGTGCCCTTCTTCTTTTGTCTTCACTTGGTGACTCTTTAAATTTCTCAAAATGACCTTTCATGGGAAAATGTGACCTCGTGACTCTGACTTCTTCATGGGCCCTCTTTTGACTTTATGCAACCAAAAATATATTCGTTAATATTTAATAAATACTAACAAACTTTTAGCTAAAATATGAACATTAAAAAACACCTTTAGACGATAAATGCTATGGGGCCTTTGTCACCAATAATGTTAGACCTTTGACATCAATGACAATATTTCCAACATTAGGTACCCTCACGATTTTTTATTTTGAAGGCTCCATCTTCTTCTTATCAAATTGTTTAATGACTCTTTCACCTAATTCCTCATATGTTTTAATGAAGTGATGTCTTTGTGTCTTTATTCCCATTTGTCACCAATCATGGGCAGCTCCTTCCAAATGCTTTATAACCAAAGTTAAGGCTCCCTTTTCTCCCCTAGGGCACAAATCAAGGTATGTGTTTACCTTGTCTACCCATGCTCTCACGGTGTGTTTGGATCCCCATCAAAAGGAGGAAGAACAATCTTCCCCAAGTCATCTTGCATATCTTTCGGTTTGTTCCTTCCTTTCCTAGTTCCCCCTTTACCTTGCTTCCATGTTACACACTCATTAAAGCTCATTAACCTCTTGAGTTGGGGCCATGTATTCATCATAATACTCCATCAAATCTCAACGAACAAAGGGTTGTTCCTCCATTTTAAGGGGCTGGTCCCCTTTCATGTCCTTCACTATGTGCAGGAATCCATTCATTACTTCCCCCATCTGCTCTTGTGCTTGAAACAACCTTTCGAACCTAGCTCTATCCATGTCATTATTTGACATGAAACCCTTGTCCCACAGTTGGCCAAGAAATGGCTCTGATATCACTATAATGTCCCCTTTAGGGATATTTTGTTAAACAAGAAATTATTCAATCACTCCAACAACAAAATATGAATTTTCAAATTTTCCTCAAACCCTAGCAATATTTAAAAATTCAGAATACTAAAGTTCCAAATTTAAGGCATCAAATAATATTCTAATTCCCCCAAATATTACAAGAAATTGCCCAATATCATGGCCAATGATATATACTCAGAAAATTCAGAATTTAGGTCTCAAACTCCATATTTCCTTCACCAAAAATTAATCAAATTTTCAGAATATTGTGATCAGAATTTATACCTCTTTACCAGCCTGTTTCCACTTCAAATATTAGCTGGAAAATAATATAAAAATAGGATAATACTTTCTAAATGTACAAACATAGTTTTTGGCTTCAAATAGCCATTCAAAACAATGGATTACACTCCCGAAGGAGTCGCCTATCTGCCTAAAAGGGGCTGTTGTGTTTATCCCTACAGTTGATGCCTTAGACATGAAAACCTGACCTTTACCTAGGTCACTGCCTTCCAAAACCCTAGACAATCACTGCAATCAATCCTCAATTCCAACACTGCGTGTCAAATGCCATTTGCTGCCCTAGTTGTAGCCATACAACAAGTCACCACACTTAGTGAACCAATTGCAACCCTTGACAAATGCCACCTTGCTGCGTTTGTTCTATATTAGATGAATATACTGTCAAAATCAAACCAATGAAGTTCAATACAACCCCTGAATGAGGATGCCCTAGTTGAATGTTAGGGTTTTTGTCCTTACTTCAAACTTCCATTGCAGGGTTTCATCCTCAAAGGATAAGCTAAGCGTTGTCGTGCTTAAACTTACAATTTCAATTATCCCAAAAAGCATGCCCTCAATTGAATTCCAAACTCCCTTTATATACTCAATTTTTTCTTCTGACTAATATGTTTTTCTTCCCTAGCTTAGTATTCTTCAAATTCAAGATTTGACAACCTCTTTAACCACTTGTTCATTAAGGATCTCAAGTACAATTCATCCATTGTCTCTAACTTCCCATATACACTATGGCTTGCCATATCATCAATCATGGTTAAGGCCATTCTTAAGATTAGTTAGTAGGTTATTCCAACTTTAGATATATTATCTATATCCACTTGTACGTTCTCCCTATACCTAGGATTCGTGTGGTATGGTCTTCTCCAAACAAGAAGTGCTTTTGGCATTAATGGGATCCAATGCACACAACTTTGGCAACACCCCTCACAAGTCTTTGTATGTCCATACAAACACATTCATATAGTCCAAAAATATTTGGAACATAGCTTCATTCAACATCAGATCCCAGTCATCCCCAATGTGGGTAACATGTGAATTCTTATGTCTTGACTTTTAAGCTTCACATCCACAATTCTAGGTCGAACATACTCAAATGATTTTTATCTCTAAATGTGTGGGTTGGTGTCTTGTCCATCTACAATTTTTTATATCCCCCAACAGTGGGCTTGACATGGTGCTACTCAATACCATTGGTGTTTGTTTGGTTGGTGTCTTCCTCCAATTTGACCAAACTTTCTCGCTTCCCTTCGTGTTTTGACCTACCAACCTCTTCTCCACTTGTTGGATTGGTTTTTCAGTACTACTGCTCCCCTAGCATTGTAAGTACAGTCTCCTCAACACGCTCTCTAGTGACTTGAGTGTCTCCACCTCTAAGTTGCTTGGTATCTAGTTCCCTTGGTTTTAGTCCTTTCCTCACCTTCACTATCATCAATCCTCTCTTCACCGATGGGTCCTCTAATGCTTGCTCCCCTTCAACAACTCTCCAACTTTTAGGATCTTCTTCTACATTCCTCGCACCATTGGATGGTGGCTCTCCTCCTCAATGGTCCTATCACTATCATCCTTGTTCTCTGCAATAGTCCCCAACTCCTCCCACTATTAATCTCGCTTTCATCAGCGCTCCTCACATTGTCTATCTCATTTGTGACTCTTTCCTCTCCAATGTCAACTCTTCTGAAGACTTGGACAGCTCTCTCCTGTAATGTCCCAAACTCTAGATAACCAAAAATCTCACCAAATTTGTAATAAGATATTCCAAACCCTAGCAGGAATTTATGGGATATTATGAAGAGTATTAGGGCATGAAATCAACCCTCAAAACCAATTCCTCTAGGCGCCAATATGCAGAAATTTACTGACCTTTGTAGATGCCTTCTCAACCCAAAGCTTGAATATTTTATGATCAACTAATCCCCAAAATTACAGAATAAAATAGCTGTCATAAATACCACCTTTTCCAGAATTTTGGAATAATTAGTGGGTAATTTTCAATAAAATAATAGAAATATTATGCAATGTTCAAATCTGATTTCTAGGCTAATTAGCCCTAGAAATGGATGAATACAATGCCCAAAGGGGGTTGCCCAGCTGTAGAAAAACCAAATAATAATTATTCGTCGAACGTAGCCCTAAAGAGGGGTCTTCAACCTCCCAAAATGTAGCGCAGCCCGAGGTTAGGGGTCTTCAACACACATACAGTTCGCTGCCCTCCGATTGCCTTGAACCCTAGTCGCTTAGCTCCCCAAGTAAGTCACCTCACACTTGGACCAAGTCGCCACACCTGCAAAAGACAAAATGGTGTTTAAAACACCCTTGTATGCCAATTATTCTCAATACAACTTCCTCAAAAGTTGCCCAATCTGGATATCAAGGGTTTCCGTCCTCAATTCTAGCCACTTTGAAGGTTTTCGTCTTCACAGCAATAAGTCAAGCTTTTCGTGCTTCAACTTAGAAATTCAATTATCAAAAATCATGGTAACCTCTCAATGGATCATCAAACCACTTTTTATACCTTTCTTTCCCACAACTCTTCCTCAAACAGGGGCACTCCACTTGGGGGGAGAGTTAATGTCGTTTTAAAAGAGATCATGCCTTTTTCTCATTAAGGGTTAAGTTAACCCATGCTCAACAAGTCACTTTTAAGTCATAATTAGAAAAGATATATCAAAAATGTATCTTTTTATAACTTAAAAATAGAACCAAAGTTTCCCTTTTGATTTTACCTTCCCTTAGCCAACGGGAAAGATCCAAGAATTCGGCTAAGAGTCTTCTCTTGTTCTATGTCCAAAAGGGGTACATAACATCTCCATCCACTTTGTCGTAGGGATCACCTCTTTCCCTTCTTCCTAGTTTATGCATTGTCAAGGTCACTAGTTCCTTTGTTTTCCCAATCTTTGGCAGTATCTTGTTTGGAATATTATTCAAGATTGTGATTAGACGCTTCTTACTCGTGATGCAACTCATATCATAAATCTATGCGTCAATAGTGCTCCTTATGATCTCGTTCTCCTTTTTTCACTCGAAATTTATACCTTTTGAGAGTGTGATCTCTCTTGACCTGTTGTTATCAATCTTCACAGCTCCACTTTAGTTCAAGATATCATCCGGCAGTGATGGTTGTAAGGATGGCAAACAAATGCTTGAAACGATGACTCCATGTACCTCATGCCCAAAGAAGGAATTTGTGCGTCCTCAAACTCCTAACCAGAAAATGCTTTACATCCACATCCTAGACCACATCCCTTCCACCTCTCTTCTTCGATCTTGAGGTATCCTTTGAACTTCTTTAATCTCAAGGACCAGTGCTTGAGAGTGATGAGTATCCATATAGCATCCTAGCAGAGGACTTAGAGATTAAAAACATAGCTGACGCAGCAGTTGACTTCCATCAAATGAGATATGATTCCGATTCACATTTGTGAATCTTTTTTTTTGTGCATGCCTATTGGCTATTTGTCAGCCTTTTTGTGCCTTGACCCTAAATATGATGAGATGAGATGATATAACAATATAAGTACTTTTGTTACCTTGTCTTTGGTCAACATCTAATTTCTTTGTTTTGAAGTTTGAAGTTCAAAAAGTTATTTTTTAATGCATTTTACATTTTTTAAAGTGCTATGGCCATTACATATTTTTTTTTATTTTTTCTTTATATTATATATAAATGGCTTCTTCATTTTTTTGCTGTCTCTGAGAACCCGTCTCCTGTTTTTCTAAAAAAAGGCGTACTAGTACCTGTACCCATCTCTTGGTAACTATGAACATTCCCCAACCAAACACAAAACTCGTCCTGCCAAATGCCTTCGAGTGCACGAAACAACAGATCATCTCACTTTCTTTGTTCATGTATTTCTAAAGAATTCAGCTCAAGTAAAACATTGTTATTTGCGAGCAAAAACATAAACCAAAAACATGTCTACAAGGAGAGTGCAAACAATGTAAGTAATATCAGGCACGCCCAACTCCCCACCGCACTCACAATATGGAGTAAGAAAACAACCTTGAGGCTTGCTCCATGTCAACATAAGGTCCAAAAATATATGAATATATTTTTCCTTGTACAATCTAGAATATAGTGGAAATTCAATGTTTTCCTATCAGCATCAGTATTTTTTTCAGTTAAGCCCAAAGTTCATCCTGTCAAATACCAATAAGAGTAGTGCAGGAAACAGCAAAATAACGTGCTCTCCCTTCTCATGTTTTTTTCTTTGGAATGAAGTATAGCATTGTTCTTTAAAATCCTAAAATAGAAGCAAAACCTTATCTACCAGAGGAATGCAAGCATGGTATGTGATATAAAGCATCCCTACTATTAAGTCCCTATCCACTTGCTAAATCTTTGAAACAAAAGTTTGCTTCCAAGTCTACTACATTCTATTTGCTCTTTAATGGCACATCCAATTGCAAAGATAGATGGTGAGAGGCTAAAAGATATATCAATTTGATTTCTTCAAGAAAGGAAAATAATTCACTTGTACATTACAAGCCCTTTTTTATCTACAATGGATCAGTCAATCTCCGGATTATAATTGGTGAATAAAGAAAAATAAATCACTTGTACATTACAAGCCCTTTCTTATCTACAATGTATCAGTCAATCTCCAGGCTATTATTGGTGAATAATGAGTTTTTGAGGGATGATTTTCTAACTAGAATTCATTGAAGTAAGAAGGTCCTAGGCAATTACTATCACTAAATAAATTTTAACCACACTAAAGAAAGGAAACTTTATATCGCACAAGGTAAGCAAAGACCAAACCATAAATGCTGTGCTAACCGATAATTTCAAAACCCAGATAACGGTACTAAGGAACCATCACTTATGATGGAGAGGGAAATCATGAAATAGGTCACAATTGACAATAAGACAAAGTGACCAGGTTTAATTGACAACATTTTCGGAGACCAAAAATGACTTTTTCCTTGCTCTCAAGAAAGATCAGAAAATGGGTTCTCTTCGAGAAGATCCTTTCTTTTGTCAGCTTTATCATTTAAATTATGTATATCTTCAATTCTTTAAATTACAAACCTTATTATAACAGATAGATTTTTTATTTAATATGACAAGGAAATAAGTAGAGTTATCCTTCAGTCCTAGGTAAGCTAATGGACAAGTTAAAGAGTGGGGTAAAGGAAATGCATAATCATGAATCAAGAAGATACAAACTTACACCTCCACGTCCACCCCTTGCAATAAGTATCTCATCACCGGGATGGGTAAGATCTGCAAGAAGTTTTCCTCCTCGTTTCCGCTTCACCACGGTACCTAGCATTCAGTATAGCTATACATGAATAACAAGAACCTTGCCGCCAAAAACACGAAATATAAACCAAATATTTTGCATGTATGTGTTCCATTGTTTAGCAATTGACTTTGTCTGAAATTCACAAGGCAAAAGAGGTCTGTCAGTGTTGTAGATCACACTTTACAGACCTACAGGAACTGGAATTCGCAGGGTAGGTGCTGCAAAACCATCATGCAACGTGGGAGTCAAAGCACCCATTGCATCAACATTCGCTCCACGCTTGGCATTGTATCTGCTTATACGATGAAGCTCCAGCAAGGAGTCTTTGCTCTCATCTGCATACAGTACTACATCTCCTCCATTCCCACCCATGGGTAGAATCAGAGTTCCATCTGGATCTCGTTTATATGAGCCTTTTCTTTTTACTTTCTCTTTGGTCTTTTTCCCTGGAGGTTTCCCTTGCATTGCAGGCTTCGGCATGCTAAGAACAGCACCATGCCCCCCATCTCCAGATCGCACAGTAATGATAACATGATCAAAATACTTGTGGGGCTCTCTTTCCAAACTATGCAAAGCAGGAGGAGATGAATCTTTACCCTTAGTCAATGTGCATTGTATCCTGTGACCCTTGATGCAGATCTCTGCACTTCGACCTGCCTTCACCCATGTATAGATCAGTAAACTAAAAAGGGAACATCAATGCTCTACAAAGCTAAGTATATTGAAGCCAAAACTGAAATATCAGAATCTTACTTATCATAAGTAAGCACATTTACAATAAACCATTGTAAATATAAAAAAAGGAATTACAACATGACATCAATAAAATGAAGGTAACTGGAGATGAAAGTTAATCCCAAAGCTTAAGGAGCAAAATAAAGACACAAATAGACACCTTTAACAAAAACAGTGGAAGATAACGACTACTCTGAATTCCCCACAAATTTTTAGAATAATAATATAATGAAATAAAAGGCATAATACAAGAATCTTTATTATAGGATGAAAGGCTCGACGGATAATCTTCAGAAGAAAAGTCGACCTTTGTTGCCACAGATAATGCATTTTGTAAAATTAAGGTCTGAACTTATGCCTCATGTCTCCTAGGGCTTGCAACTGAGCATAAGAAAAAAGAGAAAAGAACATAAGTAAAAAGAACATATCATATATTTTTGACATATAATGGTCAAAAGCTAAGTTCCCTGATTCAAGTTAGCAATGCTGACTATAAAATTGTATGAAAAATCATAAGTTAAAGAATAGTACAGTAAAAAAATCTATGATGTTCTGCAAATAGAGCAAGCAATAGCAGCTGCAAGTTACAAAGCTAACCCAAAAGGCAAATATGAAGGAACACGATCAAGTAGCCAATGGTGAGACAATGTTCCATGTTTACGTCATTCCTAGTGTTGATTGTAATGGTACAATTAGAAAAAATGATTATTTGAAAAAAATAGAGCAACCAAAAGCACCTATAAGTTCCAAAGCTACCCCAAACAAAAAATATGAGGGAACGTGGTCAAGTAACCCATGGTGAGACACTGTTCCATGTTTTCATCGTTCCTAGTGTTGGTTGCAACTCCAGATATATATATTGTGTGGCCTAATTGAACTAAAGTGCAGGATCATGCAAACCTGGAAAGGACATACAAATTTCTGTGTAGTCAATTCCATATATAAAGTTTATTGAAATCCAATGCAGATGGAAAGCCATGATAGAGAGAGGACATATAAAAAATTTATAGGCAAATGAAATTCCATAGTTAAAAGTTTTTTGGCAATCAATGATGGATGGTAAAATTTCAATGGCGGAGGTGTTTTCTCTTGTCATACTTTTACAATAATAAAATAATTTACCTTTGTTACATTTACATTAGTGAGGAAATAATTACAATCTAACTAGTACCATGGTACAGCTTAAGTCTCTGCTTATTGAGACGAAGTGATTTTTTCTTATTGAGAGAACAACTATGGGTAATCATCTAATATTTGGATGTTCAGGATCCAAATAGGAGCAGCATTGATAAAGAAGAATAAGATTAACTAGCCTAATGTTTAGGAGTTACTAAAAATCTACAGATGGTCTGTCGGCAACAGAACCATCTCAGTTTGCTCAGATTGATGCCAGTCTAAATCAAATAAATTTCTGTTGCAACAAATAAAGCATACTTCTATCACATCAAATAAACTAAGTCAAAGAAAACTTCTATTAGATATGGTCGTTCCAAATGCCCAGTTAGATAAGGATACATGTTATTGAAGCGATTGACAATATTGAAATTTCACTCTATTACAAAGAAGACTATAAAACTTAGACCTAAACGCAACAGAGAAGTATAAATAAGTGAATCAAAGCGATTGAAAATGTAACAAATACATTAACAGTACAAATTATAGTGACCATTTGCATGCATTTTCAAACGTTTGTTCTCCTTTCTTACCTCAATATTTTGTCCTTGTGACAATTTGTCAATCGTTAAGTTGCCATAATCAGATCTGGAATGTGTTTAAAGGTCTGATACCAGTCTGCTACGAGTGGACACAATGTCATTTGGCATTTTTTTTGAAATTATAAAACTTGGTATTGGGATCCCCCAGTTTGCATCCAGGAAAACTAGTTTGCACTGTTCACATGTTTCAGAGAATATGGCCTGATGCATTGTAATGATTGTAGGATAAATGGTGTTCTTGACAAGGCTTTAAGGCTTTTCAAAAAGTCATGCCCTCGGTGACCATCTTACATGGTTTTATTCAGCAAAACATGTCATGTTAGCTTGTAATGAGCATCCAGAGTACGAAAGGAGCACAACGATTGTCAATTACAAATGGGAAGTACAAGAGCAAATTTGCCTCAGAAAATGAACTAGCCTCAATGCATTGTTCCAAGAGCGAAAAAAAGGTTGTGCTAGACACTTTCTCATGTCATATATTCATTACATTATACAATTGAAAATTTCTCTGAGCATGATCTATAAGTTGCATCATGATACGATTTGTGTCTCGCTCAAGTTATATATTATTTGTTCACAGTAAACATTTGTCAGGGTTTTAATTTCATTTGTAACTAGACTGGTATAATGTCCCCCTTTTCAAGCTAGTTATTGGGATGAGACCCTTAGCTTGTGCGTTCCCAAGGGCTAAGGATTTTAAAGTCAAAAGGAGAACATTGGTGAGCTTCAAGGATATGTTTTGATAAAGCACTTTATTATCTAATTTTTGGGACCTTTCTAAGGGTCATCCTAAAAATGCTTTTATAAGAAAGCTTGTAATATATCTTTTTATTAAAAGGAAAAAGTAACTTTCCCTCTCTATTTTAGGCGCCACAATTGGAGGAAGAATATAAAAGGAAAGAGAGGACTCATTGAAAAGGGTTATGCAATTTTGATATTGAAATTCTTGTGCAAGTATGTCAAGCTTGAACAAGTGACTTGAAGACGAAAACCTTCAAGTGCACCAAGGAGTTTGGAGATGAAAACCTCCATTCTTCTACATAGGGCAGCTCTATTCAAAGACTGTAATTGCATCTCAATTTTGCATAGTTGCATGCAAATGGATCTACAAAAGTGTCTTTAGACACCACCTTCATCAAGAAATTATTACAAACCCTTCGGAGAGCTAGAAATCCATAATTTGTAGGTCAAGGAGGAGGACGAACTCGGTTGGAGAGCTTGGTTGAGTTTGGAGGCCATCCTAAAGGTGGCGGCTTGCTTTGGTAGGGTGGCGACCCCTCTCAAGAGGGCAATTTTGTCTACAAAACCCTCTTTTATGATCAACGTAATTTTTAGCCATTTATTCCAGCTTGGCGAATTGTTTGAGGGTTGATTTGCACATGATTTATGGTGATTTTGTGCCCTAGATAATATTCTGTATTTATTATATTATTTCAACAGTGAATTAAGGTTTTGGGAATTTCGAGACAGCTTTTGGTGGGCTTCCCGTGATGGGAAAATTATGAATCTAATTTTGTTTGATAGCTACTATTTGTGTAATCATTTTAGCTATCACTTGTATTGAAATTCCAAGTATTGAGGGAGTTGTGAATTTGTGAAATTCCGCTGTAATTTTGCAATAATAAATTCCAGAATTCTGAGTTTCAACTTCGGAGAGAATATTTTGACTTCTAAAATTAGTGGCTGCAATATAAAACTCAGTTCATATTTTTTGGAGGGTTAGAAGTAGCAAATCTGATTTTTGCCCTAATCGCCTAAAGGTTTGGTGGAGAAAATTGTTGAATATTGCTTCATTTTTTGAAGTGTGTTGTTGGCTGAATTTGTAATTTCAAATTCTTTAAAAGGGTTTTGGATTAGGTAGGGTTTGTTGGAAACCCCAACTTTGCCTAATTGTCCCATTTGGGGACATTACAGTGGTATTAGAGCCAACATCTTGGCTAATTGTGGGAATTGAAGGGTTACATGACATGGAAGATATGAAGGGGCAGCCTTCTATTCAAATTGATCTCGTGGAAACCTATGAAGAATACATGACCTTTCCACCCTCTATCCGAAAGGCCCTAAATATCATTGAGTTTGTGTTATGGATGAGAGGAAGAGGCGGTCATAAGATGGACCAGCATAGACAAAAGAGAGTACGAGATGCCTTTGGGGAATTTGTTATTCCCATATTTGACGGTTCTATAGGTATTTCAGCTAGTGCTTTGGTTGATAAGGTAGACACATATCTTTCACTTCATCCCATGGAGGAAGGTGTGGCCATCAAATTTGTCATATCACACTTAGAGGGGGTTGCCTATGATTAGTGGCACCATGGGTTGGTAACCCAACAGCACCATCTCATAGATACCTATGACGAATTCAGCAGGTGACTCATTGGGAGATTTGATTGGGGTAACCCTTAACTTTACTTTGAGGAGTTGGCACGCTTGCATCAAACGGAAGAAAAATCAAAAGTTCCAAAGGTTAAGCGAGAGGAAGTTGTTCAACAACTTCATGAGCAATCAAAGGATCAAGAAGAAAGCCTGCAAAGTGATAAGGAAATCACAAGGGAAATGTATGTTAGAAAATAAGGTTTTTGTATTGTTTCTAATCACAGTTCACCTTCTTTGCATAAACTCAAATTTCAAGAGGAAGCTTGGAAGAAACAATTAACATTTGAGAAGGAAGCATAAGTCCTAACAAGATTGGACAAGGCAAAGGAGCTTTTCGATAGAGTAATGCCAAATAGAACGGAAGAAGATTCCATTTTGCATTTGGAAGAAGGAAGTTCAGATTTGTGTTTGGGTATGCAATGGAATGGTCATCTTGGTAAGTGCTCATTGATTTCTCCTCATGATTGGTTCCTCCATTATCTTGGTTGCAAAATTTGTGCTACCACTAAGGTTGAAGTGAAGGGCACTCAATGGGAAAGAGAATCCTTCCAAGTGAATGAACATGACAAGTATCCATCATGGATATGGGATCCAGGTGAGCACTACAAAAGGTAACATTGCTACTATGTCATGTTGGGCCAATATAAAGAAGGGTATAGACAAGGGTAATCATGGTCCCAAGATCATAGTGACTACTGTCCTTTGCATTTTCAGTTTGTTTTCCTTACGATTTTTTGTCCATATGGTATGTATTGATCCTAGGAAGGTGTGCCCCTCACACCCCAACACTGTAGAGGTAGTTCAAGGATATCTAAGTGAATTTCAGATGCACATATGATGTTTGAAGGTGTTGCAAAAAATTGTGAAGAGAATCTAAGGCCTTACTTGATAATAGAACATGAAGAAGAGAGGATAGAACTACCAGACAGATTGGGGAAAAGGAGTGAAAGGACAGCCCCTCACGTGGGTTCCTATGAAGGAATCAATAAAACAGAAAATTCATATTTGAAGGAAAGGGGTAAGCCACAGAAAAATGACACTTTGGGACAACCTAGAGCAAAAATTTCAAAGCATCAAAAAATTGAGTTTTTGGAACAGCAAAGAGGGCTGCACATGATAAACAAAAATGTATCAAAACTAAATATGTTGAGGCAACCTAGTACCCCAAATTATGAATTCCATGAAGAAGATTTTGGAGAAGTCAAAGAGACCAAAATATTCATGAATAATCCCACAAAGAGGTATGTTGCAAATGGTAATATTGATTCTTGCAATGCTTCTAAAAATTGTTCATTTTCGTTGCATGACTCTAGAGATGATGAATAAAATTGGAAAAAATAATTGTTAATCACAAGTGAAAGGGAAGTACAAGCCCTAACAAGGTGGGATGGCACAAAAAAGCTTCTTGATGAATCAATGCACAATGTGAAAGGGGAATGCTTGAAGGGAAGGGTCACTATGATGAGCTTACACACAGTCAAAGTTGCACATGATCAAGGACAAGGATGTGGCCATCAAAATTGCGGATGAGGCTTTAAATGCACATAAGGCAATGAAGCTTAAGGTGAAGGAGCTCAACTTTGAGCTATAATCAACCAAGGACTCCTTACAAGGTAGTCAAAGGGCACTTCTAGAGACGGGAAATCAGATTGTGATGGCAAAACAGTCAAGGGATGCAAGTGTGTTTTTTAGGCCATGGCAAGAGACTGCAAATTTTGACCATGGGCAGCCAATGACTTCCATGGAAATTCATCCTCCTACCAAATCAGGAAGTATGACTAAATCTGATTTTTGTTGTGTATTGGAAGGGAAGGATAGAATAATTTTTGTTTGAATAATCAATCTAAGATGGCCTCAAAAAATTTTGAGTTCGAGTGGCCAAAACCGCCATCATTCACAGGTACACATTCTAAAATTTTGAGAGCATTCTATCAAGCAACCACTTGCAAAAAGGCACATAAGGAATCTGGGTCTTATCACTCAGAAAATTCAGATATGATGGGACAAGGACAGGCCTATGATCGAGGCTGGAAATTTGATTTTCTTGGTTCCTTATAGCTTACAGTGAATTCTGGAATGAACCATATTAAGGCTGAACTTTTGTGCATGCACCCACTCACAATCAAGTTTGAAAATGCATGTGTAAGATCTGATTTTTCTCACTCAGAAATTTATAAGTTGATAGGGAGCTTCCAGCCACATATTGAGGTCACAAAAATCAGATTTCTGGGCAAAGTACAGCCCACGTTGACAAGGGAAAGTGTACCCATCAGGTCTGAGTTTTATCACTCGGAAAAATCAGAATTGAGAGCACTACTACAGCCATTTCATAGGGTTGAAGGGTCTGATTTTTTTATCCATTTACAGCTGCTACTAAATACCAAAAGGACCTATGTTCGAAGGTACAACTTACATAAAGAAAAGGTGAAGAATGAAGGAATAGCACAACACTCTCTTGTCGGCTACAATGAGTTTTTTTTCGGCCCACATTTGATTCCACATAGATATGGTAGTATGGAGGAAGGGCAGCCAATGATGATACATGTGGCACACATGAAAAAAATCATTCCAAGGGGTTGGCAAGATGCGGAAAGTGATTTCCAAAGTATGTCCTCCAAAGAAATTTTTGTTGTTCTCTTGTTACAAGCTTGGATGAGTTTATCATGGCATGTAGGAGCTATCAAAAGTTTGTTGAAAGGTGGCCCCTGTAGTATGCACACAATAAATGAAGAGCGAATGGATCTCTTCATCCGGGCCAGCAAGGTGTCATTTCTTCGATTAATTTCTTTTTGCTACTATTGGCTACACAGTGCACTTCATAAGGGCATAGAAGAGAGGAGCCTCATCATCTACAATTCCGTATTGAAAGAGTTGGTAGTATGGGGACATGGGAAGCCTTTGGAGGGCCGTTATGTCACATTTTGCACTTTGGGGCAGCCCCCAAAACATAGGTACAGCAGTATGAAGGATCCCTTTGGAGCTTCTCTTCCATGGGAAGAAGTTACAGGTAGACAGTGCATCATAAGAAGTGTCGGGACACCTCCGTGGATATTGCAATTGCTTAAGGTCAAGCAATTTTGAGTAGAGAGGCCTGTAATGTCCCCCTTTTCAAGCTAGTCATTGGTATGAGACTCTTAGCTTGTGCGTTTCCAAGGGCTAAGGATTTTAAAGGCCAAAGGGGAACATTGATAAGCTTCAAGAATATGTTTTGATAAAGCACTTTATTATCTAATTTTTGGGACCTTTTTAAGGGTCATCCTAAAAAGTGTTTTTATAAAGAAGCATGTAATATATCTTTTTATTAAAAGGAAAAAGTAAATCTCCCTCTCTATTTTAGGCACCACAACTGGAGGAAGAATATAAAAGGAAAGAGAAGGCTCATTGAAAAGGGTTATGCAATTTTGATATTGAAATTCTTGTGCAAGTATGTCAAGCTTGAACAAGTGACTTGAAGACAAAAACCTTCAAGTGCACCAAGGAGTTTGGGGACAAAAACCTCCATTCTTCTACATATGCAAGCTCTATTCAAGGGCTTTAATTGCGCTTCAATTTTGCATAGTTGTATGCAAGTGGATCTACAAAAGTGTCTTTGGACACTACCCTCATCAAGGAATTATTACAAACTCTTTGGAGAGCTAGAAATTTATAATTTGCAGGTCAAAGAGGAGGGTGAACTCGGTTGAAGAGCTTGATTAAATTTGGAGGCCATCCCAAGGGTGGCAACCCCTCTCAAAAGGGCAATTTTGTCTACGGAACCCTCTTCTAGGGTCAAGGTAATTTTTAGCCATTTATTCCAGCTTGGCGAATTGTTTGTGGGTTGATTTGCACGTGATTTAGGGTGATTTTGTGCCCTAGATAATATTTCGGATTTATTATATTATTTTAACAGTGAACTAGGGTTTTGGGAATTTTGTGACAGCGTTTGGTGGGCTTCCCATGATGGAAAAATTATAAATCTAATTTTGTTTGATAGCTATTATTTTTGTGATAGTTTTGAGCTATCACTTGTATTGAAATTTCAAGTATTGAGGGAGTTGTGAATTTATGAAATTCCGCTGTAATTTTGTAATAATAAATTCTATAATTATGAGTTTCGACTTCGGAGTGAATATTTTGACTTCTAAAATTAGTGGTTCCAATATAAAACTCAGTTCATATTTTTTGGAGGGTTAGAAGTATCAAATCTGATTTTTGCCCTAATCGCCTAAGGGTTTGGTGGAGGAAATTGCTAAATATTGCTTCATTTTTTGACATGTGTTGTTGGCTGAATTTGTATTTTCAGATTCTTTTAAGGGATTTTGGATTAGGTAGGGTTTGTTGAAAACCCCAACTTTGCCTCATTGTTCCATTTGAGGGCATTACAACTAGAACAATTTGAATTGAGAATATCAAGCTCGGGATCATAAGCTGCATTAGTATAGGCCTGCATAGTTGGTGTTTTCATTGATCTTGCACTCTCTTGAATCTGAACCAAGTTTCTCCAAATGTCTATAAAACCCATCTAATGAACAAATGTATCAGTTTCTGATAAATCCAAAGGTTTGTCATCAAATAGAACTGATCCTAGTTCTAAGCCTTAGAAGAAGTGGGATTCATGTGTGGAGATTAGTAACGTCTTGATATCGTTCATCGATGGAGATTGGTAAAGAATTAATGGGAGTAGAAAAGTGCAACTAATCTAGAATAGACAAGGGGCCAATCTACTTGTCTAGAAAGAAATAAAAGCAAAAAATTTAAAAAAAAATGAGAGAAAAATTAAGTCTAAATACAATCTACTTTTTTTTATCTTGTACTAAAGATTCAGAAGTATTTATTAGTCGGTCAATTAGAAATTGAAGGGCACTTCTATGTAAAAAATAGTTAACCCCAAAAAATCTAGTTTGAAAAAACCTTTTTGTTTCTACTAGTATTTTTATGATTTGACAAATTCACTTTCTGTGAATGTGATTCCATTAATGATGAAAAGATATACACCATTACTGTCAAATCAGCAGATTTGCTGGTGGGTGGCCCCTCCTTCCTCCTGATGCACCTCTAACACTTGAATATTTATTATATTAATGATAATATTGACTCTACCATTTGAAAAATGTGCATCTCGTTCTTCCCCTTGTATATTATCCACTCTGGCCTCCACATTGATTCTACAAATAGGGCAAGAATAATGTGAATAAAAGCACATATCAATACAGTGGATATGAAATATGAGATTGCATTTGGGCAGCAGCCTGCCTTTCTCCCCATTCTGAAATTCAGACAGACGAACTGCAAATTCTAGGTCCCCATCTTTAAAGCCTTCTGAGTTATACATGAAGGGGGGCAAAGCCTCTTTAACTTGTCTGTCCAAACCTATGTTTATTAGCCTGCAAGGATCCTCTGGTGCAAATGAAAATCTTCCATGCCTCGAAAAAGGATGTCTTATCAAAAGATTGTGCTGCCTAAAGAATGTTACAATATGGTAGACAAGAATAATAAATTGGATGCCAGGAAGTAACATAACCAATGTAGTGAGAAATATTTAGCGGTGATTATCCAGGTGGTCCCAATTGCTCTCCAAATAAGAACTCCATGGTTTGGAATGGTATATTGCTTCATGGCTGGAAAGTTATTGAATTTTAGGAAATTGCAAAATAAATAAAAGATAAAGAGTATATAATAGGGCTTCAAAGATTGTTGCAGACAGCTATTTGGATCATCGGCAGTTGAAATATGCAATGAACGAATGTCAATGCAAAATACTTACTCAGAAACCGACCAGTGAAAACTTGCAAAAAGTGATAATAGGAGCATAGGCCAACAAAAGTAGTTCAGGAATTTTTCTCATGTTTTGGCTCTAATCCATATAGACCTTGCTATGTCTTATCACAAGGTGAAGAGCTTAAATTTTAGGAACGTTGAGACAAAACTATATGTTAAGGAAATCAAGGCAAGGACTCGTTGTTTTTTTAAGAAAAGAAAACATTGCTTTGCAAAAGAATCGCAACCAATTCATGAAACACTAGCCTCTGGGCTTCAATCCTACAAAAGAGATGCCCTCCAAGGCCCCTAGCTGGGTACATCTATATGCCTACAACAAGAATTGTGGTTGCAGTATGACCTTAAATTGGTAGGAGAGTTCATGAGAGGTTATGTATGCATGTCAAAAGCCTCAGAAGCTAGAGAAGCTTCAAATTTTGCAAGGCCATATGTGGAACTAGAACTAGACCAACCACTTCCAAAAAGCATAACTTTAAAAGCAGGAAACCTGGAGTGGGAGCATACTATTGACTATGAATGTATCCCTTTTAGATGCAAAGGATGACACGAATATGGGCACCTAGCAAGAGAATGCCAAGCGAAAGCAAAGCCTATCAGCCATATACAAGCTAGAAACAGCAAACAACCTAAGGAAGATGGATGCCAAAAGCCAAAAAATAAAAATGTAACAAAAATATGGGTCAAAGTGAATGAGATGAGTAACAAGAAGAAAGAGGCCAAAACAAAAGCAACAAAGCAACAACCAAAGTCCAACAAAATACCAATTCTTTCATGAATATAGAGACTCAAGAGGAAAAGAAAGAACTTCTAGAAAGCTATGGGTTCAAAAAAAAATATTGAAAGCATACTAGAGGGAAAAGACTCATAAAGAAAAGACGGACAACATGTAGATTCAGATCAAGCAAAATCCAAGGACCTTCTCCAAGAAAAGAATCCTCCTCCTACCAAGGAACTAGGGGAAAGCAAGCCAATCACAAGTAGAGATGGTTTCTGAAGATCATAGTCCAAGAAGAAAAGTGAAGATAAAGCAGAAAAAAACAAAGAAAAAGTAGAAACCCTGGAAAGCAACAAAGAGTGAGAAGGGATAAACGAGGAAGGCATTAGCACGATTATGCAACTCTCAAGTGAAAAGGTTTGCAATGTGGGGCAGAATAAGAGGGGGGAAAAGACAGCAATCATCAAAATTCAAAATGAAACTATGGCACAAGTAGCCAACAAATCACAACCTATCTTAGAGGAGGTGCTTGAAAAGAGCAGCAAGAAAAGAAGAGGTTAATAAAGATAGTTATATCCTAAAATATAAGGGGTATGCATTCCCCTAATAAACTAAGAATGCTAAAAGGTCTGATCAATAGAGAAAAACCAAGTATCCTTATGCTGAAAGTATCTTGAAAGGAATGGTTGGAAATTTTTGGAACAAAGCCAAATTCTTTGGAGTTAATGTTGAGGGCCAAGCAAGCAAATTAGCCATTCTATGGGTTCCAGAAGAAGTTGCCTGCACTAGACTCTCTTCAGCAAAATATTCGATTCCCTCTACATTATCTTGATTAATTTCTTTAGTCCCCAACAAAGGGACCACGGAATATTGGCTTTGGATGATTTCAGAGCTAATCTCCAAACCTATGGTCATTTTAAGGCAAAAAGTAGGAGGGGACTTAAAAACCATGCTCTCTCCACTGGAAAAAAGGAAGTTCTCCCCTTGTGGAGAGGGATTGTGACACCTTGCAAGAGTTCTTAAAGGGGAGTCTATGAAACATCTCACCATCTTACAAATTTTTGACCTGGGACAATTGGAGAACAGGAGGAGAACACATATAAAGAATATTATATCATTTTTTGGGTTCTTTGGATCGGTTAGATCAAGGCTTCATTTTATAATCGGATGTTCTTCTAAATGGAGGCTCAAATCACTAGACAATCAATCTCGATATACACAAAGATGCTCCTCCTGGAAAGAGTTTGTTTAGATTTGAAAAAATGTGGCTAATCCACCCAAAGATTGGGGATAGAATCGATAAGGAAGGTGCATTCTTCAAGGCTCATCTATGTAGAAAATTGGAAAGAAAAATGTCGAAGGTTAATGCCAAGTTAAAGGAGTGGAACAAAAAAGTCTTCAAAAATATTTTTGAAAAAATAAACATTTTGGAAACAAAGCTCTTCTAATCCAGGATGGAATCTAATCATTCAGATTGCATGAGAAAAGGAAGGAAAATGGAGACAAGGCTAAAGAGGAGTTGGAAGACATACAAAAAAGAGGATATTTTCTGGAAATAGAGGTCGTAGATAAAATGGCTTCAAGGGGGGGACAAAAACACAATTTTTCCATCTCTCCACTCTGATAAGAAGACACAAAAACAAAATCACAAGCATTGAAAACCACCAAGGGGTGGTCTTTGATAGCCCTGAGAATATTAACAGGGAGATCGTTCATTATTTTGAAGATCTTATAATAGAAGACATGGAAAATAGGGAGAAGGCTCAACTAATTATGCTCGACAACATTCCACCTTTAATCTCTCCCAGCCAAAATAATGCTCTCTTGAGACCTATCATGGAAGAGGAAGTTAAGAAAGCTTTTTGAAATGAGGAGTGACAATGCTCCAGGTCCAAATGGTTTCCCCTCCCTCTTCTTTCAACATTTATGGGACCTAGTAAAGTCAGATATCACCATGGCAGTGGAGGAACTAAAGGCAACAGCAAAGGTGTTGAAGGATCTGAACACGATATTCTTGGCTCTCATTCCAAAATCAGAGGCAAGATTTCTTCATAGCTTTCATCCCATACCCCAATGCAACACAACCTACAAAATCATCTCAAAGGTTATGGCTAAGAGGTTGAAGGTTTTGCCGCTTTCCATCATTTATCAGGAGCAGAAGGATTTGTGAAAGGTAGGCAAATACAAGATGGGATTGCAATAGTACATGAGATCGTTCACTCTTTTGATACAGGTAAGAGGAAAAGCATCCTCTTCAAACTTGACATATCCAAAGCTTATGATAGAGTTAATTGGGCCATTTAAGATAAGATCTTGGCATACTTTGGTTTCTCAATGCAGTGGAGATTTTGGGCAAGGAAATGTTACTCCACCCCTAAGTTCTTTGTCTTCGTGAATGGTTCTCCTCAGGGGAATTTTCACTCCTCTAGGGACCTTAGGCGAGGAGACCCCTTATCCCCATATTTATACATCATTTTGGCAGAGGCTTTGGGTACGAACCTAATGAAACAGATTGAGAGGAAGAAGATTAAAGCCTTGACGGTGTGTGAGCCAGGGGATGCATCTTCTCATATGCAGTTCATAGATGACACAGTGCTTTTCATCTACCCATCATTATTAGATTGCAACAATGTCAAGAAGATTCTTAAACTTTATAAGTGGCCTTTGACCAACAAATTAATAGAAGAAAATCAAGAACCTTCTTTACTAATGTCCTAGAGAACTAGATTTTTCACGCACTCTGTGTTGTTAAAGGGCCTCTCTCCCAAATACCTACCTGGGAATTCATTCATTTATTACTTTTGAAATGTTTAATTGAAAGAATAAACGACAAGCTAAGGGGATGGAATGGGAAAGTGCTATTTGCAGGAAGAAAGTTGACTTTGATTCAATCAATTCTATAGTATCTACCAGTTTATTGGTTTTCAATCTTAAAAACCCCAAGTAAGATTATAAAGGAAATATACAAAACCATCCAAAAACATTCCTAGCAAGGGCCACAAGAACCAAGAAAATTTCCTCTGGTAGCTTGGCAGAACATGTGTCTGCTGAAATAATTGGGAGGACCCGTCATTAGGAATAGCTACTTGGCAAATGAGGCACTGAGTGCAAAATTATCCTAGAGGATGTACAAAGAAACAAAGAGCCTTTGAAGCACAATTTCACAAAGGAAATATTTGGACTCGGAGGAACCAGAGACAATTTTCACCATCTTAAACCCTCCTCAAGGGTGGGCAATTTGGAAAAGTATTTGTACCTCTCGAAGTGTGGTGTTAAGACATCTATTATGGTGGATTAGAGATGCAAAAAAAACCCTCTTTTGGGAAGATGCATGGCTAAAGGAAAATTCCCTCTCTAAACAAGAAGGATTGGGGGAGTTCCAACTAGAAGCCAAACGAAAATGGGGTCAAGAGAAGGAAATGGAAGGATCTAAATGTAATGCCCCCTTTTCATATAATTTTAGAAATTAATAAAATTGCCTGCATAGTGATTTTAATCATTCAAAACTATTGGGGACCCTAGAGGAGGATGGGGTCAAGAGAAGGAAATGGAAAGATCTCAATGTAATGCCCCCTTTTCATATAATTTTAGAAATTAATAAAATTGCCTGCATAGTGATTTTAATCATTCAAAAATATAAGGCAATTTAATTAATTATTAAAATATAACTATCTTGGATAATTATTCGAATTATCGGAAAAGTGGTTTTAACTATTTAAAAAATTAAGGTAATTTTAATGATTATTTTAAGGGATTTTATAATTAATAAATTACTTGAAAAATGATTTTTATCACTTCAATTATTAGATCAATTTAATTACTTATTAAAGCAAGGACCTAATATAAAATAATTATTTAATTTGCCAAAAAGTAATTTTAATTACTAATTTATTGAGGCAAGTTATTTAATTAATTCAAAAAGACCTAAAGTGAAATTAAAAGGAATGTCAGCTTGAGAGCTAAAGCAAAGAAAGGAAAAAGACATCCTAAAAAGTTGACAAGAGAGGCTTATGAGGTATTTTACCTCCCCAAGGTGATTTGCCCCCTTTTAGAAGGTACAAATACAAGGTGAAAATCATAATTGAAGATATTTTGAATTTGATATTATTTATTCATGCTTGAAGAAGATATTGGGATGCATGCCCAATAGGTGTTCGCAAATTTGGAGCTGATTATTCTACAAAAGGTGTCTTTTAACGCCACCTTTGTTAAAAGAGGTTTTGTTACTTGCCCAAGAGGGGCGATTTGCTTTGAGGGTTTGTTAAGAGGGTTTGGTGGACAATTTGAGGTCCAATTGGAGCATAATAATTCTGATTATTATTTGTATTAATTTTCCCAAGTGTGGCGACTTGTTTGAGATTAAGGGTTTGATGTTTAAAGAAGTAAATTCTGAAAACTAGGGTTGTCAGAATTTTAGAGCACTTTTTGGTGACCTTCCCATGGAAGGAAAATTCTGAATTTATTTTTATTTGATAGTCATTATTTTTGTAATCAATTTAAGCTCTTATTTGCATCATAATTCCAAATATTGCGGGAGTTATGAATTTTTAAAATTTCTAGCTGTTCGTAGGAAAAAAAAATTGTTGAGAGCAGATTTGCAAGGGTGTCGTTCTGATTTAATTATTGCAGTAATTTTCTAAATATTGGCGATTGGATTGGACTAAGCTTGAGCAAGGATTAGAGTGAGAAATAAGGACTCCAATTCATCTAGTATGACGCTAGGGTTTGGAGGATTGAAACATTCATTTCATGCTCTTTCTTTGTTGCGGTAAGAGCCATTGGTGGCCAAATTCACAAGGTATTTATTTGCTATTTATTTCAAAGTGAATTGGAGTTAATTTTCAGTTTGGAGGTGCAATTACAGCAGCTAGGGTTTGATGTTTTTTTAAATTCAAAATTCAGAAATTGTGGATTTTGGGGAAACCTCTTTTTAGTTAAATCGTCCCATGGAGACATTACGCTAAAACTGCTACATGTGCCGCATAACTAGGCAATATTTCAGCTCGAAAAATCACCGAAAAATTACAAAATCCAAAACTCCAACAAGAAGGACTGGATGCTTTGGAAATTCAAAGGAAGAGGAACTTTCAGTCAAAGACAGTAATCATTTTTTGGCTCAAAATAACCAGCCTGCTCAAATATTAGACGTATGGCAGAGAATTTGAGAGTCTAAGGCTTTGCCAAAAACAACAGTTTTCCTCTAGATTGCGGTGCAAGGCAAAATCATGACAAGGGATCAACTCAAAAAAGGAGGCTTTCAAGGCCCTTTGGGATGTATCTTATGTAAAGATGAAAAGGGGAAAGTTAATCACTTACCCCTCAACTGCCAATATGCCAAAAAATATGGCAAGGAATTGTAAGAAGGTTTCAAATGAACCAGGTTTTCCATGGAAGTTGGGATATCAAGGCAAACTCAGAAGTGGTGGGTACTCTATGGAACATGATAGCTGTTATAGCCAGTTGGACCTTATCGATGGAAAGGAACAAAAGAATATTTCATAATATATCAAGGTCTTCCAAAGAGGTTCTCAATTTGTTGAGTGAAAGGCTAGCAAAAACCTTTAAATCTTTGAATATTAGCAAAAGCAAGGAATTAGTCCCTAGAGACCACCAAACTTTATGGAATTGGAATGACATCAGATACAAGGTTGACTCTACCTAGACCAAGTACAAACGCAGTAGAACTGACTCAGTGAAAACCATCAAAAGAAGGATCATATAAGGTCAATTGCGATGGTGCCTCTAAAGGGAACTCAAGTCTCGCAAAAAAGGGGTGCTTGATCTGAAACAAGGGAGAAGTTGAGGCCTTCGAAAGTTTTTTTGTAGGCTTCCAAACTAATAATGTAAACGAGGGTGAGGGCTCGGTGGCAAGGATTCATCGTGCTCTTCGTCTTAAGATAAAAAACATAGAGGTGGAAGAGTACTCAAAAATTCTAATAGAAGGGATGAAAAATCCAAGTTGCCATCATTGGAAACTCACAAATTATTTGGAAAAAGCCAACAAAGCAAGAGCTAAATTTACTAACATATCTTTAAATCATTGCTACAAAGAAAGTAATGCAAAAGCGGATGTAATGTCCTTTTTGGACAAAAAGCAACAATTTTGGATTTTTTCGTAAACCCTTTCTAGTAAATTTCTGAATTCTAATTTTTATATTCACATGCAAATACTAGACTAGCACGTGCAATACTTAATACTGAAACCAAAATTGTATTCATTATTTCATTTATAAGTGCATACCAAATACTTGGGTTGTTACAAATGATCAACCAAAACATGTACAACAGTAAAACCTTATACATATATCATAAAATCCAAGTTTAATGACAAATACCCAACAACA
Organism: Torreya grandis; assembly: GCA_037957365.1. Taxonomy (NCBI): domain Eukaryota; kingdom Viridiplantae; phylum Streptophyta; class Pinopsida; order Cupressales; family Taxaceae; genus Torreya; species Torreya grandis. Next base: position 703,576 of record JARHVA010000436.1, read on the forward strand.
AGGTACTTACTATCAGCACTGGACAACATAGCTTATGTTTGGGTTTTGAAGGCTGATTTTTAATGTTGTGACTATTGTAGATGAGGGTACGGTTGCAGCAAGGGAGTTTAAAGAAAGCTGTGTTGAAATCAAAGCTGATGACAACTGGCAACAAGGTAACCCAGTTGGTTGTGAGGTGAAACGACGGCCTCAAACAGGCATATAGCAATCACCAAAGACTATAGTAGCTTCCAACAACCACAAACTCCAATAAATACCTCTGCCCTGAATGGTACGACAGTCTATACAACAACCAATGCAATTGCAAGGTGCAACGTAGTAGTGTAGAGGAAACAATAGACCAAACCCTCACACAACTAAAAATTGATAACAACCTTCAGCACAACTGAAATTTGAAAATAACTTGACTTACTTGCACACCTGTGATCCCTGTATGGAATCACCTCAATGGGTAAGAAGGTTTTCATCCTCTACACCTCTACACCTAAGAGGTTTTGTTTTCTAATGGAAAAGTTGAACACAAAAGCTCCAGCCTGTAAATAGGGTTTTGATTTTAAAAATGAATAATGAATAATCACTTTCGAGCCCGACTCCTCTTTTTATAAATGTTGAACACACCTATCTACTGAGAAAGGGGGTGAATCAGTAGATCTTAAAAATAAATTTCTTTCAACTTTCAAGATAAATTTTTAAAATATGCAATCTTAAACAAATAAATGAAAAATATGACATGCACCAAAACACAACACACAACACCAGAGTTATACGTGAAACCCAAAAGGAAAAACCACAATGAAAATGCTGCTAGAAGCTACTATTATAATCCAGCCTCACAAAGTTTGTCTCACTAACTGAACCTCACTGGTTACATTTAAAGACACCCATCCCAAGGAGACACCAATCCCCTGTTTTAAGAGCACCAACTCTAAGGAAGCACCAACTCCTTATACTGAGCACCAACCCAGCTTAATTTGACGGCACCAACCAATCAGACATTTACACTTCAAATTAATGAATCAGATTCACAAAAGAATCCAAGTCTTTGTTCTTTGTTGCATGTCTAATTTGCAACTGCTCATTTCTCATTCAACACACTCTTGTGCGATCTTCACCCTTCCTGAACCCTTTCTCTGTGTCTAAATTTATCTGTTTGACACTGGTATTCTCCAATTCGACCATTACTACTCTATGCTCAGACGAGTCTCATATTTTTGCATCTACAGCTCGATTCCTCTTATTCCAAAAATGAAAAATGACTGTTTTTCATCCCTACTCTTCTTCACTTTGGACTTTTGCATCAATCAAAACTTAGACGAGTCTCTTTACTTTATACATTTTGCGTTCGTTGCTTGTCTCTTCTCATTCCAAGCAAATGACTACATTACTTCCATTCTCTGAGCCTCTTCGAATTCTGCCCTTGTCGCTTCAATTACAACATTCGCACCACAGGAATGAATCTATGATTAATCGTTTTATTTCACAATTATTCATAAAACCGACTGTTGATTTTCTTCAATCGTCGCACCAGATTCTTGTAACTAACTCACTTCAATGGTTCTTCATTTATTTTTTGTTCCAACTTTGAAACATGTCCGTCGATCTTTCCATCCAAGCTCTGCGTGCCATTCAATCTCTTGAAGATGCATGATCTTTATATTGGCTTGGTCGTTAAACTTCAACATGTTGACTTCATCTCATTCTCTTCGGCATTCATGTATTGCTTTTGCTCCTTTAGATTGTCTTAGACATGCTTGATCTTTATCTTTGCCTATATGCCTTTCAGGAGTTTGTCATGGAAGCCTTTCGGCTTTTTTGAAATGGCCTTGTGTCCTACACAATTGTCCTTCAGCACTTGTGGAAGTGTTCTATCTTTCGGCAAAGTTTCAAGTGTCCTTTCTCTTCATTCGAACTACTCTTCGGAATTTTGCAAACTGTCTTTTGGAACTTTGCAAGTGTCCTCTCCTTCCAAAGTGTCCCTCAGAAGCTTTGCAAGTGTCCTCTATCCTTCGAAAGTGTCCTTCGAAAACTCTGCAAATGTCCTTTCTTCATTCGAACTATCCTTCGGACAAATTGTTGCGAGCTTTTTGTCTAAGTGCCTTTCGGGACAATTTCCCCAACAAAATGCTAACTGCCTTTCGGGACTTTCGAATTGTCTTTCACTTCTTCGCTCATATCTTTCGGAACTTCTGTGTAGGGCACATACCCTTTGGAACTTTTGCAACGGTCCACATACCCTTCGAAACTTTTGCAACGGTCCACATACCCTTTGTTTGGGTCAATTGCCCTTCGGCACTTTGCAAATGTACCCTTCGAAACTTTTGATAGGATCACTTGCCCTTTGGCATTTTTCAAATGTACCTTTCGGAACTTTTGCACAGGACTCATTTCCTTCGGAACTTTCCTTCGGGACAATTTTTTCGAAAGAATTCCAAAGCTTCAGAGTAATTGATGCGAGTTTTTTGTCCGAAAGGTCTTCAACACTTCTTCTAAAAGAATTGCCTTTAACATTTTCCTGAAAGAATTCCCTTATTTGTTGCAGGCTTTTTGTCCAAGAGAATTGTCTTTACCAATATTTCCGAAAGCATTCCCCCAACAAATACAAAGGTGCAAAATCGACTAAGTATGAAAACTACCTTATGCATTTGTAACATTTGCTCTATTCATCCTTATGACATAGAACTTAGACCACAACGAATAGACACAACCCTGATTATCATAGTGTGATCATTTCCTTCAAATGCTGCCATACGTGCAAAATGTTGATAACATCATCCTATGCTCTTAGCCATATCTTGTCAAGATAACCATGTGAGCAAAGTCATTCAAAGTACACACACAAGCCTGTTCAACTCAACACCTTTGTCATTAATGCATGATAGCACATGCTGCCTTTGACATCAATGACAATTCTTCAAACATCAATGACTATGTCCAACAATCTCCCCCTTTGTCATTGATGGCAAAAACAAGTAGCACAATCTTTGTTTTGCACTTGCATCCTGCCTTTTTCTCCCCCTTTGACATTAATGACAAAGTATTTCTACCAAAAAACTCAATTAGCTCCACCTGAAGTGCACTTCTTTAGGTATTACATTGCTCTGATCCTCGGACCTGTAAGATAAGAACCATTTATGAGAAGCTCCCCCTTAGGCCATGAAAACAATTGCCTAAACTCTTCTTCTTCCAGGAGTTAGTGATGTTCATTTTATACTCCCCCTGGAGACATCCCTGATCACTAGGAACTAGTGATGTGGTGTAGGAGCTACCACTCCCAACCGTTGTCTCAAATATTCAAATTGGTCCTTAGGCAAAGGTTTAGTGAATATATCTACAATTTAATCTTTTGTTGGAACATATTCCATTGTGACTTCTTAATCACCAACCTCTCTCAGAAAGTGATGATTGATATGTGCTTTGTTCTGGAGTGCTATAGCACTTGAATTGTCACATAGAATGGGAATTGGTCCTTTGAACTCTACTTCAATATCTTTTAGTGAATGCTTCATCCACAACACTTGAGTGCGACATGCCACTGCTGCAACATATTCTGCTTCTGTTGTAGATAGTGTAACTGACTCTTGTTTTTTACTCAGCCATGAAACAAGTTTGTTACCAAAGAAGAATGCACCACCACTAGTACTTCTATCATCTATGCTTCCTGCCCAATCAGCGTCTGTGTATGCTGTCAAAGTGAAATCATCACTTGAAGGATACCATAAACCATAGTCTATTGTGCTTTTGATATATCTGAAGATTCTCTTTACTGCATTTACATGTGTTTTTTTTGGTGCAACTTGGAATCTAGCAACCATGCATACAACCTGCATGATGTCTGGTCTTGATGCAGTGAGATATAGCAAACTACCAATCATAGACCTATACATTGTATGATTCACTTCAGGAGATTCATCACCTTTGCTCAATTTACATCCAGTTATCATGAGTGCTAACTAGTTTGTTGTCCTCTATACCGAATTTCTTGAGCATCTCCTTCACATACTTGGTCTAGGATATGAATATCCCTTTTTTGGATTGTGCAACATGTAGACCAAGAAAAAATGAAAGTTCTCCCAGCATGGACATTTCAAACTCCTTTTGCATTTGATTTGCAAATTCTTTGCACATATTATTGTTGCTGCCACCAAAAATGATGTTATCAACATAGACAACTATGATCAACATATGTCCATTTTCAGACTTAACATACAAGTTATTGTCTACACATCCTTTGATAAATCCTTGTTGCTGCAAATATTGATCCAGCCTTGAATACCATGCTCTAGGTCCTGTTTTAGACCATATAGTGCTTTCTTCAGTTTGCACGCATAGTCTTCCTCATCTGTCAGCTGAAAACCTTCAAGTTGTTCAATATAAACTTCTTCCAAGGTTCCATTCAGTAAAGTTGACTTAACATCCATCTGATAAACTTTAAACTTCTTAAAGACTGAGAATGCTAAAAACATTATGATGGCTTCCAATCTTGCCACTAGGGCAAATGTCTCCTCGGAGTCTATACCTTCTACTTGAGCATATCCTTTGCAAACAAGTCTAGCTTTGTTTCTCACAACAACTCCATCTTCATTCAACTTGTTTTTAAAGACCCATTTTGTGCCTATGACATTCTTGTCTGTGGGTCTTGGAACTAGCTGCCAAGTTTTGTTTTTTTCTATTTAACTTAGTTCCGCATCCATGGCCTTTTGCCAATTCTCATCTTTGCTAGCTTCAGCATAGCTTTTGGGCTCAATTTCAGATATTAAAGCAAAACTTCCCTGTTCTTTGCTCATTGCAGCCCTTCTCCTCGTTTGGACTCCTTCATTCATGTTGCCAATGATTTGCTCCTTAGGATGATCCTTTTGAACAGACCTTGAGGGTGCCTTTTCAATCCTCTTTATCTCTTCTTCATTATTTGATATTTCATCCATAGCGTCTTCTTTCAATTCTTCAATTCTGATCTCCTTTATAGGTTCAGTCTCTTCCTTGAAAATTTCATCAACTTTAACATGGATGCTCTCCACTAGCTTATTCAATCTTTTGTTGTAGCAGACATAGGCTTTGCTATGAGTGGAATAACCAAGGAATATTCCCTCATCACACCTCGACTCAAAACTGCCTAGCTTTGTCTATTTCCTTCGAATGTAGCATTTGCTTCCAAACACTCTGAAGTACTTGACCAAGGCAGGCTTTCCATACCACAGTTCGTATGGAGTCTTATCGTTGTTCACTCTCAATTGAACTCGGGTCAAGATGTATACTGCTGTTTGGACTGCTTCTCTCCAATAACCATCTGACAAGTTGGCTTCTTTCAACATTGTTCTAGCCATCTCCTTGACAGTCCTATTCTTCCTCTCAACAACTCCATTTTGCTGTAGAGTTCTTGCAGCAAAGTAGTGTCTCTTAATTCCATGCTTTTCACAGTAGTCTATGAATTCATTTGAAGTGACTTCACCACCTTTGTCAGATCTAAGGCACTTGATCTTTCTACCAATTTCATTTTCAACCATGGCCCTAAAAATCTTGAATCTCTCAAAGGCTTGAGACTTGTCCTTTAAGAAGGTTACCCATGTCATTCTAGTGTAGTTATCTATGAACAGCATGAAATAATACACTCCTTTGGAACCTCTTGTCTTGGTCGGTCCACAAAGATCAGTATGAACTATCTGTAGAGGTTTTGTAGTTGCATACTCGTTAGTTTGGAATGAGACCCTGGTCTCTTTACCGAGCTGACACTCTCTACACGTGCCAGCAAGCTTGGTTATCTTAGGCATGTGTCTCACACACTTGTTAGAACTTACTTTGACTAAATTGTCAAAGTTGACATGACCCATCCTTCTATGCCATAACCAGATCTCATCAATCTTTCCCATGAGACAATTTGTATCATTTACCTCAATTAGATTATATATGTTACTCTCAATCATTTTCCCTTGTGCAACAGTTTTTCCAGACCTTCTTAATTCACAACATTTAGCATCAAATATGACTTTATAGCCATTGTCACACATCTGACTGACACTCAACAGATTATGTTTTAGTCCTTTAACATAAAGAACATTAATGTGCAGGGTTCCTTTGCCTCTGATTTTGACTGCAATATTGTCTCCCAAGCTAACAGTGTCTTCCTTGCATCGGCTCAATTTGGTGAACTTACTCTTGGCACTTGTCATATGCTTTGAATAGCGACTATCTATGACCCATAGATTCTTCTCTTTATCATGCAGTGTTGTTTGAGCGATCATACACTGATTTTTCTTTTTCCATATCTCGTTGGGCTTCTTGACTTTACTTTTCTTTGTTGTGTCATTGATTTGTGAGCCTTTGTTCACTTTAGGAGTCTCAACCCTTTTTGCATTGTTAGACTTTGATTTAACAAGTTTTGTTCTACAATGCTGTGCTATATGCCCAAAATTATTACAATTATAGCATAAAACATCTAAATCTAGCAGAGGGGCAAATGAATTCTTACTTAAGAAACTTATCCCTCTCTTAGGTACAATCTTACAATCAATTGTTTTATGGCCAAATTGATTACAGCTATAACAATAACCATAAAATGATGAGGAATACCTGGTTATCATTCTCCTTTGGGGATATAAAGGAGCTCTCCTGAACTCTGTCTTCTTCACGTTCCTTGTTGTTATGTTGTTTTTTGTAGCAACAACCTTGGTTTTTGAAGGAACAGAGTTATTACTTTTCTTCTTCTCTTCAGGATTGTGATTTTCTTCTTTTTTGATTCCTGATTCTACTACAGCCTTGAAGTTTTCATATAGATTCCTAGTTGTACTCAACATGGAACTCTTGTATTTCCCATACCCAAGACCTAATTTTTCTTTTGAGGGGCTTTTGTGAGCTGATCATCTCATCCAGTATTGCAGATCCTCCTCTCAATTTCAGGTCTTTATCGCTTTGTTCTTTGGCCTTTTTGAGCTTTTCTCTTAGGTCCATGATTTCTTCCTCCATCTTCAAGCATTCTAAGGATTTTGTTTGCAAATCAATTTTGACCACATCCTCTATCCTCTTTGCCTCCTCAACTTGGGTCTTCAAACTCACTATCATTTTATCCAATTCCTCATATCTTTTATTTAATTTCTCAAACTCCTTTTGACTAAGCTTCTTTTGTTTAGAATTTTCTTTTCTAAGCTTGTCAATTTCTTTTAAAGCACAGATGAGTTCGCATTCCAAATTTACTTCTTCTTCTTCATCATCATCTAAGTCCTTTGATTGCATTTACAATCTCATCTACCCTAAGAAGGTAGTCTGCAATCTTCTCTTCTTCACTCATCTTGAGGCTCTTGAACTGTCCCTTATGTATTTGAAGCTTGGCTTGTTTTACTCTGTCATCTCTTTCATATATGCTCTTTAATTTGACCCATATGTCCTTTGCACTTTGACAATGCATGACTTTGATAAACTCATTGTTTGACAATCCACAAATAATAGCATCCTTTGCTTTGGCATTGTTTTCACATCCCTTCTTCGATGCTTGATCAGTAGGAGAAACAGCAAGGAATGTGTATCCATTCTCAACGGACATCCAAACATCAAACCCTGAGGTCAAATACGCTTCCATCCTTACACTCTAAAAGGCATAGTTAGACCCATCAAACAAAGGTGTCTTGTTTGATGAAGTTCCTTCATGATTGGCTATCTTGTGTTCGGACTCCAAGATCAACCTGCGCTAATTAAGTTTCTCTTTTGGAACCCTTGGCTCTGATACCAATTGTTGAACACACCTATCTACTGAGAGGGGGTGAATCAGTAGATCTCAAAAATGAATTTCTTATAACTTTCAAGATAAATTTTATAACATATGCAATCATAAACAAATAAATAAAAGATATCACATGCACAAAAACACAACACACAACCCCAGATTTATACGTGGAAACCCAAAAGGAAAAACCATGGTGAAAATGCTGCTAGAAGCTACTGTTCTAATCCAGCCTCACAAAATTTGTCTCACTAACTGAACCTCACTGATTACATTTAAGGACACCCATCCCAATGAGACACCAATTCCCTGTTTTAAGAACACCAACTCTAAGGAAGCACCCACTCCCTATACTGAGCACCAACCCAACTTAATCTGATGGCACCAACCAATCAAATATTTACAATTCAAATTAATGAATCAGATTCACAAAAGAATCCAAGTCTTTGTTCTTTGTTGCATGTCTAATTTGCAACTGCTCATTTCTCATTCAACACACTCTTGTGCGATCTTCACTCTTCCTGCACCCTTTCTCTGTGTCTAAATTTATCTGTTTGACACTGTGGTATTCTCCAATTCGACTATTTCTACTCTATGCTCAGACGAGTCTCACATTTCTGCATCTACAGTTCGACTCCTCTCATTCCAAAAATGAAAAATGACTGTTTTTCATCCCTACTCGTCACTTTGGAATTTTGCATCAATCAAAACTTAGATGAGTCTCTTTACTTTATACATTTTGCATTCGTTGCTTGTCTGTTCTCATTCCAAGCAAATGACTATATGACTTCCATTCTTTGAGCCTCTTCGAATTCTGCCCTTGTCGCTTCAATTACAACATTCGCACCACAAGAATGAATCTATGATTAATCGTTTTATTTCACAGTTATTCAAAAAACTAACTGTTGATTTTCTTCAACCATCGCGCCAGATTCTTGTAACTAACTCACTTTAACAGTTCTTCATTTATTTTTCGTTCCAGCTTTAACACGTGTCCGTTAATCTTTCCATCTGAGCTCCGCTTGCCATTCGATCTCTTGAAGATGCATGATCTTTATATTGGCTTGGTCGTTAAACTTCAACATGTTGACTTCATCTCATTTTCTTCGGCATTCATGTATTGCTTTTGCTCCTTTCGATTGTCTTAGACATGCTCGATCTTTATCTTTGCCTATATGTCTTTCGGGAGTTTGTCATGGAAGCCTTTTGGCTTTTTCGAAATGGTCTTGTGTCCTACGCAATTGTCCTTCGGCACTTGTGGAAGTGTTTTATGTCTTTCGGCAAATTTTCAAGTGTCCTTTCTCTGCATTCGAACTACCCTTCAGGATTTTGCAAACTGTCTTTCGGAACTTTACAAGTGTCCGTCTCTCCTTTAGAAGTGTCCCTCGGAAGCTTTGCAAATGTCCTTTATCTTTCGGAAGTGTTCTTCAGAAACTTTGCAAATGTCCTTTCTTCCTTCGAACTATCCTTCGGACAAATTGTTGCAGGCTTTTTGTCTAAGTGCCCTTCGGGACAATTTCTGCGAACTTTTTGTCGAAGTGCCCTTCAGGACAATTTTTGTGGGCTTTTTGTCTAAGTGCCCTTCAGGACAATTTCCCCAACAAAATGTCTAAGTGTCTTTCGAGACTTTCAAATTGTCCACTTCTTCGCTCATATCTTTCGAAACTTCTGTGTAGGACACATACCCTTCGAAAATTTTGCAATGGTCCACATACCCTTCGAAACTTTTGCAACAATCCACATACCCTTCGGAAATTTTGTTTTGGGTCACTTGCCCTTCGGCACTTTGCAAATGTACACTTCAGAACTTTTGCAACAGTCCACACACCCTTCGGAAATTTTGTTTTGGGTCACTTGCCTTTCGGCACTTTGAAAATGTACCCTTCGAAACTTTTGATCGGATCACTTGCCCTTCGGCATTTTTCACATGTACCATTCGAAACTTTTGCATGGGACTCATTTCCTTCGGAACTTTCCTTCGGGACAATTTTTTCAAAAGAATTCCAAAGCTTCAGAGTAATTGATGCGAGTTTTTTGTCCGAAAGGTCTTCAACACTTCTTCTAAAAGAATTGTCTTTAACATTTTCCTGAAAGAATTCCCTTATTTGTTGCGGGCTTTTTGTCCAAGAGAATTGTCTTTACCAATATTTCCGAAAGAATTGTCTTTACCAATATTTCTGAAAGAATTCCCCCAACAAATACAAAGGTGCAAAATTGACTAAGTATGGAAACTACCTTATGCATTTGTAACATTTGCTCTATTCATCCTTATGACATAGAACTTAGACCACAAAGAATAGACACAAACATGATTATCATAGTGTGATCATTTCCTTCAAATGCTATCATACTTGCAAAATGTTGATAACATCATCCTATGCTCTTAGCCATATCTTATCAAGATAACCATGTGAGCAAAGGCATTCAAAGTACACACACAAGTCTATTCAACTCAACACCTTTGTCGTTAATGCATGATAGCACATGTTGCCTTTGACATCAATGACAATTCTTCAGACATCAATGACTATGTCCAACAATAAATTCAATTTTCATTCCAAAAACCCTAAAAGCATATTAAAACACTTTTAATAAAATATTGTTTTTTTAAATTATTACTTTTTTGCCCATTTAATAAAAATTACATTTTTGGCCCATTTAACAAATATTATATTTTTGGCCCACTTAATAAAAATTACTTTTGGCCCCGTTTATAATAATAATACATAACATTTTTCCATGTTATAAAATAAAGTGTAATGTCCTCTTTAAGACATATTATGCAAATCTGAAAATTAACCACAAACCCTAACACCAACATAAGCAATTTCTGATTTTTATGTCAAACCCTAACCATATAATTCAGAATTCCAAAAATATAAATTCAAGGCACCAATTAAAATATTTTATTATTAAAAATACTTGCCAATATTTCAGAAATATTACAACCCACAAAATACCTTCAAATATAATTTTTGCATGCAAATATAGTTATGAATAATTACAAATAAATACCAGCTAATTGATTAACTGAAAATATATCAAAATCTCCAACAAGATGCCCCAAAAACTGCAAATTGTGTCTCCCAAGTCGGTTGCCACCCTAGGTAAGACCTTCCAAGTGGCTCGCTGACCTAAAAAGGTCCTACAAAGAGGTTCGCCACTCTCCAGAGGATCTCCAACAGCTACGCCCCTCTCCCAAACCCCTGCAAACTACTGCACTCCACAAGATGATGCCCTAGAAACCACAAATTAATCAATTCTACTCTTTGCAACCCCTGAAATGAAACTACCCAATTGAAGGTTAAATTTTTTCATCCTTACCTTTAGATTTCCAATGAAGGTTGTCGTCTTCAATGGAGATATGTAATGACCCCATTTTTGATCTAGACCGTCGTGGGACCCTTAGCCCATTCTTGTTTCTAATGGCTATGGGTAAAGGAAGGGAGCATTGTGGACCACTTGTGAGGAGTTAATAATAAAAAAGGTATTTTATATTTCTAATTTTGAGTTGAGTTATGAAAAAGCACCTTTTGTTTCTATTTAAGTGGTGGGGTTTATAGATCTTGGGCACTTAAAGCCTAAAGTGAAATTAAGAGGATATTTTAATATTTGAAAAAGAAATGTAACTCTTCCCTCTAATTTTGGGTGCTACACTTGGAGGAATGGCATATAAAGACAAGGATTCATTTGAAGATTATGCATAATTGAATATTGGAATTATTAATCAAGTATGTCAGCTTGGTTTCCATTTCTTGAGGACAAAAACCTTCAATAAGTGTCTTAGGTTTGGGGACGAAACCCTCCATTCCTTTTACTTGGGCAACTCTATTCAATTATTGGAAGTGAGCTTCAAATTGCATGTGTTTATGCAAGTGAATTTACAAAGATGTTTTGAAACACCACCTACTTCTGGAAATTTAAGTGAATGTAGGGTTTAAAAAGGAAAAGTCTAGAAACTAGATTTTTCAGAATTTTAAAGCAAGTTTTGGTGGCCTCCCCATGGAAGAAAAATTTTGACATTATTTTTATTGGATAGTCACGAATTTTGTAGTCAGTTTGAGCTCTTATTTGTATCATAATTCCAAGTATTGAGAGAGTTATGAATTTTTTAAGTTTCAGCTTGTTTGTAGGAAATAATAATTATTGTGGACAATGAATTGTTTGGAAAACGCTAATTTGCAAGTTTCTATCTTGGGCCATTTGTGTTGGGGTGATTTTGCAGAGTTTTTAGGGTCATTCAATGCCCTAAAATATTCAAAAATTATTTCCACAATTTTGGCACTTAGACGACTTGTTTGGCAAACTCCGGAAGGTGATTTGGTGAGAGAAAGCCAGAAGAAAATTTCCATATTTGCTCCCATTTTATTGAGGTGTGGCAAACTACTTGGAGAGTTTTTCGAGGTATTTAAGAACTAAAAAGTATAAGTGTACCTTTCAAGAAAATTCGGAATATTTTTGTGAGGTATTTTAAGCAAATTGTCATATTATTGGACCCCAAAAAAGATACTCAATTCTCTAAATAATTTTCAGCTTCATGTGAATTTATTTGGATGCTCTTATAGATTGAATATCATACATTTTTCTAGCTAGGGTTTGGCTGGTTATTTATTTTCAGATTTCAGTTTGATACTTGGTTTGGCTAGAGTTTGTTGGAAAACCCTTTTTTTGGTTGCCATCACAATTTGGGGACATTACAGAGGTATCAGAGCCAATGTTTTGGCCAACTGTGGGATGGAGAGGCATGTGTCAAACAGTGTCATGCACAAGGCTAGGTTGGAGAGGCTTATTCAAACCCAAGATCGGATGATGGGAACGATGGTTACTTTCCTTCAAACAGTGAAGGACATGAAAGGGAACTAACCCCTTGAAATGAAGGAACAACCCTATGTACGTTGGAATTTGATGGAGTACTATGATGAGTAATTGACATACAAACCTCAACTTAGAAAGTTAATGAGCTTCAATGAATTTGTGGCATGGAAGCATGGTAGAGCAAGGTCCAGGAGTTAAGAAAACAACCAAGAGGCATGTGTCAAATAGTGGGATGGAGAGGCATGTGTCAAGCAGTGACATGCACGGGACTAGGTTGGAGAGGTTTATTCAAACCCAAGATCGGATGATGGGAACGATGGTTACTTTCCTTCAAACAGTGAAGGACATGAAAGGGAACCAACCCCTTGAAATGAAGGAACAACCCTATGTACGTTGGGATTTGATGGAGTACTATGATGAGTAATTGACATACAAACTTCAACTTAGAAAGTTAATGAGCTTCAATGAATTTGTGGCATGGAAGCATGGTAGAGCAAGGTCCAGGAGTTGAGAAAACAACCAAGAGGTTATTCGGGATGATTTGGGGGAGATTGTACTCCCTACCTTTGATGGGGACCCGAGTACTTCAGTTAGAGCATGGATGGACAAGGTTAACGAATATCTTTATTTGAGGCCTAGAGGTGAAAAAGACGCCCTAAAGTTTGTCATACAACACTTGCCCATGATTGGTGGCATCTTGGGTGGAGGTCACATGGACATAACCTCATTAAAACATATGAGGAATGAGGTGAGAAGCTCATTAAACAATTTGATAAAAAGAAAATGGAGTCTCCAAATCAAAAACCGTGAGGGTACTTGAGAGGGATTTTCACTTGTATAAGGGGCAGCCATTAAAGCAACTAAAACCAGAAGTTTTGGAACAGCCAAAAACTAATTTTCAGTTTAGTAAAGGGCAGCCAAGTAAGGAGTTACAACAAACTATGGAGCAACTAATGGAGTTGCAAACAGTTGACGCTAATAGGAAAGTAACAAAAATATTAGAATTTCTGAGGGGAAAGCAAAGAGAAGTTGTTCCACAACTTCATAAGCCAACAAAGTGTCAAGAGGGAAGCATGAACAAAGACATCATAATAGAAAAGTATGCAAGAAAAAAGTTTTTGTATTGCTCCTTTTCATGCATGAATTCCCTTGTCTAAATTCATATTGTCTAAATTCATATTGCAAGAGGAAGCTTGGAAGAAACACTTGTTGTTATGTCTTGCTAAGGAAGCATATATCCTAACAAGAAGGGGCATAGTAAAGTTCATTGAACTAAATGGAGAGTTGGAAGGAAAGAATGAAGGGACAGCCCTTCATGAGGGTTCCTATGAAGGAGCCCAAGAAACAACAAAATCATATTTGAAAGAGGAAGGTGAGCTACAAAAAGATGACACTTTGGGGCAACCTAGAGTGAGAAATTTTGAAGACCAAAAATCTGAATTTTTTGAACAGCAAAAAGGGTTGCAAACGATGGATGAAAATGAGGAAATGCTAGGTGCTTTGGGGCAGCCAAGTACCCCAAACTTTGGTATTCAAAAAGATGATTTTGAAGAAGCCAAAGAAACCGAGATATTCATAGAAAGGTATGAGTTGAATGATGATTTTTGTTTGGTATCTAATAATTGTTCAAAATTGTTGCATGACTCTAGATTTGATGAAAGAGCTTGGAAGGAACAATTTCTAATAGCGAATGAGAAAGGGGTGGAAGCCTTGTCAAGGTTGGATGGCACAAGGGGGCTTCTTGATGGATCAATGTACAATGAGATGAGGGAATGTTTGAAGGAAAAGAACACCATGATGGACTTGCATACAATCAAAATGGATATGGGAGAAGGTCAAGATTCCAACTTGTTGTGGAATGCAAAGGACAATCCATTGTTTGAAATGGATAAAGAAGAAAGACCAAGGCCACAAGGAAGGATGTACCTCATGATCCTAGAAAGTGACAATTGGATCAAAAGGGTGTTATTAAATACCAATGTTTTTCCTAACTTGTTTGTTTCATGTGTAGGATTAATTTTGAGATCCTTTGCAAAGGGCAATGCTAAGAATAAGTTGGCCTCCATATATGGGCAACCTTTTGGAAGAGTTGAAAATGGAGACATGGATGAAGACTTGAGAACTACCATAGTTTGGGCAAGAACCCAAATCATGAGCAACCTTAGGAATGAGGTCATTTTGCATGGCTTGAGTGATAAGGGACCCCCATTCATCTTCATCCAATAGCATGGTGAGAGGTTACTTCATGAGCATGAAGAAAAGGCAAAGAGGAATTGAAGATAGAGTTGTCATAAGACATCATGATCAACACTTTGTTTCAAAGAAAGCATTTTTCACAAGGCCATTGGTAAGTTTGGTTAAATCTGATTTTGATCATGTTTGCTTGGGAAGAAAAGACAAGGAATTTGTTTTCCAAGGAAAGCCCCAAAGTTGTCTTGGGCAGCACCCTATCCCACGTTGCAAAGGTAATAAGTGTAGACACTTAAAACTGGCCATCGATAACTTTCAACCAGGGTTTTGACCAATTTCTACCAAAGTGCACAATTTGGCTTAAAAACACTAAAATGCATTAAAAGAGTTGAAATTTTTATATTCATGTACCGATTTTTGCAAGGGTATCATTAAATGGAAAAATGCAATTTATGAAACAGCTAACTTTGATCAGATCATTTCGAGTCAAA
This sequence comes from Torreya grandis, assembly GCA_037957365.1. Taxonomy (NCBI): domain Eukaryota; kingdom Viridiplantae; phylum Streptophyta; class Pinopsida; order Cupressales; family Taxaceae; genus Torreya; species Torreya grandis. Next base: position 718,780 of record JARHVA010000436.1, read on the forward strand.
ATGACATTTTCACAATTGGGTGCTCTGGATTGCTCTTTTCTATCAAATGTCTTGTACGAGACACATACCTTTGTTATTTTGCATTGGCAACATCCTAAATGGGATAACAGTTCCAACACATCTAACATCGACTTTCAATTCCAATCCAGTCAAATTTCGAACCAATAATATGACATTTTGACCAATTTGATTAATTTGTGCACAAATTGTTAAGGTTTTGCATCAAAGTTGACCAATCATGTTTAAGGCTAATTAAACCAAATCAAGAGCTTAAGTGAATTTTCCAAAAAACTTTTTGAATATTTAATTTTAAAAATTGATATTGAATATTTGCATCATCAAATGACATCATTTCTTAGAAAGACATCCCTAAGCCATAATGCATAAAATATCTCATCAAGTCACCCCATGCCTCATTAAGACCCTCCCATGTCTCATCAATGCCTCTCATGCCTCTTAAATGCCCCTTCTTTCCAAATGTTTATGGGGTATATTTTATGAATTTAATCACATAATTTGGATTAATTCATAGCCACATATCTCAATCTTGAGATGGACGGTCATAGTTGATCCTAAACCATTTCAAAAATCTATAAATAGAAGGCCTTGCCTATTGATTTTTAAGCTTGGATAATGCAAAGTTATGCACAAATAATTCCAAAAACTATTGCAATTAATGTTATAATGTCAAATTGTTGAGCCAAGCCAAAGCCAAACATGGTGCCAAGGAGAGATGAAAGTAGCCACACTTCATTGATGAAGACTTCATGAGCACAAACCGAGCAAGCCACTACAACAAACATTTTGGAGCATCCAAGGAAGGTGAAAGAAGGTCTTTCTTCCATGTTTTAGTTGTGTTTTCCAATTTTGTTTTGTTAAATAAGCTCATCCTTTGAGATAGGCTTAGGGTGTTAGATTAGTGTGTTTTTGATTGATTTGTTTTATTCACTAACACAATACTAATCTCCCTCTATTGCAATCCTATGTTCACAATAAGGAGGGTGTTATAAAGAACATGAGGCCCATATTGAGGTAAAAACAACCCCAAGTTGTGAGCAGAGGTTCACAAGTTACAAATTTCAATAAAAATTGGTCCTCTCCTTCACCAAAGAATTATGTAAGTAAATTGGCACATTCACGATCTTTTTTAAGCATAAAAGTCAATTCGTTTTGCATGTGGCAGCCAAGGATAGGAGCTAGAAAAATTAGTTTAAAATCTGAATTTTGTTAATCAGAAATTTCTGAGTCAATTGAGCAATTCCAGTCACCAAGTATGGTCACAAATTTGCAAAATCAGGGCATGCTTCAGCTTATGCGAGGATGGATGAATGCATATATTAATTCTAAACTTTGTCATCCATAAAAATCAGATTTGAAAGGTCAAACACAGCCATGTATGGAAAGGGAAAATTCTGAATTTTATGACATGTTCCAGCGCTTGGGTCAAAAAAGGTATGAGTATGTTTATTTCCGTGTTTGTCCAAATGAAAAATCAGTAATCTATTTGCATATACAGCCATGTTACCATAAAGAAAAAGCTGATTTGGTTCAGCTCATACAAGATTTGGAAACATACTAATGTTGGCGCCTTGGGAAGGTGATGTAAGAAGCATTCACAATGGGAGGGTACAGCCTTCTTGTGAGAATGTTTGGGAGCTATTGATGAGTTTGAAGAAAGTCCTATGCATGCTTGAGATGAGTGACAAGGATCAGCGTCTTGCTGAGTATGTGTTTCACACTCGAATGCCCATACATGGTGACGGATATGTCTTGAAGGCCTCACCTCTTGGAAAGTACAGTGGTGATTTCTTTTTGCAAATTTGGTGGGTCATGGTCCAGCACATGAGAGGGTTTTGCAAACGGAGCAGCAAGGTAGTTTGGTTTCCTCATGATCTACGTAACAACTTTTGGTGACATCTAACCCAGTTGGAAGGTATTAGGGAAGGGAGTTTGCTCATCCATCACTTGGTATTGGAAGGGGTGGCTGATTGGGAGCATATGGAGCTTTCAGAAGGCTATGAAGGCACTTCTAGGACAAGGGGGCAGCCCCCAAAGTACAGGTACAGCAGAATGAAGGAGCCAATTGAAGATTTTTTTCCTTGGGATGAAATCACAAGTAAACATTGCATCATAAGGTATGTTGGAACACCTCTTTAGATATTGCAATTGCTTGAGGACAAGCAATTTTGGGTGGAGATGATTGTAATGTCCCCATTTTTGATCTAGACCCTCGTGGGACCCTTAGCCCATTCTTGTTTCCAATGGCTAAAGGTAAAGGAAGAAAAGGGAGCATTGTGGGCCACTTGTGATGATTTAATAATAGAAAAGGTACTTTATATTTCTAATTTTGAGTTGAGTTATGAAAAAACACCTTACGTTTTTATTTCACTTAAGTGGTGGGGCTTATAGGTCTTGGGCACTTAAGGCCTAATGTGAAATTAAGAGGATATTTTAATATTTGAAAAAGAAAGGTAACCCTTCCCTCCAATTTTGGGCGCTACACTTGGAGTGGCATATAAAGGCCAGTAAGGATTCATTTGAAGATTATGCATAATTGGATATTGGAATTATTAATCAAGTATGTCAAGCTTGATTTCCACCTCTTGAGAATAAAAACCTTCATTCCTTCTACTTGGGCAACTCTATTCGAGGGTTGTGAGCTTCAAATTCATGTGTTCATGCAAGTAAATTTACAAAGGTGTTTTGAAACACTACCTACTTCTGAAAATTTGAGTGAACCTAGGGTTTGAGAAAGAAAATTCTAGAAACTAGGGTTTTCAAAATTTTAAAACAAGTTTTGGTAGCCTTCCTATGGAAGGAAAATTTTGATATTATTTTTATTGGATAATCACTAATTTTGTGGTCAGTTTGAGTTCTTATTTGCATCATAATTCCAAGTATTGAGGGAGTCATGAATTTTTTACGTTTCAGCATGTTTGTAGGAAATAATTATTATTGTGGGTAATGAATTGTTTGGGAAAGGCTGATTTACAAGTTTCTATCTTGAGCGATTTGTGTTGGAGTGGTTTTGCAGGGTTTTTAGGGTCATTCAATGCCCTAGAATATTCAGAAATTATTTCCGCAATTTTGGCACTTGGACGACTTGTTTCGCAAGCTCCGAAACATGATTTGGTGGGAGAAAACCAAGGAAAATTTTTCATATTTGCTCTTATTTTATTGAGGTGTGATGAACCACTTGAAAACTTTTTCAAAGCATTTAAGGGATGGAAAGTACATATGTACCTTCAAAAAAAAATCAGAATATTTTTGTGAGGCATTTTTAGCAAATTGTCATATTATTGGACCCCAATAAAGGTACTCAATTCTCTAAATAATTTTCAGCTTCTTGTGGATTTATTTGGATGCTCTTGGATTGAATATCATACATTTTTCTAGCTAGGATTTGGCTAGTAATTTATTTTCATATTTCAATTTGGTACTTGGTTTGGCTAAGGTTTGTTGGAAAACCCCCTTTTTGGTTGTCGTCCCAATTTGGGGACATTACAAGATAAGTCAAGCAATTCGTGTTCAAACTCAAAATTTCAATTCATAAACATCGTAACCTTTCAAAATGATCCTCCTTCCCCTTTTTATATCATTCTCTTATATAAAGCCCTTCCAAAAGGTGTGTTCCACTTGGAAGGAATATTTGAACATTTTAAGAAGACACACCTTATAACCTCACTTAAGGAGCTAAACTAACCCATGATCAAAAAGCCCCCTTTTCAAGTCAAAATTAGAAAAGATTTATCAAATGTACATTTTTACAACTTGAAAAAGAGAATCAAAGTTTTCTCTTTGATTTTTCCTTCCCTTAGCCTATAGGAAACAACAAGGAATTAGGCTAAAGGTCTTCAACCACTTATATTTGAGAAGGGGACATGACAGTCCTCTCTCAAAATTGCTTGTCCTCAAGCAATTGCAAGTTTGGATGCTACAGGATGGCTGCCCCTTCCCAAGTAGCATCCTCAAGAGGTAAATCCTTCCAACAAACCAAGTACTTCATGATGCTTCGGTTTCTAAGTTTTCTTTCCCAAAACCCAATGATAGAATCCGAAACCAAAATCAACTTGCCTTTATCATCAAGTGGCAGCAAATCAATGGAAGGAGTGATGTGTTGCCCCAGTGCCTTTTTGAGGCATATATACATTATGAATCCGGCTACCTTCAAGCAGCTCAAACTCGTAAGCAACTTCTCCAACCCTCCTTATAACTTTGTAGGGAGCATAAAAGTGGGATTTTAACTTTTTCACTCCACTTTGCTTGATAGAAGATTGTCTGTATCTCCAAATATCATGTCACCTATCTCAAAAGTTTTCTCTATCCGATGCTAGTCCGCATAAAATTTCTGCTAGTTTTGAGCATGTGGAAGATTTCTTTTGAGCTGCTCCAAAATTTCAAGGCTTTATTATACCAAATCTGCAGCTGCAAGACTCTACTATTGGTTAAAATCAGGTCTACAAAGGAGAAAGCATCATACCCATACAAGGCCTTGGAGGGTGACATACCAATTGACATGTGTCATGACGTATTGTAGCAATATTCAGTCATGTACAGCCACTTATTCCACATTGTTAATTACTCTGAAACATAGTTTCAGAGGTATCCTTCCATCCATTTCATCACTATTTCAGTCTGCCCATCGGTTTGTGGGTGGTAGCTAGTACTGAGAGACAACTTCGTGCCCACCAAACAGAAAAGTTCTTGCCAAAAGAGACTCATGAACTTGTTGTCTATGTCACTAACAATGTTCCTACGCAGACCATGAAGTTTAAATACCCCTCTCTACTACCCATTCAAGTTTGAGCATATGTGGCTTTGAGATAAATCCTTTGCCACAATGATAAACCATGGTGGAAAGGAAGCCCCAAAAACCAAGGGTCTAAGGCATTTTGCTTCATGATGAAAGTAGTATAATTGAGGAGTTGCCTCGGATATTGGAATCATGACCACTTTAAGAACATCTCTCAAAAATTGCAATTGGAGGATGACCTCTCCCTACTCAATGATCATATTCAATGATCGAGCCTCTCAGAGCTGCTTTGGCCCAGAAAAAATCAATGCTCAGTTCTTTGGAAGAGGTGTATGTTAAGGAAGAAATGCTTTGGAAACATAAATCTTGAGAATCCTGGCTGGTTAAAAGGGATAGAACTAAAAAGTTCTTCCACATGTCAACTATCTCACGTCACCAAGTAAACAGAATAGGCAAAATAACCTCTCAAGACAATACTCCCTTGGATCTTCTTCAGATATTTCGAAGGGGTTGTTTCTTTTTTTTAGAACCTATTGGAGTGGGATCAACAGGGGCCAAAGGATTGACTGGCTGAGGTTGTGGAAACCTTCAAAACCCTCGTGTTATGATTGCGGGACCTTAAAAACCCCTTGTTGTCTGATTTACCAAGGTTGTGAGATCCTCAAAACCCTCTTTGTTGCTCTTGGTTTGGTGGGGAATCCTTAAGTACCTTTTGTTGTGCTCTGTAATGCTTGGTTGTGGGTCCACCATGTAAAACCCTCCCCCTGGATGTGGGTCCAATTATCAAAACCCTCACTTGTTCGGTTCATAGCTCCGGTTTCAAAAGCGTTTACCTCATCAAATCAAAACAAGGACCAAAGGAAACTATTGATGGTTTCTTCACAAGTATCCCTTCCATTATTTCTCCAAATCAGAATGAAAGACTACTATCACCATTTTCTCTAGATGAAATAAAAGTCATTGTCCTCACCATATGCGGAGATAAAGCTCTAGGCTCGGATGGCTTTCTGGTTGTCTTCTATCAATAGTTGTAGGACCTTGTGGATACAAAAATCACTACAATGGTAAATAAAGCTAGGAGATCAAAAGAAATTCTTAAAGAGCACAATTACACATTCATTGCCCTCATCCCAAAGCAGGCAGCCTTATCTTCCTTCTCTGATTTTCACCCAATCTCACTTTGCAACATTGTCTACAAGATCTTAACTAAGCCCTTCATAGAAAGACTTAAAGTTATCCTTCTGTGTCTTATTTCTAAAGAGCAAGGAGGTTTCATTCAAGGAAAGCAAATTCTAGATGGACTTGCTTTTGCACACAAGTCACTTCACTCCTTCGCGGCCTAAAAAACCAAAGGCGTTGTTCTTAAGTTGGACATCAGGAAGGCTTTTGATAGTGTTAGTTGGGTCTTTCTTTGCTCTGTCCTTGAGAAATTTGGCTTCTCCCCTGCCTGGTGCAACTTGATGATCAACTATGTCTCCACAATTCAATTCTCAGTCCTTGTTAATGGCAATCCAATTGGCTTCTTCCCCAGAACTTGGGTTCTCAAACGAGATCGCATATCCCCATACCTCTTCATACTCATGACTAAGGCTCTCAATCATGCACTTCAAGCTACAATTTCCGCCAACATGTTCCATCGTCTCAAACTAGCAGAAGAAGACCCTACCATATCCCATCTTTTGTTTGTGGATGACATGTTGCTATTGGATTGTGTCTACAGAGATCAAGCCAACACAATAAAAGAAACATTAGAAGCATACTAAGCCATCTTGGAGCAAGTTATCAGTGTTGAGAAGTGGAAGGTTTTTTTCTTCAGTACCCCTTGTCTATAACAAATTTTGGCATCCCTCCTCAGCATTCAAATAGGCTCAATGCCTAGTAAATACTTGGGTGTCCCCATCTTTCTAGGATCTAGAAGAAAACATCTATGGAAGGAGAAAAAAAGGACCATAAACTCTCTTTCTGGAAAGGGAAATGGCTCAATTTGCAAGTCTTACTCAACGTCTAAATTCTATCCTCCAAGCTCTCCCAACATATATGTTGTCATTCCTTAAAATCCTAGTGAACACCCTTGCTATCCGAAATCAAAAAACGAAAAAAAAATGGTGGGGCACTAAAATCGAGAAAACGATTCACATTAGTAGCTGGAAGGTGTCTTCCCAAACATTTGCGTGGTATGGATTTAGCGAACATCAAGCTAAAAACTATAACTCCGGGAGCAAAGCTGCTTTGGCGCCTCTTTGCCAATGTAGACTAGCTATGGAGCAGGTTTATAAGAGCTAATATCTTGGATCTCCTACACACAAGTGCATCTTCACCATCACAGTCCTGCCTAGAGGCTCCTGCATTTGGAACTTCCTCTGCTCTTGCAGAAGTATTATCTTCGCTCACCTAACATGGGAATTCGGCACACAAGCGCAAATTGAATACTAGAATGATTCCTAGTTGGGATTCCCTCCTTTAAAGCATATCGGCTCACTCACTAAGATCCGAGAACTCTTAGTTGCAGCCTGGGAGAAAAAACTAATCAATTACGTTGTAATGTCCCCATTTTTCCCTCTTAAATATACAGGTATGAAGACCTTTAGTCTATCACCCCATAGACTAAAGGAGCCCTTTTGGAGAATGTTATTTTATTAATTAAATATTTTAAAAGTGGTTTTTACCACTAAAGTGCTTAAGTGAATTAAATATTAATTTATTTGCCTTAAAGTAATTTTAATTACTATTTTAATTAAGGCCAATAATTAATATATTATTCAAAAAGAAGATTTTGGCATGGGAGCTAAAATGAAGATAAGAAAAGGTGTTTTATCTTCCCAAAGCAGTTCACCTCCTTTGGAAAGTTATAAATACATGGCGAAGGCTACAAAGGAGGATACGCTGAAATTGATATCTTGTTCTCCCTGTGTGTAGAAGACTATTGGGATGCATACCCAATAGAAGTTTGTTGCTTGGTGATTGATCAATCTTACAAAGGTGTCTATTGACACCACCTTTTGCAAAGGAAAGCTTGTTTTGTGCCTTAGAGGTGGAGCAAACTACCTAGGAGGGTTTTGGTGCTTGTTATTGAGGGTTTGGTCATATGTTTCTTGCATTTTTGGCTTGCTAAATTATTCTATTAATTTTGCAAGTGGAACGAACCACTTGGAGAAGTTGGTGCTAGGGTTTGAAAGCCTTTTTCGATCAAAAAAATTTTAATAATTATCTGCAATTATTTAATATTTTTCTGATCATTATTGTGGCATTTTGGACGATTTGCAAAGGATATTGAAGACAAAAAATTAATAGATAATTTTCAGAATTATTATTAATTTTTCGAACAAGTTTCCCGATATTTCTTTGCTTGTGGAAGGCTAGAATAGTCCTATTTTTCTAGGGTTCCTAAGAAGGGCGATTGACCTAAGAAGGTCAAATTGGCGATTTTTATGCCAAAATAAAGTGCTAGTATTTTTCCTATATTTTTCTAAGGTTGGAAGTGATTTTGGCAAGGGTTTTGAAGATCTTTCACTCTCCGAACAGCAACAGAAAATTGGTGATTAAATTTGATTTTTCCTTCATCATTTCGTAGCCAAAAAGGGAGAGAGAAAGGTATTTATGTAAGAGGATTTAAAACTGGAATTTACTATTTATTTTCAGATTATTTCAAGGTATTTAATTGACAGAAATTCCCTACGAAACCCTCATTTTTGGCATCTAGGGTTTCTTGCATTAAATAAGGCATTTGAGAATTTAATTATCAACCTAGGGTTTACTAATTTTCAAATCATATTTAAAGGAATTTGGAAAAATCTCCTTTGTTTTCCAATTCATCTCATTTGGGGACATTTCATACGTCCATCCCACTGAGCGCAACAATGGGATTTTTCTAGTTTAGAGGAGCTAGAATGAGTCGAATGCCCCCAAGAGCCCAAGAGGACCATATAACCTCTATTCTTCAATTCATGACACCCCCCCAAGTAACGGTGTGGATTATTTGCAATGGAATGGATTGCCTACCGGTTCTTTTGTGGTCAACCTAGGATACAAGTTGCTTGCTTGCCAAGAGATCCCATGTGTGGATGCAAGCTAGCCAAGTCAAACAATTTGGTCCCGCTATAAGCTTCCAAAAGTAGGTGCTTTCCCCTGGTTAGCTGCCCAAAACTAAATTTTAACGTTTGATAACCTTCAAAAAAAAGAAGCTTCCAAGACCCCAACAGATGCATACTCTGCAATGAAAATTCAAAATTAGTGGATCACATTCTCCTCAACTGCCTTATAGCTAAGTGAACATGGTTCTAGCTTCTCCAAAATCTATCATACTCCTGGGTCTTTCCTTCCTCAATTGTTGAACTCATTCGGAGATGGCACTATCCGACTTCTTCAGTTCTTAGTCCCCTTTGAGCAGCAAGCCCAACTTTAGTAATGTGGAACCTTGGGCTAGAACAGAAAATAGTAATATTTAAAAATGAGGCCCCCTCTCGAATGAGATTTCTCACCGAATTCAAGTTGCTATCTCATAATGGGTATCTTCTCTGCTAAAATCTCACGGTCTTCCCCCGAAGTTCAGCAACAACCTTATTCTCAGCAATTGGCCTTTGATCTCTTTGTTGACTTTTAGTGGGAAGCAATAGCACGATGAAATAGACTTAAAGCCCAATGTTTGGCACCCAAACTCGGTTGAAGTAAGCTTAATTTTGATGGTGCCTAAAAGGGTAATCCAAGTATGGCGGGCTTCGGCTGCATTTTGAGATCATCCAATGACCAATTTCTAGCATCCTCGTCCTTTCCACATGCCACAAACAACAAAGCAGAGGTTCAAGTCCTAGTTTAAGGTCTTCATCTAGCCAAATCTAATGGGGTGGACACATTAGACGTTGAAGTAGACTCTCTTTTGGTGGTTATTGCAATGAGAAAAAGTAAAACCCCCAACTGGAAGCTCAATTATCTTCTCAGCCCTACATTTGAAGCACAAAAAATTTTCAGCAGATTTCCTTATCCCACTGCTTCTAGGAAGCTAATAAATTAGTTGATCTTCTTGCAAACGCCGGCATTGAATTCAAGGTCTTCTCAAAATATGGAAGTGTGCTCCCATCAAATTGGCCTGGCCTTGCTGAATTGCTCAAGCAAGATGGGGTCCTGGTATATTTTTAAAAAGTGAAAAAAATGTGAATATTTTGATTCATGAATTTTCGCATTTTGGAGGGTAATCATTACATTGCCCTCCCAAAATTGCCTCATGCCATTCCATCCTCTCATGACAAATGAAAGTGACACGGCAACCTTAATAGGACTCTTCCCCTATAGGTACATTCCCTCATTAATGGAGATTTGCTTTGACACACAAGACAAGGTTTTAAAAGGCCACCACTTCAATCATGGTTGATATCCTTCTTCAACATGTCCTCCCTTCCTTCGAATCTACGATCCTGTCTCTCCAAGTTTCTCTTCATGCTTGCAAGTCCGTCCAATCCAAGGAGCTCGAAATTATGTCCCATTTGCATTTCCTCTCGCTGCCTTTGTGCTTGCTTCGTTCTAGAAGGCTTAGAGGAGGATTTTGTTTGCCATATCCTCAAGAAGTGGGTTTTGAGAATTTGCAAATTTAGAAAAAACGTCAAATGTCGTTTCTGACTGCTTTGTCTATAGACTCGCCATGGTCACCCTTGCATTTTATATGTATCAAGTTATTGTTTGGCACCTCTTTCCTCTCGCTGTAGTGCTTCGTGTGGACAAGTTGAAGGCAATTTGGGAGATATATAAGCTTGCACCACCTGGTGTCTAAGCTGGACATGAATCTCAATTACTTGATACCTCCTGCACTACAAGAAGAGCTCCCTAACTGGGGCCCTATGAAAGACCATGTTGTGGTGGTTGAAAAGGGTTTAGCAGATAGGAAAAAACCATTCTCAATGCTGGTAAAATGGATGAAGCGCTGTGAAAACCAATACATGGCCTCCCAATTCAAGTTGTTGTTAAATGCATATATGTTAGACATGGTTTGAGCAACATATTGGTGGATCGTCACCCCTTCTTCAGCAAAGAAATCCTTGACTCTCAGGAAACCTGGTAAGCATTTTCACAATGTAAATGGCATGAAAACTAAGGAATGCATTCGCACGAGCAAAGTACCTATGGATATCAATGTTCTCCTTAGAGGCCCACCCCGCACCATGGCTCAACTCGAAGAACTAGGAATGTATGCTTTGTTCCCAGCTGTTATTGCCTTCATTTTCACTGCTTGGGGCATTTGGCCCAAATTTCATGACTATCAAGATAAGTTTTGGGCTTCCTTCAAAAATCATAAAATCACTCCACTCGACTTCTCAACCCTTCATGCCTCCAAGAAAGGAAACGCATAATCTCTGGTCTAAATTTCTTTTGTTGGTTTTTGCTGCGTAATTATTTTTGCATTTTATTTTTTGAAAAGGTTGTTAATGTATGATACAAGGAAGATATGTTGCCTTCCTCAATGGTTGTGTTATCTTTCATAGCTAGTAAACAGATTGCTTCCTCCATTTTGATAATTTTTGGATAGAAGCAATATCTATACTTTTCTTTTTTATCTCATACTACTGTGCTTTTGCTTTAAGCCCTACAACGAGTGAGGTCCCCAATAAGAATCCTTCATTTTACCTATCAAAAAAAAAAACTTGGAAGTCTCCTTTCAATTTAGTAATTAGTTTCTTCTTGCAACTACTCTCAGTTCAGAAATTGTTTTGTCAAGTCGGTAATTAGTTTGAATGCTTTCTACAATTCCCTCAAAAACAATCCTAGGATTTTATTTATTCCTCGGTCTGAATTCTTCAATACACTTTCCAATACTCCCCGCCATTAGTTGCATTTGCATATAAATAAACTCGGCATGGAAGAACTTATGGTTCGCATATATAGTACATGATACCTTTTCAAGTTTACTTCCTCGGATTGATAAAGAATAAATTACTCTCTATAGATGTGTTAGAATCTACCTACTCTTTGGTACTAACATTGCTTAAATTACTTGTGTTATTTCTATGCCCCCTTGCCTTCTACTTATTTCCAATGTAAATGCTGTAAAAATTACAGACTTTTTCTAAACAAAGTGGCATATCCCTTGTTGAGGATTTTGTTCCACTATAATATTGAATTATCTACTCAATAAAAGCATGTGTAAAGAAAAGAAAAGAAAATAGTGTTGGGTGTGTGTATGTTTATGCCAGAGTGATAATGATTGTGAGACAAGGAAGGCTTGTAAGGCACTACATGAACTAAAAGCTTTTCCAACACAGATATACACACCGGGGTGCAAGTCTCCGGGTTGATGTGTTAACATTCTCCTATTTAGTACTAACATGCCCTTCCCTTCTAATTATTTCCAATGTAAATGTTTTAAAAAATTACAAGCTTATTCTAAACAAAGTGGCATGCCCCTTGTTAAGGATTTTGTTCCACTACAATATTTAACTACTTGTTTCACCCATCCCAAAGAGTATGGATGAGGATGGTTATGTGACTTTACACCAAGCCTTTCTACTAACTCCTATGAAATCATATTTTCTTGAGAACATGAATCAAAGAGTGCATCTATGTTTGCTCTCATCATATAACCTTAAAATGGAATTCTTTTCAACTCACCTCTTTTTTGAGCCTCTTTGCAACTCAGCAATACCTCCCTACAAGCTTTCTATTAGAGCTGGGATTTATGAAGATGAAGAGCAACATGTTGCCAGATACGTTGGTGGTTTGAGGATCTCCATTCAAGATGAAATTAGCATGCACAAATTAGGTTCAGTAGATGATTTTTTCAGCTGGCACTAGATGGTGAGGAGAAATTAGCCATAAATCAGACCAAAGGAACCTTTGTCAAAAGAGGACCACCCCACACCAGATAGGGGTAGAGGAGCATTATCTTTTCCAAGGGAAGAGGTTTAGAGAGACAAAGGAGCTAGCTACTAAAGAGCCAATGAATTTCCAACAGACAAAACCAATAGAGGTGAGGGAAGCTACCAACAAACAAGAGCAAATTTCCAACAGCCAAGGGGTGGCTACCAACAACAAAGAGGAAGGAGTTTTGGTGAAAAGAGGAGTTACGACATTCCAAGCAGGCCTCTTATTTGTTTCCGATGTGGAGAAGAGAGGCATAGGGCATTTGAACGCCATACCGGGACCAAAGACAAAGAGTAGCCAACCTAAGGGCTATTATGGCTGAAGGGGACAGTATTTCAGAAGTAGGAATATCCTCAGCAACTCCATAAACTAGAGATAATTTGATGACTTTGATGACTCTCATCCATGAAGGACAACAACAAATTCAAAGAAAACAACAGAAAACCTCCTCATTGCAGCCAGTATTTAAGTGCTGTAATTTAATTATTGATAGTGAGCGTACTGAAAATATGATTTCTAAAGAAATGGTTCGGAAGTTGAATTCAATTTGTAACAGGCATCCGAGTCCATACAAATTATCTTGGTTCCAAAAAGGTCATGAAATAATGGTAGACAAAAAGTATTTGGACTCTTTTCAGATTGATCCTTATAATTTATAAAGATGATGTGTGGTGTGATCTTATTCCAATGGATGCATGATATATGTTACTTGGGAGGCTGTGGTATAATGATTTAAGGGTTGTCCATGATGGTAGACAAAACACTTATACCATTGTTAAAAACGATAATTAAAAAAACAAGTTATTTCATTTGAAAAGTGAGGAGGCACCAACTTTATTATTGTTATCCAAGGAATTTGTGAAGGAGGTGTCCAAGACACGAGAATGTTATGTGTTTATGATACAAGATAAGAAAATAAGAAAAACTTGAAGCTATTCTAAGTGAGATCAAGAAATTGTTGACAGAATATGATAATGTAAATCATGGGGCAGAGGAGATGCCAGCGAGTTTACCTCCCAAAAGAGGTATTGAACACCGAATTGAACTAGTTCCTGGGGCAAGTTTGCCTAATTTTCCAGATTGCAGGTCGACCCCAAAATAAGGTGAGGAATTTAATAGGCAGGTTTCAGATTTATCACAAAAGGGATGGATTACAGAAAACTTAAGTCAATGCATTTTGCCAGCAATCATCACTCCGAAGAAGAATGAATTTTATGGAGTGCATTTGGATGCAAGAGCCTTGAACAAAATCACTATAAAGCATCAATTTCCCTTACCCCGGATGGATGATGTGCTTGATATTTTAAGTGGAGCAAGTTAATTATAAAGTTGATTTGAAAACCGGGCATCACCAGATCAGAATCCAAGAAGGAGATGAGTGAAAACCCGCCTTAAAAACTAAAGAGGGGTTGTATGAATGGTTGGCCATGCCATTTGGATTGAGTAATACTCCAAGCACTTTTATGAGGTTAATGACCGAGGTCATGAGGCCAGATCTAAATACGTTTTCTATTGTTTACTTCGATGATATTATGCTTTTTAACAGGTCTAAAAAAGAACATTTGAGACATCTACAGGTGGTGGGATGTTGAGAACAGAAAATTTTTTGATAAATCACTTTTCTTAAAAGACAAGCTTGTATATTTGGGTTTTCTCCTCTATAAAAATGGAGTAGAGAAGGATGCCGTGAAAGCTCAATCCATCTCTGATTGGCTTGTGCCTAAGAATGTCACCATGGTGAGGAGTTTCTGTGGTTTGGTGAATTTCCATAGAAACTTTATCACAAATTTCAATGGGGCAAGCATAGGCATGACAAATCGTTTGAAGAGAAAAGATTTCAAATGGATATGTGCAACCCAAAGAAGTTTCAAGCTGCTCACGAAGAGGGTTACAGAGGCTTACTGTTGCCAAATTTTAACAAAGTGTTTCAAGTGGAATGTGTGGCCAGTAGGAATGCTATTTGAGTTGTCTTGATCTAGGAGAGCAAATCGGTTGCATATTTCAGCGGGAAGCTCAATGAGGTAAGAAAAAATATTGAGTTTATGATCAAGAATTATATGCTATTTTTCAAGCTCTAAGAGTCTAAAGCATTGGAGGCATTACCTACTTCCAAAGGAATTTGTTTTGTATACAAACCACCAAGCTCTGAAGTCCATAAAATCACAACCAACACTAAATCAGAGGCAAGTTAAGTGGGTGGAATATCTTCAAGGGTACACATTTGTGTTCAAACACAAATCTAGAAAAACAAATCAAGTAGTCGATGCCTTGAGCAAGAGAATAACTTTACTTGCCATTATGGCCAATGAGGTAATTGGGTTTGAAGAAATCAAGGAGTTGTATGAAGACAAAGATTTTGCAGCAGCTTTTCAGGATTGCAAGAACCCTCTCATTTATGAAAGAACTCGACATTTTGATTGCTTCTTGCAGGAAGGTTGTTTATTCAAAGGTAGGCAGCTTTGTTTTCCTGAAAGTTCATTAACGAACAGTTTGATTAAAGATTTGAATAGTGGAAGATTAGGTGGTCATTTTGGCCAAGATAAAACTTGGGCCATAGTCGCAAAAAGGTATTATCGGCCTTCATTGAATAAGGATGTTCGACTATTTTTAAAAAGGTGCAGAATTTGTCACGTGGCTAAGGGTGGGAGCTTAACTACAGGTTTGTATGGTCATTTACCTACTCAAATAGGCTGTAGAAACACATGACAATGGAATTTGTATTAGGATTGCCCATTACTCAAGAGGCCTTAACTCTATTTTTGTGGTTGTTGACCACTTTTCTAAGATAGCCCATTTTCTGCATTTGACAAAAATCAGTAATGCAAGTAAGGTTGCTGAAATCTTTTTCAAAGAGATAGTGAGGTTGCATGGATTAGCCAGGACAATTACTTTAGATGGTGAGGTTGCATGAATTACCCAGGACAATTACTTCAGATAGAGATAATAAAATTTTGTGTTATTTTAGGAAGACTTTATGAGAAAATTCAGGTACAAAATTGCAGTTTAGCTCAGCTTATTGCTCGGCAAACTGTAGTTGTGAACAAATCATTCGGAAATTCACCAAGGTATCTAGCAGAAGATAAAATTAATGCAGTCTTGACCAAGGACCCGACCATCTACAATAGAATGGAAGTTGAAAATTTAATGCATTTCAGATTTGAATGACAATTTCTGCTAGCAAAATTTGACTTGTGCGATGTGAAAACTGTAGAAATTTAATGTGTGTACTTTGTTTGTCCTAGATGTAAGTATTATATTGGAAAGATACGAGCGGCAGTCAGTAGGCAGCAGAAGCATAGCAGAATAGCTGCAGCATGGCAGTTGTTATGGGTTGATTAAGATAGTAGCAGATGTGTACTAATTTCAGTTTTAGTGAAAATCTATCTTTTAATTGCTGTCCAGGTTGCAAATGATATGCAGAGGGGAAAAAAAAGTGTTTGTGAGCAGATTCTAGTGGTGGACAGGTCTGCTGCCTCGTCAATACTTGAGAAGAAAATCTTGCTCCTGCATAAATTAAAAGATACAACTATCTAGCAAGGGAGCGGATAAAATTGAAACTTACAAATGTGGTTAAATAACACTGAGGTTACCTTTTAGTATGAGTACAGTTGTTTTTGCCGCTGTTCGGGGGAATTGAAATGCAATGAGTGGAGGTGAAGCAGCCCGAGTGGAGGTGGCGTTGAAGTAATACAGGGCCATGCTCACGCTGATGGGGTTCTCGACCTTGATTAATCCTCTCCTTTCCGCTTGGAAGCCCTCTTGCTCTTTGTACTGATTTCCAATGCATACCCTGTACCAACTAATCTGATTTTTTTGGGTATTTACTACCCCCACAATTCATCGTCTTTTTTAAAAATGGTATTTTATCAAATGATGTTTTGTATTAACTATTTTTTTCAATTCCAAAGTGTAAATATATATATATATTTAATTGAATAGAGAGTTTGGGAATAATGTGTAAGAGCTTTTAATTAACATTTGAGTAGTTTTGGGATTAATTTATCGTTAGAATATGAAAATGAGTGATATAAAATTTTATTTTATTTTGTATAATGGTAAGGTGAGGATTTTAAAAGGATCTTTTTTATAGTTGGAACATAGAGCATGGGTTTAGTATTTAAAAGGAACAAGAACTATTTAAATAGGATAAAGAACTAAATAAAAATTATAATTATTGAGAAACAATCTTATCACAGAAAGAGGAACTAAACAATAGGAAAGGACAAAAAGGTGAGAAGAAGTGTCAGTGACTAACAATGACAACACACAAAAAACTAAGAGAATGGCCAAAGAATAAAGTAATCACACTAAAAATTATAGAGGCCTAAGCAAGGAAAATTAATCGCATGCAGTAGTCATTCTTCTCCCCTGATGAGAAAGAAGATCGTCCATCGTCCATTGAGTACCATATTTCATGAGTTCCCTCGCCTCTGCTCTTAACTTTTTTATGTTTGATCTTCTCCCTTTCCTTTTAATTGAAGCACCCACATCAGCGTTAGGTCTCCCAATTTTTGGATGAGAATGAGTGGAAACTTCCTCAACCGACTGAGAAAGAATCGAAGATGAAACAAGCTTCGACACTTTCAACAAATTCTCTTCTTGTTGGGGGGAATCTCACGATCCACAAGTGAAGGAGGATGAGAGGAAGTAGGATGAGAGTAGAACTTGCCATGATTACGCCACAAGAAGTCTTAATCTTACTCCAATCCTTCCTCTTCCAAATAAGCAAAGAGTGAGACAAAGCTATCCCTTGAAACTTAGAAGGACACCTACTTGCACGATGCCCGAGGAGATTACAACGAAAGCACCGAAAAGGGAGACCTTTGTAGTTAAAAAAGATCCCTAGGAGGAAAACAGATTATTTAGGTGATATAAAGGTTTGGACATACCAAGGATAGCACAAGCTCTCACAAATCTACAACCCCAAGGATCTTCATCAATTTTAACAAAAGAACCCACTCTGTTAACCATCAATTTTATGCTGTCCTCTTTTCTTAATATAAGCGGAAGATTGTAAAGACTAATCCATATGGGAGCCGTCGAGATCTCTACCTTGGTAGGATCAAAAAGGGGGACCAAGGGCAAAAAAAACCCAAAGTTTCCAAAGAACCAGGGCCCAAAAGACCACATAAAATCCATGTCTGAAGGGATTTGGAAAACCACTGAGAAGAAGTCATAGCTGAGCAAAGAGGAGGGAGCAGCAATGGAACTCCAAACATCTTAAGCCCAAATAGACAGGTCAGATAACTAGAGTAAAGTGACCACACACTTACCAAACAAAAACTTTCGACCAGTATAGAGCTCCAAATTCTAAATAAAAGCGTTAGAGATTTTGAGGTACAGAATTTCCTTCAAGAAAGAAATAGGAACATCCCCCAATTATAGAGATGCAGGAAAAAGAGGGCTCACAATAGGGTGGAATCATGCAAGGGAGACCCTGAAATCTTGGATACACAAATCAGAGTAGGTACAACAACATCAGAACCTACAAATAATAGAGACTTGCAGCAATCTCCACACTCATGAAGGGGTTCCTAACATTCCTAATATTAAATTTTAATTTTATTAAGTTAAAGAAGTTCACATTTAATACCATTAACAAATATATTAATTAAAAATTAATAATAAATGGGTGTGGATTAATAAATAGTTTTTTAATTAAAAATATAAATAATTTTAAAATGATAATGTTTTAATGTTATATTATTAATTTTTATGAGATTTTATTAATGTGTGTTTAAGTTATTTTAAAATTATCGTTTTAAATAGTCATTATTTTAATGATATTATTTTATGTATTTTTCTTAATAATTATAAGGTAAGGCAACCCACTTAACACATAAATATTGTCCTTATTTGTTAGTAGGGGAAGGACCTGTGAATGCATCATTTTAAGCTTTACTCTCTAAATTATTTTCCATTAACAAAGACTTTAAATATGTAATATCTTATAAGTCACCCTTATTTTAAAATTAGAAACATTTATTTTTTAAATATTTTTTTTATTATTAAAAAAATGGGTTTTGAAAGGGGCCCAACCATCATACAATGAAAGATAAAGATATAGTAATAAGATTTAGAATACAAAGATCAAAACAAACAAAACAAAGACCCAGAAACCCTAGCAATTAAAAAAAACTAAAACAATCTTCAACAAACTAACTACAATAAAGAAACAACAACAAAGTTTAACCAATCAATAACAAAGTGTCTGCAAATAAAAACCGCTTAACACCAAGCCAATCAAGACCATCAGTCCACAAACCCAGCTTAAAGTCATCCCACTTCTGACTAACATAAAAAATCCGTAATAGTAACAACTACCTGAGTATTTAGATATAGATATAGAAATTTACTTCAATCTTATACTCTTAGTTACTTTGTCACTAGGTTGAACATGTTTTATCAAAATTTTGGTAGATAGATAATTAATTACTTAAATAAAACAAACTATTGTATAAATTTAGAATGTTACAAATATTTAATAAATGACACAAACTAATTTGGAACTTACCATATTTGGAAAAGTGCTAAAAAGGGAAAATGCAAGAAAGAGATAACTTAGCTGGAAAACATAATGTAGGACGAAGATAAAAAATGTGAAACTGGTTGGGAGACTCTATGATAATGTTGTGAATTAAGAAACAATGTTTTTCCTACTCTCCAAACAAGCCCATTGGATTCAAACAGGGGCACATAGCACTATTATCTTTAGGGTATATAAGTGTCTTGTAAGTTTTTATGCTCTATGATTGATATGGTAGGTTACTTCACCTATGTGACTGTGCAAGATTTCTCAATCTGTTGTAAAAACCACTTTGTGTCAGCTTCTTCACTTATAACCCTAGCTTAATAGGCAAAGATGAATAAATGAAACAAAAATGGAAAAAGTGGTTAGCAATTGAAGTTGTGTTAGACCTCAACAACACGTGTTGACTGTTGCCTATATACCAATACTCTAAGGAGGGATCAAACTCCATGTAGTTCTCCCATGCCTATGATGGTGTG
This sequence comes from Torreya grandis, assembly GCA_037957365.1. Taxonomy (NCBI): domain Eukaryota; kingdom Viridiplantae; phylum Streptophyta; class Pinopsida; order Cupressales; family Taxaceae; genus Torreya; species Torreya grandis. The sequence goes on from JARHVA010000436.1 coordinate 738,386, forward strand.
TGTTAAACAGTAGTGTAATGTTAGATGTTTATGTAATTCATGTGCGATTAAGTACTTCAACCATGACTTGTGACCTTGTAAGTGTACTTAGACTTTAACTCGGGGCTACTAGGGTTATATGTATTCAAAATTAGAGAAATAGGGAAATTGTTCTCAATATGCAATTAGAATTATGGTATTTTTCAATGTAGAAACCTCTTGTGTGCAAAATGACTTGATAATGTATATTTATAGTGATAAATAAGGAATTCCTTTAGATAGGGCTTACTAAATGCATGGGATGACCCATTACATTAATTTGAATTTGAGTAACTAATCATTATTTGGCAAGACAATACGATCGGTGGAATTGGACATGACTATGGAGCGCTCTTATCCAAATGATGTGTTGTTGTCTGAGGAGCAAAGATAGTTGAGCTAAGAGTATGAATTAGTTATAGGATAGGCTTGAGCTATTTTGAATAAAGAATGGGGATATTTGGATATCATTAATTGTTTATAGGAACAGGTCATTTGCATAGAAAGTGAAGGAAGGTGGCCAAAAGACTGTGAAATGAGGCATGAGCTAAGTGGGTATAAAAGGGTTGTCACAAGTACATTATTTTAGCTTAAATGATCATTTTTATGTCTACATTTTCTCTCGTTTTAATCTAATAATGCAAAAAAATTAAAAGTACAAGAGTAAAAGGAAAATGCATACTTGAACTTAATTGCGAAGAGCAGTCTTGAATATAGGCCCTAACATTGAACTGTGCTTCATGTAAACTTGCAATGAAACATATAAAAATCATCCTTACTTAAGATGGAAATCAAGAAGTAAAGACAAATAAACATATATATCTATTAGTAAGGAGCGAATACACCCGATTAGGTACATGAACCATTGTCTTTTGGTGTAAAATTAGTGACTGAAGAGGGTAAGACCCTTAGAGATTTCTTATAAGTTGAATAGCTTGGATTGTACTATGCATGCCTTAATCCTCATTGAAAAGTGAGTGTGTTTAAGAACTCAAGGTGTGCTTGACTTCATCATTGCATGCCTAAAGTAGTAATGTGGCTTGGAGTCCCTTTATGGTGCAAAAATTGGCGCAAAATTAGTGTAAAAGGGTGAACTAACCATTGCAGACGGAATAGGATTCAAAATTGGTGCAAAACTAGCACAAAAATGGTATTAAATTGGTGCAAAAGATAGTATGATATAAGTTTGGTGTATACAACATGGAGAATGAAATGGATTGCCATTCCATATGCAAAACTAGTGTAAAAATGAGAAATGATGTGGACATGTGCCATGCACATGCCTCTAATCTGATATCTGGTGTACATAAATTCTAGAACTAAGTAATATGAAGTGTAATTCTAAGCAAAAACTTGTATGCTAACCTGGAACACATGTCACACTTGATGCCCCCAAACTGAGCAAATTTGAAACCAAAACTAAGTGTTTTTCTAAAAAAATGTTACTATGTATTTGTTATAAATTGTCATGTATTATTTGTGATTATAAGAATTTATAAAAATTATTAATTTTTGCATGTTGGGACAACAACGCACTATTCTGGACATGGTCAACCTGCATCCCTATCTAAATGGAGCATCCCATGTCTCTCACATTGCCCTCATGACTATCTTTTACCCAACCCAAAATTAGCCTAACTTTTTTGTTGTTGTCTAAAATAAAATTATGGGTAATTTCTGGGTATGGATTTTGATCTTGTGTACAACCTATAAAATTATGTACGTGTACTACACTGTAAGAGCTTACTACATAATTGATAAAAACCCATACCCAGAAAATACCCATAACTTTATCATCATCATTATCATCATCATCATCATCATCATCATCATCATTATATATATATATATATATATATATATATATATATATATATATATATATATATATATATATATATATATATATATACACACACACACACACAATAACTTAACTCAAAAAAAAAATTATGTAAAAGATGTTATGAAAATATGTAAATATGAGTAGTATGATAACATGGAGAAGCATGGCATCATCATCATAATCATCATTATATATAAGAGCTTAGTCTCTAAGATAAGTCATTGTGTATGCCCCCTCTTTTGAGGTGAGTTGTGGAGCCTACACAATAACTTAACTAAAAAAAAAATTATGTGAGAGATGTTATGAAAATATGTAAATATGAGTAGTATGATAACATGGAGAAGCATGGCATCATCATCATCATCATTATACTAAAAAAAAAATTATGTGAGAGATGTTATGAAAATATGTAAATATGAGTAGTATGATAACATGGAGAAGCATGGCATCATCATCATCATCATCATTATACTAAAAAAAAAAATTATGTTAGAGATGTTATGAAAATATGTAAACATGAGCAGTATGATAACATGGAGAAGCATGGAATCATCATCATCATTATATATAAGAGCTTAGTCTCTAAGATAAGTCATTGTGTAAGCCCCCTCTTTTGAGGTGAGTTGTGGAGCCTACACAATAACTTAACTAAAAAAAAAATTATGTGAGAGATGTTATGAAAATATGTAAATATGAGTAGTATGATAACATGGAGAAGCATGGCATCATCATCATCATCATTATACTAAAAAAAAAATTATGTGAGAGATGTTATGAAAATATGTAAATATGAGTAGTATGATAACATGGAGAAGCATGGCATCATCATCATCATCATCATTATACTAAAAAAAAAAATTATGTTAGAGATGTTATGAAAATATGTAAATATGAGCAGTATGATAACATGGAGAAGCATGGAATCATCATCATCATTATATATAAGAGCTTAGTCTCTAAGATAAGTCATTGTGTAAGCCCCCTCTTTTGAGGTGAGTTGTGGAGCCTACACAATAACTTAACTAAAAAAAAAATTATGTGAGAGATGTTATGAAAATATGTAAATATGAGTAGTATGATAACATGGAGAAGCATGGCATCATCATCATCATCATTATATATAATGATGATGATGATGCCATGCTTCTGCATGTTATCATACTACTCATATTTTCATAACATCTCTCACATAATTTATTTTTTTTAGTATAATGATGATGATGATGCCATGCTTCTCCATGTTATCATACTACTCATATTTACATATTTTCATAACATCTCTCACATATTTTTTTTTTTGAGTTAAGTTATTGTGTAGGCTCCACAACTCACCTCAAAAGAGGGGGCATACACAATGACTTATCTTAGAGAATAAGCTCTTATATATGATGATGATGATGATGATGATGATGATGATGATGATTCCATGCTTCTCCATGTTATCATACTACTCATATTTACATATTTTCATAACATCTCTCACATAATTTTTTCTTTGAGTTAAGTTATTGTGTGTGTGTGTGTGTGTGTGTGTGTGTGTGTGTGTGTGTGTATGATAATGATGATGATGATGATAAAATTATGGGTAATTTTTGGGTATGGGTTTTGATCAATTGTGTACAACTTATAAAATTGTGTATGTGTACTACATTGTAAGAGCTTAGTCTCTAAGATAAGTCATTGTGTATGCCCCCTCTTTTGAGGTGAGTTGTGGAGGCTACACAATAACTTAACTATAAAAAAAATTTATGTGAGAGATGTTATGAAAATATGTAAATATGAGTAGTATGATAATACGGAGAAGCATATCATCATCATCATCATTATATATATATATATATATATATATATATATATATATATATATATATATATATATATATATATATATATATATATATATATATATATAATGATGATGATGATGATGATGTCATGCTTCTCCATGTTATCATCATCATCATCATCATCATTATATATATATATATCGGGCTAAATTTTTTAATGTAAGATGCATGTGAAAAGAAACATACATAGTGACATTATCAAGATAAATATTAGTAGTGAATGATGCATATAAGTGATCAAATAGAGTATGTAAAGCTGAAATGGGGCAACTTAGGGAGGGATGTGTGATATTAATCACAACATCAGAAATGGGGAAGATGCATGATGATGATGCCATGCTTCTCCATGTTATCATACTACTCATTATATATATATATATATATATCGGGCTAAATTTTTTAATGTGAGATGCATGTGAAAAGAAGCATACATAGTGACATTATTATGATAAATATTAGTAGTGAATAATGCATATAAGTGATCAAATAGAGTATGTAAAGTTGAAATGGAGCAACTTAGGGAGGGATGTGTAATATTAATCACAACATCAGAAATGGGGAAGATGCATGATGTCCATCATGGCATTGAAAATTAAGCAAACATAACAAACAAGTGGCATAGCCATGACACACACAAACAAATACTATACACAAATCATGTAAGAGAAAGCCAAAGGGCCACATATAAGGGACACATTCAAATGTCACTCACTCATACATAGAAACCTACAAATAGGCTTAAAGCCTCACACAATGACATATTCAAATGTCCATAAGCCAAATTAGAGAATACACATGAGACATGAAGCATGGAAGTAAACATGAAAAACATGCATAGAGACGTGTAATCAATCAACATTATAAATTTGTATCATCAATATATTCAATAAATTAAGTATCCAAGAAGATAGAAATGTGAATAGAAGTGAGCAATATGGATAGATTTTACATGATGTAAAGAAATGAGATGTGAACAATGAGGGATTGCCAAAATAATAGACCCTGTGTAAAAGGATGCCCCTAGTGAACTTGATGAAGTAAAATTAAGTTGAAAGAGGCATATGACTCATTTGATTTTGATAATTGTTATCATGTGTTCATTGGGATGATATCAACATAAATAAACAACAATGCAATACACTATTATATGGGCAGAGCACTTTTGTTTGTTTGGAATTTCTAAGTTTGAGTCAATGAATAACCTATAATTATGTTTATATATGGAACCCTGTATGTTTTGCATTCACTTATGTACGCTGTGTGAAACATTATTTGATAAAAACTGGATAAAATAGAGAAATACTAACTATATTGAGCACATAATACTAATGCAATTAACTACACAGTCATGCACAGGTTTTGATTTTTAATTTTGTAGAATATTTTATTTTGTTTGTATTTTTGCTTATATGTATTGTAAAAAAAATAGAGATAAAGATACTAATCGATGAGTCCTGCAAGGGAATCACAATCAATGGGTCTTGTGTCCAGGATAGGAATGATGACATTTTGTAAAAGGAAAGTGTGATATCATTGTAACTGAATCAGGTTGAATTCATAATTTGAATATTGATTTCCCTCTACACTATAACTACCATTGTCATATTGATGACCTATAACATATTGTGCATTTGGTTAAGCATGATGAGCTCTAGGGATTTTTTGGAACCCATCATGAAATATATGAACCATGTGTTGGTGCCTTATGTAAAACATGTTTAGTGCCCTGTAAGATCAATGTGGGATGCATAAGTGTACAAAGAGACTCTCTAGAATCTGTGACATATCTATGCTGAAGTAACCTTTCAAGGATGAGCCTTCTTGGAAGGGTAGATACCTACTTTTGTACTTTCTAAGTAGGTTAAGCACTTTTAGGTGGATCGACTAGAATCTATTATATAGGAACCATATCTAATTGTTGTAGGGGGTATTCATATGGAATACCCCAGACTATGAAGATATCATCTAAAGTGTGTGTATACACACACACACTTTAGGTACTTGTGAAATTTTTATGAGACTATGCAAATTTGTTGAATCTAAGGGCACCCCGATAAGATATAAAAAACCCGTACACTAGGGACTACTATAAACCTAGTGACCACATGTGTTGTCCTAACCTACAGGGGTAATGTGATCTCACTAATAGACATATAAATATGACCATTGAATCCTTTTATGACCATGATGGTGGGAAGTAAATCATGATCTATGTATCCAAGATGATTAAAAAGTGTGATTATGCACATATTCACACTGGAACCATTATCAACCATGACACTCTAAATAGATTGGTGATCAATGTGAACTCGAGTGAACAAAGAGTGTAAATTTGAATCATCATCAATAATTTCACCCTATATAAATTTGATGAGTGGCTTAGATGGCATTGAAGTATGGTCGGTTCCAATGATGCCATTCAATGGTTGTTGTGCCTCTCTATGAGAATGATATGAAACTAGAAGAGGGTGTGCATTGTATGCACAATGCACTCTCTTAGCTATATGTGTAGGAAAAGGATCATTGAATATTTTCATCACCTTAATTTCACTCAGTTATGCTTTCGAATTATCTATAGGTGTGACCACATCAATGTGTTTGTATCTATAAAATCATGAATCCTGTGCCTCAAAATGATACATCTGTTAGTAGTGTGGCATGGTGCCCTGTGAAAATCATAAAAGGCATTATGATCAAAACCTTTTATAAGAGGCTTATTCACATCAACCTCTTTTATAGGAGGGAGAGATATGATATTGCATTCTAATAGTGTTTTGAGGACCTTATATGGAGCTTTTGGTAGGTTGGTAAATTATCTCCTTAGAGGAGTCAATAGTACAATGTGTGGAATGGGCTCTGAAATTGCATGTACTATTATCTTTTAATCATTCTTATTATTATTTGGTCTCACCTTGTATGGTGGCTTGCTTGAACTCTTTCAAGTGGAATATGTATTGATTGCATGCTTAAGCTTATTCATGGCCAATAATTTGACATTTTTTCTTTTAATGTGTGGCATAAATATGTGAATGAGAGAAACTTCTTAAACATGATGCACTCATGTAGGGGTGGAAACAAACTCTACTTGAAGATATCCTATACTTATTTGTTTGCCACAAGGCTTATCATTTTTTATAACACAGTCTTGTATCTAAAGACATTATGTGATAGGCTCATTAGATTTTTTGTTTGAGTTGGGCAATCTGAGCATATGAAATCTTCTCACTAATATTGATTGAAAAATGTACTAAAAACATGTTGGCCAATGGATTAAATGCATACATTAATTGATGAGGTAAATTTTAAAACCATTGTAGAGATTATTCTTTTAGACTTCTTAGGAATAACTTATTCAATAGCCTATCATTAGACACATAGTCCAAACATGTTTTGTGGAAGGCTCTCAAATGTTATTCGGGTTCACCCTTTCCATCATATAGTGTAAGCTTGGGTGCCAAAAAACCTGTAGGTATAGGATATATTACTATGTGATGTGCAAATGGAGTGTGCAATAAAGTGTGAGAATCAAGTGCATGTTTATATTTCAAAACAACTTGATCCAAATGTTACACCTTAATTTGTAAAGATTAAATCTCATGCATAAAGGATTATACATCGGGAGAAGAGTAATGTGTGATAATCAAAGGTGGTGTGCCTAATGACTGAGTAGGAATTTGCGTATAAATCTTTTGAAACCCTTGGGTTTCTCCCATAGTAAAGTATGTTATAAAATTTGTATCCTTTGGATCCATAGGGTTATAAGTCTTAGAGGACTATCCTTTAGATGATTTCTTAATTTCTTATCAAATAATTTTGATAAATATATCTTACATATATTTATTCTTTGAAAAATATCTTTATAACGGTTGTTTATTTGTATCATCAAATCTATTTATAGGTTCTACCATTGTATTATTATTATCTGAAATATAAAAATATTAAAATTGGGAACAACTTAGTGTATCACTACATATAAGATAGATAGAAACAATTTTCTTAAATTCGAAATAATAAATAAAAACATGGAATATTATAGATATTAAAGAATCTATCAGATCTAAAAAAACCTAAAATGATAATTGGAAATAACAAAAATAAGTATAGAAACCATAAAAACATCTATGGTTAGGGTTTTACAACATTCGAACAATAGACATGTTCACCATTTTTTTGGTAAATAGAGAATTAATTGCCTAAATAAGACAAATTCTTGTGTAAAATAAGAATGTTATAGATATTTAATAAATGACACAAATTGATTTAGAACTCAATGTATTTGGAAAAGTGATAAAAAGTGAAAATGTAAGAAAAAGATGACTTAGCTAGAAAAATAAAATGTAAGATTGAGATCAAAACTATATTCTGTAATGATATTGTGCATCAAGAAATAATGTCTTGCTTACTCTCTGAATAATATTATTAGATTCAAACAAGGGTGTGAAGAATTATTTTCCTTAGGGCACATTGGCATCCTATAGGGTTTTTTGCTCAATGACTGATATGACAGGTTTGCTTCCCATGTGTGACTATGTGGGAGCTATTGATCTATTGTGAAAACCATTGTATGACATCGTCATCACTTGTACCCCTATCTTGATAGGCAAAGATGAATGAATGGAACAAAAATGGAAAATAGGGTTAATTATTGAAGTTGTACTAGATCTCAACATCCCTTATGTTGAGCATTGCCTACGTACCAATACTCTGAGGAGGGATCAAACTCCATGTACTTTTTCCATGCCTATGATGGTGTATGTGACACAGCGGTGTAATGCTAGATGATTGTGAAATTTATGTGTGATTAAGTGCTTAAATTATGAATTATGACCTTTTAAGTGTACTCAAACTTTAGCTCAAGGCTACTAGGGTTATATGTATTTAGGATTGGTAGAAATAGGAAATTTTGTCTCAATGTGTAATTATAATTATGGTGTTTTTAAATATAGAAGACCCTATGTGCAAAATGATTTGAAAATGTGTGTTTATAATGCTAAATAATGAATGCCTTTGGATATGGCTTACTAAATGTGCAGGATGACCCATTACATGAATTTAATTTTGAGCAACTAGTTCTTATTTAGTAGGAAGATGTGGGTGGCGGGACTAGATAGAATGGGGGTGCTTTTGTCCAAATGGTGCATTATTATCTAGGGAGTAAATACAACTAATTTAGGAGTATGAATTAGTTATAGGATAGGCTTGAGTTAATTTGAATAAGGAATATGGACATTCTGAGATAATTATTTGCTTGTAGGAATGGGTCATTCACATAAAAGTGAAGGAAGGCAGTCAAAATATAGTGGAATGAGGCATGAGATAAGTGGGTATAAAAGGGTGGTCATAAGTACATTATTTTAGCTTAAATTTTAATTTATGTGTCTACAAAACAATTCTTTTATGCTTGGCTGATAGACAAAAAATTATAGTCTTCCTCATCCTCTCCACCCTCCTAGGTGGGCTCTATCTCAAAGTCTAATAACTCCTTTCTAACATATTCCTTATACATAGATCCCTCCCAGAAATCAAACACCCTCGTATTACTTATATATATATATATATATATATATATATATATATATATATATATCAATATTTCAAATTTGAGTTTCAATTTTTTTCTCTAGAACAAGGGTATCGGTCTTTTCCACATCTTCCTACCGTTGATTATGATATAAAACTTCCAACACTCCAATTTATCCATCCTCAAGATCTAAAAATTCTTCCACCTTCTCCATCATTAGTGTCTCTAATATATTTTCATTCTCCTTATGATGATCATATTCTTATTCTTCCAAATCCCTAGACTTTTCATCCTTAAGACTTTTCAGATATTTCTCTTCCTTTGTCATTGTAGCCTAAGTACATACTTCATTTTCCTCATGTTGCCTCAAGTTCAAAACATTTGAACTCCAAGGCCCACCTTGAACTATTCCCTTATAATCTTATTCATGATCACCCATTAATATCATGGTTTTTAGCTCATTTTCCTAATCTATGGTTGGTTCCTTATCCAATTTATGTTCAAGGTTTAACTTAACCCTTGCTTCCTAGGGTGTGTTTGGGTTAACAAGGTCTTCCTTTCTCCTCCATTTTGATTTATCTTGATTTTTAAAAGGACAAACATTAGATTCATAATCTAATCTTTAGCACATTGGGCAAAAAAAAGGCAAACTTTTATATTCTATCAACTGAAGTAGAAATTAACTTTATGGGGGATGGGAACTCCTTGTTTATAAACAAGTTGATTTAGAATCTAGAAAACACTAGTCTTCTCTTGGATTTAGTGACTGGATCAAATGTGATAAGTTGACCAAAAGAATTCACAATACCCATCAGGACCTCTTATTCCCAAAATTCCAGTGGATGACCTAGTAGTTTCACCCATATTTGTATTTGATTAAAATTATCCTTATCTAGGTCCATGTTTGGATTCCATTTTTTAGGGATAAACATGTTTTACTTAAGAACCAAGGAAATCCTAACAAAAATTTTGAACAATCCTCTTGGTTAGAAAAGGAAATAAAAAATAACTCTTTGATCAGAGTTGAGATCTCAACTTGTCCTTTAGGTTTTCACTACATGTTAGCCCAATCTCTAAAGTTATCAATATCAGGTCATTTTCCTTGAAACTTTTTGATCAAGGCATTTGACCATTTGAGCTGAGATAATTCAACAATTGTGTTAGGGATTCAAAGGAAAATAACTCCATTTCCCATTATGGTCTATAGACCATGGGTCTCAGTAGTGATAATCACTATTTTTTCCCAACCACTCTATCTACCCATGAAAAGGAAACAAAAATCAACGAGAGTTACCTACTTACTTGGGTTTAGAGGATACCATCTCTGCATTCTATAGTCCCATTAACAACAAGATCAAGGAGGAGCAAATCCATTAAACTTGTTTGATGTATTGTTATCCCTCCCCTTAAATGGTGTCGAACCTATGTCCATATTCATCCCTTTTAGATCCTTCCTTAGTATGTTGGTCAAAATATCTACTATAGATGTGGCCTTAATGTTATTCACCTTGTTGTCCACCCTGATTTATTCTTTCATTTCAAAATCCATTTGAAAAGCCTCTCCATTCTTTCTATCTTTCATCCTTGGTTCAACAATCCTTCACTTTGGAGTCACTTGCCAAGCCCTTTGGTCTTCCCACCTATTTTCAATTTCAAAAAATTATTTTCCATCGAGAGCTCAATTTTAACATATCTTTATTATTTTTTAAATGTTATTTTTAATATGTTTTTAACAATTGAAAGTAATATGTTATCATTTATCCACATATCTTAAAAATGGGAATTTGAACATGATAACATTGAAAAATAATGCCTCTTTTACCAGTATGGCTTGTCATTTTCCTATAAATTTAAATATTTGTTATTGATAAGAAAATTATAACATTTAAAAAAATTAATTATACAATATTGTATATCTTGTTTGATTATACTAAGTATTAATTCAATCCCATTTGAATATATAATGCCATGCCATATAGATAACTTATTTACGTACTCAAATGGTAAATTAGGATCATTTATACTTCCGTAAATGTTGGGATACCCACAACCTAGAGTAACATACATAGGGGAAAGACTGACTTACATGAATACAAAGTAGTATAAAGGGATTTTGTGATGCAAGCAAACCGGAGCAACAACTTGTGAAGCAAAAAAAACTCATAACTATTTTACTGAGAATAACATGTAATACTCAAATAATCATTGCCAAAGCACATTAAACACATATAAATCAAAAAAAAGAAGACCAAAAAAGGTATGAATATCATATGAATGTTGATCCTCAAGGAGGAGTGGAGTGGAAGTAATGAACAAAACATTACCCTCAAATCAGTCACATTTTTAGGTGGGAAAATACAACATACATGGGAAACATAGTCCGAGTTTGAAGGACAAGGTGAACTTCGGTAAAGGAAGTATGGGTCATTATTTTATCAAACACAATAATGATAAGGCCTACTTAGAAAATAACAAAGAACTAGAGGTAGAGAACTGGGATAGCCAATATTTATATAGCCTCACATTAACTCTGCTAATGTGGCCATTAGACTTGTATGTTAGTGAGTTAATGAACTTGAAAGGGAGACTTGACACCATAGAGGTGAAGGAGCAGTCGAAGGACAATAAGGTGAAAGAGATTTTGGTATCCAAATATAAATCAATGCAATAAAATAATTTGCTTAAGGATCACGTAAATAAATTATAGAGCATCATGGAAAAAGGTCAACAAAAGCTTCTCACCATAAAATATGAGTTAAACCAAGCCATAGGAAGAGATGTGTCAAAACTAGATGAGGAAAGAAACGTTCCACAAATTAAATAAATCCGAACAATAATAGAAAACACAAAAATCAAAGAAAGTAACCTAAGGGAATGAACTGAATAGGCCAAGTCTTGGGAATAAGTTGAAAAAGAACCAACATACAAGGAAAGAAAACTCTTCGAGAAGCAGGTGAAGTTGCAAATGAGTGAATAAAGATGTAGACATGTTAAAGCTAATAGTATAATTATAAAAAAATTATGGAGAAGACAAGAACACTAACAAGTTAACAAAATATTTTCTGGTAAATAAATTGTAATGGGTAGGGCATATCTACCAAGCAAGCAAAATCAAAATAATGATAAAAGGGAAGAGGAACATAAATAGAAAAGTTACCATGAAAATCATAGAGGATGAGAACATGTTATTAATAAATAAAAGGTTTCTCAAAGGCACATAATTTTATATAGATGAAGATCTAACCTCAATACATCTAGAAATAAGGAAATAATGGGAGAAAGTAATAATTGTAAAAAATTCAATAATAGGGGTATGGTTATATAAGAAGAAATCTCAATGTTGGGCATTTTTATGCACATCCTAGATTATTTGTCACAAACGTACCTAAACACTTAAAATTTCTCATGCTAGTATATCATGTAAACTTGCACACTCACCTAAGGAATAGAGAAAGTATCGAGTCACAATTAGGTTGGTTGTGTGAAGGTGTCATATGTCAACTATACCTAATTATATAGTAAAAGTTGAAGACCATGTTTGCTCAATCATGCCATGCATATTTATAACATTATCCCAACAATATTTATAACCAAGCTTAAATTAACACAAGTGCATTGCAATTAACAAAATAAATTACTCTTAACAAGAACTAAGCTAACCTAAAAACCATAATTACTAATAAACTAGGGACATAATGATTACCATAAGTAAGCTTTTTTCTTTCTTCATTAAAGTACACAAATTACATGTATAACAATTCTTTTCTCACAATGTAACTCATAAATTAAATACAATCAATGATAATATTGCACCAATGTTCTAAGTAATAATGATTCAACAATTTAACAACATGACAACGCCAATTCTTCACTAACTCACTAAACAATGAGGCAAGGTGGAATTTTATAGGATTCAAGAACCAACTTGCAATTAAAATTCACTAATACACACAAATTTCTATAAACAATGTTTAATTACTTACATTCAAAGGTTTTAACTTAATAATTCCTTATATCCATGCCATTGTGCTCGATTCTCTCTAGTGTTGTTATGTCTTAATGCTTTTCCTATTGGACTTGCTTTGCTAGTTTGACTTGTAGTTTTGTCCTTCTTACTCCATGGTCTGCACAACTTTCTCCTTGATCCAAGTACTCCTTGATATGTGCTGACCAATTTTCCACCATACGTGCACTCCATGACTTGGTCAATATTCTTTTGAGCGTTTATGAGTCTTCAAGTACATCTATGCAGCCTCATCCTTGCACATTGCTTTCACTTTTCCTTGCTCCACTAGACTTTTTTAAAATTAGGGCTTTAATTATTATTTTTCACCTTTTTCATATACATGATGGCTTCAAAATATGTGCATCCTTCATGCCATCTAATAACCTTATACAAAAGTGTGCAATCGTTTACTTAGCCAAAATTGGGGGCCAACATCACCCCACAATATTTAAGTTGCTTGCCCTTAGCCAACCTGCATAGAGCTGATTGTATTACCAAAACTTCACTCCCATCCTTACAGACCTTCTCCTCAAAATTTCTGCATGTCGAGGCACAACTTGGATCACCTCTATTCTCTTGGTCATCCCTACAAATAGGTATTTTAATTCTTGGAGCTCCTTAGCCTTTAACTTATTCTCCATAATTTATGGAGCGACTCCCTCTAGCATCTCTTTAATGGTGTTTTGTTCAGCCATTGCCTTATGATAAAGAGTCTTGACACTCTTTTCTATTTATTTGTGATTCTCTTCAATTTGCAAGTTGTTCACATCGTTAAGGTTTTTTCTCTCTCAAACCTGTCTTTTGTCTAAAAAACTTATGCTTCAAGTTCCTTTTTCTTCTTTTGACCATTAGCTAATAACACATTCATTATCTTGATTTGTCACACAAAATTGAAGAATACGTTGTCTTCTTCAATTAATTTATTTTGGAGTGTGCTAAGTAGATTCTCACAACTTTGAAGTTTCTAATCAAACTCTTTTTGCACCTTTTCTTTTTATTTTGGCACTTCATCTTTAGGTCTCAAACTTTTCCCTCTGTTCTTCAAGAGCTTATCAACCATCACCATTAATCTATCCACAACCTTCATACCTTACAGGCTAACCCCATCCATTAGGTTAAGTTTGTCTTTAATAATGCATTATTCAATTATTGCAACTTTCAGTCCCATAATCAATTATTTATGCTCAGCCGGCACACGCTTATTATCACCTTTTGTCAACTTCATCTTATAACTCCCAGTAGTGTCACGATTCAAATGTTTTATCAGGAGATGTCAGTAGCCATAATGATCAATGAACATGTGGATTGAACTTCACTCAACTTAGTAGGGTCCATGTGCATAGTAACTTCAACATCCACAATATCAAATTATTCCATGTGTAAACTACTTATTGATGCTCCAAATATTGGCTCATCACTTATGTGTCTAAAATTAAGGACATTTGCCCGTGCACCTACATTGATCCACTCTACTCTTGTAAATTGTTCCAAACAAATAATTTTTTTGTATTTATATCTTTTTAGAACCTTTCCCTTGTTATTAATTCTTGCTCTTCCACTATATCTTCCTCTGTCAACTCATATTTCCTAGAGTTAGAGTTTGAGGGTGTATGTGACTTGTCTTATATTTTAGTGTTGTCATCAACATTGTCATCATCAAATGTGCCAATTTTATAGAATTTCGGATCTTTTTATTTATGTGCTTCTTCTTCTCTTACTTCCTTTGCCCATTCACCTTTTTCCTTTTCATCACCTTTCATGTTTCATTCTTATCCACCTCATCCACCATCCTCTTACGCTTCATTACCTCCACCAATATCCTGTTTATTGCCATCTTCTTCTTCTATATCCTTTTAGTGGACATCTTTCATCGCATCTGAATCCAACTCCTTATGTAGTTCCTCTAATTCTTTAGCATTAAAAGTTTCATGATGTTGTTGCATACCTGTGTCCATACCCCTAGGGTCATATTCTAATAAAAAATTCTCTGAGGACATTTTAGATTCATATTATTCCATGTGGTCATGTGTGAGATAATATGAAGGGTTATTTGTCAAAATTTTCATTTTGGTTCTTTTGTGCTTGCATCATCCACCTTTAGAGGGGGGCAATGTCATCCTTAGCCTTTTTTGCTTCTTGTTGACCAAATTTGACCCTATAGGTCAAATTGGGACCCCTATAGGTAAAAAATTGATTTTAAGATGTTTTAGGGGGTCTATTATTATGTCATAGGGTGTATTATAGGTCTTTTAATGCCATTTAATGCTACATTAGCCTTGGTCTTAGTCATATTAGTTAACATGTCACTTTGAGTCATTTAAAAGGCTTTTAGAGGTAATAAATGCAAGTGGTAAGGTTTCTAAGGTGTCTAAGTGTCTTATTTTCCTCTAAAATATCTAATAAGTCTGATTCCCTATTAGGAATGTCAATTTCATCTGAAACTTAGAGTGTATCTAACTGAAGATCAAATAATAAACTGAAAAAGGGGAGTTTGGCACTTGTACGACCCATGAGGGAAGGTGACACATGGGAGAAGGCCATGGAATGTATATTAATATTCATTAGACTCGATTTCACATTTTAATTTCTCTAGAAGTGCCAATTTTGAGCTAAAACCATTCTTCTCCTTCTTTGCCTTTTTAGACACATAGAAGTGGTCAGCAAGTTTGTGCTTAATACGGATAGTTGAAGATGTTTCAATTCAAAAACCTTTGGGAGGTGGTATTAAAATTATATATCTCAATTTAAATAAAATAATTTCCAATATTTTTCAACCATGTTTTATGAACCATCCTTTACAAGCTGACTATGTTTTTCTGCTCATTGTTTCCTACACCCTATAGGTTTTCCTCCATTTTGGATAAGTGCATAAAAAATAGTTAGTATTGTTGAATCCAGAGGATGTTGGATCTATTTTCATATTATATTCATTCTTGGTTTAATTTTTAAAGTTGTTTTCATGAGTAAATCATCTTAGGTTTGCAAATTGGTCTCTTTGAAGCTAATAGGTAGTTTTCCATCATTTACAAGATCTTCATGTTTTGATAATGGTTTCGTAGGTTTGTGATAGATTAATTGAAATGTTATTAATTTTATCTTTATTCCTTTACCCTCTTAAGCTCACTTCTAAAGCAACATTCTATGAGTTGCAGTCACAAAGCACCATGCAGTTAGTTGGTTCCATGATTGTCATGCACAATCAACTTAGTGATATGGGTTAAGGAATTTAACACATACATGGAGACATAAGTATGGTATTGAGAGATTTAACACATTCACATATTATAGATAATCAATTAAAAGTATTCCACTTGGTAGGAGAGGGACTATCCCAGTTAACACAATCACCTGCATACTTAGTCTGCCATGGAATTGCACCTACATGTGCCCTCATGGATGAATTCAAATTGAAAGGGAGGTATTGAAACTTGTTTAATATCCATGATAGTGTGAAGATTCATTTGGAGGTGTTACAATATGCATAAACCTCATTTGATGGTCAAGCCAATGTGCACTACCTAAAACTCACATTACTACCTATACATGAGAACATCCACTTACAAGTGGCTTGACAGAGACTCAGAGGTGTCATGAGGAGTGTTGGATCATGAGGTGAAACTCTTTTTAAATTCACATGTTATGTAGAGAATTTTAGACCTATTTTAGGTGTGGATTGGTAAATATAAGTTGAAAACCATGCTCAAAGATTCAAATGATAGTGTTCAGGCCCCTTGTCCCTAAAACATGAAAACAAAGTTCCTTAATGTTTTGTTGATATTTTTTAATACGGGTACTAAAGGATTTGAGGCATTCAAATGACCTAGCCTTATAACCCATACATAGGAAAATATTTGTACAAATTTTTTAGGGCAGGTGATCAATTGAGATTGGTTTTTTGGAAGCCTAAAAGTGCACTTCTATGCACTATTTTCAGGTAGTAACATCTACAATTTAAAGCTCGAAAGAAACCTTCCACCTCAAGGTTGGAATTCAAACCATGTTTCATGATTGAATAAGTATTACATGGTTTAAGATAGATTTAATGACCTAAGGGTCTTTTCAAGGGGTGATATTTTGTGTTTTGGTTCCACAAACACACCTACAGGTGTCCCTTCCTCTGAAAATGTGTACCTAGAGTAGAGTAGGCAGACAATGACCTAAACATGATGCCTTGGTGATGTTTTAGCAATTTTAAAGTGAATAAAAGTATGATTATATGATATATGACCTTAAATAATCAATAAGGTCTCTATATATCATGACCAAAGTCTAATTAGGGAAAAGTACACCTATAAAAGTCATTTTGGTAGGGCAAAATAGTTAGGAGGTAGAACTCAATATTATGAGCTCAAGGTACATGTAAAGAGTAAAGGAAGAGTTGGAATGATAAAAAAAATCCTATTATCACCTTATTTATGACCATTATGACCTCCATAAGCTTTTGACTATGTAAAATAAGCTTACATAGACCTCTTAAGGCCCTATTTGCACCTATAGTTGAGTGTTCAATCCTGATGAAGGTAAAGATATGAATATGATTTGGAGGAGAAATAAGGTTTGATAAAAAATTGAAAATGGTTAATTATAGGGTAATATAGTGTTTCCACAAGCTCCAAGACTCCTTTCAAGTGGACCATCTACTCTTCATACTAGCCTAAGGATGATAGTCCATACAATTGCACTAAGGGACTCATGTTGCTCAATGGGTAAGAATAAGGAATCTAAGGGAGAAGAGTGGTTTTGGGTGAATTTAAAGATTATTTATAATTAATTTAAGATGGATAACATGTTGAAGAAACCTAATCATATTGGATTTAGCCTTGAGAGGTCATTCTTAGGTGGAAGCTAAAAATACAAAAAATAGTTCTTTTTGGAGGCCTTTTTTGGGCAAGTTGAGTTGGTTAAGTGACTACATGGGGGAGTATGACTTAGAAATTTTGTAAAAGGATTAACTTGGTTAGGAATCTAGAACAACAAACATGCTCTAACTCCACTGTTAGGATCTAGGAAGCACAATTGATTACCATGTACAAGCAACTTAACATGCGAAATTAAACCAGAAGTAACAAGTAACTAGAATTCAGAAATAACATAGAATATGAGAGACAATACCCAATTGTATTAACACTCTTCTAGAAGGAAATACAAAAAATAAGATTGCCACAGTCTTCTTCCTTACACACCTCTAGGGCTCCCACACCTCTAGGGCATAAATAGTAAATCTCTTCAAGAGCTCACTCTCTCTCTTACGGCCCCAACACACAACTCAAACACAGAGTTGGTGTTCACCTCCAACCAGTCAGTATCACTACTGCCAGTACCACCAGTCAGTATCACTACTGCTAGTACACAAGTGCTCCATGTACTCCAAATTTGAGTACTCCACGCACTCCAAGTACACAACGTACTCCAAGTACACAATCATACTTCAAGTAGATCTCCCTGATCTTGAACCTTGATATGTTGCTGTCACCTTTGACCTTGCTACCCCACAAATCCACCTTAGACCTCGCACACAAAAACACCTGCAAATCAGTGATCTTACTTACACATGTAGATCTCTCTACACCTTGAAGAACCCTTGTCCTTGCCTCACCAAGTCCTTATGATTCTCCAAACCAGTACCCTGGTGGATCTTCTACCTGATCTTGCAACAACCTGCAGATCTACCTGATCATACACACTCAGCACCCCTGTGGAACTAGGAGGAGCTACCCTTGCTCTCTTCACTCTCAGAAGGAGATAACCAAGCTCAACTCAAACTAGAACAAATTATAATACAGCCCATGAGTCTATTATATAGATCCCATGCAAACAATAATTAGACATCTAATTACAATAATTAGATCCACAGCTCCAAGACTAAAATTAGCCTTTTACATGCAAACAACTGGTTCGTTAACAAACTATCTATAAAATTTGCAATTCTGAACCGCACAGGTGACCGATGTCGATCCCTGTCTGGCTAGAGATGACCGACATCGGTCGATCCCTGACTGATGCTGGTTTGCTTTGCAGTAGATATGATCGACGTCGATTGATTCGACCAACGTCGATTGCTCTGCAACTCAACAACCTCTCAACAACCTCCTCCATGTATGCATCAATGAAGCTTTTAGCTCCACAACCTAACAATCTCCCACTTGGAGATAAATAGCTACACTATACCTATACCTGTACACCGTCTAATCTGTTTCTTGGCTTGTATCCCTCTGCAATCTCAATCCTGAGGACCGACCACCACACATCCTATGGTGCAACACTTATCATCCAAGTAACCTACCAAATCTGAAGTACTTGACCCTGCATAACATGAATCC
Organism: Torreya grandis; assembly: GCA_037957365.1. Classification (NCBI taxonomy): domain Eukaryota; kingdom Viridiplantae; phylum Streptophyta; class Pinopsida; order Cupressales; family Taxaceae; genus Torreya; species Torreya grandis. Next base: position 757,944 of record JARHVA010000436.1, read on the forward strand.
CTGCTGCTGGTCCCTCTCAAATACCTGAGAACCCACTGAATTGCTTTCCAGTGCTTCCTTCCTGGATTGAGTACAAACTTTTTGACAGCACCCACTGCTTGGGCAAACTCAAGGAGTACACATGTACTCAACCTCATCATGTGATTGGGGACCCTATTCTATGAACTGTCCAACCCTCGGTGTGCTGACTGATTTCACATAATCATCCAGAGACAAAATCAACCTGTGACCTTCTATGTCTTTAGAACACACTTATGCCAAAGAATTTTGCTCCTCCAAATTCTTCATGACACACCTCTGAACTAACTTTACCTTTAGCTCAGAAAAAACCCTGTATGTGTAACCCTGCATCGAGCAAACACACAACATACAGTAACAGGATGATGTTTCAATCATCACCCACCTGGTAAAGAAACCATAGTAGTTATAATGACATTGACTAAAGCCATGCTTTGTCATCCACCTATCAAACCTGTACCACTAACCTGGAGCTTCCTCAAGACCATATGACTTGGCCTTCCATCTCACGTATCCATTCTCTCTATTCTTTAACTAAGGTGTCCATTCGTCTTTCAGTGCTTTCATACCGGCTGGCAACCCTACCAAATCTCCCATTTGGTTCTGCATCCTATTCATGCCATGCTCCCACTATTTTCTGGATCCTTCCTGCTCTGCAGTGAGTAACAAGTATAAAGAAGAGGAATAACAAATTTGAGGCTTACTTACCCTTTCAATCCTTCATATGGGTGTTTGAGACTCCTTGACAGCTTGCTGTCCGCCCAAAATCCATTCCAGTGACTGACCTTGGTAACCACACAGTCTGCATCTGATCGACGTCAGTTCCATGTGACTATCCAGGTTGTTGATGCCGATTATCCTACTGACGTCAGTCTCCACCTGCCTGACACCATCGACTTTGCCTCTCTGTACATGACCGACGTTAGTTCCTGTCTATTCGACGTCGGTTCCTCCTAACCGATGCTGGTACCTGTGTTTTCTTGTGAGTGATGACTTTTTACCCACGAGCTTACTTTGAATCAACACCCTGTCCAAACTGCCCTGCTAAGAGTTACTCAGTCCCATCCGCTGATCTTTGTCCATCATCTCCTCCAAGAACACCAAGGGTTTCCAATTCTTAAGTTTGTCAAACACATCTGACTTCTGCTTAAGAACATGCATCTCCTTCTTGCTCATGTGACCAAGCCTACAAAGCCACGTCCTTGCAACAGAAGAAGAATCAGTAATATAAGCAGGTAGATAAAGAGTACCTGCTTTCTTACCACATGCTAATTCAAGTGCATTCGCTATGAGAGTTCCTGTGCATCTCTCATCACCCAACTTTCCTGAAGCAATTAGCTACATCTTCAAGACTGGGACCTGCATGACCTTCTTCAACACCCATGTGTTGGCCACCTGTAATTTCAGCCACACTTCCCCTTTGCCAATATATTGACAAGGCTCACCAACCCCTCTATTTGGGGCTGCATAGAAAGAGGCAACATAATCTATAAACCAAGATTCTACTTTATCCAAGGAACATCCAAGAGCATCCTGTGCAACAACACCTACAACATCTGCTTCTTCAGTTCCTTCATGCTGATCTTCTACCAACCAACAATTTTTCTTTACCTATTCTTTCTTTCCATAACATCTTAATTGACCATTCGTGCTTTTCAATTCCTCCATTCTTAGCTTACTTTCTTCTGCCATTGCTATACTCCCACTCAATCAAAAACCCCTGAGAGTGACCTGTAACCAAACACAAACCTACTCCCTGCAACCTTAGCTTTGATACCACTTGGTCAGGAATCTAGAACAACAAACATGCTCTGACTCCACTATTAGGATCTAGGAAGCATGATTGATTACCATGTACAAGCAACTTAACATGCGAAATTAAACCATAAGTAACAAGTAACTAGAATTCAGAAATAACACAGAATATGAGAGACAATACCCAATTGTATTAACACTCTTCCAGAAAGAAATACAACAAAGAAGATTGCCACAGTCTTCTTCCTTACACACCTCTAGGGATCCCACACCTCTAGGGCATAAACTTTAAATCTCTTCAAGAGCTCACTTTCTCTCTTATGGTCCCAACACACAAATGAAACACAGAGTTGGTGTTCACCTCCAACCAGTCAGTATCACTACTGCTAGTACCACCAGTCAGTATCACTACTTCCAGTACACAAGTGCTCCATGCACTCCAAATCTGAGTACTCCATGCACTCCAAGTACACAATGTACTCTAAGTACACAATCGTACTTCAAGTAGATCTCCCTAATCTTGCACCTTGATATGTTGATGTCACCTTTGACCTTGCTACCCCGCAGATCCACCTTAGACCTTGCACACACAAACACCTACAAATCAATGATCGTACTTACACATGTAGATCTCTCTACACCCTGAAGAACCCTTGTCTTTGCCTCACCAAGTCCTTATGATTCACCAAACCAGTACCCCGGTAGATCTTCTACCTGATCTTGCAACAACCTGCAGATCTACCTGATCATACACACTCGGCACCCCTGTGGAACTAGGAGGAGCTACCCTTGCTCTCTTCACTCTCAGAAGGAGCTAACCAAGCTCAACTCAAACTAGAACAAATTACAATATAGCCCATGAGTCTATTATATAGATCCCATGCAAACAATAATTAGACATCTAATTACAATAATTAGATCCGCAGCTCCAAGACTAAAATTAGCCTTTTACATGCAAACAACCAGTTCGTTAACAAACTATCCATAAAACTTGTAGTTCTAAACTACACAGGCGACTGACATCGGTCCCTGTCTTACTGGAGATGACCGACATTAGCGATCCCTGACCGATGTCAGTTTGCTCTGCATTGGATATGACCGACGTCGGTTGATCAGACCGACGCTAGTTGCTCTGTAACTTAGCAACCTCTCAACAACCTCCTCCATGTCTGCATCAGTGAAGCTTTTAACTCCACAACCTAACAATTAGGACCTAATAGAATTTATCAAACTTTCACTTTTTCTTGAATATGAGGGATATATCTCATGTTTTGTCTCATAAGTCAGCCACTCGAGAAAATCAGGGTTTTAGCAAGACAAGTAAATGAAGCCAAAATGGGTAATAAACTTGATATAAAGCTTTGGGAACCTCAAATAACATATTATAAGAAATATGGAAGGTGAATGGGTGATAGGAAACACTAAATCAATCTCAGACCTCTCAAAATGGTCAAAATTCTATTGCACACAACTTAACCAAATAAGCTCCCACTAGGCCTAGTTGGTGAATGAGAAGAAGAGACGAGAAGGAGTACTTAGAAGGTTGTATGGTGACTTGGTAAGTTGAAACACATATAGGGAAGCATGAGAAATATCCCAAATAAGGAGGAATCCCATCTTGGAGTTCTAGACCCTCAAAGTTGCATGCAGGCCTATTAGGCATAATTAGGCCTAGAATCCAAATGGGGGGTCAACTTCAATTATAGATTTAGGAGTGGATTAAAATTGGCTAGGACATGTTTTTGGGATCATAACAGAGGTTTTAAATCTTTTAGATTGCATAAGAAATCACAAGGAATCCATTTTTTTCCCAAAGGCAACCTCAAACCTATAAGAATTGGAGAAGCAAGCTTGATAGGCTAGTTTTGAATGTTCGTATCTTCTCTGAGGATGTGCATGGAGGACAAAGGAGTTTAGAGAGGTTATCAGGGGTATTTATCATAATGTTTGTGGAATTTTTTGGTAGTTCCAATGTTAGGGCTTTATAAATAAATCTCTAGGATAAAATGGACCTAAAACTCTAATAAAGCCTTAGAATTGACCCAATGAAGGTAATTAAGTTGGGAAGCTGCTCAAATGGTATAGTTTTCCCAAAACAATAATTGGAGGTTGTATAATAAGTAGTCAACCTCCCTACCATCAAGATTAGTTGTATGGAACTATATAGATGGAGTGCAAAATAAGGTATTTTTGATACTCTTATGCATTATACAGGGTCTAGGAGGTTTCAAGAGTTGAAATAAAATTTGGAAGGAAGATTATGTCTTAAGATAAACCCCCATGCCCATTTCACACCTTGGAAAAACTCCTAAGTATTCAAACAATATCTCTCATCTCAGTCAGTCAAATTTGGCATAGTGAACATGATGGTGAGAAGTGTGAAAACTTCAAATGGATGTCTTTTTATGGTGTACCTGATGCTTGTAAGGCCTTGGAGGGTCTTGAAAAGTGTCTTCCACTCCCTTCTATGGATTTGAATGAGAAATTTAAGCCATTTTAGAATCCAAGTGTGCAACATGTGTGAAAGAGGAGTTTTCTTAGACTACAGATGGTGATAACTCATTTTGGGAAGATTACAGGACTACAACCAATGCATGGAGAGGCATGTATGAAACCCTTAACTCTCATTCCAATCATCTGACCTATCCCTAATTAGTTTTGGGATGTTCAAATTGGACTAAATCATGAAGGTAGTTTTCTGAGCCAGTAAAAGGAATTTTATGCCACTTTTCAAGAGTTTCATGCCTTGAATAGCCACTTGCCTCTTTTGGCCTTGCATGGTCCATTTCACATTATCTTCTCATGTATAATTAACTCATTTTATTAGATTGACAAATGTCCTTGTGACCTTTATAATTCTCTCTTCTTCTCTCTCTCTCTCAAGTTATATAAGAATTAGCCATTTTGGCCTTTATAATTCATGCTCCACCTGAGTATGGCAAAGCCTTGCTCATTTTCATACCTCTTCCATGAATGTTCATAGCGTGTTTTACTTGGATGATTGATATTGAATAGTGATGACTCTCATTTCCTTGGCATGTTGTCTCAGACTCTCACTTATTTGTAGTTGGAAAGCTTCTTCTTGTACGTCATGTGAAGTATTCTAGGAAGTGTCAAGGTTGAGTGAGTTAGTCTATTCAATAGTTTCATTATAGACCTCTTGTCTAGTCCTCCTAGCCTAAACACTCACCATAACCTCATAATGAAATATTGATGTGAGAAGACACAGATTGGAGAAGTGTATGTTTGGTTAGTCCCTTGTTCTCATGTGTAACATGCAATTGGTTGGTAGTCATCAACTGATTTGGTATATCACCTCCTTTAGGATAGTTTACTTTCAATTTTCTCTCTCCCTTTCCCCTCATAAGCATAGGTTTAGAGTAATCTACAAGTGGTACATCAAGGGAGCTAGCTCTATCTAGAGATTCACCTCATTCTTAGGCTCACCCATAGCCTATAGGTGTTTCAATTATGCCACTTAGATGAGGAGAGTTGAGACATCTCCTCAAAGGGTGCAAATCCAAGTGATAACACTTCCACTTGTGGATGAAGAAGTTATTTTGGTGATAGAGGTATGCATTATTATGTTAGAGTGGATTGCCTTGGGGGAGATGGCATGAGTTGCTGAGGAGGAGATGGAATCGATGTAGGTTGTTTTGGTGGAGATGGAGGTGGTGTGGATTGCTTAGGTGGGAAAATGGGTTACTTTAGTGGTGGTGGTACAAATTTGGGTATAGAATTTTTTATGGCTTGGATTTTGGTATGACCTATCACTTCTTGGAAAGTAACACATTGTCCTTGTTTGACATTATGCACACCAAGTCTTTGATTGTTGACCCTAGAAATCAACTAAGTACAACCAATCCTTGGAGCTCACAAAATTGGTGAAAATAGAGAGTGAAGCCAAAAACCCAAAGAAGTGGCATGAAAAATTCACTAAATTACTTACCATATGTGTGCGCTCGTCATGGTCTGCTAGTAAGGTAGGTTTAAGTTGACACACAAACATGTCAACATGTGCAAAATAGTAAAACAATAAGATCAAGATAGATGAAGCCATATAAATCCAAGAATCATAATGTAGATCATGAGTATAAATAATGAGAGTTATGATAGATGGTTGATCCTAACATATAGTTTAGAAGTGATGGTGAGTGGCAAGGTAGGTGACCTTGAGCATAATTGAGTAATAATTACCAAGTGGACAAATGATGCATTAACTTTTAACTACTGGTAGTTGGTGAACCACAGGGCTTATGGAAGTCTATATAATATAGACACCTAATAGGTTGAAAGGGTTGTTAATAATGGTTGTTGTTGGTTGTTAATCAATCAAAATTGAATAATTAAACGTTAAAGAAATGTTGCCAAAATAATTCTAGAGAGCTAGTGAACCAGAGCAATACCATTAAGTAGAGTTAAGACTTGAAGTGATGCTTTATAACATTGTAAGTGCCAAAAGCACCTTGTAATATTTAATGGTTGTGTAATTAAGTTTGTAATTAATAAAAATACTTGATCATGAGAATTATTAGAATTATCTTTATTATGATCTTAGAGCTTTGATTTTATTCTCAAGGTTAAGTAATGACTCTGGTTAAGACAATTAACTTACTGATAAGATAGTATAATTTGGAATCTAAGTATTAGTGTATATGAGTAGTAGTGCACGGGACAAGTCTCCCTCACTAATACATGAAACTACCCCTGACATACCCTAGTTCCCCCTCTCTATGTTTTAGGTGAGTGTGCAAAGTTCCCTTACATGATATGTTGACATGAATGGGTCAAGTGTTAATATTCTAAAGGGTATGTGCAAAAATATTAGCATGCATGTGATCAAAACTAGACTCCCAGCATTTTAGTTCCATTTTTGGGACAAGCCACATTTATATTATGATGGTTAGTGAATATGGTAAAAATAACTTACCAATGGTTGGCTAAGTTCCCATGCATGTGAATAGCGTGGAGGGTAGGAGGTGAAAGGGGCATGACCTATGAGAGGTAGTAAGGGACACTTCAGCATGGAGAGACCATATGAGCATGAGTTCAGGATGCACATATATAATGGGAAATGGTATAAGGTGATGGTTGAGAAACCTAAGGATAAGGGAGAGTCTTCCTCATGTTGTGTTTTGAGGACCCATGAAGATTGGGAATGGCACAAGGAGGACTCTAGCATAAAGGATTTTCGTTCAAATGATGAGGAATTAAGCACTAGTGAGAAAGAGTGACTCTAAGACAAAAAATTTGATGTATCTCAGGAAGAAGATTAGTTTAAGGATATTATTGAATGAAATCACAATTCCCCTCTATTTGAAATGCATGTTCATGCATCCCACTGTGAATCATAAGAATTCAAGATCCTATGGATTTAGGTGATATAGGAGTATTTATCACATGTAAGGAAGAAAGGGGTCCATTGGATTAGGTAATCACCTACCTGACATCTGAACCAAGGGTCACTCAGCTAACACAACATGAGGATATAATATAGTATGGTATACCACTAATGGGAGGGACTATGAGCCCTTAGACAAGTATTTCAATTCAAAATGAAGCAACAAGAGGTATAAGAACGTTGATGGCCCAAGAAATGCTTTATGTAGCTAGAGGAGTCATAATACAACTAATTAAAATAGTTGGTGGATCTATGGCACCAACACAAGAAGGTATGGGTTTGGGCACACCTTCAAGTAATGTCTTGGTGATATAATCTCTCCATACACATATTGAATTGATGGTTGTTGTTTAGATCTATTATGGGATGTACATGAGCTTACTTGAATATCATGAGGTTAAGAATGCCATTGAGCATGATCACTAGTAAGAACTCTTTAGATGTTTAAAATAAGAAATTTTGTCATAGTGTAAGGTAAGTGAGTTTTCCAATACACTACTAGATCATGCACACACATGGTATATGAATATGAACCCTAACCAAATGATGGTGGAATTTGACCTCCTGAAAGTCATGTTCCTAAAGGAGATGAACATCCTCGAGTTTGAGCAACAAAGTATTGCTACACTCAAGGAAATCAAACAAGAATTGACAAAGAGCATGTTGTTGCTTACACAACATTTTTAACCTAAAAATGGGGACACTCCCCCTTAACTAATCTAAATGTTGTTGCATCTAGTTTAAGGGTCCTTTCATATTTTAATGTTTATGTGGGAATAGGCTTTAACATCTTTGTCCATGGGCTAGGTCTTGTTTTATTTTATCATCTGAGTAGCCAGTCTATCTTTAGCCTCTTTTTTTAGGCAGACTTGACCCTTATTTATATCAAGATCTACTTGACCAAACCCATATCCCTTGAGCTTCAGTCACCCAAGTTAGGTTTTGTCAAAAGTATAAGCCAATCGTATCAAGTCATTTGCATCTTTCAATCCAAGTTTGATGCCTTAGCCACATTTATTTGTTTTGATTTGAGCCTTGAGTCTTTTGATTCTTTGGGACCTTTCCATGTGTTGATGTTGGATCATTTATAGGTTTTGAGCCAGTCTATAATTTTTCTAAGTCTAAAAAAATTTCTCAAAAAGGTTCTAAGTCTTTTTAATACCCTTGGGCCTTGAGAAAGTGCCATGTGGCACAATCTCGATAACCCAACCCGATAAATAATTGAACTAAGTCTAAAAGGTTAATAGTTCTGAGGCCCTAAGACCTTGAGAAGTCACCACATGGTAACTTCTCAGGATATCAAGAACTTGGGGACTCAGAAGGCTCAAGAAAGGGACTAATAGTCTCATGATTTTGAGGTGTCAAAAATCCACCATGTGATGACTTCCTGAAATCCTGGGGCCATGGCGACCATTGGCCAATTTTGGCCTACATACAAGCTTATGCCTAAATAGATGAGTTAAACAAATTTTTGGATGGAATGAGTGGTCCAAAGATATCGTATTGTTTTTATAGCTTTTGAAACACTTTAAGCAATCTTGAATTGCAATTTTGTTGATCTTTGGCAAATTGGCTTGGAAATAGGTCTAAGGTTGCAAAGTAAAGAAGACCAGTAGGTTCTCATGGTGTTTCAATAATTTAGGGGCATGAAACAGATTGCACAAAGTCTTAGAAGTTCATTGGAGCCTTCTAAAGAGACAACAATTTCTTGTACAAGTCCAAAAGAACCAGACCATCATGAGCACATCATGCAGGGACAAACATGCCAATTTAGTTGCACATTTGATAAAAAACTTAGGGAATCAGTCGAAGCTAAAAGACCATATAGACATGATGTTTTCAATTCCAAGATCATCCTCTAGAAATTTCATATATTGATGTATTTTCTATCTCAAGATATAAAGCTTCAAAGTTAGACTTGTAGAGTGATGCACAAGGACTTCAAGTTTAAGCTTCATGAAATAACCATTTGAATTCAAATGTCTCCAAGGTGAATGTGTAAATTATAAGTGTCTAAATCTTGAAATATAAGATCAAATCCAATGGTATGTGATTACTAACAAAGCTAGTGGGTCTCATAGATCTAATGACATACATTTGATTATGCATCAAAGATCAATAGTGAGCATCAAGTCAAGTTATCATAAACATATAAGTGACAAGTGGGATAATATCAAGAGCAAAATTTAGATCTAATGGTGCACGTCGATTGATATGGCCAGTGGGTCCAAGTAGATTGATGGTACATGATCTATTATATAAAGCATATCAATGATAAGCAATGGGTCAACAAGTCAGTGAATATCTAAGACAAATGAGAAGCTACCAAGTGTCTCAACCATGTTAGACTGGTAGAAGATCTATGGCTTGAATTTATTCATACAAAGGGAGATTGATAGTGTTCAAGATGTCAAAAAAGTTAGCATATCCCATGGATGAATGAGGAGCTGATAGATGGAGTAATTATGGGAGCATAGATTAAGAGTCATGACTAAAATTAAAATTAAAAAGCTAAGGGACTTCAATGGAGAGCAAATGTGACCTAAGGTTGAACCAAGGAAAATATTTCAAAGGATGCCATTGAAGCTCAGTCGACACCTTTGTTGGAGGATCCAGAGTATGTAGACTTGGTTTTCTTGTGTTTTCAATGTCATGTATAATAAGTCCTTAGCTTCTACAAGTTTCATAGGTAGAATAGTTTTGTTTAGACCTAGTATAGTTTAAGAATGATGCTATGCAGTCTGTAAGCTGTTTGACATATGACTATAGGAAAACCAATAATTAGATTGGTATTCAATCTATAGGAAAGACCTATATTCAAGTTGGAGTAGATGCAAACATAAATGAGATATAGTAGTGTCTCATCCTTTGATATAGTCATAGCTCTAACAAACATCCACTCAAAGCAGACATGGCATGGCTATATCTGAATTCAAGATATGAGGGTTTTATCCTTGTAACAAGAGCAAGTGTGAAAAAATGTAGAAGATCAGAGCAAAGAGATCTAGTGGTTACAAAAGTAGTGGAGAATTTATTTCTTCTCAAAGTTTTTTTTGGATCAAAGATGGTTCAAAAATCAAGAAGGATGGCAACTCAATGAATGTTCTTGGATGGAATTTTCCTCCTCTCCTCCCCTTTCTCTATATCTTTCATTTTTTAACACATGATAACTCTCTCTCAATTTTTATAAGAAAAAGGCTCTCTCACTTTGGATAAGAAATTCTCTCTGAATTTTAAGGAGCAGAGACTCTCATTTGATAAGGCTAGACCCTATCAAAATTTGTATGAAAGACCTCTTGAAGCAATAAAGACTTTCTTTACCTATCTCTCCCCTCTAAATTGTGTGTAGCAAAGCTTGTGCATGATAGCATTGTTAAGGAGAATCTTCCATGCCCATTGTCCTTCTTTCTTGCTCATTTCTAGGTGTCTTCAAGTTAGTTACAGGTCTAAGTTATTGTTCTTTCTATCATTGATGCAAGCTCTTAATGAGTCTTAGAACCCCTCTTTGCCTTCATTCATTACTTCCTAAACCTAGTTTATGAAATACTTATGCAACTAGCTAAGTTTTGTGAGATTGTGTGAGCTAGCATGGTCTTATTCTTCCTCAGTGTTTACTTCATGCTTATGTGAGTTCTCATTTTAATTTTTTACATCACCCTTTTAACTATCTTAGTGACCCTTTACCCCTTCTCTAACCCTTTTCTCAGTGCGAACATTAGTATAGGCGATCCATCAAGAGGAGGTTGACATTGTCTAGAGGTTCAACCCCACCATAGGTGACCCACATCCTGGGTTTTTTCCCATAGTGTAGCTCAATTAGATAGAGCCTGAAGAACCCTCTCCAAGGGTGAAAATTAACATTACAATATTTTCTGGCACACACGATGAGATACAATTCAAAGAAGATTGGTAAAATTTTGATGCTAGTGTGATTAATTTGTAACAGTTATAGCTTCTAAACAATAACATATGGCGACTCCAAAAAAAGAATCCAACATTCTGGTAATAGAGTAATGACTACATCTCATGCCAAACATGACTACAAGGTCAGCTTCTAGAGGTATTCCCTTGGAATTTGTTGACTTGCTTTTAAACTCATCAAAAATATTAAGATTTGTTAATACACACCCATATAAAGGAAAATTTTCTCCAAAGTCAATTCTAAGGCCTACTCCTACAAGAAGATCTTTGTTAAACACATTCATTGTCATGGCAACCCCTAAAGCTTTTCACTTTGTGGATTTTAATGGCCAAAGTCCTCTAGACCTCCCTCAATATGATCCTATTCCAATAGCAACTCTTAAAAGTGTCCCTTATTTGTTTAGAGACCAAGCTAAAAGCCCTTATTAGTTCCTCATGGATATAGCCAACTTCTATAATATTCATGATATCACTGAGGAAAATGTAGAAATTAGGTTATTAACAATCTCTTTCAAAGGTAAAGCCCTACATTGGTGTATAAGCCTTGCTGCTAATTCTATTACAACATGGGATCAATTAGGAGATTCATTGTGTAAGAGATTTAAGGATAAAAGTTACCATTTGTCACTTGTATAGCAATTAACCACTATTCAAAGAGCCCCTCATGAAGTTATGCAAGACTTCAACACAAGGTTCTAAAAGATTGGGGATAAAATCCTAGTCTCTATTAGGCCTACTCCTAACTTTGCCTTTCTTTACAATTTGAAGCCCCTAAACAGTGACATTGCATTAATGATCCATTCTATCAGAGGGAACACATTTTCAAATGCATATAAGGTGGCAATCAGAGTAGAAAATTGTCTGGTGCAGGATGGCAAGCTTACACCCTGACCACTAATGCCTTTATTCCTTGAGATTAGACCACCACTATTTCTATTCTACCCCTTTCTTCCATTCATCCTATGCCTATAATTGATGTTATACCCTCACCTAAGCAAGAAAAGGCTCCCACTAGTCAATCTAGTGATTCCCAAGAGCATAAGAACTTTTAAAAACTTAAGAGCATGTTCTGATCTTTGGGAAATAAACTAGTGAATGTTAAGAAGTGACAAGATTTCAATAGGGCTTATCAAGCCTCATATCAGCCTCAACAATAATCTTATCAAGCAAATAGGCCACCCTATAAAGGAAATTTCCAAGGCCAAGGACAAGGTCAATGCCAGGGACAAGGGCAACCTAACCATAATAGATAGAACAATGATAATCCAAATGCTACAAGCACTTCAAACACCTTGGTCCCTATTCAAAATAATATTGCTCAAGAAGTTGAGGGTACCATGCCTTGGAATCAGTCTTTTGGGCAATCCATTGTCCCAAACATTGACTTCAATCGAGCTTTCAATGATCAATGGAAGCAAGTTGCTAATTATGGGTAAAATCAAGCTCTTATGACTCAAAACACAGAGGTTCCCATGATGACAAAACCAAAAGAACCTCAACAAAGTAAAATCTACGATCAAGGACCAAGCCAATTGGGTGATACAATGGTGAATTATGAGCAAGTAGAGTGTTATACACTCAATCAACAGGCTAGTTCTAGCTGGGCATATGTTCTAGTGGTAACAAATACAAGGTTCAAAAGAAATAACATGGATGGTAACTAGGAATCTGTCAAGGAGCCTCCTACCATTACTCCTTTAATATCAAAGCCAAATGGACTTGCTACTATTGCAAAGGTTCTATTAGCTTCAAGGAATAAAAATCAGGGGAATGTCCTTATTCCCCAAAACTCACAAACTCAAGGTGCAGTTGTGGCTCCCAAAGCAAAACCAAAGGTTGATGGTTCACCCATCAACATTATGGAACAAATGAAAAGGTCTAATGTAAGTGTGCCAATGTAATATATGCTCTCCATGCTTGTTCATGTAGACATCCTCCAAGAAGGGTTTTCAAAGATCAAAGTTCCTGAGAAGGAACCAAGCAAAGAAAATGTGGTTCTCACCATTGCAACCAAAGGACCAGATGAAAGGAAACTACGTAAGGTGGTAAAACCTCCTCCCTTCTATATTTTAGTGATCATTGGTGACTCTTTAGTGTACAATTTCTTAGTAGATAGTGAGGATAACACCTCAATAATGCCAAAGTCCATAGTTGATTAGTTTGGTCTAAAGTATGAGCCCCAATCTAAAGGAGTGTTGCAGCTGGATGGATCTTCCACCAATCCATTTGATATCATCAAAGACCTCAACTTGACCTTGCATGATTGACCTAATGTCTCAATGGTTCAAGATGTGTTGATCCTAGATGCACCTCCTCATTTTTCCCTATGCCTAGCCAAGGAATTCATTACAAATATTGGAGGTTATCTTGTAATAGATTGGTCATACATGGCATTAAAAACAAGATATGGGACCAAAGTATCAATCAAAGCTGATCCTATTGCATAGTTCCACTTAGATCCTTATGGGATAGATAACATAAACCTCAATTGCACCATCATTGATGATGCTAAATTTCCAATTGGTCAAGAACTAAACACTCATCTTGAGGAGATACCATATATGTTCTTGGATGAACTATGTAATGACAATCATTTAGTTGATCCCTTGGAAGGAGTTGAAGAGAGGAACGTGGGTGTCTACTACTTACATGAAGAGAATCAGTCTATGCCATCCCTCATTGGACCTCAAGAAGATCCTAGTGGCCTATGGAAAATTTTCTTTGATGGTTTAAGGAACAAGTACAAGTGTAATGTTGATATCCCCCTCAAATGACAAGTATTTCTCTTCTTACAGTTTCTAATTTGTTATTCTTGCAATGTAGCAAAATATGAGGGTCTTATCCATAGCCTCCAATAGGCTAGTAAGATAGGGATCAAACAATTATATGTTTATGGAGACAGTGAGTTGATAGTGCGATAGGTTAGAGGCTAGAATATCACCAAGAATCCTTTGATAAAGTCCTATAAACATGGAGTGCGGGACCTAATTGAGGATTTTGAGGCTTTCAACATCTAAGTAGTGCCAAATAACCAAAATGGACATGCTGATAGGTTGGCAACTGTGGGAGCTCGATTTGATATCCCCAATGAGTTGAAGCAACCACATATAAAAATGGTAGTAAGACCATCAGTGTCAGACAATGAAACTCATTAGCAGGTCTTTGAAAATGATAAACAAATTACTTGTTTCTTGTAATAGGAAGCATACTTCTTCTCCATAAACCAAGAAAAGTTTTAACATTAGTATGAGGAACAAATAGTTCAATTGAGATCTAATAAGCTTCCTAAAGGTGTAGTCACTCTTGAAGGTCTCTTCCATGAAGGAGATCATATGAGAAAAGACAAGGCAGTGATGTCAACCAATGAAGAGAACTATGAAAGCATCTTTATCTTCAAGGACAAGCTCCTCAAGCTTGGAAAGGTAAGCACCAAAGCTAAAAATCATGATTTCATAGAGCTTTGTAGAGAATATGTAGATATATATGCTTGGAAATATATTGACCTAAAGGGCTTTAACTCCAAGCTAGCCCAACACACTATAAAATTAAAGGGTAATGACAAACCTATCAGGAAGAAGTAGAGGCCTATAATCTCCAAAATTGAAGAGCTTATGAGGAAATAATTGACCAAGTTAATTGAGTCTAAGCTCATCTTTCCCATTAAGCACTCCTCATGGGTAGCCAATTTGGAACCTGTGAGGAAAAAGAGTAGGTAGATCAGATTGTATGTTGACTTCAGAGATTTGAATAGGGTCTCTTTGAAGGATTACTACCCCCTACCATCTATGAAGTAACTCATTCAGATAGTTGTTGGTTTAGAACATTTTTCTCTTTTGGATGGATATTCAAGATACAACCAGGTGCTAGCGAGAAAAGATGATCAATATAAGACTACCTTCACCACAAAGTGGGGCACATATGCTTACCAAAATATGCCTTTTGGATTGTCAAATGCAGGGGCAACTTTTCAAAGAGCCATGGACATGGTTTTCGAAGGATTACTGAATGAAATGGTGCTGGTCTACTTAGATGACATCACAATTTTCTCCAAGAAGGATAGTGAGCACTTAGATCATCTAAGGTTGATCTTCCAATGATGCAGAGAGCATGGTATCTCTTTAAATCCCAAGAAATGCGTATTTGTTGTTCATGAAGGCAAAATTTTGGGTCACATTGTTTCAAAAGAAGGACTATCCATTGACCCTGATGAAGAAGAGCCAAGTGTTTGCTTGGTTAAATGAAGGTAAAGCAACATTTGAAGCCATAAAGCAAGCCATTACCCAAGAACCCTCACTCATAAATCCTAATTTCTCAAAGGCTTTCATATTGTACACCTTTTCCAATGTTGACAACATATCAACTATGTTGATGCAAGAGAATGGTGAAGGCCTTGAGAAGCCAATTATTGTTTTTAGTCAAAGTCTAGAAGGATATGAGGTAAGGTACACTTTTATTGAAAATTAGGTTCTTACAACTTTGAGAAGCCTCAAAAAGTTCAAGCCAATGATTTACAATAGTAAGGTTCATCTTATGGTATCTCATCCTAGAGTTAGGGACTTTCTCTTCAACAAGGTTTTGAATGTGAAAAGAGCAGTCTGGATTACCAAGGTCTTGGAGTATGATGTGAAAATCAAAGTCACCAAGATGATAAGAGGCAAATGCTTGTATGAGCATATGGTGGATGACCTTCAAGAATACAATGAAGTTGTTTTGGTGACATAAGATAACTCATAGATAGATGCACCTCCACCTCACAATAGTTGGCTCTAAGACATGACACATTTCTTGATGATAGGAGAATACCCTCGAGGTTTGGATAGAGAAAAAATAAGGCATTTTAAGATTTATTCCATACCTTATTCATTAGTTGATGGTGTTATTTTTAGAATGGAGCTCAATGGGGTACTTCTTAGGTGCATTGATGACAATACAGTGAAAAATTTTGGAGCAGTTTCATGATGGACCTGTAGGAGTCCATTTTTCTCCAAGAAAAACAACAAAAAATTTAATGAGGGTTGGTTATTACTATCCCAGCCTTTTCAAGGATGCCTATGCATGGATCAAGAAATGTTATAAATGTGCTCTATTTACAGGTAAAAAAAATTAACAGCTCTTCCACTCAACCTAATTCAAGTGGAGCAACCCTTGATGCAATAGGGTTTAGACTTCATAGGGATGATCAATCCACCTTCTAGTGTATGACATAAATGGGTTCTTACTGCAACTGACTACTTCACCAGGTGGGTGGAAGAAATTGCCTTGAAAAAAGCTAATGGAATAATAGTATTGGACTTCTATGATAGCATAGTGACCAGGTTTGGTGTTTTAACTACTATAATTTTAGATAATGCATTAACATTTGTTGGTATGAAGACAAGTGAATGGGTACTCAAGCTGGGCATCTACGTCAACACATCTTTCAATTACTACCCCTAAGGTAATGGACTAGCAAAGTCTATAAACAAGAAATTGATAAGGATTATCAAGAGAACTACGAGCGAAAATTAGAGAACATGGCATACAAAACTAAGGACAACCTTATGGGCTAACAAAGTGACTCCCAAAGATGTCATTAGCAATTCTCCATATGTCCTTATATATAGAAAGGAAGCCAAATTGCCCATTTCTCTTGAATTGCCTACATTGGAGTTAGCCCATTAGCTTGAGTTGATGGAGAGTGAGCCTATGAACATGAGGATGATAGAGCTGATGGAGCTTGAAGAAGCCAAGGACCTTGCAATGAAGACATTAGAGTCACATCAAACTCAACTAAAGAAATCCTTTGACAAGAGAGCCATAACAAGGGAATTCAAGGAAGAGGACCTAGTCCTCAAATGGGACTCAAATAAGGCCAAGCTAGGCAAGCATATCGAGTTTGATAGCTTATGGAGTGGTCCTTATTTGAGCCATGGATGAAAACAACATAATGCTTTTTAGCTTGCCCAATTGGGTGGAGAGTTATTACCCATCACAGTCAATGACATTCATTTAGAGCCTTATTATTAGAAGATTTTGTAGTTGTTGTATGATATTGTAACATATTAGAGTAGTTTTATATGCTTTCTTCTAAGGGCCTTATGCACATTTCCTTTCAATTGTGTATTTCCATTTTAATAAGTGCATGTGGCACAGTTGTTTGTTTTGCTCTTTTATCCCCTTTTTGCTTTAAGAGAAGGTTTTCTAGAAAGGGTTAGCATTCTATCAATCTCACAACAATTTTAGTTGGGAAGCAATCTTAAGACTCCATGCCCAATAGATCAGTTCAAGGTTACTAGTCTCTTACATAGCAGGGATGAAACCCTAAGATGTCACCAGAAATGTTAGCCAATTTTGGCCTATAAACAAGCTTTTGCCTGAATAAATGAGACGAACAGAGTTCTAGATGGAATGAGTGGTCCAAATATCTCATATTGTTTACAAATATTTTGAAGCGGTGTAAGCAAGCTTAAAGTGTAATTTTGTTGATCTTTGGTAAACATGTTTGGAAACAAGTCTAGGATTGTGAAGTGAAGAAGACTAGTAGGTTCTCATGTTGTTTCAAGCATTCAAGGGCATGAAATAGATTGCAAAAAGTCTTAGAATTTAATTAGAGGCTTTTAAAGAGACAACAATTTCTTACATAAGTCCAAAAGAGCCAGATCATGAGCACGTCATGTAGGGATGAATAGGCTAGTCTAGTTTCACATTTGATAAATACATGTAGGGAATCGATTGAGGCCAAAATACCATATAGACATGATGCTTTTAGTGATAATATCATCCTCTAAAAATTTCATATCTTGATGTCTTTTCCATCTCAAGATATAAAGCTTCAAGGTTAGACTTGTAGTGTGAAACGTGTATGGGGACATCAAGTTTAAGTTTTGTGAAATAGCCATTTGAATTTAAATGTCTCCAGGGTGAATGCAAAAGTGTCAAGTATCTAAATATTGGAAGCTAAGATCAAATCCAATGGCATGCAGTGACTGATAAAGCCAGTGGGTCCCATATATCCAATGATGCGCATTTGATCATGTATTAAAGATCAATGATGAGTATTAAGTCAAAAAGTTAGAATAAACATGCAAGGGATAAGTGACATAATCTTGAGAGCAAAATCTAGATCTAACAACATGGATCGACTGATAGGGGCAGTGGGTCCAAGTAGATCAATGGTGCATGATCCATTGTATGAAGAAGATTAACGATGAGCAATAACTTAATAAGTCAGTGAATCTTGGGGACAAATGAGAAGCTACCAAGTGTCTCAACCACATTATACTAGCAGAAGATCTATGGCTCATGTTCATTCATACAAAGGGAGATCAATGATGTATAAGAGGTCAAAAAATGTAGTGTATCCCATAAATAAATAAGGAGCTGACAAAGAGCACAATTCCAAGAGCACAAATTAAGATCAATGACTAAAATTAAAAGTTGAAAGCTATGGGACTTCAATGGAGAGCAAATGCGACATAAGGTCAAACTAGGGAAAATATTTCAAAGGATGTCATTAAAGCTCAGTCAAAACCTTTGTTGGAGGATCCAAAGCATATAGACTCAATTTTCTTCTATTTTCAATATCATGTACAATAAGTCTTTGGTTTCCACAAGTTTTAAAGGTAGAATAGGTCTATTTAGACGTAGTATAGTTCAAAAATGATGTTACACAATTTATAAGCTCTTCGACATATTGACTATAGGAAAACCAATAATTAGATTGGTTTTCAATCTATAGTAAATACCTATATTCAAGTTGGAATAGATGCAAACATAAATGAGATATGGTGGAGTGTATCATCCTTCGATACAGTCATATCTCTAATAAATTATCACTCAAAGTAGACATGACATGGCTCTGTCTAGTTTCAGGATACAAGGGCTTTTTCCTTACAATGAGATCAAGTGGGAAGTAGTGTAGAAGATCAGAGCAAAGAGATTTGATGGTTAGAGAAGCAGTGAATCATTTTTTTATTCTCAAAGTTGTTTTTGGATCAAAGATGGTTCAAAAATCAAGAAAAATGGCAACTCAATTAATGCTCTCGAATGGCATGCTCCCCCTCTCCTCCCCTTTATTTATATGTTTCATTTTCTAACACATGGTAAATCTCTCTCGATTTTTAGAAGAAAAAGACTCTCTCACTTTGGATAAGAAATTCTCTCTCAATTTTGAAGATCAGAGACTCTTATTTGATAAGGCTAGACCCTGTCAATGTTTGTATGAAAGACCTCTTAAAGTAATAAAGACTTACTTTACTGATCTCTCCCCTCTGAATTATGTGTAACAAAGCTTGTGCACGATGGAATTTGTGAAGGAGAATATTCCATGCTCATTGTCCTTTTTTCTTGCTCATCTCTAGATGTCTTCAAGTTAGTTGTAGGTCTAAGTTAGTGTTCTTTTTGTCATTGATGCAAGCTCTCAGTGAGTCTTAGAACTCCTCTTTGCCTTCATTCATTGCTTCCTAAACCTAGTTTATGAAATACTTATGCAACTAGCTAAGTTTTATGAGATTATGTGATCTAGCATTGTCTGATGCTTCCTCAGTGTTTACTTCATGCTTATGTGAGTTCTCATTTTAATTTGGTGCATCACCCTTTTAGCTTTCTTAATGACCATTTACCCCTTCTCTAACCCTTTTCTTAATGAAAACATTAGTATAGGTGATCCATCGAGAGGAAATCAACCTTATATAGAGGGTCAACCCCACCATAAGTGATCCATAACATAGGGTTATTCCCATAGTGTATCTCAATTAGAGAGAGCCTGAAGAAGCCTCTCCAAGGGTGAAAATTGGCACTACAATAGGGACAAAATCAATTAAAGTAGTTAACACAAAGGCTCCACTCACCATGATGGCACCATGTGACATTTTTATATGCCCCAGACCAAAGGCCCAACATAATGAGGGACTATCGTGTATCACCCTGATGACATCAGCCTTCCCCTAAACTTAAATTTGACAGTCATCTACCAGTCACCAAGCCATAAAATGTAGGCCTCTATACCAATAAGAGTGTGCCACATGACACTCAATGAACTTAAAATTATTAGTCATCCTATGCATCAAAAGGTCCAATATCAAAGGGGGATGTTAGTCGATCAAAATTTCAATTCATGTTGGATAAGTAGACTTCATAGAGACATTATCCTACCTTAGAACACTTGGGCTAAATTAATCATATACCTATATTTATTGTATACTTATAGAAAGGATAGTGTTATAATCAATAGCTGACTAAATGCAAATGTTTGTCTAAAATAGAAAATCTATTATTTTTTTCTCACCTTTGGTCAAAATTAGTTGTGACTTCTCTATTTGTGTTCTAGTCATTTTATGATTTTGCCTTGTCTTTTATTCAATATGTTTAACCCTCTTGTTTGATCTTGTAGGACTCGTATTTCAATCCCATTCATTAATTTGGATGTGTGTCCTCATTAGGGAGTTTGAATCGCAAGCTAAAGATTGAAATGTAGGAGCTCAATGAGCCACATAGATAGGCCTAGTCATCAAAAGAGCCCAAGAACTAAAATCAATGGCTTTTTTGTCCATCAAGATTGTCAAAGTCTCAATATGACTGTATGTCAAGTCTGGGAAGTGTAGTTGAATTTTAGTTAATTTCTCACCAACTAAAATACCCTATAGTGATAGATTTTGAGCTATTAAAGAAATGAATTGATCTAAGAGACATTGAAATCAATCCGGGGAGGGCCCATTCATATAATCAATCTCTTAAATTAAATATGAAAGGTTGTACAAGGCATGATAGAATGGCAATCCCAAGAAGATCCCAATGACAATTTGCCAGCATTATTTAAATATGATCTCTGTTAGCCCTCTGAAATTGATTTAAAGTAGTTAGTATGGTGCAAGTCATCATATGGCATGTACATGGTAAAAGGCCAAGGAGAGAAAATGAACATAAAAGATAAATTTCAAACTTTAAGAGGCATGGTCTCTAAGAATTGCAAATTATGATCAAGTTAGTGGATTTGTCACTGAATGAAAGGCATCCAATTACTTTGTCTAATCAATAATGAATGTTTACAACTACTCAATTAGTGGGCTAAGTTGGAAAGTCAAGGGAGGGCCCAACCCCCATAATTTATATATTGTTTTTTTTTAGTCTTTTGCTTGGGGGGTATTTTTTAGGAATAGAGAATGTTATGCTTGGCTGGATCTTTATGAATTATAATTGATACATATAGAACCAAACATCTTTTCATGTTTTATCAGGATAAACTCTCCCTTTCCTTATTTTAATCTTGTTATTATAGAGTTGTTCTCTGTCAGTTGAATGATTTTAATCATCCAATATTGTTAATCAAAATGCATATCTTGATATTTGAAAGGTTGTCAAGTGTTTAAATCCATCTCCTATGCATGTATATGGTGGTCATGGTATTTTCCTCTTATCTGGTTTGTTTCTTAGACTATTTCACCATCCTTGGGTTAAATTTGTGTTAGGTATTGCTCAACTAAGGATTATTTTCAGTGGGTACGCTCTATCGGACATTGCAAGAACATCTTCAATATTAATAAGCTTTTTATCTCTTTACCCCTTCTCTTTTTTATTTTATCTACGATGATGAGCTAATCTAGGTTTATTGTTGTTTGTCTTGATTTTTTTTTCATGTTGTTGTTTGTCACTATTTAAGCATTATTGAATGTGTGTGTGTGTGATGAATCTATTTATAAATCAATTATTTACTTGTTGCACTCATCTTAGGAAGTTGTAATTTCCATTTTAAGGCTAGGCCTTGTGAATATCGACCAGGAAACCTCCAGCCTCTTCCTAATTGTCTAAGTTGAAGTTATTATAGATATTTAGTTTATTAAAAGGCCCCTTGAATAGAATGGTTGCACATCAACCTAATGAGTGAAGGTTAACATACTAAGACCTAGTAAATTTAGACCTTGGGGAAGCATTTTATTCATGAGATCTTCTTCCTTTCAAGAGAGGTAGGGTCTTATCAAAATTTTGCTTTATTATCATTGTGTCAAAAAAACCATCAACAGATTGGTGCTAGAAGGAGGGCCCAAACATAAAAATGTCTAGGTCTCAAATTTTAACCCAAAATTTTTAAACTTTGGCGATTTAGAAGCGTTGCCCATACCGAAGTGTTGTAAGCCTTAAGCTATAAAGTAGGTAGATACCCATGACATCAAAGTACATAGGGGCTGATTTGAGTTGTTATAACTCATTGAACACAAAAAACTAAGGGAAAACAAATGAAAACTAGAAACTAGACAAATACACTCAACTAGTAGCTCACCCACAGTTATAGATTCCTTTATTCACCCATTTGCTGCCCATCAAAACCCACCAATGGTCTCTAATACCACTTGGTTTGGTGGAGGTGAATGCTCTATGAATGTTCCAGGGCCTTTCCATGACTTGTTAAAGAATCTTGACAAGCTATGCCTAAAGTACACACCCAATGGGATTCAAAAAATTGAGGAGCATATTCAAGCATTCAAAGATGCCTTGATCCAAACAAAAATAAAACTTGAGGATGAAGCTTACTACCCTTTTCTCTCCTCATTAGGAGAAGTTTCTTGTGCCTAGTACATTAGATTACCAAATGGATCTATTACTTCCTAAAATGATCTAGAAACCATGTTTGTCAATCACTTTAGGTTGCCTATTGATCTAACTATCCTATATCATTATTTTTTGGTTTCCTATAGGGATCCAAATGAAGCAATGAGTGTCTTCAATTCACACTTCCAAAATTTGTATCAAAGGTTAAAAGACTCATATACTCAAAAAGAAACTACTGCTATACAAACCTACCTGGGGGATTTAAACTCAATGACTTTGATGTTCATATGAGAACCCCAATGACACTCTTATCCTTATCATTGGTCCATAAAAAAGCTGTTAGCATTAAGAAATAGATGGTGCCATAAGGCTATGAGGTTGGTCCTTTACCTTCATTAAGCCAACCAAGTGCTTACAACCAAATTCTAATGGTCAACCATGCTCTTCAACATGATACTCTATTGATGAATCCAATCCTAAGAGCCATGTATGTAATCCAAATTTTGGTTTACAATCTAGCATCTATGAATTATATGCCTAACAACTAGTTGCATGTGCATCTAAACCATGTTTTGTCATATGCAACTAATCAACAACTTATTCCCATTACATATAAACTACTACCATACCCAACACTAGCAGTTATGTTGCTTATAATAGCAACCAACAAGCTGTCCCATCATTCCTAAACAACCAGATGCCTTTTAACAATGCTCATAACTAATCCTACCATGATATCCCTATGTTTATAAATGTTGAGGTACCGGTGACCAACACCTTACCACCAATAGGAAACCAAAAGAATACTAACATGAACTTAGAGGTGGCAAACTTGTAGTAAATGGTTTAACAATTGCCAAGTGATGTGGTCAATTTATGTAAGCAAATGCCTCAGAACACTAATCTATGAACCAATAACCCACCACAAAATGAAAATTTCAACTTTTAGAGAAAAATAACAATAATGGAGCATGAGGCCAAATAATGGGGTAGTGCCTATTCCACTTTATATTGTAAATTATAACAATAACAATAACACTTCAAACATGGTGAACTTGGTTGATTCAACATTGCCCACCTAGTGTAGGTTGCATAACATGGTAGACCGTGCTAAGATTGATTATGTT
Source organism: Torreya grandis (assembly GCA_037957365.1). NCBI lineage: Eukaryota > Viridiplantae > Streptophyta > Pinopsida > Cupressales > Taxaceae > Torreya > Torreya grandis. The sequence continues at coordinate 781,689 of JARHVA010000436.1, forward strand.
AAGTTCATTTTGGAATCAAACATCTTTCAAAAGGATATGGGCAACCTAGAGATAGTGTTTGCACCTAATAACAACCACCCTAACCAAGGTGGAGGAAACCTTGAAACTCCTCTAGTTTTATAAACTTTGAAAACCTTGAGAGTGATAATGAGCCTGAGGATAACTTAGACAAGGTCCATATGTTCAAAAAATTTCAAAAAGGAAATAAATACTAATTGAGGAGTAAAATCCAAACTCTGTTAACTACCTTTGCTCCTTCAAACAACACTCAAGTTCCACATGATGAGAACTTGAGCAATAATCCATTTCCCCTTAAGAGACTTACAATGTCTTATCAACCCAAGAATAATTCTACACCCCCATAAACTAATAAACCAATGGAATAAAACAAACATGGATATGACATTGTAGATGACTTGAAGAAACCTAAGGCCAATATAACAATGTTTGATTTTCTCCAAATTTCTAACCCAAAAGACTTGTTAATAAAATAATTATTTGATCCTAAAGGGAAATAATCCAATAGGATAGTTGATACTTACATTGAAATTTACAAACAAAATATTGAATCCCCCTTTCCTCCTAATAATATAATTTTTTGGTAAAAACTTACATAATTGTTTGGTGGATTAAAATGCTTCAGACAATGTGATTCCATATGCAATTTTCTAGAAATTGGGTTTGACCCCTACAAAGTCAAATAGAAAGCTCATTCCATTAGACAAATTAGAGGTCAGGGTGATTGGTGAACTTAAAAACATTCATATGTATTTGGCTTCTAATCCAAGAGTGTAACAATTTATTGATATTTAAGTATTGGATATCCATGATGCTTACAATATGCTCTTTAGCAAAGATTGGTTGAGAATATTAAATGGTTACATGGAAACTAAATTCTCTCACATGTGGCTCCTATGGAAAGGCATACCCAATCAAATTAGAATTGAGAATGAGCTTAAAATGACTCACATGATCACAAAATACAACAAAACAAATGAAATCTTATACGAAGAGTTTGAAATCAAGGTCTACACACTTCAGAAAGAGGAAAAAGCTTACAAGAAATTCTCCATTAATATGTTTTTCATTCAAGAAAAATCAAAATTTGAGTTAGATTAGTTGGATGAGGATGATTTACTCTATGCATTAAAAATAACTTCCTTCCATACTGGTGCCTTAGCACATGAGAACATAAAATAGGTTGACCAAAGGGTATATTGAGGTTGCCAACAACTCTCATCAATGTTGGGAGCAACTAAGTCAGAAATCAACAAGCTTAAAGGATGTCTTCCAAGTGAAAATCAAGAAATTTCAAGCTCTTCAATTGAGGAAACAACCAATTTGGGTAGCCCTATACCCACTGCTGCAATTGAAGACCTAACTAAGAGGTCATTGAAAATTGAGAAATAAAGTGTATGCTTACTATATGTTAAGAAAATAAGTAGAGAGATTAATATCGGGGCATCACTTACCTTTTATAATCCATTATACATGGTTGAATATCACTCATGGACCCTAAAATTTGATAGCTTTAAATCCAAGAGTGGGTGTGGTACCGGTGTAGAACTCATCAACCCACAAGGAAAATCATACTTGGTTGCATTTCACCTATAATTTGCTTGCACAAATAACATGATTGAATATAATTCATTATTTTATGATCTCTAGTTTTCTCTTAGGATGAGGGTTAAGAATCTCAAAGTGCTTGGTGATTTTGAACTATTGGTTAAACAAGTAAGAAGCCAATATGATTGTAATGACCAATGTTTGTCTAGATATCATAGTTGGGTATGAGACTTAATTGAATATTTGATCCATTCAACATACGAAAATTACCTCATATGAAAAATTACATAGTGGATGCATTTGCAACAACCATGAGTACTTTAGAACCTATAGTCGACTCTAAGTTAAGGAGGCTCTATGTGGAATTAGTTTCTAATCCTTCTGTTCTTGATAACATCAAGAATTTTCAAGTATTCAAAAATAATCAACATATCATCAATTTCATCACCAATACATATATATTTAAGTCTCAAGTTATAGATGAAGATGACAAAGAAGATCTTTAGTTAGATGAGGAAGGGGTTATAAATTTGAAAACCAATAGTATACCTAGATGCATGGTCTCGCATAAGAGGCTATAAGACATGGATAACCAAGGTGAAAAGGATAAAATAACTGATGCTAAAGGGATGTTTCACTAGTATTACAATCTAAGAAATTAAAATGAATCAAAGAATGTGTTTCTATTCATGACATGTACAGAGAAGGAAAAATAAAGATTCATTCAAGCCCTTAAAGACTTCAAAGTTTTCATAGCATGGAGCTATGAAGAATTAAAATAATTTAACACTTTTATTCTCATGCATACCATCCCTCTTAAGCTAGGAGTCAAACTATTTCGTCAAAGGTAAAGACTGATGAATCCATTGCTAGAACCATTAATATTCAAAGAAGTGCAAAACTTCCTCCAAGCAAGGATAAACTTTCCTGTCAAGCACTCCACATGGGTGGTTAATTTGGTGCCAATCAAGAAGAAAAGTGGAGAGATAAGGATGACTTCCAAAACTTGAATAAAAAATTAGATAAAGATAATTACCCATTGCCTTCACTAGACAAAGTCTTATAGATAGTGAATGACTATCAAATGATGTCTTTTATAGATGGGTATTTAGGCTACAATCAGGTAGTAGTCAACTATGAGGACTAAATCAAGATAATGCTCATAACTAAGTGCGGTATATTTGCATATAAAAGGATGCAATTTGTCCTAATCAACTTGGTACCACCTTCCAATGTGACATGGATATTGCATTTAAGGATCTTATTAGCAAATGTATAGTCAAATAGATAGATGACTTAAATGTATTTTCCAAGAATAGATAAAACCACGTGAAGGACTTGAGAAAAATATTACAAAGGCATAGATATCATGGAATCTCCTTGAACCTAAAAAAGTGCATGTTTGGGGTCATAGAGGGTAATTTATTGGGTCACATCATCTCAGAATGAGGTATTTCAATAGACCTAGAAGAATGGAGGCAATTCTAAAAATTTCATTCCCTGGTAGTAGAAAAGCGTTGAAGTCATTATTTGGCAAGATCAACTTCGTCAAAAAGTTCATTTTGGGCTTTGCAAAGATAGTCCAACCACTAAATAACATACTAAAGAAGAATGCTAAGATTGAATGGATGGTTGAATCATAAGTTGCTTTTGCTCAGATCAAGAAAGTAATTGTAAATACTCCAGTGCTAATCAATCTTGACTATACACAACCCTTATACAAACCATCCATTCACTTCTAAACACTCAAGTGTTATTATTATTTAACATAGAATAAAGAATCCAAAGATGAGAGACTTATCTAATTCACGAGGTCTCTACTTTGAAATGTTAAACTGAGGTATTCAGCAATAGAAAAACAAACCTTCACCTTAATCAAAGTAGTGTTGATAATTTAGCCTCCTAGTCCAAATATCAACCCCTATATTTCTAAACTTTCTCATGAGACCCTCATCCAAACTTGCACGAGGCTTCCTAAGTCTTGTAATGGTATTTTTAAAGCCTTTTAGCATTATTTAAGGTCTCATTATATATACTAGAGCTTGCTTGTAGTATCCCCATGTGGCAAAATGTTTGAGTCAGCAGATGGTGTGTTAGGCCTTCATAAGTTGTCCTTAGGTGAGAGGTAGGGTCTTAAGTAGCTTTTGAAGCATAGAAGTGGTCTAAAAGTTATTTAGCAAAATTAAGGTATTTTAGCAAAAATTAAGGTTTTAGAGAGATTAAGGTTTGTTATTCTTGTTATATTTATACTTGTTTTAGCTACTTCTTGTGGGAGAGGCCTTGTCAACAAGATGCAAGAGGTGTCCAAGTCATGTTTAAGTATTGAAATGAGTTCTAATGATGTATTTAAGGTTTTATTCTATGGTCTATTGGTCAAGCATGTTGCAAGCTCCAATTAGCCCATAAAGCCATTAAATGTCTCTCAAATATGTCATATAAGCCAACCTCCATATTATAAACCTTTGAAGATAATGTGTTTTGATATCACATTGAAATTAGGATTTTTCAAGGGCCATTACAATTCATGAAGGTGGTTTTATACATAAAAAGAGGTTTTTTTAGGGATGAAATATCATTTATTCATCATAAAAGGACCCCAAATGCTTCAAAATGACATTTCAACTTCCTTACATCCATATCACCTAGATTGAAAGTATTTTTGACTCCTCATTTCCTTCTTTGTCGCCCCTGATGGTTTCCCAAGATTCGAATCAAGGAAAAATGCTACAAAATTAGTTTTTTTAGGTGTTTTTAGGATTGTAATGAATTATACAATCCAGGCTAAGTCAAAATAAGTTAGATATCTCAGGGGGACTCAAGGCAGGCATCATAGAAGAGAATCCATGATTCACAAGTCAAAAGAATTTAAAAACCTATCCCTTCTCTCCATCATTCTCTTTGGTAGCTCTGAACAACCAATTAGGTTCTTGCTTAGTCCATATCGGAACAAAAGAGTTAAAGGCTAAGATCTTGGGTAGATTAAGGGTGTATAGTGCCCTTTCATCTCATGATAATAGTTCTTATATCTAGCCCCTATACTCTATCAACCAATGCTAAGAATCTAAGCAGTTAGATTTGTCTTCTGCATTTACATAAGGTCATATTTTGAATGGTTTCCATAAATTCTTGGCTTAGGTGATGAAATTGGTGGTTATATATGTCTTTTATGAGTCTTCACAGTCCTGTCACTTCACTCTTCATCACTGGTTTGCATGTGTGAGTTTAAGGAAAGAAAGAATCTTTAGTCTAGAACAATTATAGGTTGAGGGCAATTGGTTTCTTGATATTTTAGGTTCTTCAATGCATGAAAGGGATGAACATAGTTAGATGTTGTGATGGTGGTTTCTTAAAACTCATCCATGCTTCCTAAAGTCATTGGTTGTGTATTAAGTGACCACTCAACCTCCTTCAAGTCTTAGACCTAAGTATGGATGCCACACATGGAGTGACCTTCATTACAATGGTGAAAAGAGGTGTTTCTACTATGGATAGACTGTAGCATATAAAGGTCTTATTATAGTAGTTAGAACCTATGATTGAGTCTCATGTGCTTCATTCCCTCATAATAACAGATCATCCATATATCCTAGAAAGGCATATACCTAATAGAGTACCTACAGGATTATGGTAGAGATGAGCAAGTATTATAGGAGATATAAGGTTATAAGAGATGAAGATACATATGCAATCCTATATAAATGATAAAAATTCCCTCACAAAGTTGCACCAAGGAATCTTAAGTTACTCTAAAGGGTAGGAGGTCCAAGTAGGCCTAAAGGAGCTAAATGGTAATATGCAGGCATATAGATGAAAATTTGATATGACTTGCATTTCTAGATAAGTTGAGGACCAAAAGGACATAAATATTGTTAGGAGTTGGTGAAAATATGTTTTAGTGTGAAGATGATCAAGGCATGCATCAAAAAGGGCTTGAATCAATGAGAATGTAGACCTATAGGTCTGTAGACATGTAGGTCTTCATCCTCAAGTAAATAAGGTGAGTTTTGATTGGAATGATGAGGTACAAGAGAAAAATAACTTTTTAAACCATGGAAAAACGATGTGGAAATGTGTACAGGGTATAAGGTAGGTGAATGGTCAGGAAGACATTCATTTATTGTATAGTAACAAATATTAGACCTAAATCAAACATAAACAAGCCTATTTGAGAAAGATGAGGGAAATATGTATCTTGAAGTGAGTTTGAAGTTTTTAAAAGTGAAAAACATTTTATAACATGATAAGAGGGTCTAATTCCATATAGGAAAAGAGAAATCAATCATAAGAATGCATTGTGGGGTTTTCTATAGTCAAGAACCAAACTATACCTATAGGCCAACATGAGAAGTAGGGTCATGAAGAAGAATAGGGAGAGAGTGCTTTGAGATATGCATGGATGAGAGATGGAGTGATAAATAGGCATATTGACCTATCCACCAGGTGTTTGTAATATTTTGATACAGTTTGGTCCTTTAAAACAAAGTGAAGAGCCAAGATAGGTTAATTAGGCCTAGGAGGCCTAAACAGACAGCCACAAGCTTGAACATAAGCTTAAAAATGATTGCAATTTTGGGCACATATTTAGGATTGGAATCCTCAAGGGATTTGAATTATGATGTTCAGATATGGCCATGAGGTTGAACTCATAAAATTAAAGAGGGGATACCAAAAACCAGACCTTAGGGTTAGACTAGTTCAATAGCTTGCAAACCCTAGTACTATAAATGAGAGGTCTACAGGAAATTTGGAGAGTTTTAAAATAAAGTAAACCATGGGAAAATGTTAAGAGGGATGTCTATTTTTCAACCCAAAACAAGTGTTTTCCTTCTTTTCAAGAAAATGTTACTCTCTCAACCTCACAAAATGTAGGTTTTCTAGATCGAGAGACACTTTCCTCACATGTGAACATCTTTGAGAAAGTGGATGGATTTATCAGATATTAAGGAAGGTTAAAGGATCTTGTCTACTTGATATTCTTGGCATTAGTTTTGTAGTTTAAACCCTTAGGGCTATGAACAATTGTTAAGAAGTTATGCATGTCTGAACCTGCCTAAACCATTCCTAGTGACTTGATGGAAGAGAAGAGATAAATGACTCCTAATGGACCTTTTTGACTGTGAAATGACCAAGGTGATCTACATAGGTATCATAGGCACCAAAATAAGTTATTGGATCACAAGTACAAGGTATAAATTGTATGAAAAAGGGCTTAAAAGGATTGTTGCAGCCTATTTGGGAGCATGAAAGTGGTCGACCACAAAATTAGACTTGGGAAGTCTTAAGAAGGTCCTTAAACTAAATCAAATATTGTACAAGGAGTTTCACACATGAAAATATTATTTGAATCCAAATCTCCACTTTTTAGGCCTAGAGGCAATCTAGAGGTGCTAGTGAAGGATAACCTTGTCACCTAGATGAGAAAGAAGGGGTGCACTATCTGAAAGGCATAAATCATGGTGTAAGATGCATGTTTAGTCCTGAAGCATGATAACTAACCCATTCATAAGTTTATATGAAATTTTCATGGCCATTCAAGCGATTGGTACTGAGTGACTAGGCCTCATTGCCTAGTAGGCCTATTTGGCTAGTTAAGGAAGAGGTCTATTGGTGTAGGGAGCTGATAAGGGTGAATTAAAGATCATAAATGGTATTTTAACTATTGTATTAAGGTAGTCATGTAATTTAATGACCATTAATCAAGATTAGGTAGTTTTATTCCTATTCAACATGCAAAAGAAAGAGGTAAGCTATTTATTGCTTCATGGAGGCCAATTAAACCACAATGCTACCATTGTAACTGACAAGAAAAGAAGTGGTTAAAACAAAATGGCTTTCTCATACCTTGAATGAGGTCAAAAAGAATAAAAGGAGTTTCTAGTAGAGCATTTTATATTCCTTACTCTCATGAAGACCATCAACGAAGCATGCCTCATGTATTGGAGAGGGCTAGAAAGTGGTGTCTTATGGATTGTTATGCAGTATTTATGAGCTTTAGTGCTCTATTATCCCCCTTATATCTTGTTCTAAAAATTTGGATTGTAAATCCATTGTATGGATCCTTTTAGTGGAGTATGGCAAAGCCCTACCCTGCTAAACACTTATTTCTATGTTTGAACAATGAATAGATTTTGGTTGTTTGCCTTCTTATTTCCTTGAAAGTAGTGTGTACTTTTGATGGTTGATGATTATGAATGGTAGTAAGTAGACTCCATTCATTTTTACCATTGCATTACCTAGTTTCATGTTGGTTTATCATTTTGGTAGGTCATATAGAGTGTGTTCATGGCCTTACATTAGCTAAGTGTGGAGATTGATTCACTAGTATCTCTTAGCAAACCTCTTAATCAACCCCTCTTGGTCCATGTTTTGGTTCTCACCTCCATATTGAAACACTTGTGCCTAAGGGCCTATTATAAGTTGGTGTAATAGGTTCATCTTGTGTTCATAATCATAGATTAGGATAAGTAGGTAAATGATGTTTATATTGGTGCATCACCTCCCATAACTTATGTTTGTTTCACGCATCTTTCTATCTATTTTCATTGACAAGTAGGTAGGTTTAGGAATTGAGATTAGATGATTCATCAGGGGATATAGCCCAAAAACTAGAGGTTCATCTCACTCAATAGGCTACCCACACCTAGAGGTAATCCCATTATATTAGCTAGATGAGGCAGGTTTGAAACACCTTTTCCTCAAGGGTATAATCTAGACTGATAACAATTTTTGGCATGCTCAATGGGACCATAATTCAAGGAGTTTGGAGCATTCACTCTCATAATTTGGTGACCTTAAGGAGCTTTAGGCATTCTGGTGTTATATTAACATCTAAATTTTATGCATAAAGGCATCATAAAGTCTTCATCTAGGGGTAAGAATAACTTATGTTAATAGTTCACCTTGTTATTTGTTTTCCTCATGATGTTTAATGGCTGGATAGGGAGAGAATTCATGTTCTACATTTCCTTATCGACCCTATTATGACCTGTACGAGCCTCATCAATCTTATATTAACCACTATCAACAACCCAATTAACCATATCGGTATTATAGTGATCCACATCAGACTTATGATGAGTCTTATCCTTTACATGACTGCCATTATCCATAAGATCAACCTTACTATCAACCTTGTTACTAGGAGTAATATCCCTCCTTCCCTCCCTAATCACCCTTTCAATCTACACCTAGTTCCTCTAATGAGTGGAATGAGATAAAAAAAATGAATCAAATCATTGAGAATGAGTTATTAGATTTGAAGGAGTAACAAGATCAATGCAACCAGTCCTATAAACTTCTCACTACCCCATGTCAACATTCTTGGACCACCACTCCCATGCCAAACCCAAACTAAGAGGAGAGAAAGGTTACAAAGGGGTTAAAACAAGGAGACTCCTAAGCTTTTGAATCCCCTCCCCTCTTCTTGAAATGGATGTTATTCATGGATGTCTAGGTATGAAAAGAGAGAAAAAGGTTGTGAGAACCAAGCCTAGAAAGTTCCCAAGTTTTCAAAGTACCTCCTCATCCACTAAACTCACTCAAGATCAGCCTATAAACGCTTATGCTCCTACAATTCCAATTGGAAATTATTTCCCTCCCACCATCTCCTTCATTGAAGAGGAACCTATCCTTTAAGAGGTAAATGAGAAAAGTCTAGCTGTAATTGCAGATGATGAAGGTGATTGAAATGATTTTGAGGAAGAGATTTTCATTAGGACACCCTTTGGTAAGGAGAAAAAAAAGTCAACTTTAAATGATGCAAAATAAAATGAGCTTCAATAAGCTCAAGGTAAATCTGATCTCTATGCCTAACAACACATTCAAGAATAAGATGAGCTCTAAGAAGAATACATGCTAATTGGCCAAGGAGAAGGTGATCCTAGAAATTTCCTTGATGACATGGCAAATACTCTTTTTTAGAATGACAATGTTAAAGAGTATGAAAGTGGGGTAATTTTTCAACTTGCAACAACTATAGAACAACAAGACAACCTTCAAGAGGTTTCAATTGTCCAAGAGGAGGTATCTATTGATGTTGAGACTCCTAGTTTCATTGAAGTTGAAGAACTCATTCCTTGTTGCCAGGAAAAGTTTATTGAGGGACATGAGGTCATAGTAGTGAATGAAAGACTAGAGCATGATCATGATCACATGGACACTAATCAAGAAGATGATGGAAGCCTATGGCAATAATATTAGAGGATATGTAATGAGTATGAGACTCTTCAAGGAATTACACCTCCTATGGGGAATATTGAGGATGCTTTAGCTAATGATCTTGTCAAGTTTCATTCATAAGAGGAACAATCTCAAGATGATGAAGAGAGAATTGAAGTGGATATTATAGTAGTACCTATTATCATCAAATTGTGCACCCTAGGACACTCTATGAAGCTCCTACAATTTGATGCAACATGGAATCATCTCTAAATTTTGTGGGAAGTTGTAAGAGAGATGAATCTCTAGATTATGAGGGTTAGCTCCCTAGATTTCATATTTAAGTGATTATCACATAATATAATGCTTGTTTATAAGAAAATGGTTAGAATTTTACATGAAAATGAAATTACACTAAAGAGGTGATACACCAAGACATATCCCAAAGACTATCACACTCTTACTAAGCAACAAAGCTTTCCAAGACCAATTCTAAGCATTGAAGGATCCTAACATAGTGTTTCAATGTGAAGGTAGGCATAAATAGGATAATCAACAAGATAACTAATCTAGGCACAAATTGCACACCATAGAGACAATTTCATACTTGAAGAGGAGCCCAATACATTCATACACTTCACATGACATGTTAAAATCAGAACTCTTACTTAAACATGAAGGATAAAGAGGAGTAAGGATGACACCATCACTTAGCTCCACTATACATCACTCACACACTTAGACAAAATGTTCTTAACTTAGAATTTGACTTGTATTTAATTTTTAAATATGAAATGAAATTTCATACCAGTATGGCCTTACCATACTAGCTATGTTCTCCTCTACAATAGCCAAGATGGCTCACATTTATAGAATTTGGAAGAAGAGAGAGTGAAGAGAAGTTGAAGAGGCACAAGGACAAGTGTAAAAATGTGGAAATCAGTTAAAATTCATGTGAATGAGGTGTAGGAAGAGTCATGAAACTTATGTTCACATCATTCTATCCCAAATTAGCCTCTTCTCCAAGTGTGGCATAACAATCTCCTCAATCATTCTCTCTTGTGAAACTACCTTCATGATGGGCTTTCAAGAACACTTAAAACTAGTTTAGGGATAAGTGTTGCATGGAAATGAGGTGGAGGAGATATTAGGTAACTGATGTGGACATGTGTCCATCCCAAACTGAGCACCTTTCTTGATTTGGCGTTGAAACTCTTCCACAAACATCTTTGAGTGTTGAAACTCCTTCTTGACAAGTGGAAAAAGGAAAGAGTTTGATCATGAGGTCTCTTGGATAGTTAAAATTTCATCCCTAGGACACTTGGAAACCTCTTGAAGCATCTCAAATAGTTACATCACTTGAAATCATCAATTCCTCTCTTAGGTGTCACAAGGCCTCTATGTCTCATTAGGCCTAATTTAGCCAAAATAGCTAAAATTTGGATTTAGATCAATTAGTGAAATATTTCTTCATGGAATTCCTATTTTCATCAAATTTGACTAAAATAATCCATTTGTAATCATCAATCTTTCACCAAATTCCCATTTTGCCTATAGAGCCTTCACTAGGCCTTGTCTTCTTATAGCCCTATTTTTGCACAAATCCACTTGTGTAGGAGAATGAAAAAACTTAAAGGACTAAGTGAGACCATTTTTTAGTACCCTTTTCCCTACTTTTTCTCTATACTAGGTTTAATGGTTCAAAACCCAAGGAAAGTGTGTTTGTTAATCAATTAGTCCTCTCAATTAGGCCTCTTTATCTTAGAAGACCAAAAAATGCTCAAGAATGGTTCCTACACATGAAAAATATCCTAGAAATGTTTGATTCACTTTCACACGACCCATACCATGTTCCATATTAAATTTTAGATTTTCGTTCATTGTGGAAGTATGAAAACTCTGAAATGGCCATAAGACTAGTCTAGGTCTTTTTGCATGCTAGATAAGGAAAATGGATGTTAGGTGAGTAATGAGCTTCAAATTGATTTAAAAATTATATATGAAGGACTGAAACATATTTTACAAGAAAAATTCATCTCAAACAAACCTATTTACCTTGCAAGAAACTTCTAATTCACCTTTTCTTCATTTCTCCACTAGCAACAAACTTCATGGTGACTACAACCTTTGTGGTATTGGGTACCTTGTGTGCCTTAAGAATTTATATCAAGGTTTATTAGGTTTTTTAATGTGTTTCCCAGCTTAAAAAACATTTAATTTATCTTTTATTTCCTTTTGGTCACCAATTTCACTCATTTTCCTTCAAATTGTCCTTTCATGCATGCTAAAATAGCCCTTGCTATGAGATAAAATAGAGAGGGTTTTCCATGTTAGATGATAAAATATGATTATTTTATAGTTTCATATGGTTCCTAAGGGTTATATTTACCAAATTTGGGCACTTATCTCTTCCATTTAGACTTCCATCTTCACATATTTCCAAGGCAGACTTTTTAGTAGGCAGTCTATGAAGGTGGGCAGGGGATGGTCGGTGTTTATAGATCTAATGGGTTGCCTTGAGATTTATTAGGATATGGAAGGATAATACATTCCTGACACAACCTATTCCAACTGTTTTATAATTAATTTTCCTTTTAGACACTTCCATGTCCTTGGAAACCTAAAATAGGCCTATGACTGCCTAGGAGAGGAATCACTATGTTATACTTGGTTGTAGGTTCTCTTGAGCTCGGTTTTAGAATTTAAGATCATAATACACAATTTTTATATTGTTAAAAATCTCATATGGATGGTAATATTACCATTTTTCTAATCCAAACTCACTCTCTTGCATTACTTCACCCTCCATTCTCAAGACTAGGCCTATTTCTCATTGAGGACTGAGACAAGCCTACAATTCTGCCTGTAGGTTATGGTTGAATCTTGGATTGATGTTTAAGGAAATTATCATGTTTAATAGGTCAAAAAACCATATTAATTATTTAATTCACATAAAATACTTCAAAACACATCAACTCCCTACTTTGGTCCATTGACTAACGTACCCTATCTGCCTGGACCAGTCATTGTTCTTGCCTGTTTAGTGGATTTTTGAGCTCGATTCCATGGTTTTGGAACTTATATTAGTGTTTATAAAGTAATTAGGACATATAATGCCTTGAATACACCTATAAGTCCTTAAAAATAGCCTTATTCCATGCTTAGGATATTCAATTAGTACCCCTCTACCTGCCTGGACTTAGTTTTTGGATTTTAGGCCTGCTGTAGGTTAATCTTGGCAAGAGTTAGGCTCATTTAATGATGTATAGGGTTTGATTTGAGTCCCCATAACCCCAATCTTATTTAATTACATATTCATCTTCTTTGGAAACCCTAAATGAGGTATAAACCTCAAACCTCCTTCTTACTGCCAAGATGACTGTGTTTTATAATTTTAGGGGCCTGTAGGTGCATATGTGGGGTTTTTTAGCCTTGATTAAGTTGTGTTTGGATCCCAATTGAGTAATTTTAGGTAATATTCCACTTATTTTAATTTTCATTCATTTTTAAGGACCCAAAAAAGGTCTAAATTCCACACTTACACCTCATTGTCATCGTATCACATATGTCTATGTTTTATGAGCTTAGGGTTACCTATAGGTGTCTTGGGGATCCTTTAGGGTCATGTAGTTGACTAGAGAAACTCCTCTTTATGTGTGGTGTCCTATAAGTATCTATAATCAACCCAAAACTTAAACCTAGATCATTCAATTCCTTATTTGAAACAAATTCTTACCAAGCCTGTTGTGGATGAGTGTTCCCAGGCCTGTACATATAGAGGAGGGATGTTTTGGGGTTAAAACATCAAAACATACCTTTTTATTGTTATTTTATCTCAAGATATCTATTTGGAATAGTTTTAATGGATCAAATTTTTTGGCATAACCTAGGTTCATCAAATTGAAGTGTAAAATCAACTTTGCCATTCATACCCTGTAGACATCACTGTTCGAGATTAGTGATTTTTTGGCAATTTTGAGTCCTTCAAAAACCATCTTCCACTCCTCCTTTTGCCCTCAAAATTGGCAATGTTGTTGAGGGTAGATAGGGATACAAGGTGAACCAAATAATATCATTGAATATTTCTCTTTATCATGACATATATAGTCTCAAAGAAGCCTCAGGATCTCTGTTTACAACATTTGGGGACTGCGGGAACAAATACAGTTAACTCACTATTTGAAGTAAAAAATCCCCTTTGCGTTGTCTCTAAACCTCCATAACATGAAAAATATGAACCTTTGGATATGATAGTTCTCAAATGTGAGTTCCATCATATGTTCCATGATTCATTCTTCTATACAACCTCCTATAAACCCTGTGTAAGACGACTGTAAATGCACAGGCAGTAAACAAGGGAATAAATGAGCAATTTGGCTTTGAAGGAGTACTAATTGATATCTCATAATGGAAATTCAATGAAATAAATTTGAAAATATGAATCCAAGATCATTAAACCTCCCATGGAGCTAGCTCTCCTTCACGTTGCAAAACTCAGGTTACATGCCCATGAATGCAAACTTTGAGAAACAACCACATTTTGAAATCCTCATTTAAGGGATTTGAAAGAGAGGTGCTAAATTATTTTAAAATCATGGAGATGACCCTGTTTACACCTGAAAACACCTCATCAAACTCACATAACTCCTTGAATTCCTAAAAATAAGAAACAAATGCAAACTTACACCCCTCTTGAATGCAATTCCATAAAAAGCTACCTAGAGTGTAAATGATTGTTTATAAAGGATAAGGAAAAAAATTGGAACTTATTATTATAAAAATTAATTTAAATCATATTAAAATCCTCCCCTAAAATCACTCTTTCTAATTCCACTTGTAGCTTCCATAGTGAGTGCTTGAACCTGCCCTTCCTTGGCTTGCCAATGGAAAATGAAAGAAAAGAAGTTGGAAATGGATATTATATAAATTTTATACATTAAAAATGTTAATATTACCTCTTTGGAGGTTAATATACACTAAACCACGTTTTCAATTGATGATGGACTTGAGAAGTCCGTACAAGTGCCTAAAGAGGCCTATTTTTGAAGAAAAACTGCCATTTCATGATCATAATAGACTTTTAAATACCACCTAACATTATTATGACATAATTTGACCTCCTCCACGTTATCATCCACCTTAGAGATAGATATTTTAATTTTAAAGTCCTCAAAAGTCATTTAATCAGGCTAAAAGGTGGCTAAATGACCTTTTTAGCACTTGAAACCTAACAAGTTGTCAATTTATGACTTGTAATCACATTGAAACCTATCAAAGAAAATTTTAATAAATTTAAAAAATAAATTTATCCTTTGAATAAGTTTTACCATAGTTGACCATCATTGACTTTTATTGACTAGGCCAGTACAAAGAGGATGGGTTTGAACAAGGACTAGGGAAAGGGTAAGTGAGACATGTAAGACAAAAAATGACCCTACATGACATATGAAACTTTATATAAAAGTTTAAAATAGTAGGGTTTGACCCAAATTTTACTTGGGGGTCAAATTTGATCAATAATACATCAAGTTCATAGTCCCAGACATAAGCCAATTGAAGATGCATTGTTTCCTAGTGCACCTCAAAAGGCTCGAGATGCAAATCATGAAGACCTTGGTGACATGTGGAAATCATGTTTATACACTTGAAAAAATCATGTTTGTACACTGGAAAAGATTTTGAAGACCTTGACAAGTCACCAATTCAGATATAGAAGAATGAAGACACAAACCAAGTAATACCATCTTGGTTGTCAAGAAAATTGCTGCAAATGAACATGGCCAATCAGGAACAACCCATTAACGAGGAAAAAATGATGTTGTTTGTACCAAAAAACCAAGCTTGGGATAGTATGGGTTTTTCCTTGACTCACATAGTCAATCCATGGACAAGGAGATGAATTAAGAAGATCTAGTTGATACTCAAAGTTCATACTGACCCATGCAACTTCTGATCCAAGATGGCACATCCTTTAAAAATACCTGTAGGTTCTTATGAGGAAGAAGTTGAATCAGTTTTGATTTATTTTGATGTTTGTAAATCTAGTTTTATTTCTTAAAGGCATATGAGGGATTAAAGATGGTGTGAGGGTCCTTAATGAACTCATTTTGTGCTTGAAAACCGTTGTACAACTCTGAAACTATCTAGAACACTCTGTAAAAACTTATAATTTCATGGAGACGTTCATGCTTGGAAGCTTTTATGCCTAGTTATACATGTTAAGGCACTAAGAAGGATCTGATACACCTTAGATATGTTTAAATAATGTTTTTAAATCATATTTCCATGCATAATCTTCATAAACCCTTGTAACCATGTGCCTTCAAGATAAAACTTGTAACCTCATAGACCTGCCCTCATTATTCATGGCTTGTATTCATATGATTCATTCTTAAAACCTCTATTTCATCCACAAGTGAATATTCTCCTCATTGAGGAACCTAGACAAGGTTCTAAGACCATATCCACTTCAAATTCATGGTGTTTCCCCCATTGTACTCAAGGAAAACCTACAAAAAAGACTACAACTCCATGTTTTGAAGCTTTTATCCTTGAGGATACTTTGAAATCATGATTTAACCTTAATATTGATGGCATGACCATGATAATCTCTTCATCTAACTTAAAAAAACATCCTTGGATCCATGAAGCCTCTATGACTATGCTTTAAGATGGAGCAATGGTTTAAAGCTCATCAGGTGCACTCTCCTCTCTTCATATTTTTCATCAAGGTGACCTTTAGTTTCTCTATAAAATACATGGAAGAGGTGTTAGGACACTTGTTCAAGGTCATTTTTCCTTGTATTCTGTGATTATAACTTAAAAAGATCCAAGAATAAACTTCTCATCTTCTCACTAGGCAGTCACTTTATCCTTTCCCTTTTTGTCCAAGATTGCTTGAAATGAATGGTGTAACAAAGATGTTTCTATGATTATATATGGAGAGAGATGAATATAGGGAGTTATAATAAGTCCCTCTTGACCTTATCCAATTGTTCTCATCCATCAAAACTCCTCTATAATTGTAAAACAAGTCAAAACTTACAAAAAACCCTATTTTTTACCTTGTCTATACAAATAGGGTACAAACCTTAGGTGGGAAGGAGCATGGGAGAGTATTTAAAATTCCAAAATAATTTCTAGACCCTTTTACCACTTTTGAATGCATCTCTTTTAGTTTCTAGATAGGGTTTCAGGAGTGTTTTAGATGTGTAAGACTATTAACGATTGTTCATAAAAATTAGATATCCAAATTTTGAACAAATTCCACAAAGTTGCGGTATAAGACCACCTTCAATTCTCCTCAAGTGATTTAGGCACCATGAAATCATTCCATATAGATATGAGTGTTTTAAAATGGCCCTCGAGCTCCTAGAGTACATTCTAGACACCCCTGTCATGGTTTGAGGTCAAGTTGACCACTCTAGGTTATTACTCTATAAAATGAAGGCTTAAATCAGCCTTATATCTCCCTTTGAAGGTTTTCAACTAGACTAGGAAGTTTATGTGGTCATTTGAATCAAGTTATAGGCCAGTACAGTATAGGCCTAGTTATAGGCCTAATAGGTTTAATTGCATCCAATTGCCCATGACCACCTCTGAGTGGTTTTTCACATCTATAAATGATTATTCACATTTTTTACCCTCATTAAAACTCTACAAACATTTTCACAATGCTCAAAGACTCCTCATGTCATCTCTCCAACATCCACATACTATCCCTGTAGACTTGTCTTGACTAGGAGTGTCCTCTATTTGGAATAAAATAGAGGGCATATCTCCTCTTTGCTCAGCCAAAGTGAATCTATGAAGGGTTATATTAGGTTTTGGAGATGTTTTGTACCAAGTTTTAAGGGTTGGTAACTTCTGCAAGGCTCCCAATCTCATAAAACCTAAACTAGCTTCTTGACTCTAATGACTGTCTACATGGTTATGGTCTAACTATGCCCAAAGTTAGAAACCTAGAATTTGCCCTATTTCCTTACTTTGAGAGTCTCATGAATTTAATGTCATGGGAGTGGTCTTAATCATATTCAAGACATCATCAACCTCTGCTAACTTTCCAAACTGCTTCATCTACTTGCCTAGGCTAGTTCATGGACCATATTGACTGTGTCACCTATAGGTGACAATCAAGGAGGATGCAAAGGGTCTCTATGTATTTTCATTAGTATATAAATACTTAATTATTCCCTATTAATATTTTTGATATCATTAGATCATTTCTACTTGAGAAAATGTTTAGGCCTGCAGGGTTTACTTCTTGTCTTCCACCATCAACACTTTGTGTCTACATTTAGATTGTGGGTGATAACATAGGAGAAACAAAAGACCCTATAGGTGATAACCTATGTAAAAACATTGTTATCCAAATCATTTAGTTTCTCTTAAGGTCATTAGATCATATTTCACTCAAATAAAGTTACCTTATATTGAGGCCATGCTTCTATTATGCCACTATTGCATTATAAGATCATTTGGGCTTCAAAAGTACTGTATATGACTGAAAGTATATGGTGAAAGTTTGATTGAAATGTAAGCCTATTTACACTATAATATCATGACCAAATAATCACCTTTTTCATGTCAAGATATTTCTCTAGGCTTAGACTATATAAGGGAAACCACTTAGACTACCTAGACCTGAAGATACTCCAAGAGATGACTTTTGTATGATCAAACACCTTTTTTAGAGAAAATAAGGTAACGTTTCTCAAATACAACTTTTTCAAATTGGGAACAGGGTTTTATGTCTATCTACAATACAATAACCTTATCATTTCCAACTTGGTCTTATCTATACTTCTATACCTATTTGAAGGTCTCGAGCGAGTTCAAACATATACCATTCAATACTCCTTAGACCTCTGTTGGAGTTCCTTGTAGGTATCACTGTAGACTATCTATAGGTGAAGGCATGGTATATGACTATGTGTGCTAAGTTGGTTCTCATAACCAACTTCTAACCTTTGAAATAACTCAATCTTGTTGTCCTCATCTTGATAGACTTATCAAAACTTTGAAACCTCCTCTCTTCTTCTACATGACTGGTCAAGGATTCTATTCATTTGACTGTAGGTGAATGTTACAAGAAAGATGACTGTGTATGTATGTGTTAGGCCTCTTCACTTCTAAACATGGCTACTTAATATTAGGCTTTCAAAGGAAAACTAATTACCATTCCATTAGAAGTTGAAAACAACATATCACCCTTTGATCTAAAACCAAACTAGGAAGATAAGCTATAGGAAATGATGAAACACAGTTTGTAGACTTCAATGGAGTCTTTACTAGCAGGGTTGAGATGATTATGCCTTTCTCCTTCACATCACATGTGAAAAATAGATTAAAAACCATATGATAATGGTGGTAATTCATTTTTAGATCACATACAACATTTGTTTTGCAAATACTAATCTAAACAGAGAATAAACTTGAAGGCCATGGGGTTGTATAGGCAAAAAAGAGGAACATACCTTCTTAGAAATGATTCATGAAGCATCGTACACAAATAATTTGACTATTTCCATGAAATTTAAGTATACAAAGAGTAATAACACTCACCAAGTGCACTTGTTCTGACTCAAGTCCTCTTGGCTATACCAAACTGAAACAAGTTGACCATTTCTACTTGCAAAGCAGAGTGATAAGAAAGATAGTATGGTTTTTGTCATTTTCAAGTCTGTAAAAGATTCTTGAGCATGGACATGGACTTATCAGACCTGAAGAGACATTTTTAAAGTCCTCACACATGCCAAAGCTTTTATATAGGCTGTACAATAGCTAAAAAATGCCACTTTTTTCATTGATCTTCTTGTTTGGACATTACACCTATAGTTGTCAATTTAAAACTACCATATTTAACATGATCTTGACATATAGGATGTTTAAATACACTTGGACACACTTTTATTCCTATGAAAACCATACAAGTCCAATTAATGACCCCAAAAGTGGCCTAAAATGACTTAGGACAAACTATAGACAAATATGACAAAGATAAACATAATGTTTAACCTTATTAAAGACCATGGGACACATTTTACATCCTAGAAGACCCATATAACAAGTTTGTCAACATAGGGGGTTGACCTAATTTTACTTGTTGTCAAATTACTAAACATTTTAGCAATTTCTTAGGGGTGGCAAGCCAACTATGCCAAAGACCGTAGCCTACTCCTATACATTGGGATATGGAGTCACTTATGCAATGTACTGACATTTAATTTCCTCTAAAAGAAGACCAAAACACACCAAGCAACATTAAAAAAACACACAATAAAACACTTTGAATCAAATACACTTGTGTTCTAAAAAACACTTAGGGAAAATGCACACAATAAAAACAAAGCACACCTATCCTAGTATGTGCAAGGCCTCAAACACTTGAGGTGAAGAACAATCACCATCACTTCAACTAAGATCAAAGATAGTACCTCTTACATCATTTCTACTTCCAAAAATCAATCCACCAATAAAGCATATTTATCATCAAACACTTGCTTATGTTGATGATCAAATGGCTTACCATCCTTAGGTCTTATTTTATCTACAAGTGTGCCACTTGGAGCTTTCAAGGACACTCCTATATCTCCAAGAGACTTGTTTGAGTTTTTAGTCTACTTGACTTATGCCATGTCTAGTTGGCACCTCTCAAACTAAATCTTGGGAGTCTTCAAAGTTGCCTCAACATTACTCTCTTATAGGACATGATGTACTTGATGTTCATAACCATCAAGCTTGTCTTCTTTTTGCTCCAACACATCTGAAAGTGATTCAACCTCAAGTTGAAGTTTGGATTGCTCCTTAAACACACAATCTTTTGTTTTGGATTTATTAGGTTTCTTCATGATTGTATCTTCTTTGATAGTAGTTATACACTCAACCTCTTGCTTAACAAGACATTCTCCTTCATGCTTGATAATACACTCAATAACTTTACTATCAAGTTCACACTTCTTAGGAAGGGGAGTTGACTTGTTCAAATGTTCAAACTCTTGAACTATGGCATGGAATTATTGCCATAGGTTATCTTCTTCTTCATGCTAGTCATGTTCATGGACTCCATTTTGTATAGGTAGAATGGCATTATTTTCAATATTAGCTCGATCTATCATGATTTGAGGAACATCATCATCATAAAAAAGAATGAGGTAATTACCCTCAACAACTTGTGGAAATGAATCATCAATGCATACCTAAAAATATTCATATCCTCCCTCATGGATGATGTATGTGCCAAGTTTAGTTTGATCAAATAAAGTGTATGGATCATGTCTATAAGTGTCTGCAACATACTTATCTAAGAAAATGTTAGATATGCCTTCAAGTTTAGAGGATGATCCATCATCCATAATGTGTTCTTTGTTAGGCATGGGATATACTAAGAGGGGGGTGAATCATTATATCATATATCTTATAAAATTTTACTTAATCAAAATCCACTTAACCATTCATTCAAGATATGAAATAAAATTGAAATAATAAACAACACACAAGATAGAGAGAGACACCAGATTTTAATGTGGAAACCCAATGTGGAAAAAACCATGGAGAACAATCTCAAGTATACAAATGAGCACCAACTCAAATTACAAAGTTTGTAGGCACCAACTTACAGAAGCACCATCCCCTTAGCCGAGCATCAACACAACAACTATTTATGAGCACCAACCCATAGGAGCACTAACCCATAGGAGCACCAAACCCTCTCATGTATACCCCACAACTATCTCTCAATGTTGCTTTGTCAACAAATGATAACACATTACTATATCTCTTTCTTTTCTCTCCTCTGCTCTTCTAAGCAAGATATAACAATTACAAACCATGCTCTTTCTCACATATTATAAATGGATTTTCAAACATTTATTTATAGCTTACCAAATGAATTTTAGCATTCACCCTTTATGATCCTTCAATCCTCATAGAAAATGGTGCCAAACTTGCATGACCCTTCAAATTCTTCCATATGAAAAGTCACATGGTGACCATAAGCAAATGCATCCTTCCCCTTTTGTCTTTATCTTGGTGACTTTTTAAATTCCTCAAAGTGTCCCTTCATGAAAAATTATGACCTTCCTCTTTTATATTCACTTTGTGACTCTTGAAATTCCTCAAGATGATTCTCTATGGGAAAATGCATCTTTTCCCTTTTTTGTCTTTACCCCTTGACTCTTTGACTTCTTCATGGGCCCTTCTTTTGACTTTATGCAGCCAAAAAAATATTAATTAATATTAAATAAATATCAACATATTTTAGCTAAACTATGAAAATTAAAAACACCTTTAGATAATAAATGCTATGGGGCTTTTATCACCAATGCTATACTTTTGACATTAATGATAATATTTCCAACAATCTCCCCCTTTGTTATTGATGACAGCCTCAGATTGAAATTGCCACATCCTAAAACCTGTACTGCACATGCCAACCTACATATATCATATAATAACTCCCCCTTAATGTATCATCATGTACCTGTTCCCTATACCTATTCTTATACTTATTCCCTATACCTATTCTTGTACTTATACCTATACCTATTTCTGCACTTCTTCCCCTTTGACATCAATGGCAAAGGGCCTATCCTAGAACTAACACTTAGCTCCCCCTCAACTAATGCTAATCCTCAATGGTAGGAAGTAAAATAAATTACTTCTAAATACTCTCATAAATCCTTGAATGTGTCTTTTGATCGTGCCTTTGTGAAGATATCTGATAACACATAAATTTTTACTTGTCCTCTAAGTATCTACAACTAACTCATCTGAATCTTTTCTTATTCTCTCATAACCTTCTGCATAAAACTATAATGTGTATCCTTGATCACATATTTGACTTACACTCAATAGATTATGCTTAAGACCTTCTAAATATAATACATTCTTAATCTTGGTTCTACCATTATCCAAACTCAAAGTACCTTTTTCGGCTATCCTAGTAGTGGTTTTGTCTCTAAATTTCACTATGCCACCATTGATATTCTTTAGAGTTATGAACTTGATCTTGTCTCCTATTATGTGCCTCAAACATTTGCTGATAATGAACCATGGCTGTTCTTCATTTCTTGCATGCAAAGATGTCTGAACTAACATCGAATCTTTAGGTTATTTCTTTGGCCATGAATTTATTTGAAATTTCTTCTTAATGAATGGAGCCTTGAAACTTTTATCCTTCTTGATTGAATTGAACATGATTCTACAATTCCAGGCTATGTCTCTAAAATTATTATACTTATAAGATATTATGGCCTCTTCATCAAATCTTGACAAAGGAACAAAAGAGTTGTGGCTTCTGTTTGACTCTGCATGAGTTTCCTTCTCCTTGTTTCTAAAATTGTTAGCTCTTTTCCAACATTCTATTTTCTTATGACCATATCCATTACAATAAAAATAGTAACCATGAAAATAGAACCTATTTGTGTATCTTTATCCTGATTGTCTTTTGTATCTTTGTTCCTTCCAACCTTCTTTGTTTGAGATATCCTTTGTATTCTTCACTTATTCCTTTTTTGTTTCCTCTTTTGTAAGAGCTTCAATATAGATCTTTTTATTTTCAAATCCGATACCTATCTTATCTGATATTGACTTTTAACTTTTCAATATCTTATTTAACATGTTAGTGCTATCCTCAAATTTTGAATCACTGACTGATTTCTCAATATCTTCTTTTAAAGAGGCAATTTCAATAACATACCTTACATATTCTTCCCTTACTTTTTACAACTGTGGTTTTAGATATTTTTCATTCTTTTTGGTTTCTTAAAAGTGTGCTTATAGATTTTCAATTATTTCCTTTGACTCCTTTTCATTTTTCTCGATCTGGTGCTTTAATCTTCGATTCTTCTTCTGAACAACTTCTAACTCTTCCACGACACAAATGAGTTCTCCTTATAGATTCACCTCAGCTTCATCCTTACTTTCATTGTGTTCTTATTCTTGATCATCTATACTTTTCCTTATAGAGGCATCTTCATGTATGGTCATGAATATATTCTCTTCTTCATCTGAGTCACTGACTCCACTATCTTCGGCTGAGCTAAGATCTTTAGAATATAAACTCTTCTTCTTGAATCTATTCTTGTATTTTCCTTTGAAGTTTTTCTTGTATATAAACTTTCCTTCTTCATTGTCACCATTATTCTTATCTAGGCATCTATCTGTAAAATGTCCAATCTTACTACATTTAAAACATTTAAATGTCAATTTTTTTTGGTATTTACTTGTGACCTTTTTAGGCTTGCAGATGAATAGAGCTCCATTGTCATCTTCCTCATCACTAGAGCTTTCACTTGATTCTTGAATCTTGGCTTTCTCTTTCTTTGATGTCTTGAAAATAGCTTCCCTTTTTGAGGGTTTCTCTTGTTCTATCGGCATCTCATATGCCATAGAAATACCATGTAGTACATCCATCTTTAATTTGGCTAGATCCTTCATCTCTTTTATTGTCGAAACCTTTGCATCATATCTCATTGGTAGAGATATCAAAACCTTTTGTACCACTACTAATTCTTCAAACTTTTCTCCAAGACATTGAATCTGATTAACTATTTGATCAACCTATAAAAGATAACTCATTATATTTTCTTCCTCTTCCATATTAAAACTCTCAAACTATCTTCTGAAAGTCTGAAGCTTAGCCCACTGAACCTTTCCATCACCTTTGTAAATATTCTCAAGCTTTACCCAAGGATCATGACAATATTTGCACTGCATAACTTTAACAAACTTTGATTCACATAAACCACATAAAATAGAATTTAAAGCTTTAGCATTATTTTCACTTACCTTCTTTTCCACTAGAGTAGTTACGAGTTTCTGTGGCTCTTTGTATTTCTCTAACACTGCTTGCCAAATATTGATCCAAGGACCATAAAGTAAGTCCTCATCCTTATGCTCCGAAAGGCATAATTTATCCCATCAAACAAAGGTGCCTTAGTTGTAAAAAAACCTCCATGTGATCTAACCATCATGCTTTTCCTGAACTACCTTCAAGCTATAAAACTCTTTTCAAAGGAACCTACTTTGATACCGATTGTTAAGCATGGGATATACTGAGAGGGGGGAGGTGAATCATTATATCATATATCTTATAAAATTTTACTTAATCAAATTCCACTTAACCATTCATTTAAGATATGTATTAAAATTAAAACAATAAACACCATGCAAGATAGAGTGAGACAGCAGATTTTAATGTGGAAAGCCAATGTGGGAAAAACCATGGAGAATAATCTCAAGTATATGAATGAGCACCAACTCAAATTAAATTTTTTGCAAGCACCAACTTATAGGAGCACCAACCCCTTTGTTGAGCACCAACTCATAAGAGCACCAAACCCTTTGATAAGCACTAACACAACAATGATTCATGAGCACAAACCCATAGGATCACCAACCCCTCTTGTGTATACCACAAACTATCTCTCAATGTTGCTTTCTCAACGAATGATAACACATTACTATATCTCTTTCTTTTCTTTCCTCTACTCTTCTAAGCAAGATATAACAATTAAAAACCATGCTCTTTTTCACATATTACAAATGGCTTTCCAAGCCTTTATTTATAGCTTACCAAATGACCTTTGGCATTCACCCTGTTGGGTGAATATTTTGTCGTCAACTAACTGATGACAAAATGGGGATATCAGCCACAACATAAGGGAGATTTACACCACGAGGAGTGTGGCTTTACCAGATCAGGACGAGGTAAATCTCTCCTCTCATCAAGGGGAGGTTCCCTATCAATATTTACTTGCTGAATATATAGTTAAGCAGAAAATAACACACGAGGGTGGTATAACAGCATCTACCTCTCTTCTTTCAGAGGTAATGTATGAAAGACAAAAGAGGGAAAATCTTAGTCTTTAAGCTAACAGCATTCCTCTTCTTTCAGGAATGATATTAAACAGAAAACAAGAAATCACCTGTAGTAACAAAGTCACAAGAACGCTCACGTAAGCGCAAAGTCTTCCGTAGCTTCTCCACAGATTCGGAACAAGTATAACCGTAGAATAAAGTGAAGCACAAAGTCTTCACTTGAAACTACAAAAGATAAAAGAATCTCAAAGGTAAAAGCAGCACAAAGTCTATCTTCTACCCTCTAGAAGCACCCTCAGATAATAATAACACACCCACTTGCTTATTAAATCAGATAAACAAGATGTTACCAGGAAAAAGACATAAGAACTATTTCCTAAATAACACAGACAATCTCAATAAAAAGTCTGAAATAACCTGCTTCTCATTCATTCAACAGAATATGATTTACAAATTTGAGCACAAAGTCTCAAAAGTTGCTTCAATTTCAGCAGAGTGTTTGCTATTGAATTTTCCAAGCCCTTTTACAAATGAGGTCTTCACTATATATAGGGAGAAAATCCTCAAAAACAGAAAAATAATAAAATATACAAAATATCTTGGTCAAAGATGACTCATCTTTGACTTTTGGATATTTTCCAAAATAGTTTATTCGTAATTACAATTTACAAAAATGCATGCATTCTGTAGAAAACAAAAATGCCTAAGGATAGAAGAAGAAAGAGAGAAAGTGTCAGTTCTTGCCACCGGACTTCTTCAAATGAGCATCGTACATGGTGATCGATGCCTGGATCCCTATGCTGTCTGGTGCAACTGCGCTGTTGGAGACGACTCTTGATCTGATTAATGCGTCTTTTAATGCTGTGATGGCCTTATAGTGGCCAGTTAACCTGGATCTTAAATTTTCCAGAGTCAACTGAGCATCCAGAATGCTATCAACTGAAGTTATTGAGAAAGACGATCCTTTGAAATCCTTCTAGATCATCCCTTCAAAATTCTGAATCATTTCATCTGCTGGAAGGAACTGATGATCTTTAGAGGTCAAGTCGCAGGGTAGCTCTTCTAATTTGTTCAACAAGCTTAGGTCACTTTTATCACTAGCTTCTTTAAAAGCTTTGAGATCATCAATTAGATCTTTGAGTACTTGGATCCTGAAAATCATCGCCTCTTTGATCTCAACATATGAATCCTTGTTGGGGATAACACCGATAGATATCAGGGTACTCTTTTTTAGACCTTCCATTTTCTTCCATTCTCCGAGATCTTTCTCCAAGCCATTAATCTCTTGAGAGGTAAGAGAAACAAAACTGTCTACTTGAGCCTTCAACCTTTTCATTTTCCCTGTTCTTTCTGCAACCTCAGATAGCAGAGAGATTCCTTGATTGTGTATTCGGTCAATATATTCCTCCATCACTTTTCCCTTTAAATAAGTCTTTTCAGCTTTTTGAATGACTGAATCATCCACGGAAAAGGCCTCTGGAGTTGCTGCTTCAGGTGGGATGGTGAATCTTCTGATTACTGCCGTTAACTGCTCAGCCTTGGCTTTATAAAAATCTTTCATCTCTTTTTCTTTGTCAAATTTTTGGACCATAATGTCCATTGCTGACTGAAGATCACTCTTCGCACCTTCGTGTGTAACCTTGCCCAGTTCAACACGAGAAAAGGAATAACTGCTCATTTCAAAACCCTCAAGGGTTGCGTCCTATGGGGGTTTGGCAATTTCTAGAAATTTCTGCCCCTTTTCCTCGACCAACTTGGAAAGGATCTTTGGCTTCTTGGGCGCTTTTGTTTTGGCCGGCACAATCTTGCCGAAATCAAATTCTTCTAGGGAGATGGCCTTTTTCTTTCTCTTTGATGTGAAAGCAGACATCCACGGCGGGAGAGAAGTACCTGTTGTAACAATAGTTGCTTCCGCCGGTGTCACGGTGGCGGCCTCCACGCTACTAGTGGTGACAGTAGTCGTAGTTGGAGTGACCGGCGAGACTGTGCCAACTGTTGATTCAGGATTAGGCACAGGGCTTGGTGGCAGGTTGAAAGATGGAGATGATAAACTTGGGATGGATGCAGAAGAGTGAGGTGAACCTGCTGAAGGATCTTGCGGATCACCAAAAACAACCTTGGAAGGAGAAGCAGCTCCAGAAGATGGAACGCTAATGGGAGAGATAGGAAAAGTGGGCACTGAAGGAGAATGAAGAGGAGGAGAGGAGCTCTGGATCGACCGCACTTGTTCCGTTGAGGTTGGAGACCCAACACCTGGTCGTTTTGAAGGTTGTTCTGTTGACCCCATCGGTTGAGCTGCCTGTACCCCGGAACTTTGTTCTTTGGTTTCTTCGGCTGCTGCCTCAGGTTCTTGTTCTAACCTAGGCTTCTTGGATACAAAAACGATCCTAGGCTTGTGAGGTCTAGAAGATGAAGGGACGTCGTCTTTGTTTTTGGTTCGGCTTTCTGCCTTTCTCTTCATCTCTGCTTGATATTCGGCCTCTGACCCTATAATAAATTCCTTTAGGGTGATTCCATTTGCTGCCAACCAACTATTGGTGTTAGCCAATATTGGTTCGAATCTTTTCCTTAGAGAAGTCAGCTCTTTTTGAGACCAGTTGATTGGAGGAAGAGGGGAACCAGCGACCTTCTCTGTCAGATATCTGTTGTTCACTATATTTCCATCGTCAATCAACCCTGAAGGGATCTCTGCAAGCTCGAGGTATTCTATCTGCTCTAGCATGAGACGGCAATAGTCCATCTTTCTTATCTCTTCGGCCGTCCTTAGATCTACCCAGATGTCCTCAATCATAGGCTCGTGAAACTGAGTCTTCCTTCGAATCGTCTCTTTGACTCCTCTGTAATCAAATTTTTCCCATCTTTTGAAAGATTTGACGGTAACCATCTGCATCTCTATTTCCATAACCTTTGCTTTAGTCGATGTAGCAATAGAAAATCTGCCAATCTGGATAGGAAACTTGAAACCAGGTCTCTTTAGCTCCATCTATTTTGAGTGTATGACGGCCAGTTGCCGGCAAAGCTCCATTAGGACCAACCTGTCTGAAGGGAATCTGGGGAGCATATAAGGGTATCCTTGGTAGAAACCCACCCATAGATAAAAAAATGTAGGGAACTGGAGGAACATGCAGCTAAAACTTTTCACTACTGTCCAAGCCTCGTCTGACATTCTCTTCTGCTCCAGTTGAGGATCGAAGAGACATAGAAATACGGCAAAGAATGCATCATTCACTCGCCTGAAATGACGTGTCGAGCTCTGAAGTGTTAGCTGCGGATAGTATGAATAGACCGGGGTGGTCTTCCTATCCCCCTCGGTGGTTAGGCCTGGGAAAGATCGCATGGCAGCAGCTATGTAGACCAGGTACGAGGTCATGTAGAATTTGAAGGAGGTTTGTACCCTGGTTAGCTGCTTGTGAATAGCGTTGCTGATCTGTTCACCCTAGAAAATGGCCTGTTTGCCTTGCAAAATGATCTTAATGAACGGATACATCCATTCATGGAATTGTGAAGAGGACGGGAGGCCCCGTACTCTGCTGAGAAGGGTGATTAAGTCACCAACTTCTTCAATGAAGTCGCTTCTGGGGAAGCTTTTCAGCCATCTAGATAGGCCAGCCCTTGGGGTTTTTAACCACTTATGGTTTATGACCCTCTTTGCCCTCTCGGAGTCTTTGTCATACTCCCTCTGCGCATTTTCGAAGTCGATTTGGGTCACTTCGGTGGCTGGTGGACATAAAAAGACTTTGTCGATAAATTCGGGGTCCAACCGAATGATCATGCTGCCACTGGCGTCTGAGACTGATCTGGTCTCTTTGTCGTAGAAGTGCGCGCATTGAAGGATGAATTCTGCATGATGAGCTGCTACCGGGAAGGCGGCCACCTGGTGGATGTTACTCTCGATAATTCTTTTTATCCCAGTGCTGGGATTGGTCGCTTTGGTTCGTACCAGGAATTCAGCCATATCTACGTGGCCAATCTCAGTGTCTCGAATGTCATCGACATTCGAGGTGATCACCGTGAGAGGGAAAACACCTTGGTATCTGTATTTCATCTTCTTCGCCTTTGAAGGAGATGCTTCCGTCATGGGGGACGATCTCGTTTGAACGAGAGCAGGCGTGCAGGAGCTTGCTAAAGGTGCTGTAGCCATAGTCGAAAGGAGAGTGAGAGATGGGGAGAGCAATTCAAGTGACACGGGCTACAGGAGGTCACTTAAAAAGGTCAGGATGGGCAAAATGATGAAAAATGAGGAAGAACAAGCTTGAAAAGGACAACCCAAAAAAATTCTGGGAGTTAGTTGAAAAAGGAAGGAAAAAAGCAGGGGCGGCGAAAATCGCCGCCCTTGCAGGAAGAGAGCAGTGGCAAGGAAATGCCGCCCTTGCTGGAAGAAAGCAGGGGCGAAACGGCGGCAATGAAATGCTGCCTTTTCGAGGCCGCGGGGAAGAAGAGAAAAACAAACACACACACACAAAAATAAAATAAAATAATAAAATAAAAATAAAACAAAACTTAAAAACAAACCCTACCTGGAAAGCGCGCGCGCCACAAAGTCGGATCTGCGAGTTGGCACTTCGCAAAGTCACTTGGAGCGCTCAGGTGCAAGAGGTAGGAGGGGAGGAGGAGGAAGTGAGAAGAAATGAGGCTCAAATCGGTTTATAAAGGTTGAAAAACCAACCCCAACAACCCGCCGCGCAGGGCCATTAATGCCCTGCGCGGAAAACGAAAAAGTGCAGGGGCGGCGATTTTCGCCGCCCTTGCAGAAAAAGTGCAGGGGCGGCGATTTTCGCCGCCCTTGCAGGAAAAGTGAAAGAAAAACCAACTCTGAAAGGGAAAAAAAAAGAAAAGCAAAAAAAAAAGGGAGGGGGGGAACCACCCCTCGATTCAATCAAGATGAAAACGAACCAAAGAAAAAGCTTAAAAAAGAAACGAGCTTAGAGAGACAAGACGAAACAGACAAGTTTCATAGGGGGTTGTTTGCAAAAATGAGCGAAGCTCATTTTGGGAACAACATCTAGCTCCTATTGGGGAACTTCTGCTCAATCGAAAAGATTAGCAGAAGTAGAAACCAGTCTCTAAGTGCCTTCATCCAAGCCATTGGGCTACGGAGTCGAGCGAAAAAAAAAAGATTAAAAAAAAAAGAAAAAGAACTGCACATATTTACAAATGGACTCATCCAAGCTTCAAGGGTTGAAAAGCTTTAGATGCTACCCATTATGAGGTAGTGTAAACGGCGTTCCATCTTTATACTCTAGCAAAAAGCTAGCTTCGCCACAGAGCTGTCGAATGGTGAACGGACCCCTCCACAGGGAGTCAAATTTGCCGTGCATCTCTTTCGGTTCACGCCGCTTGTCCCATAACAAGACTTGATCTCCGACTTGGAACTCACGCGCTTTAGCTCTTTTATCGAAAAGTGCCTTCACCCAGTTCTGGTGTTCCCTGATCCGATCTACCACCATAACTTGTTGTTCATTCAGCTCCATCAGATACATGATACGCTTGTCAACTGAGCCTTTAAAGGTCGAGTCTTCGATTGCTCTGATTAACCTGAGTGCTGGTAGTTCAAGGGTGATGGGGATTTTAGCATTTCATCCATATAAGAGTTGGAAAGGTGACATACCTATAGCTCTTTTAGGTGTTATCCTGTCAGCCCATAAAGCATCATACAAAGCTTTGTGCCATGTTCTCTGATTGTCGTCCACCAATTTTCTGATGATGGTGACCAGGTTCCTGTTACTTAATTCTGCTTGTCCATTTCCCTGGGGGAAATAGTCTGAAGTGTGAGACAAGGTAATCCCATAGTGGAAACAAAATTGAGTGATTTCATGTGACGAAAAGCAGGCCGCATTATCCGTCACAATTTTTAGTGGAACCCCAAACCTGGAGATGATATTTTCTTTGAGGAAGGTGCATACTACTTCAGATGTAGCATGTTTAGTTGGTTTGGCCTCCACCCACTTAGTAAAATAGTCTGTCGCGGTGAGGACATAATCATGTCTGGCGCTTGAAGATGGGTTAATGGCACCAATGAAATCAATACCCCACTGCTGGAACGGTTCATCGATCACAACTGGCCTGAGGGGTAAAGCAGGTAGCTTGGGTTTTTCGACAAATTGCTGACACAGCTCACACTTTCGCACCTATTTATAGGCATCCTGAAAAAGTGTAGGCCAAAAGTACCTCGCTCGTAGAATCTTGTGCGCCGTCACCGGTGCAGAGAAATGTCCTCCACAGGCCAAATTGTGGAAAGATTCTAAAAGTCTTTCTTGCTGAGCTTTATCAACACAACGAAGAAATGCCCCATCCAGGTTTCTTTTGTAAAGACCATGGTCCCATAGAACATAACCAACTGCTTTTAATTTAATATTCCGCTTTTCTTTAAAAGAAAGATGAGGAGGGCATTCACCATATGTTAGGAAATAAGCAATGTCAGAAAACCACTCATCAGTAGTAGTGACAAAGAGAACTGTGGGCACGCTTTTAATATCTTGATCTTCATTTTTTAATTCCTCTGGAGTGTTATCGGTGATCAATTTGCAAAGGCCCCGTCCTCGTATGAGCTTGGTTGGTTTGATGTCCAGATCGAATTCCTAAATTTTGGCAATCCAGTTACCCCTCTTTGTGCCGAACTCTTGCTGAGTCAAAATAGATTTTATTGTTGTATCTGGTACGAGGACTTCAGTGTGAGAATTCAAGATATAAAACTTGAAATGCTTGACAGCCTTGACCACGGCGTATGCGTGTTTCTCCATAAGGGAATATTTCAACTCGTGATTTCTGAGTGGGCAGCTCATGAACGAAATAGGAGATTCTGTATTTTCTGAATTGGGCTGAACCAAAATAGCTGATAGTGTATGCTCAGAGGCATAACTATATATTTTGAAACCTTTAGTATAGTCCAGACAGACCAAGATTGGTGCCCCTGCAATTGCTTCTTTAATTTCTTTGAACGCTGCTTTGTCTTCGACAGTCCACCTAAATGTGGCATTGCTCTTCATCATGTCGACAATGTGACGGGTTTTCTCGGCGAATTCAGGAATAAATCTCCTAAGAAAATTGACCTTTTCAAAGAAAAAATGAACTGCAGTCTTGCTGGTAGGTAGAGTAAGTTCCTGAATGGATCTAACTCTTCCTGAATCAATTCTGATACCTTCTCGGGACACTACGTGTCCGAGAAGCTTCCCTTCAGTTACTCTGAAAACAGATTTTTTTGGGTTTAACGAGATGCCATTTTGACGGCAGCGCTCTAGTACTCTTTGCAAATGGTGAACATGCTCAGAACACTATTTTGAAAATACCGTCAGATCATCTAAGTATACTACAATGAATTTTCCCATTATATCTTTGAAAGCGAGATCCATAGCCCTTTGAAAAGTAGCGCCTGCATTTATCAGACCGAAAGGCATCCTGCGGTAAGCGAAAGTACCCCAGGGTGTGGTGAATGCTGTCTTATGTTGATCTGCTTTTCCGACCTCCACTTGATTATAACCTGAAAAACCGTCAAGCATTGATAACATTTCTGAACTTGTTACCATCTGTAGGACTTGATCCATAATGGGAAGGGGGTAGTTATCTTTTAAGGACAGCTGATTCAAATTTCTGAAATCTACACAGATTCGAATCTCACCATTTTTCTTTCTGACGGGTACTATGTTAGCGACCCATGTTGAGTGATGGATTGGAAAAATAATCCGAGCATCCAGCATCTTTTGTATCTCGGCTAAAATAGTATCTGAGATTTTTGGATTATATTGCCTGGATTTCTGTTTATAAGGCACATAATTGGCTTTCAAGGGAATGTCATGACGGACGTCATGTGGCCTGAGAGATTTCAGGTCGTCATAAGAATAGGCCAACACATCCCTATATTGATAGAGTAAACTAGCAAGCTCAAACCTTTCCTTGGAAGTGCAGCATTTCCCAATGTTTACCATCTTAGGGTCGTGCTTGGTTCCCAAGTTGATTTGATCAAAATCTGAAGAAGAACTTGAATCTGTTTGTTGTTGTTTGACAAACCGGTCGTGGTCATCAAACAGCTTCTCTAGGGAAACTAAACCTTTGGGAATTTTATTTCCCTTCAGCTGTAGCAAATCTTCACCTGTATGGGCCTGGGTTTCAGGGGTTAGTCCATACTCCCGGGGCTTGCTGCCTTCAAAACACAATTGTTTGAAAGTGTCTTTTTGTTCCAAGAAAGCGATGATTTGATTATCGTCATTAAATACTTGCCAGTGGTCAACATTGTCTGGTACACTTGGTCGGAAAACCAACTCAATAGTATACTTATCTCCTTTGAAATCAGGATGGGGAATCAGGAGAGTTGCAGAGACAGCTAATGCGTCTGCTCGATCATTGAATTCCCTCGGAACGGCAGAGATGTTGAAGGCGTCGAAATCCTCAATTTGATCTCATACCTGATTGCAATAATGGCACAACCTCTCATTTTTGGTCTGATAGAGGTTCCTTATCTGATACACTATCAATTCAGCGTCTCCTTTGGCATGGATTTTCTTTATGCCTTTTTCTTTGGCAGCCTGTAGTCCAAGCAAAAGGGATTCATACTCAGCTGTGTTGTTAGTATTGTTGAATTGTAATTTATAAGCAAAAGGGATAACCTCTCCCTGAGGGGATACCAACACAACTCCGGCTCCTGATCCAGTAGAAGAGCAACTGCCGTCAAACTCTAAGGTCCATAACTCATCAGGCATGGTTTTTTCTTCACAAACTTTCCCATTCTGGGGAAAGGGTTGATTTGTGTGTTCATTTTGTTTGGACATTCCACCTCTAGCGTCAGGCGAAACCGAACCTAAATCATTATCCATAGGAGTTTCCTCCAGGGCACCGTGGATTTCGTCAGAGGATAAGAAATAAGTGCCCATACCTAATGACTCAAATAGAATTTGAGCTTCGGGTGCTGTGGAACGGGTAACTACGTACCTGGCTTCTTTTTCAGGAAGCAACTTCTTCATGACGCCTTGAACTGGAATCCTGGCCTCTGATAGGTCCATGCTTAACTCACCTCCAACATCCTTACAGAAATTCCGTCCAAGCAAGATGCCGTAAGATGCTGGGACATCGGCCACTAGAACTGTCATTTTGATTCGCTTCTCTGGAAAAGCCACAAAAGCGTATTGAGCATCTTTTATTTGGCCAAGGAGGGGAACCTGCTTATTTTCCATGGAAAAACACCTCCCAAAAGTTTTGGTCAAAGTCAGGCCGAGGGAATCTGCCACTTTTGCAGGCATGACATTATCTGAAGCCCCAGAGTCTATAATGCAGTTGCTCAGTTTGAAACCATTTATAAGCAGAGAGACATAAAAAGGTTCTATTTTTCTGGGAGCGACGGGGGGTGTCACAACCAGATTATTTTGGGCTGGTTTGTCTTTGGGGAGATCTGGAACAACTTTCGAAGGATTTGGTCCTACAGGAACAGCTTTATTTTTAACATATTCTGCTAACCTATCAAGCTGTTCTGGGTTAGCCCTCAGATACTCAATCTCCGTCATTTGAATCTTAGTTTTTTTAGCATGATCAATAATATCAAATGATTGAAAGGTGGTCGCAATAGAAAAAGGGGCAATCCCCTCATCAAGGACCTTGACAGGTTCTTCACCGGCCTGAGTAGTAGGAGGGGAAGATATTAAGTGACCGGGAGCATTTACCTTTTTATGAGTTACCTGATCTTTTGATTGCGGAGGTAATGGAGTCCCGCATTGGGCAATGGAAAACGCTGGCCGGAGCTCGTCAACTACTTTCTCTTTGTCAGTGCGTGAAGCCGATTGATTTTGAGACCTGGTAAAGACAACATAAGCTTCCTTTGAATCTTCCCCTTGTTGTTCGACTTCATCTTGGTAATCTAGGAAACCGATATTGGAGTCACCAGCTAATTCCTCATCCTGTTCACCAAAGAGGTTAGCACTTCCCGATTGATCCAACTGTGGCTGAAAAGAAAGGTCGTGCTCAGTTTCTAGGTATCCAACCGCGGAATTTGTAGGTGCTGCTTCAATGGCTAATCTCCCTGAAGGGGGGGTAGGCGATTCGATTGTCCTTGGGTTCGGGCAGTATTATTTTGATATGGCTGATTCTGAAATGTCCTCTTGGGTGCATCTCGATAGGTAGGGGCAGACGGGCTTTGAGCAATTTGTCTCTTTAAAGCAATCAGTTCATTTGTTAATTTTTGCACCATAGGATCAGTAGTGCCCGTGGAGGAACTTTTAGCCGATGAGGGGTATTTGTTTTTACCAGAATCTTTCCTAATTTTGCCTGCCAGGATAAGATCGTCCTCAATCTCGGTGGCCAATCCTTGAGCCAGGGCTAGGTCCATAGGGCCAGCTCGTCTCAACAAAAAACTTACTTCGGGGAGCTGTGAGTTGATAAAAAAACATTTGAGATTCTCCGGCGTGGGTTGAGCCACAGTAGGAATCCGATTCCTTAATTTGTTGAACTTGGCTATGAAATCCCTCATGGGTTCCGGGGACTCTTTTTTCATCTGCGTTAGCTGAGCTAACAAAGCGTGTGCATCTTCAGCGGGTTTAAACTGAGCTTCAAATTTGGACTTGAGCATATCCCAATTTGTTACTGACCCAGCCTGCAAGTGATAGAACCAATCCGCAGCAGCACCTTGCAAAGTCTCCACAAAAAGTCTCACCGCCACATCTTCAAATTCAACGCCAATTACGCCACATGCTATAGAGAAAGCGGCAATATGCTCGTCGGGATGAACCTTTCTATCACCAAAAAACTTAGGGAAATTTTTTCTAGAACTACGAGGTAGCTCATGCAGAGGTGGGGTTAAATTAAGGGGACTGAAAGAATTACCCCACGGGCCTTGAGCCATTATGATAAAGGGATGAAAAGGTGGGATAAAAAACCTTGGTGGAGTGTTTATAGGGAGGCGGCGATTGACAGCAGGAAAAGGTGTTCTACCTTGTGGTGGTGACCTGACAATGCTGGAAGGAAAACTCTTGGACCGTTGAAGAGAAGATGATGGAGGAAATAGATCAAAATTACTTTGTTGTGCTAATTCAAACACAGGGTCGACAACACCCTTAGATCTCTGACTTCTGGTATAGCATGGGGTTGCCAGATTTTTAAAAAGAAAACGGGACCGAAAAAATTTCAAGTTGAAGCTTGAGGCTCCAAGATGTGCGTTCTTCTCAGCAGCTCTGGTTTTGCAGACCAGATAATATAATGGAGGCAACTGGTAAAGCTAAAATGATAATGGGTAAGACGTGAAATAGAGTCGCCAGATTACGTAATGGAGAAGGGTAAGGACTGCTTCAATCTGAAACTTGAAGTCTCAGACTGCACATCCGAGTCCCCAGCGGAGTCGCCAAAAAAATTGTTGGGTGAATATTTTGTCGTCAACTAACTGATGACAAAATGGGGATATCAGCCACAGCATAAGGGAGATTTACACCACGAGGAGTGTGGCTTTACCAGATCAGGATGAGGTAAATCTCTCCTCTCATCAAGGGGAGGTTCCCTATCAATATTTACTTGCTGAATATATAGTTAAGCAGAAAATAACACACGAGGGTGGTATAACAGCATCTACCTCTCTTCTTTCAGAGGTAATATATGAAAGACAAAAGAGGGAAAATCTTAGTCTTTAAGCTAACAGCATTCCTCTTCTTTCAGGAATGATATTAAACAGAAAACAAGAAATCACCTGTAGTAACAAAGTCACAAGAACGCTCACGCAAGCGCAAAGTCTTCTGTAGCTTCTCCACAGATTCAGAACAAGTATAACCGTAGAATAAAGTGAAGCACAAAGTCTTCACCTGAAACTACAAAAGATAAAAGAATCTCAAAGGTAAAAGCAGCACAAAGTCTATCTTCTACCCTCTAGAAGCACCCTCAGATAATAATAACACACCCACTTGCTTATTAAATCAGATAAACAAGATGTTACCAGGAAAAAGACATAAGAACTATTTCCTAAATAACACAGACAATCTCAATAAAAAGTCTGAAATAACCTGCTTCTCATTCATTCAACAGAATATGATTTACAAATTTGAGCACAAAGTCTCAAAAGTTGCTTCAATTTCAGCAGAGTGTTTGCTATTGAATTTTCCAAGCCCTTTTACAAATGAGGTCTCCACTATATATAGGGAGAAAATCCTCAAAAATAGAAAAATAATAAAATATACAAAATATCTTGGTCAAAGATGACTCATCTTTGACTTTTAGATATTTTCCAAAATAGTTTATTCGTAATTACAATTTACAAAAATGCATGCATTCTGTAGAAAACAGAAATGCCTAAGGATAGAAGAAGAAAGAGAGAAAGTGTCAGTTCTTGCCACCGGACTTCTTCAAATGAGCATCGTACATGGTGATCGATGCCTGGATCCCTATGCTGTCCGGTGCAACTGCGCTGTTGGAGATGACTCTTGATTTAATTAATGCGTCTTTTAATGCTGTGATGGCCTTATAGTGGCCAGTTAACCTGGATCTTAAATTTTCCAGAGTCAACTGAGCATCCAGAATGCTATCAACTGAAGTTATTGAGAAAGACGATCCTTTGAAATCCTTCTGGATCATCCCTTCGAAATTCTGAATCATTTCATCTGCTGGAAGGAACTGATGATCTTTAGAGGTCAAGTCGCAGGGTAGCTCTTCTAATTTGTTCAACAAGCTTAGGTCACTTTTATCACTAGCTTCTTTAAAAGCTTTGAGATCATCAATTAGATCTTTGAGTACTTGGATCCTGAAAATCATCGCCTCTTTGATCTCAACATATGAATCCTTGTTGGGGATAACACCAATAGATATCAGGGTACTCTTTTTTAGACCTTCCATTTTCTTCCATTCTCCGAGATCTTTCTCCAAGCCATTAATCTCTTGAGAGGTAAGAGAAACAAAACTGTCTACTTGAGCCTTCAACCTTTTCATTTTCCCTGTTCTTTCTGCAACCTCAGATAGCAGAGAGATTCCTTGATTGTGTATTCGGTCAATATATTCCTCCATCACTTTTCCCTTTAAATAAGTCTTTTCAGCTTTCTGAATGACTGAATCATCCACAGAAAAGGCCTCTGGAGTTGCTGCTTCAGGTGGGATGGTGAATCTTCTGATTACTGCCGTTAACTGCTCAGCCTTGGCTTTATAAAAATCTTTCATCTCTTTTTCTTTGTCAAATTTTTGGACCATAATGTCCATTGCTGACTGAAGATCACTCTTCGCACCTTCGTGTGTAACCTTGCCCAGTTCAACACGAGAAAAGGAATAACTGCTCATTTCAAAACCCTCCAGGGTTGCGTCCTGTGGGGGTTTGGCAATTTCTAGAAATTTCTGCCCCTTTTCCTCGACCAACTTGGAAAGGATCTTTGGCTTCTTGGGCGCTTTTGTTTTGGCCGGCACAATCTTGTCGAAATCGAATTCTTCTAGGGAGATGGCCCTTTTCTTTCTCTTTGGTGTGAAAGCAGACATCCACGGCGGGCGAGAAGTACCTATTGTAACAATAGTTGCTTCCGCCGGTGTCACGGTGGCGGCCTCCACGCTACTAGTGGTGACAGTAGTCGTATTTGGAGTGACCGGCGAGACTGTGCCAACTGTTGATTCAGGATTAGGCACAGGGCTTGGTGGCAGGTTGAAAGATGGAGATGATAAACTTGGGATGGATGCAGAAGAGTGAGGTGAACCTGCTGAAGGATCTTGCGGATCACCAAAAACAACCTTGGAAGGAGAAGCAGCTCTGGAAGATGGAACGCTAATGGGAGAGATAGGAAAAGTGGGCACCGAAGGAGAATGAAGAGGAGGAGAGGAGCTCTGGATCGACCGCACTTGTTCTGTTGAGGTTGGAGACCCAACACCTGGTCATTTTGAAGGTTGTTCTGTCGACCCCATCGGTTGAGCTGCCTGTACCCCGGGACTTTGTTCTTTGGTTTCTTCGGCTGCTGCCTCAGGTTCTTGTTCTGACCTAGGCTTCTTGGATACAAAGACGATCCTAGGCTTGTGAGGTCTAGAAGATGAAGGGACGTCGTCTTTGTTTTTGGTTCGGCTTTCTGCCTTTCTCTTCATCTCTGCTTGATATTCAGCCTCTGACCCTGTAATGAATTCCTTTAGGGTGATTCCATTTGCTGCCAACCAACTATTGGTGTTAGCCAATATTGGTTCGAATCTTTTCCTTAGAGAAGTCAGCTCTTTTTGAGACCAGTTGATTGGAGGAAGAGGGGAACCAGCGACCTTCTCTGTCAGATATCTGCTGTTCACTATATTCCCATCGTGAATCAACCCTGAAGGGATCTCTGCAAGCCCGAGGTATTCTATCTGCTCTAGCGTGAGACGGCAATAGTCCATCTTTCTTATCTCTTCGGCCGTCCTTAGATCTACCCAGATGTCCTCAATCATAGGCTCGTGAAACTGAGTCTTCCTTCGAATCGTCTCTTTGACTCCTCTATAATCAAATTTTTCCCATCTTTTGAAAGATTTGACGGTAACCATCTGCATCTCTATTTCCATAACCTTGGCTTTAGTCGATGTAGCAATGGAAAATCTACCAATTTGGATAGGAAACTTGAAACCAGGTCTCTTTAGCTCCATCTGTTTTGAGTGTACGACGACCAGTTGCCGGCAAAGCTCCATTAGGACCAACTTGTCTGAAGGGAATCTGGGGAGCATATAAGGGTATCCTTGGTAGAAACCCACCCGTAGATAAGAAAATGTAGGGAACTGGAGGAACATGCAGCCAAAACTGTTCACTACTGTCCAA
Organism: Torreya grandis; assembly: GCA_037957365.1. Classification (NCBI taxonomy): domain Eukaryota; kingdom Viridiplantae; phylum Streptophyta; class Pinopsida; order Cupressales; family Taxaceae; genus Torreya; species Torreya grandis. Next base: position 821,935 of record JARHVA010000436.1, read on the forward strand.
GCCTCGTCTGACATTCTCTTCTGCTCCAGTTGAGGATCGAAGAGACATAGAAATACGGCAAAGAATGCGTTATTCACTCGCCTGAAATGACGTGTCGAGCTCTGAAGTGTCAGCTGCGGATAGTATGAATAGACCGGGGTGGTCTTCCTATCCCCCTCGGTGGTTAGGCCCAGGAAAGATCGCATGGTAGCAGCTATGTAGACCAGGTACGAGGTCATGTAGAATTTGAAGGAGGTCTGTACCCTGTTCAGCTGCTCGTGAATAGCGTTGCTGATCTGTTCACTCCAGAAAATGGCCTGTTTGCCTTGCAGAATGATCTTAATGAATGGATACATCCATTCATGGAATTGTGAAGAGGACGGGAGGCCCCGTACTCTGCTGAGAAGGGCGATTAAGTCACCAACTTCTTCAATGAAGTCGCTTATGGGGAAGCTTTTTGGCCATCTAGATAGGCCAGCCCTTGGGGTTTTTAAGCACTTATGGTTTATGACCCTTTTTGCCCTCTCGGGGTCTTTGTCATACTCTCTCTGCGCATTCTCGAAGTCGATTTGGGTCACTTCGGTGGCTGGTGGACATAAAAAGACTTTGTCGATAAATTTGGGGTCCAACCGAATGATCATGCTGCCACTGGCGTCTGAGACTGATCTGGTCTCTTTGTCGTAGAAGTGCGCGCATTGAAGGATGAATTCTGCATGATGAGCTGCTACCGGGAAGGCGGCCACCAGGTGGATGTTACTCTCGATAATTCTTTTTATCCCAGTGCTGGGATTGGTCGCTTTGGTTCGTATCAGGAATTCAGCCATATCTACGTGGCCGATCTCAGTGTCTCGAATGTCATCGACATTCGAGGTGATCGCCGTGAGAGGGAAAACACCTTGGTATCTGTATTTCATCTTCTTTGCCTTTGAAGGAGATGCTTCCGTCATGGGGGACGATCTCGTTTGAACGGGAGCAGGCGTGCAGGAGCTTGCTGAAGGTGCTGCAGCCATAGTCGAAAGGAGAGTGAGAGATGGGGAGAGCAATTCAAGTGACACGGGCTACAGGAGGTCACTTAAAAAGGTCAGGATGGGCAAAAAGATGGAAAACGAGGAAGAAAAAGCTTGAAAAGGACAACCCAGAAAAATTTTTGGAGTTAGTTGAAAAAGGAAGGAAAAAAGCAGGGGCGGCGAAAATCGCCACCCTTGCAGGAAGAGAGCAGGGGCGGCGAAAATCGTCGCCCTTGCAGGAAGAGAAAAGTGGCAAGGAAATGCCGCCCTTGCTGGAAGAAAGCAGGGGCGGAACGGCGGCAATGAAATGCCGCCCTTTCGAGGCCGCGGGGAAGAAGAGAAAAACAAACACACACACACAAAAATAAAATAAAATAATAAAATAAAAATAAAACAAAACTTAAAAACAAACCCTACCTGGAAAGCGCGCGCACCACAAAGTCGGATCCGCGAGTTGGCACTTCGCAAAGTCACTTGGAGCGCTCAGGTGCAAGAGGTAGGAGGGGAGGAGGAGGAAGTGAGAAGAAATGAGGCTCAAATCGGTTTATAAAGGTTGAAAAACCAACCCCAACAACCCGCCGCGTAGGGCCATTAATGCCCTGTGCGGAAAACGAAAAAGTGCAGGGGCGGCGATTTTCGCCGCCCTTGCAGAAAAAGTGCAGGGGCGGTGATTTTCGCCGCCCTTGCAGGAAAAGTGAAAGAAAAACCAACTCTGAAAGGGAAAAAAAAGAAAAGCAAAAAAAAAGGGGAGGGGGGGGAACCACCCCTCGATTCAATCAAGATGAAAACGAACCAAAGAAAAAGCTTAAAAAAGAAACGAGCTTAGAGAGACAAGACGAAACGGACAAGTTTCGTAGGGGGTTGTTTGCAAAAATGAGCGAAGCTCATTTTGGGAACAACACACCCTTTGCAACCCTTCAATCCTCATGGAAAATGGTGCCAAAATTTCTTGGCCTTTTGAATTCTTCCATATAAAAAGTTACATGGTGACCCTTCATAATCAAATGCATCCTTCCCCTATTGTCTTTATCTTGGTGACTTTTTGAATTCCCCAAAGTGTCCCTTCATGAGAAATTGCACCCTTCCTCCTTTATCTTCACTTTGTGACTCTTAGAATTCCTCTAGATGACTCTTCATGGGAAAATGCATTCGTTCCCTCTTTTGTCTTTACTCTGTGACTCTTTGACTTCTTCATGCGCCCTTCTTTTGACTTTATGCCACCAAAAATATATTCATTAATATTAAATAAATATCAACACATTTTAGCCAAAATATGAACATTAAAAACCCTTTTAGATAATAAATGCTATAGGGCCTTTATCACCAATGCTAGACCTTTAACATCAATGACAATATTTCTAACATTCTTCTTGATAATTGCTACCATGATTTAGATTAGATTTTGCTTCCACATAGGGCTCAATATAAAACTTAGCCAATGGTTGAGTTATGATGGTCATCTTTGCTCCATACCTTCTCTTGAAGGCCAAGAAGGACCAATCAGCTGAGAGGTAACCTCCTATCTTGGTTGTGAAATCCTTTGAATGGTAGATAACAAAGTGAGCAGGTAAGTCAACCGCTATTGTATCTTGAAGGATAGAGAAGCTTGGAAAATCATGAAGGAAAACTCTCAAACCTTTAACTAAACCCACCAACTTACTAGTTTCCGATCAAGTTGAAGCACTCCCTTATTGTATGGTTCATATTTCAAGCCTAACTTTTAGGCATAACTGAGGTACTTGCCCCAATATCCACAATGTAGTTGTGTACAAGTTTGTCTCCAATAATGAGAGTGAGGTAGAAGGGTGGAGGCTTTTAAGATTTGGAAAAGGGTTTAACTATATGAGTGGGAGCATTAGTGAGTGAAACATTACCATGGCTGGATGGTTGATGACTGAGGTGAATTTGGGACAATTGCTCTTGAAGAAGTTCTTATTGACTAGGTAAGTGAAGCATTTCCTAAAGAGAGAGACTAGTCTTAGCACTCTTGAAAGAGTCAATAATTTTCTAAGAAGGATAATTTACCTTTTCTTATGTCCTTGGAGGTAAATAAGTGCCTTGACCTTTAGGCATTAGATCACTTTGAGTCATCCTTCCAACATTCTGAGTTGAAGTAGGTGCAAAATTTGTAGGGACTGTCACACTTGGAATCACACCTTGATGCCTTATAGGAGGGTTACTTGAATTTATATCAACACCATTAACATCTCTTAGAGCCTTCCTCTTAGCTCTTGTATTTTCTTCAACAAAATTATTCTGATTGAGGACAAAGGTGTCTTCCACTAGAAAGTTAGTCAAACTTACTCCTTGAGGCAACCATCCTTCATTTACTTGCATGAGACTCTCATCTACTATTGACAATTGAGGAGTACCCCTCCTTGGGATACTAGAGCTTGTCTTCCATCTTCATTGTCATCCATTAATTTTACTTTATGCCATTATTCTCCTTGGACCATGTTGCTTTGAACTGGTACCATGGCTCTTGTGTTAGAGGTGGAAGTTGGATTGTATATATTGGCTGACCTATTGAAGTTAGGTTGTCCTTGCCCTCTACCTTGACCATATTATTGAGGTAGGAAATTATTTCCTTATTGAGGATATGGGTAGGGGTTTTCATTAACTCCATATTATAAATGTGGTTGTCTAGCTTGCACCTCTAAGGATTTAAATCTTGCTGTTCAATCAATGGTATCTTCTTCCTTCTTAGGGAGAGCTCTAGACTTGGTGTTTGCATTTATAATTGGAGCAACACTTAGAGTAGTATCAAACATATTTGGTAGTAGAGGCATGGATACTTTTAGAGTTAGTTTTATAGCTTGTATTAGGCTATTCTCATCTCTAATGGTAAGGCTGTAATCTTTAAGTGAGGTGCAACCACCCACATACTGCAACATGATGGCTATGTCAGTACCAATAGACCTTAGGTATGTAAGGAACACTAATTTTTCTAGGGTTCTCATGGGAGGAGGTATTCTATGCCATGTTATTTGTAATCTCTTATTAAATTCATGCATAATCTCCTTGGGGGCTCTTTGAATTACATTCAACTAGTGAATAAGTTGTTGAGCATGGTCTTGAGATGCATTGATTATAATTGATGTCAAGGTGATCTTAGGACATAATGTATTAATGAAAAAGTGATAGGTTCTAAGTGGATTTGAGAGTGCATATCATGTGTTTAGGGCTTTGAGATGATTAATCATGTTTGATGGGTCATATGAGGTGTCAAGAGTGATTGGGGCACTTGTGGAAGTGAAAGGAATTCATTAGAGTAGTCTTGTGAAGGTCTAGGTTATCCTAGTCAACTTGGCAAAACTTTCTAAGTAGTGTTATCAATCAGACTCACACCCTCGTAAAGGTAGTTTTAGGCCTTCATAGTATGCTAAAACATGGAAACAATCCTTGGTTGTGGGTAACCTAATGAGTGGATTGAATCTCTAGATTATAAGGGCTAGCTCCCTTTAGTGTATCAATTACGACCTTTACTTTTCACTACAAACTACTGGGGAAAAGGGAAAAATAAACTTGAAGGGAAATCCTATCTAATGATGGTGATACACCTAAATTTTGGTTGATCCACTCAGTTGGACCTCCTAAGAACACTGATTTAGAGAAGGAAAGGGTTGAACTTTCAACTCCAATTGACCAATATGCATAAGTATTTCACAAAAATGTTTTATCTGGTAATCTAAGCTTGAGGGAAATGAAATAATAGCCCTAATTGAAGGCACTAACCAGACACTTATATCCACTATAAACTCAGTGAAGAGACATCAAACACAGAACATGACTTACATAAACTGATCAACTATCCTGCTAGGTAAGACTCAAGAATTGATAAGGAAGATAAATTATATCACTTATGTGAATCACTGACATGAATACACTATACCAACATTCTAGAAAATAAAAATAGTCCTTCTATTAATCTGAAAAAAGGTTACAAACTTTAGCAAAATTTGATCTTTCCAAAAGAGGGATACAATTCAAGGTTGAAAAGCCAACTTATATAGAAAAAGATATAACAACCAAGAGGTTAGTGCTAAAAATAGAAGAAGAGATCAACTTAAGTTCAACTTGTAATGTCCAAAGATCTAAAAAGAAATCCCTTTATCTTATGCTTTGCATGGAAAGATCTTTGGCATTTGATAAGAAATATGAGCTTTAGTTTGAGTCAAACCTTTCATCATGCATGATGCTATGCCCATATCCAAATATGAAACTCCTCTTAAGCTAGTGGAAACATTTGAAAGGATTTCCTTTACATGAAATCAACACCAAAATTGAATTTATAGCTCCACTTAAACTGTTGGAAACATTTGAAAGGCTCGGATGAATGAGACAAACTAGAGTGCATGCATGAAATATAAGTTAAGCTCTCCAATGTTAAACTCTTTGTTTCCTTCATGCAAATGTGTCTCTATTTTAGAACTGAAGGCGTTGTGTTTGAAATTGTTACACATCTTGGACATGTCTAATCCTATTTTGGGCCACTTTGCATGTTATAGAATGTGTTAATGTATTTATTGGCTATTGAAATCTCTTGTATTTTGTTTTTGGTTCTTCATTTCTGTGCATGTATTTCTCCATCATTTATTTATTTTGTCCTTTGTAATTATCTTAGGCTTATTCCTTCCTTCTCATTTCCTTTAGACCTATTTATTTTGGGATTATGTAATGGTCCTTGGGGTTGTTTGAAATGGCACTTTCCTTCAGCTTCCATCTACGACTTATTTGTTCTGGGCATTTTCCTTTGGATAATTCCCTCAGACAAAAAGTTTGAAGGAATTCTTGTCCTTCGTCAAGCAAATTCCTTCATAAACTTCCTTCAGACAAAATTTTTGAAGGAATTCATTCCTAATTGCCTTTGCTTTTTTCTGTAGGGCACATACCCTTCGGCATTATTGCTAGTGACCCCTTGGGTTTTCTATAAAGTCTTTTTCAGCCTTTCAAGCTTCTTGGAAATGCCCTTTGGCATTTTTTAAATGGTCCTTTTGGCAAATTTTAAGTGAACTCTTTTGAAAGAGCCCTTCAGGGTTTTGTAAACGACCCTTTACAAAATGAAATGAACCTTTGACAAATGAATGAACCCTTCAACAAAATTCTATTTGTCCACCTGCCCTTTGGAATTTTTTAAATGGTCCACTTTACCATGTATTTGACCTTTTAGATTTTCTACAAATGATCATTTGGATTTATTTCAAGTCTACCCTTAAAATTCTTGTAAATGTCTTTTTGAAATTCTTGAAGTGAACCTTCCCGAAGGGAAGATACCCTTTAGGATTCTTACCAAGTGTCCTTCAGATTTTTTGCAAATGATCTTTCCCAAAGGGAAAGTGACCCCTCAGCCTTTGTCTTTAACTCTTCAAAAATTTGTGAAGTGAACTTTCCTAAAGGGAAAGTGACCCTTCAATTTTTTTTTTAATGGACTATTCCTTCAGACAAAATGTCTGAAGGAATGCTTAGAAGTAAACTTTCTCAAAGGGATTTTACCCTTCAGAAAAATTGAAATCTCCCTTTAGAGAAATTACAAGTGTCCTTCAGAATTTTAAAATTGCCTTCTTATAAAGGGCACATACCTTTCAACTTTTAGAGAATGCCTTATTGGATTTTGGAAACTACCCTCCAGACTTTGTGACAAGCCCTTCAGGATTATTGTAAATGGTCCTCTCAGCTTCTGTAAAAGACTTTCCTGAAAGAATGAGTAAGCTTTCTGGAGGAATTCTTTTAGATAATTTGTCTGAAGGAATGCCTTTGAATGTTTTGAAAATTCCCTCTATTTATTTTGATCATTTCCTTTAGACAAATTTTTTGAAGGAAATTTATTTTTAACTTTTCCTTTTAAAATGAACTTCCTTCAGACAAAAGTCTGAAGGAATTCTTGTATAGAAACTATTGAAAATTACCCTTTAGGCTTTTAGAAAAGACTTTCCTGAGATAATTAATTCTTCAATCAGCTTGTAAGAAAAACCCAAAGTCTTCTTCCTTGAGAATCTAAAGTCTTTTTTCTATAGAGCTTTGAATGGTAGAGGTTACAATTTGACCTATGGGGTCAAAATTGTCAACATTTTGGTGACTCAACTGAAAAACCCAAAGTCTTCTTCCTTGAGAACCTAGCCATATACATGATATTTTAATTCACAAAGAAATGATAGATCTGATCTGTGACTACAAAATCTCTTTTGGAATGAGATAACCTTCATCCTCTGAAATAGAAGGGAAACACACAAAGCAGGGAAACCTAAATAAGCAAAGCAAATATGCAAACAAACACTTATTTGGAACAAAATAGAATGAAACTATTGTGCTTGAACAACATTTGGAGGAAAACCAAACTAACAAAGAACCTAGCTAACCATGACAAAGTATGATCCACTTGGATCGAAAGGGAAATTCATAACCTCATTCACTCTAAGAGATAATACAAGTTGTAAGGTAAGAAATTTATTAATCATAAAATTTGATGAGTCATTTTTATTATCCATCAATTATATTATAATCTTCTTAAATGAGTCATCAACAACAAACTAGTCACCAACAAAGACAAACTCATCAAGTACTTCCTGATCTTTTTCATATTGCTTGTCATCTACCACCTTGTCAAGTGATATCTCATCTATGCATTGTTATTGAGTGACCAAATCCTTCTTGTCGACTGCTAAAAGTTCATCCAGCTCTTCAAAGAGCTTTGAATAGGCAAACCAATCTGTATTATATCTTGAATAGGTGATTCTTGATCAAATTTCTTATAAACATGCTCTTCCGTAGGCAACATATCCATACAAAGCTCTTTAATTTCTTATAGAGATTCAAGGTAAAGCTGCCAGTCATCCTTCAGTTCCTCATTTTGATAAATTTGAATAGGATCAAATTGAAATTTATCTAGATCCTTCTCAATAGGAGATATCTCTAACTTAGCTATGACTTCAATTTGTACTAATTCCTCTTAGAGTTCCTTATCCTCAAGATCAACCTTCTCACTCTCAACTATAATTAGATTCTCAACTAAAAACTTAAGTGAAGTATCAATGTGAAACTCTTCTACAAACACACCTGAAGCATCCTCTTCACACTCTACAAGAACTTGACCTTTAGCTACAACCCCTTTTTCAATCTTCCATAGAACAGGCTCTTCCTGAAGAAGGGAGATGGTGGGAGGGTGATGGAATTCATTTATTTGAGAGGGAAAATGAAGCATGGGAGGTTGACCATGACCAGATTTTGGAATCTTGAGGGCAATGGAATTATTTAGGGAGTTTTAGAGAGGAGGGAAAGAGAAACTCTTAAAGACCTCTATATTATGTTCCTTCCACTTGGCCACTACCTTGTCAAAGTCTAAAACCTCTTTATCCTCATGGACAACTCATACTTGAGAGATAAGTGGTGAATAAAGGGGACTATAAGAAGGTTTAGTCACATGAATAGGCTATTGAATATAATTAAGAATCTCCCTTATCACACACTGGGCATGATAAAGAACTAAGCTTAAATTAACACAATTGCATTGTAGTTAACATAATAAATCTCTCTTAACTAGAACTAAGCTAACCCAAAAACCATTTTTAATGATAAAGAAAGGAAATAATGATTACCGTAATCAAGCTTTATCTTTCTTCATTAAATTCAAAAAATTACATGTATAACAATTTTATTCTCACAATGTAACTCAAAAGTTTAATACAATTCATGATAGTATTTCACTAATGTTCTAAGTAAGAAAGATTCAAAAATTTAATAACATATCACCACCAAATCTTAACTAACTCCCTAAACAATGAAGAAAGGTGTGATTTTATAGGATTCAAGCACCACCTTGTAGTTATAATTCATTGAAATGTGCATGTAAGGGTGAACAATAAATTTATATAAATAGAAGTGTTTAACTGCCTTACATTTAATGGCTCTAACTCAACTTTTCCCTATATCTACATGATTATGCTACATTTTGTCCAAATTTGTTATGTCTTAATGTTATTCTTGGTGGAATTACTCTACTATCCTAGTTTGTAACTCATTTCTTTGTGCTTCATGGTTTGTATATCCTCCTACCCAATCCCGACACTCCTTGTTCTATGCTGACAAAATTTCCTCCATATGTAAACTTGATGACTTAGTCAATATTATATTGACTGATTTTGGGTCTTCATGTATATCTACACAACCTCATCCTTGCATGTTGTTTACAATTTTTTGCACTCGACTAGAATTTATAAAAATTAGGGATTTAACTATTATTATACCCATCTTTTATAGGCATGATACCTTCAAAATGTGTGCATCCTTTGCATCTTCTAGTCTCCTTATATAAAAGTGCACACTTCTATACTTACCATAAAATTGGGGACCAACACTCAATTTAGTCACAAAATGTCACAAAATAAATAGGGATTCATAGCACCTAATAATGGTAAGCTATACATGTAGAGGTTATCCTTAGAGGAAGGTTACAAGACGAGTCCCATAATAGATGGAAAATACAACATTATCCTTATTATGATGTATGAACATGATTATTTTAAAGTTCCAAATTTTTAAAAATATAATAAAATTTTAGTTTACATTGAAATAAGAAAAATTGGAAAATAACACAGAGGAGTAACAATTATCCTATAAGAAACATGGGTAAGAATTATAAAATTTGAAAAAGAAGACCCAAGCATGCAATTCATATGGCTGAAGATAACCAAGAATTAATAAATAGGTAATATTTCTTCTTGTTACTTTGCACCTCTTGGTTCAAAATCATATAATAAAAATAAATTGGATTGCGATGACCCATATGCATCAATAAATGGAGACATATTAGTTTATAACACCTTTGAGGGGTCATTATAACATGTGAAGTTAATACGAGAACAAAAAACCAAATTATTTATTTAATAAATGGATATGGGGTGTAAATCAACCTATTATGTATAGAGGAAGAAGAAAATAAGCAATGGGAAAGGGTCAATAAAAATGAAAGAGGAGATGTCACACAATGCAAAGAAAAATTATTTGGGATATGTAATATTTATGACTTGATCTAATGCAATTTGATGAGCTCAAAATATGGCTCATTATTGACATGTTATTTTCTTCAAATCATCTCTCGAAGGATATTATCTTATACAAATCTTAGATTCTTAGATAGCTATTACATGAGAAATATATATTTGTCTTATTTATATTAAACTAAAGACTGAATCTTTACTTTGTCATTAATGTCTAATACATAGCATGTTTTAGTGATATTTTGTGTGAAGAATGCTCAAGAAGAAGACACAGATGATGTACAGTGAATATTCCATTTTGATCTCCATCCAACAGAACTATGGACTCCGCAGGCTTGTTTCTACAAACTCCACAGGCTTGTTTCTACGGACTCTACAGGCTTGTTTCTATGGACTCTGCAGGCTTGTTTCTATGGACTCTACAGGCTTGTTTCTACAGACTCTATAGGCTTATTTCTATGGACTCCATAGGATTATTTCTAAGAAATCCACAGGCTCATTTCTACGAACTCCATAGAGCCAATACCTAGAATTTTGTAAGGACAACGGGAAGTTGGACACTAGATAGGATAAGAGAGAACCATTCTAGCTGGAATTAAATAAGAAAAATAATCACCTAATATTTTGAAGGACTTGATTTTTATAGATTTTTATATAATCAAATTTTAGGACTATTATAGGATAGGATATTTATTTCATCAAAATAATTGGATCTCTTGGAAATCCAATCTCCTATCTTTGGATGAAGGGATCAACCAAGAGTCCTATTCTTCTACATCCTATTTTGAGTTGATTGTATTAGTATAAAGTGTAAGACTTTTGACTATAAAAAAAGAAGAAAACAAAAGATATAGAGAAAATAGAGGATCAAGAATTAGATAAGCATACAGGTTTCAATCAGATTGTAATTATTTCATTTCTATGAATTAATACTTCAAGTTTCCAGCACTGATTAATCTTTGTTCTTGAGTCCGAGAGGAGCAAGGGCCCACTCTCCTTGGAACCAAGAACTATGTACAATATTTATGTTCTATTTTATTAGTTAGAATCTTGTTACTATTTGCATTTATTTATAAAAACATCAAAACAAATTCATAGTTTAAAAAGAGCATTTTATTATTTCATTTCTTTTCTACATAAATAATGTTTTCTTTTACAACAGAAGTGTGAAGTAAATTTCTTTTTGTAAGTAGAAGTGTGAATTTACTTTCCCTACAAATGTAAAATAGGAGTGTGATCTTTTATTTCTAGCAAAAGAGTGGATTGATTTGATTTCTTTCTTTTTTCAACAAAAGCGTGAATTAAGTAGTTTAGTCAAAGTTAGAATAGGATCAACAAGCACCCCCATAAGTAGACTTCTAGATCTACCATCCCATACCTTACTACAAATAGCTTTGGATACTGGCCCTAGTTGACAAGACACCAATTGAATATTGGTTAAATGAGGAGTTAGATGACACTCATCATTTTTGGTGCCATTGCCAGGGAACATAATGTGTTAGTAAGGTAATAACTATTGATCTAGAGTAAAAAAATTGTAAAAATCATAAAAATCCCAAAATCAATTAATAAATTGATGTACCATCCTAGAGATTCTAAAGGACAATTTATTCCAAAGTTTACACTGAGGACACAAGTGGACACTCCAACATCTCTGAGTAGTGAACCAGAAGATACAAGTGAAACCTATTTGCAAGAATCTTCTGAAACTGGGATAGGAACTAGGCCATTACCACATGTAAGCCCCATAAGATAAAATTTTCAAGATCAATCTCTTGCAGGAAGACATTATTTAGAGATTTCCAAAGACTTAGAAGAAGCATTTCAAAGATCCATAGCTGAAGTAAATTCTGAGAACTTGGAACAACCTATATCTAAGACCACAAAAATTTAGTGGGAAGATCATCCCAGCTTTGAAATATCATTAGAAGAAGAAATAACTCTCCAACAAAATCAATAATTCGCACAACCAGGGAGGAATTTCTCCTTTCCTATTGTTACAGATCTTAATGATCAAACCCCCATGAAAAATATTTCACCAGCTAATTTGCCAAATTTTTGGGGACGATCTACAGAGGATCCTGATCAATTCCTATTTAAATTTAAGGTGCTATGTCAAACCTATGATTACACAACTAATAGCCAAAAATTAAAACTATTTCCCTCTACACTTAAAGATGCAGCTATGAGATGGTTCATGGGTTTACCTAAAAATTCTATTAGAACATGGGATGACATGGAAATAGAATTCTTGAACAAATACCAAGATTACGGCCGAGTGTGAGAAAGAAAAGTTGATTTCTTCAAAATCAAACAGAATGAGGATGAATCTTTAGAAGATTATTTGGATAGATTCATGTTCACTCATAAAAGAAGCAATTATCTACTCACTGAAGAAATTCAGAAATTGGTTTTCTTAAAAGGATTGGATGAAGACACTAGAGATGCCTTAAATCTGATGGGCAGAGGAGACATAAATAAGTTGGATTTCAATCAGATTTCTGAGCTTTTTACAAATTACTCTTGAACAAAACTTGGAATTAGGAAAGGAAAGTTGGGGAAATCTAATGAAGTGGGTAAATTAATGGAAGAATTTGCTAATCTCAAAATAGATATTATAGTTACACTAAAAAGTACATTGGATGGCCTTCAAGCTAAGGCAAATGCAACAGAGCCTTTAGCAATCTACTGTCCTAAGTGCAGACATAAACATGCCCTTAGAGACTACCCCCTAGATAGAACCAATATTTCATCATGTGGGATCTGTGTTGCAACAGATCATGATACCAAATATTGCACCCTTTTGCCTGTTTTAAAGAGTCAAATGAAAACCCAAGTGCAGTCCACTGAAGAAGTAAATTATATTCAAAGACAAAACTTTGCCCCATAAAACTAGGCTCAAGGATAGTTTAATGCAAGAAATCTAGTTAATCCATGGATGACACCATAGTATGTTTCAATCCTTTCACCATTTTGGAATCAACTCCAAATTTCATCAATTCAAAATCCATAGGCAGGACAAGATTAGATACCAACACCTCCATGGATGGTGCCATAGCCACAACAACAATGGAATCAACAGTGGAACCCACAGTCATAATTCACCCAACCAAGAAGACCACTTCAACAACAAGCCATTATGCCACCCCTAATTATTTAAAAACAAGGACAAATCAATCAGCCCTCAATGCCTGCATAACCAATAACAAATTTGAAAAATAAATAACTAGCACCTATTTATGTCAATGAACATGAAGAAACAATCAATGTTGGAGCTATTAAGTGTTTAGACATACATTTGAGATCATGAAAAACTATACATAAACCTCTAGTACTCATTTTTGAGATACCTGATGAAAATGAAAAGATAGAATCATCTCAATTAAGCACTGGAGAAGCTGAAATCAAAATGAGCCCTGAAGTAAACAAAGAAAACACTACTACACTAGTAGTTCCTTTTCCTAAACGATTAAGAGAAACTGATATCAAACCAGACTCAAACTTGGTCCATGAATTGCAAAAGATCAATATTGAGGTACCCCTTCTACAAGCTATTATGGATATACTGAATTAAATAAGATCATCAAAAACCTCTGTATTAAGACACCTGGGAGGAAGGTAAAATATCTTGGAACCATTAATGTTGATAGAAAAGTTGCTGATTTATTAGCAAAAAACTATTAGTTCCAAAATATGCAGATCTGGGAAGCCCAGTGATCACAGTCACAATCGGAGGAAAAGAAATTCCTAATGTCTTGGTAGATTTGGGAGCAACAATCAATGTCATGACAACTGATACTCTCCATGCAGTATCTCTTATGAAAATGCAACCTACAACTACCATTATTCAAATGGTGGACCACTTAGTAATGAAACCAAAGGAACTATAGAAAATGTTGAAGTGTTAATAGAATCTTGGGAATATCCAGTAGATTTCATGGTCTTACAACCCAAAACAAAGAATTTAGGATATCCTATAATCCTAGGTAGACCATGGTTGGCTATTGTAGTAGCATTGATTGATTGTAGGTTAGGAGACATGACCATTTCCAATGGGTTAAAATATAAATGCATCTCCTTGTATCCTCCTACAAAACCATCAACAAATTGCATACAAGAACTTTGGGTGGATGAATCAGACAATACATTAAACAATATTTCCTCCTTAGCCATGATCATAGTTAAAAAACACTTGGAAAAATTGAATGGAGATATATATTCAGAAACTATGGACTATGCCAGTCTAGAAACTACAAACTCTGCTAGTCCAAAAGCTACGGACTGCATTAGTTTAGGATTCTTGAGTCTGATGGAAAATTTTGAAACCTCCACTTCTACTTCTGCTAATACTTCTTCATCATATGATCATAGATTGATTCAGGAAAGTGTGTGGAAATTGGCAGAACAACAACAAACTTATTTCTTAGATGCATTTCATTGTTCTTTAGCAAGACTGATTCCTCTTAGAAAAGAGTTTGTTGATAATGTAAACATGTTTCATAAGCTACTTACTCATCTATGTCCTCTGAATTCATTAATTAGTGAGTTTAAAAAAATAGAATCCAACTACCCAGGTACAAAACCAATCATGATATTACTTGGAAGTTTTTTGAACATCAATAGTTGGTTAACAAATGAAGAGGAAGATCAACTCTTTGAAGTATTGGAAAGACATACCAATACTTTTTCTTGGGATTATACCGACATGAAAGGAATTCACCCCAGTATATGCACTCATCACATTTACACAGAATCAGTCAAATCGATTAGACAACCCTAAAGAAGAATAAACCCAACACTAAAGGAAATAATCAAAGTAGAAATCCAAAAGTTGCTGGAAGTTGGGTTTATTTACCCCATCTCAGAAAGCTAGTGGGTGTCACCTCTGGTAATTGTGCCCAAGAAAAATGGAAATTTAAGAGTATGTGTAGATTATATAGAATTAAACAAAGCAACATTAAGGGATTACTTTCCTTTACCTTTCATTGATCAAGTTCTTGATAACTTGGCAGGAAAGAAATATTTTTCTTTCCTGGATGGGTTTAGTGGGTATAAATAGATAACGGTAGCAGTTAAAGATAAAGATAAAACCATATTTACCTAGCCTTGAGGAACTTTTGCTTACCAAGTACTTCTATTTGGACTATGTAATCCTCCAACAACCTTCCAAAGAGCAGTTGTGGCAATATTCTATGACCTTACAAATGATTGTGTTGAGGTATATATGAATGATTTCACTGTTTATGGTGAAAATTATGAAGAAGCTCTTACCAACTTGGAAAGAGTATTGATCAGATGTGAGGAACATCAATTATCTTTGATCCATGAGAAATGTTTGTTGATGATGGATGAAGTAATAGTCTTGGGACATCATATTCTTTAAAAAGCATTCAAGTAGATCCAAAGAAAATTGAAATAATTTCCAACTTACCCATTCTATAAACACAAACTAAAGTTAAGAGTTTTTTGGGACATGTTGGTTACTACAGATGCTTCATAGATACATTTAGTCAAATAGCTACCCCTATGTTTGCCTTGCTTATAAAAGATAGTACATTCGAATGGAATGATAGTTGCCAACAAACCTTTGAAACCATCAAAGCTAAACTTGTTACTACTCCAATATTAAGAGGACCAGATTAGACTAATCCATTTCATATATACATAGATGCTTCTAATACAACACTAGGAGTAGTTCTTGGATAAAAGGATGAAGAAGGTAACATGTATGCTATATATTATATTAGCAAAAACATGACACCTGCTAAAAGAAATTACACCACAACTGAGAAGGAATTCTTAGCTGTAATTTATGCAATCAATAAATTCAGACACTACATAACAAGTTACAAGGTATTTGTCTATACAGACCATTCAACTATTAGATATCTTACTAACAAACTAATTGTAGGAGGTAGGGTTATTAGATGGCTATTGTTCTTACAAGAATTTGATGTTACTATTATAGACAAACCAAGGAAGTATAATGTGGTTGCTAATTTTTTATCAAGAATCAACACTACAGATGAAGAAGAACTAGTGGAAGATGACTTTTTAGATGAAAAATTATTTGCTATTTCAGCACAATCTTCATGGTTTGCTGATATAGCCAATTACCTCGCCACAAGGAAGTTTCCTCTACACTTTTCACAAAAGTAAAATAAATGTTTAATCAAAGAATTTTTTTCTTTTAAATAGATTAATGGAATGTTATTTAAACTTGGACCTGACCATGTGTTTCATAGGTATGTGACAAATGGTGAAGCTTATGATATCATTCGAGCTTGTAATGATGAACCAGGAGGAGGCCATTACTCAACTTAAAGAATCGTATATAACATCTTGGGAGCAGGATATTATTGGCCTCATCTTCATCAACAAGTAAAAAGATATGTCAGACACTGTGATGCTTGTCAGTGAATTGGACAACCTACTCTTTCAATAGAGATGCCTTTGTACCCTCACCCTCGATTGATTTTAGAACCATTTGAGAATTAGGGAATTGATTTTATCGGTCCAGTGGATCCTCCTTCTAGAGGAAAAGAATATCTCCTAGTATGTACAAACTACATGACGAAGTGGGCAGAAGTGGAAGAATTAACTCATGTAAGAGAGGAGATGGTAGCTGATTTCTTATATTTCAAAATCATGTAAAGATTTGGTGCTCTAAGAGAGATAGTCTCAGATCAAGGACCATAGTTCATGTCAAACATGATAAAGCATTTCATGCAAGTGTATCAAACTCAGCACACAAAAACATCTCCATACCATCTACAAGTGAATGGACAAGTTGAAGTCACCAATAGAGAATTGGAAACCATTTTAACCAAGGTTGTTAATTCTAGCATAAAGGATTTGGCAGATAAGGTACCAGAAGTTGTTTGGGCCTATAATACTACTTGGAAAACAATAGTTGGATTTTCACCTTATGAATTAGTTTATGGTAAGAAGCCTTTATTCTATGTTGAATTTGAATTACAAATTTTGAAAATAGTTGTAGAAGTAGGATTTGAGTTAGAAGAAATACAGAAAAAAAGACTCCTATAACTTAATCAACTTGATGAAATGAGGATGGAAGCACTACAAAGAATTGAACTGGTACAACATCAAAGAAAAATTTGGCATGATGCACAAATCAAGCAATAGAAGTTTCAGAAAGGAGATTGGGCACTGTTGTTTGATTCTAAATTTCAACAGTTCAAAGGAAAACTACAAACAAAATGGTTGGAACCTTATGAGATTGAAGAGGTCTATGAAAATGGTTCTATTAAGCTGATACCTATTGATGACAGCAAAATAGCTCTGTTAGTCAATGAACATAGGTTGAAGCTCTATCAAAAATCTCTCAATAAAAATGAATTTATTCAAAAAGTAAAGGATCAAGTAGCTGTTCTGGAAAGCTCTACTTCTTCCAGTGAAAATGCTCCTTGATAATCCTCCAACAAAAAATAAAAATAAAAATCAATCAATAGTGAAAATCCTTCCAGGGATGTTATTGACAATGCATACTAACAAAACTAGCTTGCTGGCTGGCTATGCATTGCTAAAAAAAAAGGGGGGGGGCACTTTGGCTAGAAAACCAACATGGCTAGCCAAAGGGAAAAAAAAAATTTTATAAGAAAATCTCATCATGACACTATGATTGATTGTCTCCATGCAATAAACTAATCCATGCAAACCTATTTGTGCAGGACACATGGCGAGCAAAGGATAACGTCTAAGGTTAAAGTAAGACATATATTTTATTTATCTATGTTTAGTTAACTAATTATCTTCGATTTGATTAAGACCCTATTATTTTGAGATGAACTAAATTTGAATCATATAAAATGAAATGACACATGCCATAATGAAAAAGCATGCAATTGAGCCGCCAAAGGTGTATGGATAAGTGTGCAGCTTTGATATCATCAATTGAGTCATCAAGTACCATAATGACAGGACATCATAAAAAAGGGTTTACAATAAAATAATGAATCATTGCCACCATCAATATGACATGTCATCATTTCACATAACTTGTATTGATGAGACCAAATGGTTGGCACACTCCATAGAAATGTGCGGTGCTTAACTATATCAAAACATCATACCACACTATGGACTCATGCAGCTGTAGCATTTCAAATGAACCATTTCCTTTTTACGAACTTCAATAGAAGCTGATCCTCAAAGCATGTTGCCTAATGAATTCAATAAAATACTTGTCTACACCTTAATTGGAGTTAAAGGAATCGATCTGACTGTGACTTTGCATAGAAATAAGATAGAAGACAAGATTAGAGCTGAAGGATCTAGCAAAGTTTCATAAAGACAAAGCTTCTGTAGCAGTGTTCAGAGCCAATGGCTGGCTACCTTTCATTCAAAATCTCTAAGGTTTTGATGAAACAGTGGTAAGTGAATTCATTACCAATCTCACTCCTAAATTTTCAATTGTGAAAGACATTGTTATTCCTATTACAACTCAAATCATAAGCCAAATTATACAAGTTCTAGAAGAAGGAATGAGAGCTACATGTAGAGTTTCATTTAGTGATTTAATTAGTCAGTTTAATGGTAATAAGTAGACCAGAACTTCATGTCTAGTAGATTCCAAGGGAAAATCAAAAGGGATTAAAAAAAATTCACTTCATGAACCTTGGAAATCTATAGCCAAGTGGGCACTTAAATATATCATTTGTGAAGGGAAACATAGTCTTTTAGGGGGAGATGCCATGAAAATGTTAATACATCTTAAGCATGGGAGACAAAACCCTCAGTACAAAATTAACTTCCCATCTTTCTTCTATGGTGCTCTGCAAGTTATGTCTTTAACCCCTACTACTGCTCTTAGGCATCATGGCCTTATTCAACTTATTACCTAGTATCATTTCTTTCAACAAGGTCAAGAGGTCTGGGAAGAATTTCAGAGTAGTATAGCACAAGAAAACCCAAATGTACCATAGACACACTCATCTCCACCTACTCCATCAACTGAGAATACAACACTAAGAAAATAATGTAATCTCCACAAAAATCCCTTTTTCTTCTTCAAAAAGAATCACAAGGTCTCAAAACCCTAGAATTTCAAGGTCTCCACAAGAACCTCATGAGTCTATAGTACAACCAATTATTTTGATAAGAAGAAGAAAATTGAAATGAAAGGTTGCTATAAAACTTGAGAAGACCAAGAGTTTTGTGGTTGAGAAGGAAAATTAACCAAGTGTAGCTCAAAAGTAACTAAAAGAAGGAGAAGGCTCATTATAATAGAAGAAGATGAATAAGAAATTGTAGATATTTTAGATAGTCTTAAAATGGTGTCTCATTCCCCCATACATTAGAATATTCCTTAAACTATAGATATTAAAGAAACTCCTTTTAAAAGGAACTCTCCAATCATAATGGAGGAGCCAAATCTAGAGGAAGATCCACACACGACATAAGAATTAAGTATGGCAGAACAACCACCTATTCCAGTTGAAACTACAATGGATAAAGGGAAAATTGTATGTACCAATGAGAAAGGTGAATCATCAAATCTAAATGATCCTATTATAGAACTAACTTTGTAGCTTTCTCAAGCTCAAGCTCTTGAATAACAACAAATAGCTGACATTGCTGACTTGATCAGTCAATTGCAAGACAAGGACCATCTCAACTCATCTTTGGTGCAGAAATTAGATACAGTATCTACTGATCATGCCACAAAAATTCATAGATTAGAGAAAATAATAAAAGAACATGAAGATGAATAGATTTATCTTTGGATATATGTAAAAAGTCTGAAGAAGAAAAATATGAGATTGTAGAATTTGATAAACTCTTCTGAAGCACTTGCTGTTGCACTTTCTCCTCCTAAGGTATTTGTTGACCATGGTTATCAAACAAGTGATCCAGGTATTCCTCCCTTGCATATACTACATCAAATTGAATAAGAATATTTTGTACTTAAACAGAAAAACAAAGATGTAACTTCTTCCTACAAACTCTTGGAAAATGAAAATAAAGAATTAAAGGCTAAAGTCCAAGAGTTAGAAGAAAATTTGCAAGATGCATACAAATTAGGAGAAACTCTTTTGGCATGTAGGAATCCTTCTGCCATATACAATTTGTTTTTATTTGAACAATTTTACAGATGGAAACTTCTATGGATCTCCTGTCATCTTCCTTACCAAATTTTTTATCTAACAACATTTTTGGAAATTTTCTATAGTGCTGAACCTGATCAACATGATTTACTTGGTGAATTTTATTTGCATGACTTGATTCTAGGAAATTATGAGCACAATAAGTTTTTGATAAATCTTCATGTAGGAGAAGTTTAATTGAGAGCGTTACATTCTACATTCAAAAATTAGATAGCATGGAAAGGCAGATTTGAGGACTATACAAATCATGCTAAGACTATATGATTATGTGTTAGACCAGCCTTTTCTATTCCCAGATTGATCAAATAGAATTTTAACTGTGCTTTGTTAAATGATGAGGTTAAAACACATTATTTATAGGCTCTATATGATTGTACTATTTTTTTGATTTATTTTCAAGACAAAATTTTGATTCAGTAATGGCTGCTAGTATAAACAGATGGGACCAACTTTTAGTGCCTCTTAAAAGGCAAGAAGTCATGTCCCCAAATAACTTAAGATAGATTATGAGGAGAGCATCTCAATTCTAAAATTTTTAATAGAGGTAATCAACTCTAGGGGAGAATAGAAATGGATTGGCATGAGATATAGACCCCCTTTGCTGATCATACCTATTCCAAGATGGCAGAGTTGGGCTCCACAATCAGAAGAGCAATTCAGTATATGGAAAAAAAATGATTCAAACACATCAGGGATTACTAGTAATTCAGACATACACATAACAGATGAATTTGATAAATATGATTTGAGTCAAAGTGTAGAAAATAGAAGCTAGAGCTACGAATGCTAATAAATGTTTGCAATGGGACTTGCAAAAGGTAAAGCTTGGGGGAGATGATGAGCTCAAAATATGGCTCATTATTGACATGTTATTTCCTTCAAATCATCTCTCGAAGGATATTATCTTATACAAATCTTAGATTCTTAGATAGATATTTGTCTTATTTATATTAAACCAAAGACTGAATCTTTACTTTGTCATTAATGTCTAATATATAGCATGTCTTAGTGATATTTTATGTGAAGAATGCCTAAGAAGAAGACACAGGTGATGTATAATGAACATTCCATTTTGATCTACATCCAGCAGAACTATGGACTCCACAGGGTTGTTTCTACGGACTCTGTAGGCTTGTTTCTACAGACTCTATAGGCTTGTTTTTACGGACTCTACAGGCTTGTTTCTATGGACTTTGTAAGCTTGTTTCTACAGACTTGGTAGGCTTATTTCTACAGACTCCATAGGCTCATTTCTATGGAATTCGTAGGGTCAATACCAAGAATTCTATATGGACAACAGGAAGCTGGAGACTAGATAGGATAAGAAAGAACCATTACAGCTAGAATCAAATAAGGAAAATAACTGCCTGCTATTTTGAAGGACTTGCTTTTGATAGATTTGTATATAATCATATTTTAGGACTATTATAGGATAGGATATTTATTTCATCAAAATAATTGGATCTCTTGGAAATCCAATCTCCTATCTTTGGATGAAGGGATCGACCAGGAGTCCTATTCTTTTGCATCCTATTTTGAGTTGATTGTATTAGTATAAAGTGTAAGACTTTTGACTATAAAAAAAAGAAGAAAATAGAAGATATAGAGAAAATAAAGGGTCAATAATTAGATAAGCACACATGTTTCAATTAGATTGTCATTATTTCATTTCTATAAATTAATACTTCAAGTTTCTAGCACTAATTAATCTTTGTTCCTGAGTCCGAGAGGAGCAAGGGCCCACTCTCCTTGAAACCAAGAACTGTGTACGGTATTTATGTTCTATTTTATTAGTTATAATCTTGTTACTATTTGCATTTATTTATAAAAACATTAAAATAAATTCATAGTTTAAAAAGAGCATTTTCTTATTTCATTTCTTTTTTATGCAAAGTATGTTTTTTTTTTTACAGTAGGAGTGTGAAGTAAATTTCTTTTTGTAAGTAGAAGTGTGAATTTACTTTCCCTACAAACGTAAAATATGAATGTGATCTTTTATTTCCAAAAAAAGATTGGATTGATTTGATTTCTTTCTTTTTTCAGTAAAAGCATGAATCAAGTAGTTTAGTCAAAGTTAGAATAGGATCAACAAGCACCCCCATAAGCAGATTTCTAGATCTACCATCCCATACCTTACTGCAGATAGCTTTGGACACTGGCCCTAGTTGATAAGACACCAATTGAATATTGGTTAAATGAGGAGTTAGATGACACTCATCACAATTAAATAAAATCATGCATGAATTTAAGAAATATCACATGAATAACCTACAATGGCCAAAGTGAAATATATTAAATTATTTATATGAAGAGTATTATATCAAGACTGATGGAGGAGGAAGTTGGGAGTTGCCATATATAATTGAAATTGGATCACAACCCAATATGTGTAAATACTGGTCTACAAGGAGACCTGCAACAAAGAGATAAACTCTACCATAATCAAAGGAAGATATCTCTACAATGCAATAGCCTTGTGACCCATGAGAATCAATAAATATTTAGAATAATGCTTTAAAATCAACTTGAAGAAGAAAAGAGTAATGGCATAACTTTTATAGATATAGGATAAATAAGTATCAATTTATTGATAACTATAAGTCACAAAGCATTAAATTTATGTAAAATATCTAGACCCAATAAAGGTAGTAAAATTAGTTTTCTAGAAAACCTATGGTATGATGAAGATTTTAAGGCAATGGAGAGAATGTTGAAGAAATTGGGAATGGATAAATAAATTACACAGGATTATGAATAATTGGTAAGGTCTAACAAGGAAAATTATATGTTTTTAATTAGATATGGGTAAAAAAAAAAAATTAAATTAGAGCTAAGAACCATACACGAGCGTTTTGAGGCAAGGTCCCCCAACCTAAAAAAATAACAAGAGAAAAGATCAAAACATGAAGTGAACTAAAACACACAAATAACTATAAAATAACCATAGTAGGAAGAATAAAGAGGAAGAGAACAGGGTTTTGATAGGATCCCTAAACTTGAACACAAGAATTAACACAAACAAAATACTTAAGAATTAATAGAGCAAACATACCAGAGAGTTGGTAAATAAAAAATTTCAAACTAATAACATCCCCAAACTTTCATAAAGCTTCTGCAAAACCTATCTGAGTAGTTAGTAAATATTCCTTTCAAATGAATAATAACCATCAGATATTCTAATTGGGGTTCTTCCCTAGTGGTCTATTGGTGTTAAATTTACCTTATTTTAGGGTTCTCTACATTCTTTTGACAACCTATTTTAGAGTTTCTTTGATTCTATTGGTCTAACTTAGAGGTCTACTAGACTAGTGCTTAGTCTCTTTAATAACCTAGGTTTTCTTCACTCCATTTTTGGCTAGCATGAGACTACTTGGTAAGGCTGAATATGTGTTTTTTACTTCTGGTATGGGGGAGGCTTTATTTGGTTCTTCATGAACTGTTTCTTTAGTTTTTTGATCTTTCTCTAGGAAAATAGCTCCACTAGAGGTGATTTTACTAGTGAGAGAGGATCCCTCTCTAAACCATTTTTATTGCCAAGGGGGGCTTGAGGAGTAATTTTTGGTGTAACATGGGAGACAACCATGGAGTCTAAGATTGTAGTTTTTTAATAATCCTTTCTTGATTTAGGTTTTTTTATGTCTTCTTTAGATATGGCTTTAGCCCTGATAGAATATTTGACTGTCTCAGCTATGGATTTATCTTTCTCCTTAGTTTTCTCTATTTTGTTTTTTGGGCAAGTAGTTGACTTGTGACCAAAATTGTGGTAAATAGGGTAGATGTATGTTGCTCTTTCATACACTATTTATTGGGACCTAGTGTCATACCTTGATTATAAATCAACATTTATTAGGAGAGGCTTTTTTGAGGAGATATATACATGAAATCTAGTAGCTGAAAGCTTTCATCTTGATCTAGTGATGGGATCTAGAGTAATTGGTTGGCCTATGGAATTGCTAACACCTAGAATGATTTCTTCTTTCTAAAATTCTATTAGGAGGCTAGGTAAGTTAACCCATATCAAGGTTTCAAAGAAAACATATCCATTTAGATTTATTCCTAATTTCCACTTTCTTAGGGAGAGATTTGACTTCTTGAGAAACCATGCACCCTCGGTTAGAAATTTGGTGTAATCTTCTAGAATGGAGAATGTGATAAGGAAGACTTAATATAACATGGATGCAATCTCCATATGCCCTTTAGGATTCCATTCTCAGTTGGACCATTCCCTGAATAAGTCAATGTTTGGCTTATTTTCTTGAAATTTGCCTAATAGGGATTAGTCTAATCTCCTATTGGTTCTATAAAACAAAGAATCAAGGATTTTGAGGCATAATTTATTGTCAAAAAACTTGGATTCTAGTGTTGATATGGAACTTGCTTGAAACTATTTCATTTTACCAATCGGTCTTTCTACTCATGATTTCCTGTCAGGTCAACAAGGGTCCTTTGTTTTGTCCTCTGGGTTGTCCATAGGTGCATGTGGTGCTTTTGGAAGCTATTTTATTTGTTGACGTATGAACATACTCTTTATTATTTATATATAGATAGGATTCGATGGGCCATCAACACTCTAGTACTACATAAAAAGTTCCTTCCTAGGTTCTAAATTCAAACTCCATTTTATTTGAAATGTTGCATCCACTCTCATTTCCTTCCATGTAAAAATTATATATTGGTAAATTATATGTGATTAAAGAGGAAGTAATTAATTTATATCAAGAATCATAATCCTAAATTATTTAATAAATAATTTCCAAAAAAGAGAGTAGATAACAACATTATAGATTCCCAATGTATAGAATATGCAAAATTACTTTACGAGTGAGACTAAGATAACTCTTCTCCATGAGACATTAAGGAAGGGATCAAGAAAATAATAGTGGGTAAGGCATGTGTGACATGTATGGGTTAAAATCAAAATATTTAAAGTGGGTTTTGAAATCTCTCACATTGTACATCAAAAGCATAATCAATATGATCGTTTAGAGTAATTTTATAGTAGATTGGACAATAAATATCATCATTACTCTCTTTAAAAGTGGAGATGTTGACACCCAATCAAAATATCATAATATAATGATTAATATTATTTTTATTACTATTTGTGAGCATTATAGAGTGCACAATCAACATTTGGGCTTAAAATAAAGGTGTGAGGGTGAAAGGATGAGTGTGGTTTAGGAAAAACACATGATAATAGATAATTTCTCACTCAGAGACAATATATTAATTTTTTTTGGGATAATCAAGGAGAAGAAGTTTATTTTTGATTTGTTGATTTCAAGAAAACATTCAACATGGTTCCCATAAGAAAAATTATGGAGTAGAATGGAGGATTTAGGAATTTTGGAGATGCCTAGAATAATGTTCCAAATGATTTACAATTCAATTTGATCCAAAATTGGGTAAAGGATTATCAGAATGCTTTGGGAGAAACATCGATGTAAAGTAAGAATGTCCACTATCCCCCAATTTTTTTTTTATACATAAACAAGTTATAAGAGTGGATAAACAAAGTTAGATGTGGTGGTGTTCACTCAAATAAATATGTGGTAAATTTATTCTTGTATGCATATAGCCTTATATTGATGCACAAAATAACATATAGCTTGAGAGATCACTTGAAGGCTCTAGATAGGTTTTTAATAAGAGGAAAGAATGCAACTGAACACCATCAAAACAAAGATAATGATATTTTCCTTGCAATGAAAGAATAATAAAAGAAACTTCTTATTTAGAGAAATCCTTTACAAGTGGTGGATGAATATAAGTACCTTGATCTAAATTTGTACAACAAGCTTATCTAGGATAATTTTAGGAAAAAATAAGACAAGAAGGATGGAAGTCTTTATACTTGATTTAAAATAAATACAAGAATTTAGAATTATGGGATTATGTTGTGTCTATTTAGTAATATTTTATTAACACTATATAGGTCAAGTTGTGTAAAACAAATGATACACTCAATGATTACTATGCTAGCCTATAAATTAAGCTTGAGGACATAAGTGATCATCTAGGGTGTAGTAATAAATCTCTAATAACCCCATTGATATAGATGAAAATTGAAAACACCAAAATAGTGTATAAAGAAACATGCAAACCCCATAATTAAATAATCAAAATACACATATCCATTTAATATAAGATATATTCTATTAATTCATAATATTTACATATAATGAACACATTTAATGTATAAAACTACAAATACATTCATGCTCAAAGAATTAAATGTTGTTAAATGTCTCAATTTTGTATGGATATGCACAATGGTAATTATGCACAAGGCAAGTGTTGTGCAAGGTTCTTTGCATAAATAGTGTTGTGTGGGATGTTGTGTAGGTTGATTGTGAAAGTAATGATGGTTAGATAGATAAACATGGAGAATACCTATGATAGCTTCATGATGTTATTAACATGCAAAATGATGGTAGAGCTACATAAGATATTTTTCATAGTTTCATTACAATCTGAGAAGTTTTAAAGTGGAACATAGTAGTTGATGTAACATAAGATTATGAAGGAGATTATCAATCTTCTCTTTTTAGTGTAATTGTAAAATCCCAAATCAAATAACTCAATAAAAACAATAACTACCTTGACTAAGTACTTGGATGAGCAATAATACAACTAGCATAAATACAACTAGAAGATAAATAAAACAAACTACCTTTACCTTGTCAAATGGTGCTTGTTCATTGGCATATAAGAGTGTTCATTCTCAAATTTTGTGTCCAATGGAGTCCTTTGTCAATGCATTTTCCTTGCGAGCAGAACCTCTCCTTGTCCACTTGTGGCTTGGCTTGGCTTGGCTTTGATTGACATGTTGTAACAAATGAAGCTTTCTAGAAATAGTTTGGCATTACTTCTTTACACAAAATAGATTATTAAACAATGGCCTTGGCACTTATATTTATAGGTTCTCAAACTAACCCTAAATCATGTTTAATTAGGTTAGATTTAACCAAGATTAGGTTAGGGAAGGGACAAACAATTAATATTTGGGATTGAGATCCCATTTATTAAGAATGGTTCTCCATTTCTAAATTTAAAGCTTTTATGAAATTATTTCCAATTATTTGATGTTGAGGATGATGAAATCATCATGACCTCATTTTTATTGAAATTTCATTTTTTAGAAAATAGATATTCACTAATTGAATATAGAAATTTCACTTAAGTAGTTAATTGGATTTTCTTAGTTAATTAATTCTACCTAGGATTTTAACATTTTCAAAATTGGTTAAGTGCCCCACTTAATGGGTCAAAAGGCCAATTTCTCAAATTTCTAGGTCATAATTTGACTAAAGATGAATTTATGGGAGGTTACTGTTGCGTATAAGATAATAACCCAAATAGGGATGCCTCACTATGATTTTTGGCACTAACATATGATGTGTGGATAAAATTGGGGAATTCAATGATTTCTAGGCTTAATTTATGTTATTTGCTAGAAACCATTATGAAGTCCAACTGTGGCCAAAATAGGGTGTCTACATTTTACCCCTATTTAAGAAGGCATTGAAATACATAGGCATAGTAAAATATTTTTAAAGAATGAAAAAGTTGTTAATGCCTTGGATAATTACCCATAGGGTGATGGATGAGCCTTGGATTCCCCCTCAAGGGATCAAGAAACAAATAGTGTCATCTAATAGGCCCTCAAAAAGAGGAAAAATGACATAGCCTAGTGGTAATGGGGGTGGAAATACCAATTTTCCCAAATGCAGTTATAATTAGTGGCATACTGATTTGCTCTAGTAGAGAAAGTGGAGTGGAATAATGATTTTCCCAAAGGCAGTTATAATCATTGACACAACGAAAAATGCCCCATTAGGGTAGATAGGTCAAAAAATAATGATTTACCCAAAGGCAATTATAATCATTAGAATAATGGTTGGCCTTAGTCAGGTAGATTAAACATGATAAATCATTTTTTCCCTAATAGGGTAGGTTACAGTGGTATTAAGTCAAAAAATAATTTTCCACTTCTGAACAAATTGGCAAAGAGCTCATGCAGGAAATCTGTAAATGGAGTGACTATGAGTTAACATAAAATAACAACATGAATATAGAGAACTAGATAGTATAAAGATGCATGTTATAACTAGTATGGAATATGTATAGAAAATAACACTATTAAATGGGTCTCTAAAAGGCCCAATAATATGGTCCAATCAAAAAATAGTGAATGTAGAATAGAATGACCCAAAAAAGAGACCACAAAGTCAAAAATAAGAGCTCCTAGAATGGACATAAATAAACCTTAGGCCTTTGGTGGGGTGAAAAATTAATTTTTGAAGCTATATATTCACTCCATGGGGTGAATTGTTTTCATTTTCACCCAAACCCTTTGAAAATTTGGAGCTCTGACCTTGAAAGAAGAAGTGATGAGAAATGATGCATGGATGAGGATAAAGACATGTAAACAACTAAGTGAGGGAGCATGGGCAAGCACCACACGAAGGACCTTTGGTAGGTAACCTCACTTTAGCCTTTGAGTGCATTAATTATGCATTTATTTCTAGTTTTATGGTTCAAACTTGTAAAGTCACCATTTTTGTGGAAGGGAAAATGGTGGCTTTGTAGAGTAAATCAATGAATTTGTATGAAGTCACCATTTATAAAAATGGTGATTTCATTTAAAAACTAGAAAATGCCTAAATGGTGATTTCACCCATTTTTAGGTGAAGTCACCATTTTCATAAAAAATGAAAACAAAAATTTCTCCTAAAAATGGTAGACAATTCCAAAATGGTGACTTCACCCTATAATCCAAAATGACTAACTTAAGGGAACCAAAAGGGGTCCAAATGATAGGAGAGAGAGACAAATAGTTTTAGTAGGGTAGGTATAAGTTAGATAATAGCATAAATATAGCTTGATACTAATGTATCTTTGTTTTTAGGAATAGCTCATGGTATTGATGGCATGAGAGTGGTGTTCTCATTATTACATATTCCATAAATATGGATAGTGAACATGGTTAAATTCTTATAGGCCCTATATTTATATTACATTACATGGATGCCTATGATCCAAATAGATTGAGCATACTTGAGTACAATGGTAAAATAATGGCACTCTGAGACTTCTTCATTTCACCTACCTACTAAGGAAGCTATGATTATGCTAGAGGATACTTGGAATATACTAAATATACCCAAGAGAGGTCACAAATTATTATATATAGATCCAACATGATAGTAGGTAGTGTTGGATGACTTGAATGGTTTCTTAGATATTCCCACAATACATGAGAAGGTTGACACTAATATTTTGGAGACATACATGTACTTGTGGCCAGTTTACCTAGCCCTATAGGGCACCTCACCATCAAATTTAATTGACATGGAGGATCTTGTACTTATGCCCATTTTCAACAACATATTTATACCTAACAAGAGGGGTCACTTTTTTCATATGGGATTGGTTGGAGTGATTGTATCTATGATGGATGATGTGACTAGGTTTGATTTGGGCTAACAATATTGGCCCAAATATATAGAGACTTACACATGGTGGCCTACCAAGGAGGCTAGATTATCAAAGATTATACACTACTATAGATTTGGGGCTAGAAGCATATAGCCATAGAATACCTAGTCATTTAGAGACCCTTATGCTCGAGCCATTAACTAATGGATGGGTTTAGATAGGTGCAGGTCATAGGGGATATCTTAGTGGGATATGCCATTACCAATGGATATATAATGAGATGATGATCAAGTTCTTTGTTTGGTATCCCTATCTTGCATACTAGCTTCAATGGCCAAGAGATAAATGGTACACTATCTTTATGATGAGTAGGTAATTCCTTATAGGGAGACATACTCATAATATTAAGGAGTATCAACTAGATAAGGTGATATGGTATTTTGGCATGCTACAAGATGTTCTTGAGGAGATAAAGTGGTTTTCACATTCCACTTGAGAGATTAGTCACACTACGCTAGTGATTCCAAGGAGTATAACTATGAACAATTATGGGGTAGTGACACAGGTTCCATGGGCCTATGTAGGAGGCCCCACAGATGTAGGTGTGACACTAGAGTATGTGCATTAGTGGGTATAGGTTTATTCATTAAGATAAATAACTCCTAGATAAGAAACTGGGTAGGGTGGACAAGTATAGGGTTAGGGGCCTATGGATGTGGATGAGGTTGAGGTTGAGATGAGAAGTAGGGCTAGTGATATTGGCAATAATTAGCACATAAATAGGGGTGAGGGTGATGATGATGAGGGTGGTGAAGGAGGGGATGATACCCATGCCATTATGGTGTATCCAATCTCTATAGGTATAACATGTACATCTATTGATTTAGGCCAAGCAGGGCTATCAGGTAAGACTAGAGCAACTAGGGACAATACCATTATGGAAGAGGAGATTGTAGCCAAGGTAGGTGAGATTAGGGCTTGGAGAGGAGATTGAGTTATTTATAGGGACTTATATATATTAATGAAGAGGATATGAATGCCCTTTAGTCATATATTACCTGACTAAAGGTAGAGGTGGCATAAATAGTACAAGTATATGCATAAATACAAGCAAAATGGGATCAAGATATATCATATAGGAATTAGGCCCTAATGGATATATAGATGCTCTAGCATGAGTGAAATAAGGCTCATAGATCCAACATGTATATAATATTCTCACAGGTGGTACTTGATAGCCTTTAGGCTAAGGATGAGGATTCTATTATCTCTAAATATATGAGACCACAATCCTTAGGGATCAATAGATTCTTATGTTTAAGGTATGGGATTCATAGAATATTGGTAGTAGGTCTTCTCAGTCTAGGAATAGGACACATGAGACAAAAACCTTAGGTTAGTTTGTGCAAGATCCATGACCACCACTACCATCAGGACCACTAGGACCACCTCCTACATGACCTATGGACTCATAGAGTAAGAACTGATTGTTAAGAGCTCTTTGGCATTTTGTATTTTGATAGTATTATATGTATATATTCAGGATGTATATGACATTCCTTTGAGAGATACATTGACATTCATATTTTGTCTTTAGAGGCCTTTATACATGGACTGTTATTATTTTGATATATGCGATGCTCTGTTGATTATCATGTTGATCTCATGTTTAGCTACAATGATTTAGTATTGTGGATGTTTATTTTACATTGTAAACATGTATGCTCTTTCATTTACTGTATTGCCATGTATATGAGATGTTGCATTATTTTTATTTGCTTATGTTATATGACGTATAAATATGCTTATTCAGATAAACACATTGTATTAGCACATAACATAATCATGGTGATTTGGTTACTTATGGGTTTTGTATTTGTTTGGGATATACCAGTTGTGAACAAGGAGGAGCACTATGAACTACATTATTTGATAGATCCATTGATCTAATGTTTCTTAAGGCTGACGATATTAGGCACCATAGTTATAAATAACTATAATAACAATATATATCCTAAGCATGAAAAAACTTAATTTAAATGCAAATATAAACAACTTATAAGTAACACATGAACAATCAAATTCCAAGTGTAAATATAAGACAAATAAATTAAGTGAATTAATAAATACAAAGATTCACAACTTAAGTACGAGTTATGGTTAATCAAGACTCAAATGTAAAATAAAGTGTAATAATCCTATGACAATAGAAACAAGGAAGGCACAAGAATTTTTTTTATCCAATAACTAATTAACATAAATAAATCAAATAAATGAAGAAAAAATAAACAAACAACCTAAGAAAAACAACCAAAACACTAAATGAAAGGAATAATTTTAGTCATTAACCAATTAAAATTAACAATACTAATAAACAAACACAAAAACTAAGTCAAAATAAAAATTTGGTCATGAACCAATTAAAAGAAAATAAGTTAACAATAAAATCAAGGAAACTGACATAAACAGGCAATCTAAAGCAATGCAATAAATAATTAAGCTCTAGCAAGAGAAATAAACAACCTAAGCTAAGGCATAATGAACAAACAACTAATTGAAAGTAAATAAAACAAACAACTAATGTAAATAAAATAATTAATCTAATGCAAATGGACAAAAAATTAATCTAACTCGAATAACTAATATAATGCAAATAAAACAAACAACTAATCTAACTATTTATGCATGTGTAATAGAAGTATTACGATTGGCACAAAAGATTGCCCCTAGGCTATAGGGAATAACAAAAAAGGTAGGATGACAAAGGTTTCCCCTAGGTTATATATAAAATAATGGAATTATAATGGTTTAGGGGAATAAAATAAATAGGAAGGGGTAGATGAGTTGACTCCAAATGAACTAGATAAGTGGATGTTACCTACATAGTCCCATGGACATGAGGTCCAACATGAAATTTAGGCCAAATGTAGTTATCACAAGATATGGGATAGAAGAAAATTAAATGACAATCAAGATAAATTACTTAATAATAAAGTGAGAATCAACTTGAAAAATAATGAGCATAAAATAGGAGGGGTTGACGCTCATAGTTATAATAATGTCAAGCATAGGAAGTTGCAAAACCATGAGAGCTTGGTTTAGGTTAAAACCACATTGACATATAAGATATGAGTACTCATAAATAAGATTAGTTCATATTGAATACTACTTTTAAGGATGAGGATAAGAATAAGCACAAAAAATGGAGAGAACATGAGAGGTCTATAACTCACAAAATGACAAGAGCATAAGTAACTCACAAAATGCCGAGAGAGGTTTGGAGACAAACCTAGAGGAAGGAATGATCTAATAGAACATTCAAAGAAATCAATCACAAAAATTGGCTAAACTAATTCCAAATTCACTAGGTAATTGGACACTACCTACATAATCCATCATGTCCATCATGGAATTCAGGTGGAATGTAGTTCTCCTAGAAATGGGATGAAACACTATCAAAAAAATGGAATAATCAAATGGAAATGGTCATGATGGGATCCAAGCGAATGCTTCAATTATACCAATTGAATAGGATAGACACATCCTAAGTGGCATGGATATAATCTAAATGGCCTAATGTTGAAGGCTTGTTTAAGATTTTTATAACACATATGCATGTTTTTGGGTTTTTCTAGGCATCTCAACTCAATGGAGAATTACGAGACACAAAATAGGTTAACTCACAAAATGGTGAGATCATTACTTAAATTGTTTACAAAATGGTGAGACAATTGAAACAAGGGTTCATTAGTGCATCTGTTTCAAATGAACAATGCACATAAAAGTGACTCATAAAATGGTGAAAGCATTTATTTAAATTACTCACAAAATGGTGATAGTGTAGTAAAAGAGGGTGATCGAGCTAACTTCAATGTAAATTGAGCACTGCCTACATGGTCTTGAAGGACCTCAAGTCAATATAGTTATGCCTATAGAAAATGATATAATTAGGTAACATAAAGTTTGTGAATAGGCAAATGGCAAGGTATGGAACAATAATGCAACAATGTGAGTAAAATAGGTTTTTATTAGGCTATGGGAAATAATGACATAGGCAAGTTTTTCCTAGGCTATATAGAACAATGAAAAGTTTTGTTATACTAATTTTCCCAAAGGTAATTATAATTGTTAGTATAGGAAATGAGATAAAATGTGACAACAATAAAGGATGCAATTACCGATGCAATTACCAAACCACTATCATATTTCCCCAAGATACTATCTCTTTTTGAAAGAATGTGCTCAAAGAATTGTAAGATTGAATCAACTGATGAAACTTCATTTGAATCCAATCATTGAAGGTACATTAAGTAATAATGGATTGGAACTAAGGTCAAAAAGCGTGGTAGGGGAAGGTAAAAAAATTTGAGCTAATGGGGAAGGTATGGGTTGAAAGGGTATACAGTACAGTATAAAAAAGGTGATGTAATAGTACAAATTAAATGATCCTCATAGATAATACCTCAGGCCACTCAAGTAAAATAATGCTTGATATGTATTGTGTTTATTGGTTCATCAAGTTCATCTCCTTACAGTGTAGCCAAACTGTATGATCTAGACCTATAGTTAACAATAATCACATAAGGTCCTATCCAATTAGGCTTGAACTTTCCTTTCTTTTTTTTCTTGACAGTGGTGTTCTTATGGTTTTATTTAAGTACAAGATCACCAAACTCAAACTCTCTATGTTTTACACACTTGTAATAATGACCACATAATAGATTTTGGTATACTTGAAGGATATTCATTGCGTCCATGCATTTTTCATCAAGTAGTTCTAGATTTTATAGGCAAGCTACTCTATATTCCTCATCATCAAGGATATGTTTCAATGAAATACACAGAGAAGGCAAATTGACCTCAATGGGAAGAATGGCCTTAGTGCCATAATTAAGGGAATATGGTGTGGATTCTATTAGAGTGTGGTAATTAGTATGGTAGGCATAGAGGGCATGCAATATTTGTAAGTGCCAATCACAACCAACATCATTGACGATCTTCTTAAGAATATTGACAATGATTTTTTCAGATGCCTCTACTTGGACATTGCCTTATGTGTAATATGCAATGGAAACGTGTTAGGTAATGTTACATTAAACAAAGAGTGATTTGACATCTTTATTTTTAAATGAACCACCATTATTAGATATAATGTTGGATGGGATACCATAATGGCAAATGAGGTGGATGAAGATGAATTTGGAAATTTGCTTACCTATCACGTAAGTGAGGGGAATGGATTCAAACCCACTTATTGAAATACTCAGTGGTGGTAAGGATATGTTTAAAACCATGTAAGGAAGTAGGGATAATATTCCCTATGAGATTGAGTCCCCATATTAAAAATGGCCATGGCACGATCATTGACTTGAGTATTTGTGCTAGAGTATGGATCAAAGTTGCATGTCAATGACATTGTTTACATATTTTAACATAAGCAACTGCATCTGCTTCCATGATCAACCAATAATAACCAGTATATAGGAGATTTTTGGTAAAGATGGACTTATTGGAGTGGGCCCCACAAAATATTTCATGAACTTCCCTCAAAGTTAATCCAAATTCTGCTGAAGCTAAAAAATGAAGCAGAGTTCCATCAAATCTTATAAGGTAAAGTGTAGGTCCAAGTAAGGTATAAAAAGAGTCTTGGTGTGTGAAGGCCTTTTATTTCTTATGGGAAAGGTTTGGTGCTAGGACTTGGTCATAAAAGTAATTATATAGTTCATAGTAATAGATAGAACTAGGACCAATAATATCATAGATCATTTCAATGGCCAAGGTTTCATGATCAAGCGCTAGAAAATGTTCAATGAGAAACTGGTAGTCTCTTACCTTATCTATGTTATAGATCAAATAACTAATTTTAGCCATGGAATTTGTTGTCTAATTATTGGCCTAAGGTATGTGTTCAAACTGAATGTGAGCAATCTACTACTTGAGAGTGTCCACCATGGATTTATAAGGCACCGACTTGTCATCTTTGGTCTAGAATTAGTCTGTAACATGATTAATGATAAGCTACAAATCACCATACACCAGTAGATGTTTAATGTTCCATTGTACTATTAGATAAAGCCCTATAATGATCGCTTCATACTCATCCATATTATTAGTATGAATAAAGTTGATATATAATGATTTGGGAATGATATCCCCAATGGTCTTATGAACAAACATCCTGCTCTTGACCCATGAGACTTGAAGGAACCATCAAAATATAGTTTCTATATCTGATCTTCAAGAGGTGTTTATATTATGGTCATGATAGAATCATCTAGAAATGCAAAAGTGTCTGAGTATCTATAATGGGAGATGTCATTTGAAATGTGTACCCATGGATGGTCTGCTATATAGGAATGGTTTGCTATAGGGTGTAGAGCACGAATGCCTTGTGCAGGGAGAAAGTTATTCAACACTAGGCATGGAAGTGTTATCACTAACTTGTGCACATAGAGCATTGGTTATCTCATCACAATGATGGTAACATCCCCAAGGCATGGGACCCTTAAGATCCTTGGGATGAGCCTCTAGAGTAGGCCAAATTCCTTCTATTCTAAGTGCACCTAGTTTAGGACCAATGTGCATACCTAATGAGCAGAAAGGTAAATATATTGCTAATCTACCTATGATTTTTGAGGGGAAAGGGAGGGATAAGGTAAGAAAGTTATGGAAAATAAAAAGGTAATACATTTAGGATAGAGTGTGCACACCTGATGCTATTAACACACTATAAATATTTAAGAACAAGACATTATCATACAGACTCCACCAAGGCCAATCCAAATGCATAAATATTTTACATAGAGGCATAGGAACATAATGTAACATTGAGAGGGATGACAAATGATCCACAGACAATGTCTACACAGACCCAAATTCACATAGGATATGACCTAAAAGTGAGTTCTGAATTCAACACAGAGGTGCTAGGAATGGAAAACAAAGAGAGGGGTGTATATTAACCACATATAAGGATAAAAACACAAATACCACACAATGTGTAATAATAATAGAGATAGGTGAACTTAATTCTCATTAACATGCAAGGTTCAACCAATAGAAGTGCTCTTGGAGGGAAAATTTTGGGTAGTGTGAGGTTGCATAAAAATGTAAACCCTTTTAAAATGAAGAATATTAATTTTAAAATGGATCAAGCCTTTTAAAATTAATGTGCCACTTAGGGTTACAAATACAAATTTTTAAATTTTATTATGGTGTTGCACCCATACTTCTTGAATTCTACCTGGTGATTCAAATTTAGGAGTTGGTGGCAAGATTCCTTCTGGATCCACATGTGTATTTGGGAGTGGAAGATTCTTGGAAAAATTAGAGGGGTGGTGTGTGTGATACTAGGAATTTGATGATGGAGGGGAGGTTAGATAAAGTGTTAGTTTCCTAATGAAATCAAAATGAAAAGAACACACTAACAAAGCTTGACATCTCTATGCCTAGATCATAAGGGAAGCTTAGTGAAGAAAACCAATTGACAAATCATAACTAAAAATGGAAATAACTTACACAATTTCTTACCAATTCCTTGAATGCTCTAAAAGATCTCTTTGTTGGCTTGCTCAGGTTGTGCTCAAGAAGTCTATGGTAATGGAGCTTTGGCTATCTCCTTATTTCCTTAGCACCTTAGTTGGCTCATGCTTACTTGATGTAGTTTCATGGATTTATGTCTTGACTTGTGATTCACAATTTTGGCATTACAACACCATGTATTTCAATCTAGTTAGAAAATCAACATTATAACATTACTATGTCCAAGCTCTCCAAATGGAGAAGCAAATGCTTATATTTATGGGATTAGCAACTAACCCCAACTTAAGGTGAGTTAGAGTGTAGTTAGAGCTTAAAATGGGTTCAAACCTAACCTTTATGAGTTTATTAATCCCAATAGAGTTAAATGGTGTCCAAACCTCATGATTAGCATGGAATAAGCATGGGTGAGATATTTTGGAATTATGGACAACTCACAAAAGGTAATTATGAATTCCTAGGATATTCTTTGATTTTTGGATTTCCTTTTTGATAATTAATTTAATTACTCGAGGCTTATTCAATTAGGCATTTGATTAGGTTTTATATTTTAATTAATTCTGTTTAGGGATTTTAACATTTTGCAAGATTTTAAATTAATTGATGTGTGTGCATTTTATCTTTTTAATGGATCTATAGGCCAAATAACATGTTATGAAGCCAAATTTGAGATGTTTAGTGATTCTTAGGCTAGATTTTCAAAGGTTAGTAAGAATCAGTCTAAAGTCTAGTATGAAGCCATTGGTGGCCAATTTTAGGTGTTTACAGTTTTCCCTTCTTTGTGAAGGCATTGCAAACTATAAACATATTAACATATTTTCAAAGATTAAAAAGGTCATGTATGATTATGAATTAAATGACAATGGATGAAATATAAGGTGCCCCCTTAAGGGATTGATTGGCAAAGGGGTTGGCAAATGGTCCCTTGAAAGAAATAAATGAGAGGACCAAATAGATGGAAATGATGGGGTGAAAGGTACCAATTTTCTCAAAGGCAATTATAATCAGTGGCATATGGAGCTATCCCAATCAGGGTAGAAAAATAAGATGATTATAATCATCAACATAGTTGGGATAAAAAAAGTAATGATTTTTCCAAAGGTGGTTATAAACATCAAAAAAGGCTTAGGGTAATGAGATACTGATTTGCCCAAAGGTAGTTATAATTAGTTAAAGGGAAAATAATGATGGAAACACAATAATTTACCCAAATGTGGTTATAATAATTTATAATGCAAGTAGGATGGTGTACAATGGTTTGACTAAAGGTGGTTATAAGCATTGTACCCTGATTATGGAAAACAAGCCCCTATTAGGCAGAAGAAAGTGAATGATTTTCCCAAAGGTAATGATAATCATTAACCCTAAAATTGGTGGAAACATAATGACTTTTATAAAGGTGGATATAATCATTGGAAATGAAATTGAGATGGTGTGCAATGATTTGCCTAAAGGCGGTTATAATCATTGGACCCTGATAGTGGCAAACATGATATGAAATGATGGTGGAAAATATGATAGTTTAAAATTGATACAGAGGATAAAGATGAATTAGGTAACCTATTATAGGGAGATGTTCATCTAAAATAGAAAGGAGGAAAATTATTTCATTGATTAATTATGATCCAGGAGGATCTAAGCATGCTCATTTTATGGAGAAACATTTATTAAACATTTTCTTAGGAGTGACCCCTACTCTTTTAGGAATAACTTTCTCATATGGTATAAAATTTTAGAACCATTTGAACTAGTGGAAATTAGGTTTAGAATGCATTTTAAAATCCAACCAATGTTGTTACAGGTTAGTTGGTTACCATTTTTGTGATTTAGAGCCATTTTGACCCTGAAAATGCGAAAACAAAATGCACTTACTATTTTTATAAAAATAAAATGCTAATAACTTACAAACCATATGGAATTTTGAGGAATACCAAGAGGGACTTAGGATGTATTTTATATTCTAAATGTAATCTGCCCCTTTCAGACACCACTTACTATTTTTAGTAAGTAGGGGTTTTTGGCTACCCTAACCCTAATTAGGGTAGGGAAAGCATCTCTATTGTATTATATATGTATGTAAGCCTTTATATTCAAAGATGAGTGAAACGTAGAATCACATAACAACCATTTTAGCCATCTCTCTGTATTTGCATTCTTTACATGTATGTGCATGTTTGAATTTTTGCATTAATTCAAGAATCTGAGTTTGGAATAGTTTGAAGGAAGTGATTTTTTTTCTCTACTATCATATCAAATTACTCTATTTGGGATATGATTTGGATTATATCAGGATTGTTGCTAGTGCTGGTGCCAAGGAGATATCGATGTTGCATTACCAATGAGACTTTTTGAAGCTAATTTTTTCTATAGAATGTGATGGTAGGCATCATGATAAAACACCATGAGGACTTATACAAAATATGCATAAGGATTGAATCTTGATCCAATACTCAATTAAAAACAATGTACCATTGATAAAAACATAATGAAAAAGTTGACATATGAATATAGATGGATTCAATAATAGTGTGTAAGGAATCACCCAATGAATGCACATAGACTGAATCAAGGTAATAGTATTGAAAGCAAATAAATAGACACACAAACAAATAAACAAACAAAAAGAAAGAAAGAAAGAAACAATGGTTAGTCACAATGTTAGTACAAAAAATGCAACACAAAAAAGATGATGACAAACAAATAAAATGGGGGAATAGAAGTAAAGGAAGGGGGTGGCCGAACTATCTCCATATGCACTAGGCGAGTGGATGCTACCTACATAGTTACATGGATGTGATATCCAACAAAAAATTTAGGCTGAATGTAGTTCTCTCAAGAAATGGGATAGAAGAAAATGATAAAAAGAAAATATGATGGATGTTGATAGAAGAATAGGAATGATCTTGAAAAATGGGAAGTGCATGAGATAAAAAGGCCAAAAAGGATGGGGAAATTAAGTGACAAGTGATTTTTGTAACTTAGTGAGGGTTCCCAAAATCCTTAAGGAAAATAAGTGGTCAATGTTTGTGGTTTTTCTAAATGGTTTTACAAATGTTTTTAGAATTTTTGGAGCATCTCAACTCGATTGAAAATGATGAGACACTAAATGGTTAAATATCACAAAATAATGAGAGCATGTATTAGGTTACTCAGAAAATAGTGAGAACATATGGAAAAGGGGGAATGAGATGACCTCAAAAAGTATTGAGTGCCACTCACATAGTCTAAAAATTGACTTAAGTCACAATAGTTCCACTTTATAGCAGAGGAATCTGACTAGCATAACATCCAATTCAAATAAAATAGGCATAGTTGGTATAATGGCATAAGAATGGAAAGTTGGTGCGTCTAGCCACAATAAACAAGTGTTGCCCCTAGTTTTCCCATATATGGTTATAACTAAGAAATAATGATATAGATTAATGATACTAATTTGCCCATAGGTAGTTATAATTAGTAGCAAGACCGATGAGACACTGATTTGCCCATAAGTGGTTATAATTAGGCCCACACAAACAAAGCATGGTATAGAGTGGAACAATAAATGAAGGATGGAACTATAAAAAATTCTATCTTATTGTTCTAAAATATGACCTCTATCTAGAATGCTTGAAATGAATTCTAAAATTTATCTGTTTCTTCATGCTAAAAGTCAAACCAATGGATGAACCAAGGTCAAACAGGCTAGGTAATGAGGGTTAAAACATGTTTGGTCAATTAGGAATGGCATGGTAGGATGGAATAGTATGGTGGAATGGAAATGGATAATATTATATATGATATGGTAGGAAGATTGGATAAAATGGTAAGAGGGTTTCCCCCAAGTGATAAGGTGCGGGAAATGGTAAGGTAAGGAACAATTGCAAAAGAAATGGCAAAAGAAAATGACAAGGTATATCGTAAATGGTGATGGCATGCTAAATGTTAACTATTTTTGGCCTGGGTGAATGTTTCTAGTGTTTCTATTGATTTGGAGATGCACATCCTAATCAACAACTGAGAAATAAAATAATTAATTATGCAAATTACTAGCCCACAACTATTCTAAATAGTTATTTTGTCAAGAACTAGCTATAGATTTAGATGCGAATGAAGTTATTGTGATCTTTATTAGTCACTGATTATGTTTCCTTAAAATGCTAAGATAAGATATCTTTGTAGCCTCTACAAAGGAAATTGTGACCAGGGATGGTAAATACAGATAAATAATGGATGATAGGTATGTTATTGTGATGTATAGGTGGATGACAATATAATGTATAAAGGTTGGAAAACAAATGAAAATCAGGATGTTTAGGCACACATAATGTTGCTGATTCCAAATTTGAGATAACTTTGGATGTGGTATAGCCAAGGACTTTTGAATATGCTCTCGATAAGACCACTAGATTTTTCTGTTGTTTAGGCCTAAAAGTAGATACCATGTGATTATACTATAGATTTGAAGCTATATTGATTTGATCTTTGATTTTGTCTTCATTAAGTAGTAAAGGACTATTATGCTCAACTATTGGTGTATTTAAGAGGTTTTCACTAGTGAAGTTATCTTGATTTTCCCATAGTGCCTTTGAAAAGATTTCACCAAGGAACATTGAATTTTGACTTTGATTATCTTCTAACACTTCCAAAAAGGTTTCAATAAGAGATTATTCTTCTTTTGTATGAATGTGTTCTTTGCCTCCTTGATGTTTTGCATCTGATATGTCACCATGGATGTAATTTAATAAGGTGTGATTCTATCAGTCCCAATCAACACTTGTGGGAGGTGGAGTGTCAATAAAATGGCTATGTTGGTTGGTGGTAATGGCATGTAGAATGGTAATGGAATGGGGAGAGGCTGCACAATCCTCATAGAAGATAATAAGAGAAATTATGTTGAAGGTAAAGTATTCACTATAAAAAACCATGACATTTGAATCTAAATCTAATTCTGACTCAAGGGACTCTGAATCTATTATCAGAATTGATGTTGATTTTGCTACTGATGCTAAATATAATATCCGTTCAAGAATAAAACCTGACTCTAATTCTAATTCTTCATCTGATATGGATGCCACTACAAAGATGTTTTGTTAAATGTTTGGTATGGCATAAGTAACAACCTGTGATGGCATAATGGGCTCTTCAATAATAAGTTTTGCTAAG
Organism: Torreya grandis; assembly: GCA_037957365.1. Lineage (NCBI taxonomy): Eukaryota > Viridiplantae > Streptophyta > Pinopsida > Cupressales > Taxaceae > Torreya > Torreya grandis. Next base: position 864,166 of record JARHVA010000436.1, read on the forward strand.
AAAGACTGCATAGAGATTGGTTTGTCAAAGTGAGACTCCTCAATAATGGGTAACATGTCAAGAGATAACTCCTTAGAGACTGGCTTATCAGAGGGAGGCTCTTAAAAAATAATGATATGGTCAAGGTAATGATTTTTCCCAAAAGTGGTTATAATCATTAAAAAGTGACTCAGCAAAGATTGGCTTATCAGTGTAAGACTCATCGATAATAGGTATAGAAACAAGAGGTGAATTATCATAGTTTAACTTATCACAAATTATAGGTTCAATAAAAACATCTTGTCTTGGTTGGTTTTTTTAGCCTTGGTTTACAATCAATTATAAAATACTAGTTTTTAACACAACTTTGTCTTTGAATGATTGGCATGGTTGGAGAGATACTGATTGGCTCAATTGAGGTTGGACAATTGGTAGAGGTTTTATAAAGTGGGGAATGGATGGTAATAGTTGAATAATGATTAGTGGTTAGATAATGGTAGGTCATTTTAGAGCTTGATTACTTGTACAAGCAAAAGGATGAAGTCCTAAAATGATAATGGGAGGGCATTATAGAGATTGGTTACTCACATAAGCCAAATGAAGAGGTCCTGGTATGATAAGGGTAGGGTATTTTAGAGCTTGGTTGCTCACCCAAGCCAAAGGATGAGGTCTTAGAATATAAATGGTAGGGTGTTGTGGAGCTTGGTTGCTTGCACAAGCCAAAGGATGAGGTCCTAGAATGGTAATGGTAGGGTGTTGTGGAGCTTGGTTTCTCGGACAAGCCAAAGGATGAGGTCTTAGAATGGTAATGGTATTCCTTGGATATGGTGGAGTTTGGTAGCTTATACAGTATGAAAGAGGGTTAATGATATAAGTGGGGGATTGGGTGGTCATATAAGGGTGAGTATAATACCACAACTAGTTTGAAGAATGGATCAATGCACCCTACACTTTAGAATTTTGGATTTTTTCCCTAAATTGAGGATTGCAAAGAGGGTATGGATCATCTTCCCAAATAACATTATCCTTATTCTAGTAAGGATCTTGACTTGGATCATAAGCTTGTTATTGACTTTGTTCTCTTGATTGATTATGGTAAAGAGGGTATGGATCCTCCTCCAAAATAACATTATCTTTGTCCTAGTAGGGGTCTCTAGTTGGATTTTGTGGATCTTGACTGTGTTCCCCATATTGAGTATTGTAGGGAAGATAAGAATCCTCCTCAAAAATAATATTGTCTTTATAAGGGTCTTCAACAAAATCATCAAAATAAAAGTCATTTTGTGTGGCCATTCCATCATAACTTGGATTATACATGACTCCAACATAAGTTTATCTAGACATATCCACATAAATGATAATGCTCCATAGAAAGGATTAGAGTTCTACAAACTCTAAAAAGCCATGTCTGAAAAGACAAAAGATTCAACTAGGTCTAACTTGGTTAAAGGGATGAAGCTATATCTCCAAAATGTCTATGCAAAGACTTGGTAAAAATAGTATAACATCAATTTTTTAACATTAAATGTCTCACACAAACAAGGTAAATTAAAATGAACTAAAAATAAGATTCCAAACTCTAGGTCCAAAGATGTTCCAAATTGGTCTAAACTAGGAAAGGAAAAAGAGTCACTAGGAATTTTGGCCAAATGTGACATCAAAAGTTAGGATCAAACAGGGCATATTCTAGGACTTTTGGCCAAATATAACATTAAAATATAGACTTTAAACTAAGAGGATGATATTAATCTAACAAACTTGGAACACTTTGGCATAAACAAGGCACTTGATTCTAGACATGAATGTGATCAAATTGATATAAGGCACTAAACAAAAGGCACTTCGAGATAGACTGATTCTATCAAACAAAGGCACAAAAAATGTAGTTTTTGAATTTTGGATAAAAAATTAACCTAAGTTATGTAACCCCAAAGAGAAAGATGTGTGTATCAACCCCTACAAAATGAGGCCTAAACAGAAATCAATCATTATTTGGATCCAAAATTGTAAAAGTTAATCAAAGAATCAACTTAAGAGAAATTGGATTTTATTGACAAATAATTTAGGAAAATTTGAATAGCATGACTATGCTAAAACAAATATCCATTAAGGCACAAATGGTTGGTTTAAACAATGACAACTTGGACACAAGACAAGACAAGTCTATTGAAATAATTTGAGTAGCATAATGATGTTAATGCTCTCAAAATATATGACAATGGTATGTTTTAAATACTTATAAAGCATAAGACTTGAAATTATTTGGGAAACATAACATTACCCATCTCAATCAAGTGCCATAATAAACATTTTTGAGACTGAGTTTTCTAAGTTAAATCAAGGTGTCAAACAGATGGCATAATGCCTCCTCAAACAATAGAGTAATGTGGATAAACAAACTTGTTCATGACATGGTATAAACAATAAATTTTTAGATTTAACACACCAAGAAATAAAATAATAAATTAAAAAAATACAACTAAGTATATTGTCCTAGATCTTATCAAAGTGTGGCAAGTGGGGTTGACTAAAACTTATAAGTTACGACTGTCTAGATTGATCCCAAGTGTGGCTAACACAAGAGAAGCATCATGTTAATTGAGTTTATACTGATAAAATTATCATGCAAGGGTCTATTATTTTACATGATGATTCCATTTATATAATTCTTAGTGAAATCCCTTAGTTGACCAGACTTGATTTAGGTAATTATTACTAAAAGAGAGGTTAGCTGCTCAACCCCTAGCTCTAGTAGCATGCATACCCTAATTTGTATACCCCACCATGGAGTGGGGTTGAAAAACTATCAAGAGATGAAGTCTCGAGTCAATTCTTCCCTAAAGAACTCATGAGAGGTAATGACATCCCCTTCACAAGCCAAATTACATGAAAATGAAAAGATTAGTGAAAAGACTTTAGTGTTGCTTTTAGATCACCCAAATCGTATGGGTTTTGAGGAGAGCCTAGGAAACTTTCTTTCCATGCCTTAGACTAGGCATGAAAACTAATGAAAAGGTGATTTTGATTACCCAAGTTATCTATAGGGGATGCGGGGAGAGCATACACACGCTATTTTTTTTTTTTTGAAAAAAACCAAACAAGTCCAAAAAAAATATGGCATAAAATGGTCATTTGCAAAAGCATGTACTAGGTGATTTAAGGTTAATTTTAAAGCACCAAAAGCAAAATGTGTTGTAAATTTTCATGGCCCCCTTGGCATTGGTTGATCTTGCAAAAACTTTAAAAAAGATCTAAGGCATAAAAAATGAACTATGTTCTTTTTAAACACCAAAAGATGATGTGAGCAATATTTAAAACATGTTCAAATGAAATTACTTGGCCCATTGGCTTAAGTCCAAACCATGCAATAAATTCCATAAAATAACTTCAACACAACTCATCTAGGTTCATTTTAAGCCTTTAAAACCAAATGTTCAAAATTTAGCCTAAGTCCATTTTAAACACCAAAATGAAATGTTAAAACTATTTAAACTTGAAAATTTGTACTTAATTCATGCCTTGGCCCTGCAAAAATTATAGTCTCCTCTTGATTAAAAGCACTTTTTAAGGTATGTAAACAAATATTAAAAAAGTAGTTCTTAGGTTTGTGTTTTAAAAACATAGTGACTGATGCCAATTATCAAGGAATCGATTCCAATTGATAATAACTTGTATTGATCGATAAGAATCAATATCAATCAGTCTCAAAGAGAACCGATAATGATAATAAATAACTGATACCGATCGACTAAGACTGATTTCAGTCAACCTGTGAACCCAAAGGCAAAATCATAATAAAATAAACATTAGGTTAGGAAATGGTTATCTAAAATCTCAACAAAACCTTCAAGGTAAGGATTAGACAAAGAGTTTAAAGATTAAAAATGCCAAGAAATAATGATTATAAATTCTAGAAATAATCAAAATGAATCTTTGTAAACTATGCTTTGCCCTGCATGTCGATCAATGATGATTACATAGAATCAAGCTCAGTTGAGTTGAACCAATAATGGTCATATAGAGTTGATGTCGATTAGGCCTGACCGATGTCAGTCTTTGTGTAGATTTGAGTTAAATCAAGAATTAAAAATATGGTAAAAACAAAGATAAAACTACAACTTTGAAGGAATTTAAGCATTCTTTTGTCAATTTTTGAGTTACATGTTCATCACCTTGCTATGTGGGGTGCATATGGTCCCATCAGGGATACCATTTATGATACTAGGAATTTGAAGATGAAGGGGAGGTTAGATCAAGTGTTAGTTTCATAATGAAATCAAAATGAAAATAACACACTAACAAAGCTTAACACCTCCATGTATATCTACATCATAGGCGGAGCTTAGTGAAGTAAACCAATTAACAAAGCACAACTAAAAATGGAAAAAACTTACACAATTCCTTACCAATCCTTACCAATTCCTTGAATTCTCCAAAATATCTCTTCATTGGCTTGATCGGCTTGTGCTCAAGAAGTTTGTAGAAATGAAGCTTTGGCTATCTCCTTCTATCCTTAGCACCTTGGTTGGCTCATGATTGATTGATGTAGTTTCATGGCTTGATGGCTTGGCTTGTGATTCATAATTTTGGCATTATAACACTATATATTTCAATCTCATCATAAAACCAACATTATAACATTACTATGTCCAAGATCTCTAAATGGAGAGGCAAATGCTTGTATTTATAGGTTTAGAAACTAACCCAAACTCAAGGTGAGTTAGAGTGTAGTTAGAGATTACAATGGGTTTAAACCTAATCTTTGTGAGTTAATTAATCCTAGTAGAGTTAAAAGGTGTCCAAATATCATGATTAACATGGAATAAGCATGGTTGAGATATTTTGGAATTTTGGACAACTCAAAAAAGGTAATTATGAATTTTTAAGATATTCTTTTGATTTTTGAATTTCCTTTTTGATAGTTCATTTAATTTCTCAAGGATGATTCAATTAGGCATTTGATTAGGTTTTGTATATTAATAAATTTTGTTTATGGATTTAGCATTTACAAGATTTTAAATTAATTGACGTGTGTGCATTCACTCTTTTTAATGGATCTATAGGCCAAATAACATGTTATGAAGCCAAATTTGAGATGTTTAGTTATTCATAGTCTAGCTTTGCAAAGGTTGGTAAAAATTAGTCTAAAGTTTGGTATGAAGCAATTGGTGGACAATTTTAGGTGTCTACAACATATACTCATGTTTCAATGTGTGACTATCATTTCTACATTTACTTATCTAACAAGGCCTCAAACACTGTTCAACTAATTTTACAACTACTTCTTTACACTTTGCTACCACTTATCAACTATTGCACGGGTCTCCATTTAACTACCACTTCATTGCTTTATACTTAGGATTCATGTGTCTGTGAAGTAGTATGTGCATAACATAGATTGTAGTTTGGGATATATGAGATCACAAAAGCAAAACTCTATGATTTAGTTTAAGACTTCATCATGAAGGTATAGGGACCTTTTTAAATAGGAATGCACATGAAAATGGAAGATCTTGGGTGCACTTATTACAATTTAGAACTACTTCTTTCACACCTCTACCTATGTTATATGAAGATTGGGGCTCTACATCCTTAAACCTATGCACAATTTTGGCTTGTGCGATGAAGGATCCTACATGGGGTAGGCATTAGGATTTCCTAGTGGGCACAAATTAATACTTAGTTAATGTGTAGATATGCGCTGGCTAATTTAGGCATGGGTATGGATGAGAAACATCTATACACAATTTGATTTAAATATCTCATCACTTCATAGGTGTGAAAATATTCTATAGAATATTTGTGAGTTCTATGTAGGCTAGGGGTGACTTAGAAAGTCAAAAATTTTGGTGACCTCTGTGGGTTGCTTTCCTGCTAAACAAGAATCCATAAGCTTTTGAAGTAATCCATTGGGTATGGAGTCTTTGAAACCTTTAGTCTTTTTGGTTATGAATGTACTAACTGTGTATCCATGGCCTTGGAATGAATTAAGACCCTCCTATAAAAACAAAGAATTGTGCCAAAGGAACTTAGAGTAAAGAGATATAAGCTAAGAAAACATTGTGCATAAGCACTTAGAGGAAATAAAACTATCCTAAAATAAGGTGTGTAAGGAACTTAGGGAAATGAAAAATGTTTAATCTACTTATTTACTATTTATAAAAGAATCATCAGAGATAGTTCTTGAGATGGATCCCATTAATTGGGATAGGCAACTCTTACCCACTTAGTATAGCAAGTTGGAAAGTGTTGGATTGCTTGCAACCAAATATGGTATATGGACCACTCCATATTATGTCAAACTTAGTATGCCTTCCAACTTTTGCTCTGTATGCATCCCATTTAAGCACCAAATATCCTTTTTTGAAATTTATATCAATGACCCTCTTATTAAAATTCTTTTTTGTCTATCCCTATTGGAGTTCCATATTGTGTGAAACTTGTGCTATAGTCTCTTTGAGATCTATTAGCTATGATAATCTTACTACAAGGGGATCACTTTCAAGCAACTCTAATTGATGTGTGAGTTCTAATGAAGGCAAATCGAGGGATGTGGGCAATCTATCTTCCCTTCCATAGACTAACATGAAGGGTGAATTTCCTAACACTCTTTTGGGCATGATTTGATTAGACCAAAAGACATTCCTAAGCTTAGTATGACAATCTCACTAATTGTCTTCCATGGTCCTCTTTATGATACAATTTAAATTCTCATTCATGGACTCATTACCTTGAGGGTAATAATTTTATGAGGTGATTAGATAGATGTTATGCTTGATGACCCATTTCATTGATCCTAGTTCTAAAGAAGGCCAAGGCATTATCAAAGATAATGATGGCTGGGACACTGAATCTTATTATAATGCCTTCATAGAAGCTCATAATGGATGTCTCATTAGCCTTCTTGAGCACTACTGATTTTGTCCATCTCATGAAATAGTTTGTGGCTATGAGGATTCATTTATTCCCATTTCTTGATGGTGGGTTAATCATGCCTATGAAATCTAGACCCCATTATGCAAAGGGTTGATCAAATTATATTGGGTGCAATGTTAAAGTTGTTAGCCTTTGTTTACCTATAAATAAGGCACAATTATTAAAACTTCACAAATATGTGTGCACATCTTTGAATATAATTGGCCAATAATATCCCATTTGCATGATTTTCATAATAGTGGTCTTGGGTGGATAATGGCCTCTTACAAGGCCATCATGGAATTATTAAAGAATTCCACTCACATGATCTGATTCTATGACCTTAAGAGGACTCCATTGAGGTCCTTCTAGAAAAGTGCACCACTAATGAACACATAGGGAATGACTTGCAACCTGAAATGCCTATGCTTGGATTTATTCAAGCCAAAGGGGTATGAGCTAGTTTGAATGAAGGTCATCATATTTTGCATTTAGTTTGTTGAAATGTCTTAGCCTATTGATTGCTTTTCATGTGACACCAAGATTGATTTGTCTTCAAAATTTTCCACCTCAACAAATTGTTCATAGAGTCCTTTTCCTCACACTAACTTGGTGATCTAGATGTCTACATCATACTCCATCACCTTTGTGACCCAACCAACCCTTTTTTTGGTGATGCCTTTACTAAATAGAAAATCTTTGACACTTGTATGTGCAACCACGAGTAATATTTTACTATTAGAGAGCATATGCCTAAACTTATTGAACACTTTCATAACTAAGAGGATGCGTTTTTCCATGAATCTATAAGGTAACTCATAATATTTCAATGCCTAACTGAATAAAGTAATTGGCTACTTCAAATGATCATTTTTTTGCTACATAAGGATAGTTGAGATGCCCTCCAACCTACCAAATTCATAAAGGATAAAATCTTTACTATAATTTGTATTGATCAAGATGGGAGCCTGTGTGATGACATGCTTAATGGCTTCAAAACTATCCTTGCCTTCATGAGTCCAACTGAATGCAACATTATTTTTTAGCATCATAGTGAGGGGTTTGGTTAGGGTGGCAAAATCAAGCACTAATCTCCTAAAAAAGTTGATTGTTCCTAAGAAGTTATAGAGACTCTTCTTGTGACTTGGAAGAGGAAGAGATGAGATAACATTGACTTGTTATAGATCAATTATGAGTCTATATTTGGAAATAATGTGCCCTAGTAGAGTCCCTTCATGAAATATGAAGATACACTTGTTAAGGTTTAGAGATATTCTGAACTCCCGACACCTTTCAAAGCCTTGCTTTAGATGTCCTAAAGGATCCTCTACATGATTGGAGAAGATAATTATGTCATCAAGGTAAACCAAGATGACCTAGTTGATTATCTCTATAAATTCCATATCCATGGCTTTTTATAAGGTATCTCATGTGTTTGTCAAACAAAATGACATCCATTGGTATGGGAAGGTTACCCATTTAGTGGAAAATTTTCTTTTATAACAATCACACTCTTGCAATAGAATCTAGCTGTCACCTGAGTAACCATCCATCAATGAGAATATTTATGTGCTTCTAACCATTTGTAAGATCTTCTCTATTGGTGGGAGGGGATAGTGGTATTTGAGGAAAGCTTTGTTTAGATCTCTGAAGTCCACACATTGATGAATTCCCCATTCTTTTTCTATACTAAGACTAAGTTGGTGACCCATGAAGAGTGCTTAATTAGAAGTATTATACTGGCATCAATAAGCTTTGAGAGTTCCTTTTTCATCAATGGTTCAAGCTTTGGGTTAATAGGTCTCTAATTTTGATGAACTAGCTATGTATTAAGATCGAGCTCAATTATGTGTTGCACTAAGCCTAGATCAAAGTTTCTAAGGTCCTTATAGCTCCATGTAAAGATATCATTATAACTCCTACTGAGTTCAATGAAGCTCTTAATTTTTTGTGGGGAGCATACCTTGCCAGCCTTTCAAACCTTTCCTTCAAAAATAGTTATCTGTATATAGATTTCCTCTTTTTCTATCATGCTTCACTTTTCTCCTTTAAGTTGGCCATAAAAATTGAAGATGATTTCTAGGGTGACTAGACCTTTTGAAATCTTATTTCCCTTCAATTAGATAGCTTGATATATGTAATGGGCTTACAACGACACCTGGATCTTGGCACAAAACTTTTCCTCATCCTATAGGAATCTGATAATTTTCTCATCACTTTAAAACACCTACCATTTATCTGCATTGTCTAAGACTACTAGTCTAACCATGAGCTTGACAATATGATTAAAATCCTTCATTATATTGCATGGGATGTCATATTTCACACCTACGATTGCAAGTCTATCTGTGTCAGTATTCTATAATCTTAGTATGGAAATAATATTAAAGGCATCGAAGCCTTCGATCATATCCCATACTCTATGATTGTAATCTTTCATCAAGCCATTTTTGGTCATGATTTGAGATCTAACCTGATTAATGACTAGTTCACTATTGCCCAATGGATGTAGCATCTTGATTCCCTTCTTCTATGCTAGTTAGAGGCCTTGGATAAATGCCTCATATTCTATAGGATTATTCATGCAAATGAACTACAACCTAAAAGTGTGGAAATATTTCTCCTTTTGAGGAGAGAATAACATTGAACCAACTCCAATACCATTTTTACTTCAAGATCAATCAAAGTATAATTTCCATGTACTCTCAGGGTTCTCCTATGCCTTTATGAGCTAGGGTATCATGGAATCCTCTTCCAAGATGTAGTACGTACCTAACCCTATTTATTCTATGTTGTCATATGGATCAAACTCAAAATGTTCACATGCCCATTCATCCAAAAAATCATCTAGGATCTCTTCAAGTAGTGTTGTGGCCTCATGGAGAATCTAATTTTCATCCTGATCAAACATTGTGTATTTTAATTCAACTAGGTTGGAAGAGTATGGTTCAACATGGCTTTTGAAGATAGGTTCATCCCTAATGGTCAATTTAGTCCCTATCTAGTTTTGAGTAATATATGTGACCAATATGAAGATAAATACCCACCCATCTTTGCCATGAACTCTTGAAAGAGGCAGATGGTGAAGTAGGGAGGTAAGTTGATGACTACAATATCCTATGCAATTGAGAGACTTAGGCATGCATGAAGTATAAGATTCAAATATTTGATGATTCGCATAATTTTGAGTGTCCTTCCATCAAGCTGGACTACTCCTTTTGAAATAGGGGAATACATGATTCTGAACATATTTGTGATCTTTTTAGGCATTATCAAGCTACTTTCACTTGAGTTGATTGTGGAATTGTGTATTAGATGTTGCTCAATGATCAAGGAGATGTAAAACATGGGTATATTACTACTACTATGTACTTGTATTTCCTTTACTTTGGGTTGACATAGATTCATAGAGATGGAAGGCATAAGTTGGGATGTCTTACACTCTTGAAATCTTTTTAGAATATCTTGTAGAAAATTCATTTAAGACATAATAACAAGCACATCCCACATGATTATATTAAGGCTCATCTTATTCATCTATTCAACTATGTTAAAGGGAATCTAAGATCCCTTTGACTGTGGATTTTGAAAAATAGTCTCTTCTTATATTTATGCACTAGTCTGAGGCATCTCTTCTCTTTGTTCAACCTACTCTATATGCATTGAAGGTTATGTAGGTGCTTTGGCTTGTGTACCTGTGTGAGTGATCAAGGCATTAAAGGCAAGGGTACCACAGTTGGTATTGCCTCTTTTATGACTCTCCTTTTGAATCTTATATTAAAATTAATCGAGGTGCTCTCTCCACTTGACACACCATTCTAATTCACGTAGTTAAAGTCATCCTCTTGCCAATTGATGAGAGTAGACCCACATTGTTGCTATAATGAGACTTGAATATTTCCTTCATTTAGAGCAATGGTATTCATTTACTTCTAAGGTTGTGACAAAATTTTCACCACGAGTGCTTGGTTCATGACCCCATTTGTGCATGTAGCTTTATTATATAGTTGGATGCATGGAAAACACCATTCAGGATCCTGTAAAAGATTTATTTGTACTAGAAAAAAGGATCTATAGGTGATAATAACATCAAAATTCTATGAATAATGCATTGTGTTATATGTGAGATGATTTTTTGCTTGCATGCCACCTTGGTAAGGATGTCTGCTTGCCTAGTATTGGTGAGTGAAGGGTTGATGAGGCTTGGGCTACTACACTTGCTACCTTTTGAGGGATACAAGTTCATTTCCAAATATTTTCAATAGCAATTTAACCTCATTTATATCATTAAGAGAAATAATGGATGAAATTGGCAAGATTATTATGGTGGGGATAATTGATAACATAGGTTACATAGCTGATTAACTAGGAGGATCTATGAATAGAGACATGGGGGTCTAGGCACAATTTTACCTACTTGGATCAAACAATTTTTTGTGCACATAATAACTTCATCAGCATCAGGTAGTACTACACCTCTCATGGATTTAATCATCATAGCTATATCACTGTTAAGAGCTTTCAAAAAATCTAAAATTGTAGTGTTGGGAGATGGCATACAAAAGGGTGGGATTCTGTCCTAGACTCTTTCAAACTTGAAGTTGAAATCAAACATAATTTCATGTAGGGCTCACTTTATATTTGTGAGTCACTCTATCAGGAACAAGTGATCACTCTAATCCTCAAATTAATTGCATAGTTATTCTTTGAGTTCATCCCAGTTATGAATAGAATTTGGTCTCAAGCCTCAATACCATTGAAGTGATTTGCCTTTGAAGGAAGAGGAAAGTATCTTGAATGTGACATTATCTTTAGTGACATGATGCACTGAGTAGATATTCACAATATCCTAAATATGCTCTATGTTGACCATTTTTTGGTCCTACCGGCCAAAAATTGGTCTCCCTTTTTTTTCCTTGCTGTCCTAGTCTTTGATGCTTTCACCTTGCTGTAATCATGGTTTTTACCTTTGTCATAGGCTTGTTCCATGAAAAATTTGAGTGATTTGAGTCCTATAGTTTTTTGGGTTGATCTGGGACTTATTTCACTTCAACAGATTTCCTTTAGGCAGACCTTTTCTTGACAAAGGAAGGAGCTAGTTTCAAATAAATACAAGTCTTTTACAAGGCCTCAAAGGTCAAGTGCCCTTATAGAGGGTAGGCAGGTGAAAAATTGGACCATTCAAGTAGGCTCTAAAAGACCTTTTGGATCCAAGATAACCTTGTAGAGGGTAGAAGTGAATTTTAAGAGAGCAAGGTAGAAGGCTTGAAAGGGAAGTTCTTTTGAAAAAATGACAAGGCAAAAGGCTAAAAGGTAAGTCTTCCTTTAGAGAAAATCAATGCAAAAGATAAAGGATTTCTTTAGACATTTTGTCTAAAGAAAATCCAAAAGAGAGAAACAAAGGTAAATTCCTTTAGATAAAATGCCTGAAGAAATTGCTTCGAACATTTGTTTGAAGGAATTTACAAAGAGAAGGTCAAGGCATTAATGGCACATTTCCTTTGAGTAAAATGTCTGAAGGAATTCCTTCAAACATTTCCTTTAAAGGAATTTGAAGGGATTGGGAACTCGAAGAAAGGCCGAGATGAGAGACAAGATTTCCTTTGGGTAAAATGTCTAAAGGAATTCCTTTAGACCCTTCAGACATTTTATCTGAAGGAATTGAGAAGATAAAGGAGCCCGAAGGACAAGTGCCCTTGTGGGGGACTCTCAGCAGCCAAAAAGGGACCCTCTCCTCTCTTCTAAAAGGTAACCTTACCTTTGGGAAGGTTCAATTGCAAAAGGTTGAAAGAATTGCAAAAGGCTAAAGGTTTAGTTACAAAAAGTTGAAGGAATTACCAAAGTAATGATGGGCTTGAGCACGTCAATTTTAATATGGAAAACTAGCCGTTGGAGGTTCAAACATCTGGTAATGGGCACATGAACATCAAATTCAAGGTAGTGAATAGCTATTGATTTTTGAATAGGGATATGCCCATAGACATCAATTTTTGGGATAGGCCCATAGCCGTTGAAGAGAAAACAAAGGAATAATTTCTTTTGGGCATTTTGCTTGAAAGCACTCATGATAAGTGGCCAAAAGGAAACTCGGTGACCCATTGAGAAAGGAGCCATAGTAGCCAAGAAAAGATGAGAAGTATAGCCTGAGAGGTCAAATTTCTAGAAAGAGACAAGAAATAGCAACGAAAGAGGGAAAAAAATAGAGAATCCAAAACATAGATATGCACACATATGACAAAATTTGGAATGTTCCAAAGGATGCACCAAGCCAACACAGACATGAATCAGATCAACCCAAGTGGCAAAATAAGGTGTCAATAGGAGAAGTTATTACTGTGGATGAAACAGTCTCCACCAAGTGGTCATCAAAGAGTGCAAGCATTCAATATCACGGCCTATTTTTCTTCATTTGAGCATTGATAAGTAGACAACCATGTAAGTTTCATAAAGAGGGGTGGCCTTGTCAGTCAGATGATCAAGCAACCCATGCTTTTGTTGTGACATTTAATATAATTTAAGCACCAAAGTCAAGACTTGAAACTACTACAACTTGGGTCCTTCAATGAAGTTCCTCCTTCTTAGGCATTTAATGTAGTATGGGCCACTTATTCTGTAAGGCATCAATGTCTTTTCCTTTATGCTATATATTGTAACCTCTCATTTGAGAAGGATATCTCTCACTTGTGTAAGGTGAAGCCCTGCCAAAATTTACCTTTGAATCAATAAGAATGTGTTTTACCTCTATCTGACTGGTTATACTTTTGAGTATGTCTATATGCCAACTCTATGTTCAGTGATTTTAGCTTGATGCTTTCATAGATTGATGCCAACATACCTAGCATAGCCAAGACCATTTCTATAGGTTAACAGGAAGTTATTTCACCTGAAGCGTAGAGATAGAGGAGTAGTTATCTGACAGTGTGTTTTTTGTAGTGCCTATGGTAAGTCCCTTTTCTTTGTGTCTTCATTAAGCCCCTATTAAATCACCCTACAGTCTGGTATTTTTGTTAGATAAAGTTTCTATTCACCCCCATTTTGGTTTGAAGTGTTGATATAACTGAGTATATCAAAAGCATTTGGTTCATCACCATTTAGATAGGTTTTGTTTTTGTTGTATCCTTCTCCCTTTTCACCCCCCATTATTAATAGTAGTAGTGACAAACCCTAGAGATGCATCAAAGGGAGCTAACCCTTATCTAGAGATTCTTCCCTCAGTTTTACCAAGCCCACAATAGGAAGGAAGTCTCCATTGTGCTACATGGAAGAGAGAGGCCGAGCCTTATTTCAAGGGTGTAATCCACAATGTCAACATTTTTTGGCATGCTTGGTGGGATAGTTTATCCAAGGAGTTGAAGGATTTTTTGGTGTTTTCTTTAACTAATCAGCCTTTAGAGGCATTTCAACCAACACCAATGGTGACTTTGAGTTGAATCAGCTATTTAAACAATCCTAGTGCCATTACCAAATCACATTTTGGTATGTATAATCCCTTTGCTCAGCAGCATGGACCTTGTTTTCCTTCATATAACTTTGATCAAGCTCAGGTTGTTCATGGCATCACCTCAAGCAGCTCTCCTAGTTGCCCTTCACCTAGTGTAAGGGAAGTAATTTTGGAATTTGAGAAGCAAGTGATGGAGATAAATAGATTGGAGGAACATAATAGATATTAGAAAGAGCTTATGTATAAAGATGAGTGCTTGTTGAAGCAATCTCAGGCCTTACAATCCATGAAGGAGGAAGTAACAAAATGGAAGAGTCCATCCATTCAAGGAAATCAGGCCTGTGTGACTTCTCCCATTCTAAAGTAGCCCCCTATTATTTTAAAGAAAACCCCCTCTTGTGCACCAAATCCTTTCTACCAAATAACACTTACTCACTCTAGCTCATCTGATGCATTAACCACTCTTGCTCTTAACCCCTTACACCTAGCTTTTCAACACCAAAGGGTATTTGAGCATCTTCCCATAGAAATGAACCTTCCCAATTCATTAGATTATGAATCCTTCTTTGAAGGGAATCATCTTATGCCTTTTAAGAAATAGCACATCTATCTTCAAGAAATTCTTCCTATGCATCAATAGTCTCTTCCTAGTCTTCCTCAACCTCCTCAAGTATTTCAACATGATTTCAAGACTCCAAGTTGGAGGAGGGAATACCATGAACCAGCTAAGGGATTCAGAAATGATGAAGCTACTCCTACTCATGGTGATCCTCATGATCTCCAAGAAAGGCTCTTCCAAGTGAATATAACTAGGCAAGTTGTAGAGTTGGAGTCTAGAATGAGATTCCTCAGCCAGGATGTGGTGAATGGTTTAGACCAAACAACAGATTCCATGTTTGAATACACCCCATCTACACTCCTTCAAGAGAGATATCAAGCCACATTTGATGTAGATAAAGTGCTAGCCAAATGGAAGGAAGAGAATCATTTGATTCTAGCTCAAGGACTGCCTCATTTTACACATGAGTTTGTCGATCAACCCTCCACTCCATTCTTTCTCAAGGAGGAACCTATTTTAAAAAAGGCAAGTGAAAAAGAGAGGATCCAATTTGTAGCTTCCCAAGAGGCTATCATGAGTGACAATGAGGATGAGATCATCATGGATGCTCCCTTCGAAGACATCATCAATAATGGGGAAGACATGGGTCATGCATACATGCGGATGTTCCAACAATATGAAGAAGAGGTTGACAAACTTTATTTGTCAACAATAGATGATGAGGAAAGTAAGCATGGTGAACTCTCCCCCCTTGTTTGATGAACTTCCTCATTGCTTTGATGAAGAGAATGATGATGCCATGGGACCTGAGTTGGAAAAGGATCAGAAGTAGGTCTTTGAACAACTAGAGACTCTTGTTTTTGAGCAAGAAAAGGAGAGGCCTATCCATCTTGATGAAAGCTTTGAAGAAGAGAGCCTTGAATAAGAAGGTGACATTCTGTGGGATAAGCAAGCTGTTTATTATCTCATTTCAGACATCATAATAGACACCATTATTTAAGAAATCCATGATGAAGTATAAGATCAGTTTGACAAGCTCTTCAATGAGGGAAAAGGGAATAAGCTAATCCATGATGCATATTAAGGGGGCTATAAGCTAAATGAGGCTTATGGTGATAAGCTAGTAGCCATTGATTTATTAATGAAATACACCAGCATGAGGGGCCATCATGAATCAAGTTTCAAGGGGAAAAGTGAATACATAGATGTTGGAGACATATTTGACCCTGATCCCCTCAGATACAAGCCAATCAAGGTGGCAAGCAAGAAGGGCAAGTCACCAAGTCTCCATTCCATTCAATCACTTATCTGGCACCATAAGTTTCTTTGCCATGGAGATTTGAGAAGTTTTCCCTTTGTCTAGGAGGGAGGATAATATACCTAGTTAGTTGTACATAGTACTTTACATTCAGTCATCTTTGTTTTCCCTAAGTGCTGTTCGCACATGTGTAGTGTTTTTTAGCCTTTGTTAGGTGCTATTTTTAACTTGTTGCTTGAGGTAAAGATTTTTTGGTTCATATGTCTTTATAAGTTTGTTGCTAGATTTTCAAGCTGCATCTTGACTCCATGCCCAATGGACTTTGAGGTTACCAGTCTTCTTTAGCATAGCAAGCGTGCTTCCCCTATGAATCACTAATTTGTTGACCATTTTTCGGTCTTACAGGCCAAAAATTAGTCTCCCTTTTTTTCCTTGATATCCTAGTCTTTGATGCTTTCACCTTGCTACAATCATGGTTTTTCCATTTGTCATAGGCCTGTTTCACAAAAAAGCTGAGTGATTTAAGTCCTATAGGTTTTTGGGTTGATTTGGGACTTGTTTCACTTTAACAGATTTCCTTTGGGTAGGCCTTTTATTGACAAAGGAAGGAGCCAGTTTCAAATAAATAAAATTATTTTAAAAGGCCCTAAAGGTCAAATGCCCTTGTGGAGGCCAGGCGGGTGATGAATCAGACCGTTCAAGCAGGTTTTGAAAGACATTTTGGACCCAAGATACCTTTGCGGAGGGAATAAGTGCATTTCAAGATAGCAAGGTAGAAGGCCTTCAGAGAAAATCCATGCAAAAGGCAAAGGATTTCTTTAGATATTTTATCCAAAGAAAATCCAAAAGATAGAAACAAATGTAAATTCCTTCAGACAAAATACCCAAATGAATTCCTTCAAATTTTTTTTTGAAGGAATTTACAAAGAGAAGGTCAAGGCATTAAAGGCACATTTCCTTCAGGAAAAATGTTTGAAGGAATTCCTTTAGACATTTTATCCAAAGGAATTTGAAGGGATTGGGAACCCGAAGAAAGGCCAAGATAGGAGGCAAGATTTCCTTCAGGCAAAATGTCTGAAGGAGTTCCTTTAGAAATTTTGTCTGAAGGAATTGAGAAGACAAAGGAGCCCGAAGGACAAGTGCCCTTGCAGGGGACT
Organism: Torreya grandis; assembly: GCA_037957365.1. Lineage (NCBI taxonomy): Eukaryota > Viridiplantae > Streptophyta > Pinopsida > Cupressales > Taxaceae > Torreya > Torreya grandis. Next base: position 881,475 of record JARHVA010000436.1, read on the forward strand.
CTCAACTACCAAAAAGGGACCCTATCCTCTCTTCTAAAAGGTCACCTTCCCTTTGGGAAGGTTCAATTACAAAAGGCCGAAGGAATTGCAAAAGGCTGAAGGTTCAGTTATAGAAAGCTGAAGGAATTATCAAAGTAATGACGGGCCTGAGCACATCAATTTTAGTATGGCAAACTAGCTGTTGAAGGTTCAAACATCTAGTAATATGCGTGTGAACGTCAAATTCAAGGTAGTGAAATATCCATTATATTTCAAATAGTGATAGGCCCACAGACGCCAATTTTGATGGGATGCATTGGCTACTGAAGAGAAACTAAAGGACCGATTTCTTTTGGGCATTTTGCCTGAAAGCACTCATGATAAATGGACAAAAGGAAACTCGGTGACCCACTGAGAAAGGAGCCTGAGTAGCGAAGAAAAGATGATAAGAATAGCTCGAGAGCTCAAATTACCAGAAAGAGACAAGAAATAACAAGGAAAGAGGGAACAAAACAAAGAATCTAGAACATGGCTACACACACATATGAAAAAATTTGGAATGTTCCAAAGGATGCACCTAGCCAAGCACAGACATGAATCAGATCAGCCCAGGTGGCAAAAGAAGGTGTTGACAGGAGAAGTTATTGCTATGAATGAAATAGTCTCCACCAAGTGGTCATCAAAGAGCACAAGTATTCAATAACGTGGCCTATTTTTATTCATTTGAGAATTGATAAGTAGATAGTCGTGTAAGTTTCATAAAGAGGGGTGGCCTTGTCATTCAAATGATCAAGTAACCCATGCTTTTTTAGTGACATTTAATATGATTTAAGCACCAAAGTCAAGACTTGTGACTGCCACAACATCGTTCCTTTAGTGGACTTCCTCCTTCCTAGGCATTTAATGTAGTATGGGCCGCTTATTCTGGAAGGCACCAAAATATTTTCTTTTATGCTATATATTGTAACCTCTCAGTTGAGAAGGATATCTCTCACTTGTGTAAGGTGAAGCCTTGCCAAAATTTACCTTTGAATCAATAAGAATGCATTTTATCTCTATTTGATTGGTTATACTTTTGAGTATGTCTGTATGCCAACTCTATGTTCAATCATTTTAGCTTGATGATTTCATAGATTGATGCCAACATACCTATCATATCCAAGACCATTTTTGTAGGTTAACAGGAAGTGCTTTCACTTAGAGCATAGAGATAGAGGAGTAGTTATCTGATAGTGTGTTTTCTGGAGTGCTTGTGGTAAGTCCCTTTTCTTTGTGTCTTCATTAAGCCCCTATTAAAGTGCCCTACAATCTAGTATTTTTTTTAGATAAAGTGTCTATTCACCCCCATTTTGGTCTGAAGTGTTGATATATATGAGTAGATCAAAAGCGTTTGGTGCATCACCATTTAGATAGGTTCTATTTTGGTTGTAACCTTCTCCCTTTTCACCTCCCCCATTATTAATAGTAGTAGTGAAAGACCCTAGAGATGCATCAAAGGGAGCTAACCCTTATCTAGAGATTCTTCCCTCAGTTTTGCCAAGCCAACAGTAGGAGGGAAGTCTCCATTGTGCCGCATGGAAGAGAGAAGTCAACACTTCAGACCACAACGTCAACACTCTAGAGGGGAAGTCACATTCTTGCCAGTAAAGTAAGATAAACTTATGAGGGTTAAGATTGGAATGTCATCATATTGGGCAAGAATCAATAGAATCTTCTTCTATGTGCAAGGAATCTTCCAAGTGGAGGTGTATATTGAGCTCTAAGGGATGACTATCTTGAGATGCATCTTCTTATGACAAGGGATCAAGATGTTCTTACCATTTTCCTTCTAGAGGGAACCAAAAGCTCAATGAAATGGAAATCAATACCCTTCATAAATGATTTTTTTCTTCTTGGCATGTAGATAGCGGGCTGATCCTATGAACCAAAAATGTTTAGAGTCACTAGGTGATCTTATTGAGTGTTTTCTACACTTGTTAACTAAAAGTAACATTGATTCCTTAGCCTTTTCTTCAAACTGGTCCCCTCAGGTTTGCTAGAAACTATTGTCATTTGAAACATGTACTCATGGATGGTCTGTTGCATAAGAATGTTTTATGATAGGGTGTAGAGTGTAAATGCCTTACATAGGGTGTAAATTGTTTGATATTGCGTATGAAGTGTAATTGCTCACCTATGCACATAGAGCATTGATTAGGTCATCGCAATAATGGGAATATTCCCAAGGCATGAGACTATTTCACTCCATGGAATGAGCCTCCAGAGTAGGTCAAATTCCTTATATTCTAAGTGCACCTAGTTTAGGAATATCACATGGAACTAAAGAGCATAAAGGTAAATTTACCACTAATCTAAACCTAAGATTTTTGAGGGGAAATGGAGGGAGAAGGTAAGAGAGTGATAGAAAATAAAAAGGTGATACATGGAGGATAGAGTGAGCACTCCTACTACCATGAACACACTAAAAATGTTTAAGAACAAGACATTATCACATAGACTCCACCAAGGCCACTCTAAATACATAAGTATTTTGCATAGAAGCATGAGAACATAGTGTAAAACTAAGTGGGATGATAAATGATCCACAAATATTATCTACATAGACGTGAATGCACACATGATATGACCTACATGTGAGTTTTGAGATCCACATAGAGGTGCTAGGAATGGACATCAATGAGAGGGGTAAATATTACCCACAAAAAAGGATCAACAAACATAAATAACATATAGGGTGTAATAAAAATAGAGAGAGGTGAACTTAATTCTCATTAACATGCAAGGTTCACCCAACATAACTTCTCTTGGAGGGAAAATTTTAGGTAGCATGAAGTTGCCTAAAAATGTTGATCTTTTTACAATGAAGAATAAGGGTTTCATAATAGAATATGACCTTTACAATTAATGCACCACTTCGGGTGATGGATACTATTTTTTCTAATTTTATTATGGTACCACACCCATGCTTCTTTAATTTTTCCTCATGATTCAAATATGGGAGTTGGTGGTATGATTCCTTATAGATCCATGTGTGTATCTAAGAGTGGAAGATTCTTGGAAAAGTTAGAGGGGTGGCATGTACTCATGTTCCGATGTCTAACCACTATTTCTACATTTACTTGTATAATAAGGCCTTAAACACTACTCAACTACTTTTCCAACTACTTCTTTACACTTTTCTTCTACTTGTCAACCACTACACGGGTCTCCCTTGAACTACCACATCATTGATTTATACCTGGGATATAGATGTTTACTTAGTAGTATCAACATAGATCACAATCTATGATATATGAGATTGTAAAAGTGAAACTCTGTGATTTGGTGTGAGACTTCATCATGAAGGTATATAGACCCTTTTGAATAAGAATGCACATGAATATGGAATATCTTGAGCACACTTCTTACAATTTGGAACTTATTTTTGCACACCTCTATTATGATGTTTAAATATTAGGGCTCTGCATCCTTGAACCTTCACACCATTTTGGCTTGTATGATGAAGGATCATATGTGGGGTATGCATTTGGATTGCCTAGTGGGTGTAAATAAACACTTAGTCGATACATAAATATGTACTAACTAATTTAGGCACATGTGTGTCTGGGAGGTGTCTATGTATGATTTGATTTAAATATCTCATCACTTTGCAAGTGAATAAATGTTTTATAAGATATTTGTGATCTTATATAGGCTAGGGGTGACTTAAAAAGTCAACAAAATCTTCAACAAGTTGATTTGCAAGTACCTATTCTTTAATGGATTTTTAATTGACATATTTAATTTCAAACTCACTTAGAAACATGATCCACTTAGCCATAAAACCCTATATATCTGTTTTTGATAGTAGATACTTGAGCAGATCTACTTTGGCAATGACTCTAGTCTTATTATTGAGCATGTAATAACATAACTTATGGGATGTAAAAGCCATAGCTAAAAATTATTTCACAATCAACATATAATTGTGTTCATATGTTATTAATGTATGACTTAGAAAATACACTGCATGTTCTTTCTCGTGCTCATCATGTTGGGCCAAAAGTACCGTCAGGGCATTTTAAATGGTAGATAGGTTAAATAAGAATGGCTGTCTCAATTTAGATGGTAGTAGAATAGGTGGATTGGCTAAGTATTCTTATAAGTATTCTTTTAGATGCTCAAAGGCCTTATAGTAGTCTTCATTCCATGAAATGGTATCACCCTTATTCAATAAATGAGTAAATAGGTGACATTTATCGGCCAACTGTGAAATGAAGCAACTAATAGACTATATTTTGCACTATAAACTTTGGAGTTGCTTCAAAGTAGAAGGTGATGACATCTTGGTAATCACCTAAACCTTGGTAAGATCAAGGTTTATGACTCAATGAGAGATAATAAAGCCTAACAAATTTCCTGAAGCAGCATCAAATACACACTTCTTGGGATTAAGCTAAACTTTATACTCACAAAGTCTTTAAAAAATTCTCTATAGTATAGATGGATGGTCTTAACATGTTTTAGATTTACCCAATATTTCATCAACATAATCTTTGATAATATCATGCATCATATCATAAAATATAATAGTCATGGCCCTTTGGTATACTACCCTTGTATTTTTGAGGATGAAAGGCATCACCTAATAACAAAATGTTCCCCAAGGAGTGGAAAATGTAGTTTTATGTTGGTTTGTAGGTGAAATATTAATCTAGTTATATCTTGAAAATCCATCCATGAGGGAGAGCATTACATACCCAACTATGGATTTAATAATCATGTCAATGTTCGGTAGAATAAAGTCATCCTTTGGGAAGTTCTTGTTAATGTCTCAAAAATTAGTGCACTATCTAATACCTTATAGATTTTTGCTTACTGGAATAATATTAGAGATCTACTTCGAATAATCAATAGGTATAATAATATGAGATAATTTTTCCTCAGTTTTGGCTTAGTCAACTTAGCATCTAGATGAACTACAAGATGGTGTAGAACCAATGATGGATCCAAACATAGCATATAAGAGTAAGCCCATGAAAAAAATATTTATGAACTCTGTTAAAATAGATGTAATAACTTCATGTTCCTCCTTAGTGAGGGACGTGCCTAGTTTTATCCTCTGGGGATCATCCAGAGTCCCAATGTTAAATTTTGAAGTATACTCTACAAGGAGAGTAGAGCCATCTTCCATAATAGTTGGCAACGATGAAAATTACATGGCACTGGCAAAGTCCACTAGTTGGACTAGTTCTTAAAGTCCTCCCCAAATAGGATGAATCATAATCTCCTAATGGTGGCAAGGGTCATATATAAAATACTTTAGGACACTCATATAATTTTCTCAAAATCATGTTGCTCATCTGTATTGAGTTTGGACCCAAAATCAAGTTTGATATTGGTGGTCTCCTAACCTTCTTTTGAAGAAGGGTGAATATCTCTATCTAGAGGCACCTAAAATAGGTTTTCACCAAGAGACTAGCCTTTTATTTACTTTTTCCCTAGTATAAAATCACCTCAAAGAGGTTTTCAATTTGAGACCTCAATGTTTTATTTTTTTGATTTTAGCTAAGGGTGTTTATCTACTCTCTAAAATAGGCAATAGGATCTAATTTGATAGATAATCCTTTCTTATGATATCCCTAATGAACACTATCTCTCAGGCATATAAAATCACAAAAGGTCTCATCATTCTTGAACTTGTCTAGAGGTACTATGGATTCTTGTTGGTCCCAATATATGAGTTGAGGGTGATAAAGGTTAAGTGGGGAATGATGAATTATTGACATGATGATACAAATGGTGTAGGGGTTGAATAGGTTGGTACTAGACAAGTCTTCATATATGCTATGATCAGACTCTACTTTGTTGTTGGCATCATAATTTCTAGTTGTCAGTTTAAGAACATAGATAAGATAGGTCGGGTCACCCCTAGGTAGTTTAAATCCAATATTGTGAGTTAATTTGTATTTGGTTATACAAATAGGCTCGATAGTACCCTATTGATTTTCCCCCAAGCTTATGCCTTTATAAGCTTGGTTATCCATAATCTTATTAGGGATGGGATACTTTTTACTTTAGTAAAAATCAACAAAATTATGACTATATAACCAAGAATTATCTTTGGAAAGAGGGTATTCTTCTTAGCTAGTGGTTGGTGTGAAAATAATAGGCACTGGGCTATGAAGTTTTCTTTTTCCCTTTTTTCACAATTCCATACAAATTGGCTTAAATTTGGGCATTTCATAAGTCTTAGGGTTTTGCAGGAGCTTGTATATATGGAAGGTATTATGGGTAAAGTATTCTCCTAAACCATTGTTCAAAATAGTAAAATGATTCAAAATTTTAATAAGAGGTGTATGTGAAGTTGAGGCAAGGCTATCAGGGTCTATGCAATTGGTCTCTTATAATTCAACAAGTATATCCTTATCATTTTCCTTATTCAGTACTGGTTTTAAGCCAAAATAGTAAATATATATTTCATACTCAGCCTCCAAATTCTTACAATACTGATATGGTTATAAGTCTCCATGAATAGTTACCTCCATCCTATAATGAAGAAACCTGTTACACTAGTGCAATATTGAAGGTATTGCATGGATTTCATGTATCCATGGTCTACCCAAAAGTAAATTGTATGATATATCTAGATATAAGATGTGGCAAAGTGTGTCATGGGTTAAAGTCTCAATGACAACTAGTAAATAAATGTTTCCTTGTGATACCTATTCTTCATAGTCATAGGCCTTGATGGTAATAGTATTTGGTTTAAGTTCGGCTATTGTATATCCTAGATGCTTGATTATCTTCAGAGACAATATTAATTCCCAATCTATTATGTATGAGGATGCATTTAACTTATGACATGTTATAAAAATGTTAATATACAATGGGTTATTGTGGAGAGGTCCTAGGGATGACATATTGCTTTGATCAAAGGTCAATTATTGGCATAGAGCTAGTGTCTAACCAAAGCTTGAAATTTATCTAGTGTAATGTCATTAGGTTATTGGGAGTGGCTCAAAAGTTTAATAAATATATTTTTATAGATGGTAGATATGCATACAAAATCTAGAATATAAATTTGTGTGGGCATCTTTCGTAATTGTTCCACAATATCATAGGTTTTCTCTTTTGCATTGGTAACTGGTTTACTCTTGACCATTATATGGGATTAAATGGGATCCCTAGTAGAAGGTTGTTGTGGGCCTAGAATGGTAACTTTAGATCTCTGAGTTCTGATTATGTAATCTGGATTGGGTAAAGGACCATTGTAAGTAGAAGAAGATGGAGGGCCTGAGATGGTAATCCTTGGTTGTTGTTGTGCTTAGTTGTGGTCACATGTCAAGGAATAATTAATGGCATAGGGGAATGAGATGGTAATTATTGGTTACTATTGTACTTGGCTATGGTCATAGGTCAAGGGAGGATTACTAGCATATGGAGGTTGATATACATTATTAGGTAATGGTCTTGGTCTATTGGCCTTTGATCTAGGGTTAATGTAAATTATCGATACATGACCACCTATAATATGACCTACAACTCTATTATAGTCATGTGCAATAACGTGATAGGTATGTTGGCTATTAAAATCATTCCAACCTTGGTTATACCTATTTTATGGTTGGCATTATTGTTGATACTGCTATTTATATTGTTGTTGTTGTTGTGGTTGTGTTCTTCATTATTGATGGTTCTGATTGGTATTATTATGTTGTGGAAATGGGTCTTAGAAAATACCTAGGTTCTAATTGGAAGTATAAGCCCCATTTTCCAACTATCTCTCTCTATTTTCCAACATATTGTCAATGATATGCTTAAATTATAGAAATTAGAATATTGAATGGCCATAAACATGATGGTATTTGTAGAATTCATGTTCTTTGTACCAGTCAAGGTAGGGTACACCTTCAAGAAATTGTTTTGGAATTGGCTAACTAATAATATTAGCTATGGTTAATATGCAAAATATTTCTTTAATAGGGTCACCAAGGTCACTAAAGACTCTAGCATTAGGTCATCTTCTTAGAGGATGGGTTTGTAAAGGTGGTGGTTCAGGGGCTTGCATGTGTAGAGGTGGTTGCATTTGTGGAGCTAGTCGTGGTTGTGGAATAGACTACATTTGTGGAATAGAATGCATTTAGGGAATAAGTTATATTTATGGAATAGGTTGTATTTATGGAATAGGCTCCATTTGTGAAATAGGCTGGGAAGATAGTGTTTGTACCATTTGGACATGTCATGATTTAGTGACCCCATTACCAATAACATTCTTATTGTGTTTGTAAAGTTTAGGTTTTTTGAAGTTATTAGCCTGAGTGGGTGAAAAATATTTCCTTTGAATTGGGTTTATGCCCTTACTAGGGCTTAAATTTTGGTTTTGGCTCTATTTTTGGTTTTAGTTTTGGTTTAAAGAAGATAATTTGTTAATCCCTTTATTAATAAGGGCCTTTTCAATTTATATACCTTCTCAATGATCTATTTGAATTTGTGAGCACATTGAATATCTAGGGGAAAAGATATTTCACTGTGTAATTTTTTGGTAAACAAAACTACTAATTTTTTATCTAGTAAATTATGGGTGAAGCGACTAGAAAGTAATCTCCACCACTGGAAGTAACTTGCAAAGCTCTCACTAACCGTCTACTTGGACTAATTCAAATCAACCACCAAAATCTCATGCTCAAGATTTTAGTAGAAATGTTATACAAATTTATTTGAAATATTGTCAAAATCAGATATCAATTTTTTTGGCAACTTAAGAAGCCACTCCAAGTCCTGTCCAACTAAACTTTGAGGAAAGAGAAGAAACAAGTAGATATCACTATAGGCCATTGTATGGCAAACAAAAAAGAATTCTTTTAAATGTTCCATTGGGTCTCCTTTACCCTTGTATTTATTAAATTTTAGTGGCTCATATCCTAAAGGAAATGGTATTTAGAGGTACTCCATGTTAAATGGATACATGCACATGCCATCCAATTTAAAATTCTTGTTATATTTTCCCATCTTAATGATTGCAATTGAATCCTTCATTTATAGTAGTTCTTGGGCTAAGAAGCTAGATGGTATAGTTGGTTATGGTTGTGAGATCAAAGGTAGATTACCTTAATTAGGGTATAGTGGGGGAATGGGATACTACAAAATCTTGGTTTGATGGTCTGATTGACCAATAATACACATCTATTCATTAGGATAATGTTGTTGGTAAAACATGTGTTGGTGATAAAAATTATGGTTAGGGTTTGGAATATAGCTTTAATTTGGATGGAACTATTTCTATGATGAAGGTATATGGCTTGGTGGAAGGTATTATGCTTGTTGGGTTTGAGTAGGAACTTGCCATCGACTAGTTAAACTTGACTATATAAATGGTACCCATTGATGACTAAAGCCATGCTATTGTACATGTTATACATTAGGTCCCTATTGTATATGAGGTACACATTGAGTAAAAATAAATTGTTGCCTAATGGGTACTTGATATAAGTTAGGAACTCTTTTTTGAGTAAACACCTATTATGAATTGGGCATTTATTGGGTGTTAGTAATTTGTTATTGACCAATAAGAATACATTGTTGGTTAGACAACATCTATAATGAACTCACAATTTATGATGGTGGCATATTGTTTTTATTGTGTGGTTACAAAATATTAGTCATCACCTATTAAGGCAAGGTAATGTTAAATAATTGTTGGGGTAGAGTGTTGGTTGTGTTTGGCTACTAGCCCCTACTGCGTGTTTGAATAAGGTGCTAGTGGAGGGGTCATGATGGCCTACTATGGTTGGGAAATAGACATGCTTGCCACATGCTATTGTGAACTACTCATAGTATTGGTAAGAGGCACTTTTTATTATGATTTGTTTTATGGTATATTCACCCCACCTTGGTTCAACTTTGGATACACTTGCATGTTATTCACTATGTTTTGCAAATGATCTTGGGTAGAAGCCACAGTCATTTTTTCAATGAATGAGACATTGAACATGTATCCAACCAATGTATTTTGGATAAATGGATATGTGTTCAGGTTAGTATAGACCAAATAATCAATTTACACCCCTATTGAATGAGATAACTCTATAAGTGGGGTGTTTGAAATGGCCATAGCATTGAAATTCTAAGCTAAATTGAGATATGTCTAATATGCCTATTACATCTATGCAAATTGGTCAGCCATTATACCCTTTCATTTTTCAAGCACATTAAGATCTCAGTTAGGTATTGGCATGAGTGCCTGATGGTAACTAGTTAAGGCCTATTTAATTAGTCTAACTTGAGATGAGTTACTAGGCACTCTTACTAAACTAGGTAGACTTTCATGGGGAAAATCTGCCAGTAATTTTGCTCTTACCTCTATGGCCCTGGATAAAATATTTTCCTTATTTTCAAGTAAGTGATGATCAAAAAAGTATGACTCATAACTTATTAGCATGATTATATAGTAGGGATGCTGTTGGACCTATTCATTGATGGGTGGCACATTTTCAAGGTATTGGGTTATTTGTTCTTAATCTTTCCCTAATAAAGAGGTGCATTAACTAGGTACTATGATAGTGGGTCTTGTACTTGTCTTGTATATTAAGTAGCATAAGAGGGATATGGATCTATCTCATAAACTACATCATCACCATATGGGTCTCAAAAAAAGGGGTCATTTGTGACTATGTTCTCATAATCTGGGTTATACATGGTGTCCCTACATGTATAGTGAAGCATATCTAAATCTATGGCTAACATCTCTCGAAGAAAAAGGTATAATGTTTGTAAATTCTTGAAACATGATCTAAAAATATTGGTCCCTTATTTCAAATATCTTGAAACTTGGCTTAGAAATAAAACTCAACCTATTATTACAAATGGTTTAATCTTGGCCTAGAAAGGGTCCCTTTTTGAAAATTAACAATCAAAATTTGGTCTAAACTATCACTAACACTCTAAGGTCATTCTAATGAATGGTCAACAAAAGGAAAAATTAGATCTTGGATTTGGTGAGTGTTCTAAAAATAAATAAATCTTGGAATAGGGAATGTGAGATTTGAACTATGTAAATAAATTGAGGTCTAGAACTAGGCACATGAAATCGGTCTTTGGCAAGGTACTTCGAACAAACTTAATCTAGGTCTGAAAGTGAAAAAAAGGTGCTAGGTCTTTTTCCAACATCATACAACTAGAATTGAAAAGGAAAAAACTAAGTATAATGCATGAAAACATTGCTAGGTCTTTGGCCAACTTCACAAAGCTAGACTTCGAAAATAGTGAAGTAGGTATAAAGTGTGAAAGTAATGTTAGGTATTTGGCCAACATCACAAATATTGACTTGGAAACAAAATGGTTGAGGTAAAAATTTGAAATCAATCTAACTCTAAGGTAAATGGTTTGAAACTCTTGATCTAGACACATGGATCAATCTTGACACATAAAATTAAGACAAAATTGATCTTGGCATAAAGAACTTACTATGGCACTATCTAAAACTAATTGGGAAAGTCAATCTTAAGTAACAAACTAAGATCAAAGAGTAAACATTCAAGCCGAAGTGATAGGTAAGGCTCAAATGTAAACTAGCCACACTTAGATTTATACTTGAAGAATTATTTTTGACCTTAGTTTGAGATGGTAAATTAGTTTGAGACACATGAAACTAAACCACTCTTAGGTCCAGGCAAATGTTTTTAAATCAAACAAGAAATTGATCCAAGTTGCATAATCCAAAAGTACAAGGTGAATGCCCAAGCCAAAATTAGATAGGACTTTGGCATAAACCAATTAGTTTTATATCTAAACTTTGAAAGATGAATTTTGAACTTGTTATAAAAGACTCAGATTTTCAAATAAATGATGGCCTAGATAAAAACTAGCAACACAATGACACTTTTAGAAAAAAGGTACAAAAATATTTCGGGACTTAGTTTTGAATAAAGGTAAATGCTTTGGGATAAATTGGGTAGTGTAACAATGTCTCTTTGAATAAGTGTACAAAAGTGCTTTTGAAAATCTCAATATAAGGCAAATGTTTTGAGTGATTTAGACAATGTGACAATTATTAGTGGTGTAACATGTGTTTTAATTTTTAAGTTTTTGACGCATTTTAGACATGGTTTTGACACAAAAAACTATTTTATACCCTAAAAAATATGTAAGTAAAAAAATTAAAAAAACACCTAAGTGCACATCCTACCCTAAAACTGACAAGGTTGCACAGTCTTCACCAAAATTTCAATCGATATACCAATTATCAAAAGGAATTAATTATTAATCTAAAAATGTAAGAGAGCATGTAGGTAGAGTTTTTAATCCCCCCTCTATCTCTTGAGAATTGATACATGGAAAGAACTTAGAGTGATGAAACAACTCATTTTGGTTACATATTCTGCAGTAAGTGGGGTTGATCTAAATCTAATTTTTTTAATGTGTTTTATATGTTCCACATGTGTGGGATACCTTGAAGTAGTAATCACGTCAAATGAGTCCAAACCACCTAACTTATTATGCAATGGTCTAGTCCTTTACATAATGAATTCATTCATGTACATCTTAGCAAATTTTGATGTTTAGTTGCCGCATGGCTTGAGAACCTATTGTGATGGTTAGGTTAATCACTCACCACTATCCATCCAATAGTATGCCCAATTTGTATACCCTAAGAGAGTGTGGGGTTAGATTAGTACTAGGAGATGAAACCCTAGGTCAAATTCATCATATAAAAACTCATGAGGAGGCTATGAACTCCCACTCATAAGCCAATGCAACAAAATAAATAAATAAAAATAGAACTTTATGGTTATTTCAGAGTCACTCAAGTCACTTGGAGCTTGGGGAGAAAATACGTGACTTTTATTCACTTCTACGACTCAGCCAAATAAATAAAAATGATGTACTTTTGATCACCCAAGTTCCCTAAAGGGGAAGGGGGAAGAGAAAACACATGATGTTTTGATAAAAAATAAACTACTTTAGGAAAAGAAACTAAGTACTTTTACAAAAAATGAAATCAAAAATAAAAATATCTTAGGATCACTAAATCTAATGTATTTGTTATTTTTTATCACTTAACAAAATGTGAAGTGAATTTTGGCCCTTTGTGTTTGAACTCATAACTTTGAAAAACAAAAAGTAAAGTTCTTTTGAAAGTGATTTTTAAGCACCAAAAAGACAAGTGTGAATGACTTTTAGAGTGATTAAAACCTTCTCTTTTTGACCTAGTTTACTGAAAAAAGTATTGGGGGATTCACTTGTGTTTATTTAAAATGGTTAGTCCAAAACAAATTTTAATTTTGAACCTCTTAGGTTTTTGACATAGGGTAAAGTCACTATTTACAAAATAAGGCAAACTCATCATTTTCTTGTAAAACTAACATAGATAAAACATAGTTTTGGCAAAGCCACCGTTTAGCAAGTGCAAAGTCACCAATTATATTTAGTCAAATTTATTGTTTTCCTTAAAAAATCATGCAAACATAGAGTATTGTTACCGAAAAAAGTTGTCATTCTCTAGGTACAAAGTCACTATTTCCTTTAGATGAAGTCATTATTTCAAAAAAAGTAGGATATTGGTCAAAGTCACCAAAACATAGGGGGTAGAGTTGTTGTTTATGTTGAAGTCACTGAAATGTAGTGGTGAAGTTTCCATTTCCTTAAAAATATAATTGAAAATAAAACATAGGAAACTAGATGAAGTCATCAATTCACAGTGGCAAAGTAATTGATTCATAGTAGCGAAGTCACTGAAATGCAGTCAAACAAAAATATGAATTTTCAAGTTAAAAAATCTAAAAACTAAGGTTGTAAGTGATATTATATTAGGTTTTAAAGGTCCAATATTACTCCCTTATTGCATGTGTGGTGCATGGTCCCACCAGGCATGCTATTATGTAACATATGATTACAAAGGAGATCATCACTCTTCTCTTATTAGTGGAATTAAAAAACCCCAAATCAAACAAATCAATGAAAACAACAACTAATTTGCTTAAGTACATATGTTAACAATAACATAACTATCAAAAATACAACTAGAAGATAAATAAAACCAACTACCTTTATCTTTCATGTCAAATGGTATTTATTCATTGGCATATAAGAGTCTTCATGCTCAACTTTTATGTCTAATGGAGTCCTTTGTCAATGAATTTGCCTTGCAGAAAATACCTCTCCTTGTCCACTTATGGCTTGGCTTGACATGTGATTATAAAATGAAGCTTTATAGAGATTATTTGGCTTTACTTATTTGCACAAAAAATATTGTTAAACAATGGCCTTGGCAATTATATTTACAAGCTATCAAACTAACCCTAACTCAAGTATAGTTAGGTTATATTTGATCATGGTTAGGTTATGGAGGGGACAAATAATTAATATTTGGGATAGGGATAATTTATTAAGCGTGGTTCACCATTTTTGAATTTAAGGTTTTTATGAAGATATTTTCAATTCCTTGATTTTGAGGATGATGACATCATCATAACCTCATTTTTATTAAAATTTCCTTTAAATATATATATATATATATATATATTCACTAATTAAATATGGAATTTTCACATAAGTAGCTAATTAGATTCACTTATTCAATTAATTCTACTTATGAATTTAGAATTTTAGGAATTGGTTAAGTGCCCTGCTTAATGGGTCAAAAGGCTAATTTGTCAATTTGCTAGGTCATAATTTAATTGGAAATGAATCCATGGGAGGTTGCTATTGAGTAAATGATAATAATCCAAATAGGTATGCCTCAACATTATTCTGGGCACTAATATTTGATGTGCAAATGAAATTGTGACATTAAGTGATTCCTAGGCTTAATTTGAATTGTTGCTAGAAACCTATCTAAAGTTTGATTGTGGCTAAAATAGGGTGTCTACAATCGAGTTATGGTAAGATTTTCAAGGATTTGTGAAACTATATTTGTAATATATATTCAATAATTGAATATGGAATTTTCACTTAAGTAGTTAATTGGATTCACTTAGTCAATTAATTCTACTTATGAATTTAGCATTTTAGGAATTGGTTAAGTGCCCTGCTTAATGAGTCAAAAGGCTAATTTGTCAATTTTCTAGGTCATAATTTGATTGGAGATGAATCCATGGGAGGTTACTATTGTGTACATGATAATACCCCAAATAGGTAAGCCTCAACATGATTTTGGGCACTAATTTTTGATGTGCAGATGAAATTAGGGCATTTAGTGATTCTCAGGCTTAATTTGCATTATTTGCTAGAAACTAATATGAAGTCAAATTGTGGCCAAAATAGGGTGTCTATATTTGAGTTATAATAAGATTTTTAAGGAGTTATGAAACTATATTTATCAAAATAAAGAGGTTTTAGTAATGACTTGGTGGTGCTCTAACACAAACCTATTGAAGAGCGTTACATGTTGATCACTTAGCTCAATAGTTGGCAAATGCAAATTCCTCTGATATATAGATGATACAAAGTGAAGTGTAAAATAAAGACATGTTATTTATAAGGAATGATATGTGCAACAAATGTTTTTAAACTTTGAATACAGTTGGTCAAGTGTGTGCATTTCAATATACAATAAAGTTATCTATGAAGGTTATAAAACCTTTATACTTGGTATAAAATTGTAAGATAGCCTAATTTATGTTATAATAAATAAGGTTATTGTGTTGGGTTTTTTAATCAAAATGGTTTTCTTAGGTGAAATACATGTCTATTTGCATATTCTTATCATCACATTGTTTTTGTGTAGTTTGCATTACAAAACTCTCCTCTACATTCATTGGTTATGCATGAGTTATTCCCAATATTAAACAATACAAATCATAAATTATTATTACATAAGCTTATTGTGGATATATAATCCTTAAAAACCTAGTATATATCCCCAATTCACTCTTCACCTATTAAAAATGTGTAATATAAAAATATTTGAATGCTCAAATGAGAGGCCAAGGAACCTATTTATAGGTTTCCCTGGACCCTTGGTAGTTATTTCCAACTCATACTTTCTACCAACTCATTACATATCTAGGAATATTATTTCCTAGATCATGTCAAATTGTTCCTATAGTGGCATATTTTCTTTGCCTTTTTGGCTTATTCATTTTCTATCCTATATCTAACTTTGTGTACTTTGATTTATTGGATGCATGACAAGTGTCACCATATTATTCCCTTGATCTTTTGTGTTGTGTACATTACACATCCTCCTTCCAATACACCATAATTGATTCCTATTTACAAGATAAATTAGTATGAATGAATTATGTATTACTCACACTTTGTCATACTTAGCCTGATTTGTGTTTCCTGTTATCTTAAAAATTCTCCAAAGTTGGGGTTAACATTCATTTAAAATGTTGTACTTATTTAATAATATTTAGTGGACCATGTGCATTCCAAGTTGTGTGCAATAAAAATAAGAATAATCAAAGGTTACTATATATACACCTAATATTTTTCACTTTATCACATTAAAAACACTTTATCTTGTAGAGGCTCATTGATGCTTTAATCTCCCTAAGTCCATGCTTCAAATGGTGCACCAAAAAGGGGTTAGGATCATCTCATGGTACTTTATGAGAGATGTTTGTGAACTATTATATCATACTATCATTACTATCAGTTTGACCTCATTTGAGTCTCCTTTTGTCTTATCTCTTTGTCTATTTTCCATAAATTTTTTATAGATTACATATATCCTATTATATTAGCTAGGCTGATATAATCTATTTCATACTTATCTTCCATGTTTAGTATCAACCTCACCAATAACATCAACTTAGAACTTAGGGTTAGTTTTGAGTATTGGATACATATATATATAGGGGTCATATTTCATTCCTAAATAGATATAAAACTTTCATCTTCTCTAATTTCACTCACATTTATGCTCCTAAGTAGCATTTAAATGAGTTAGAGGTTTATAGCCTTATTTTAGAGGTCTAGTATTATAGTGTTTATGAAGTTCAATAAGAGAAGTCAAATCGATAAGGTATGTCTAGTCTTTGGAGTCACTAAATAATGATACTTAAGTATTCATCATTCCATTTAAAGTCTTTAACCTACAACATCTCTTGTAAGTGCCATTTGATCCAAAGGGGGATTTTGAAGCGTAAATGGGACCACCCAAAGGTCAGTATATATATCCATACTCTATTTATTTAATTTAATTAGTACATTAGATATTACTTGATTATTGTTATTGTGAATGTATATGTTCATCCTTGCTCATACTCCTCCTTATACTGAATAAATGGGTATAGATATAGGGTTGCTTAGGATTACCATTTATCACCTTAGGCTACATAGACCACCCATTGGTTGACCATTTCACCATTTCATGAATCACTTTATTATTAGTTTGGTGGTTTTATCTATCTTGGATTAGGCTTTTGTTTATTCCTTTCATGTAATATCCTTATTACATCCTTGATACACCAATTTATTACAACCTTTACAATCATTTATGTAAATCAAGGCCTAGTGATAGATATATGACACGTCATAGGCATATGATTTAGAACCCTTTCCTCTTGATATTTGAGTGTAGATTACCCTAGACTATGTCTATGGTTATTATAGGTCCTTGCTTGATTATCCAAGTATATACATGCTCTATTGTTATGACCTTTTTTGAGTCCTAATCTATTGAGAGAAAGAGGATAGTTACATGTCATCCTAGCCCTTGCATACATTTTGGTAAACTCGATATGAATCTTATCACACATCTAGTTGGATTATTTTCATGTTTTTACATTTTGATTCTTAGCATATTATTCACCATCATTATACATTTAAGTGAATATTTTAACCTACCATATTGGATAACCCATATAGTTCTGTGTTTTCACCAACTATATTGGACAACCTAATATATCTCTGTGTCTTTGCTCACTATATCATCCAACTCGATATATTAATTTTTTTTAATAATAATATATTAGCCAACCTAATACAACTTTATATTTCTTAGTTCAATTTTATACTACATTGGCTAGATTGATATTGTCTTACTAATTTTTACATTACTCCTCTTTTTCATCTTGTCATTTCAATATTTTCATCATGATGTCTCCTCTTAGGGTATTTTTATTAAGCCTCAACCCATTATTTTTTTTCATGTGTCACTCCTTTTTACCTTATATGACCACCATTGAAGTCAACTACCAATGATTTGATTAATATTATCCATTTCCTATAACCAAATATATTAAAGATAATGATCTTCCCATTCATGATGATCCTTATTACTAGGGTAAAGATCTCAATGATAACACTTATAGTGGGATAAAAGATTATAAATATGGTCCTCCCATTTATGATGATCCTATTTAAGATCCCAATGACCTCAATTTTGACACTCCTAGCATTGACAAACATCTTGACGATGATTTTACCACTTATGATGATCTTTACTACTAGTGTCAAGATCTAAATGATGATACTTATAGTGGGATTGAAGATTATCAATAGGGTCATCCAATTTATGATGATCCCTATAAATATCATAATGATCCCACTTTTGCCATGTTTAACATGGTTTAAAATCAATACCATGATTTTCCCATCTATGATAATGATTATGACAGTGGTGAAGACCCTAAAATGGTTTCAAATATTCCCATTCATGATTATTAAAAAATGGATGCGAATTCTTCTTATGATTCTCATATTATAGTATGCCTCACTTTGACTCATGTAGTAATGAAGATGATTATACAAATTTAATGCCACCCTTTATCTTACATTCACATTTTTTATGGTGGATGACTCATTGAGCTTTATCACACATAAATAATATCCTATAAAATCAAATTTTATTCAATCCCTTACCTTATGAAGAGAATCTAGTTTTAATGCCTATTCCAAAATTCATTATGGGTGACTCTAATCCTATAGCTTATATGGATTTTAGATCCATCCTACCAGTCTAATTTCATCTTCAACCTCTTCCAAACTACCTAAATCTCTACTGTAGTCACTTCTTTCCAACTGTATTATAAAACCTAATACCATTCAGTTAAAATTGACTATAGTCAACTGCATTGGACATGACACATATTGTACTAATACATTATTCCTAATTCAAGCATCTGCACTAGCCATGACACATATTATGCTAATATAATTCTTCCTATTTCAATTAGCTATACCATCAATGACATAGATTATGCCCATATAGTTATTCCCATTTCATCCAACTACACTAGCCATGATTCCAAATATATTGATATGATTCCTTCTCTTAAAACCAACTGCATCAGCCATGACATCAAAAGTGCCAATATATTTCTAATTATGACTCTTATTATAAATAGTTGCACCGACTATGACCCAAAATGTGACCACATAATTCTTCCTAATTTAATCGATTGTAATGACAACCTATAATTATTGAGTGCCAATACATTTCCATTTTTTTGCCTAAAAATATCAACTAGACATTATAGTGTCGATATAATTATCATATTACTTTTAGATGCTTCCAACTATATTGACTAACATTCACATAGTGTTGGTTTCATTTTATTAGCATCCCCTAATATCTCTAATGCTATTAACCACATCCATAAAAGCATTGATACATTATTAATCTTTCCTATCCATGATCATAAATTGTATCAATAATTTTCCCTCTATTTCAACAAATTATATTGACTTGGCCAATAAAAGTCATTCTAATTTTGTCAAACTATATTATATCAACCTCACTGATATAATTCATTTTAGTCTTGTTACACTAGACTATATTAGCCTAGATGATAACATACAACACAATTTTTTATCACCCCCCAAAGATCCTAAAATTTCCCTAGATGTGAAATCTACTATTGTAACATAGATTTATAAATAATATGACATTATTCTTAAATGTATTGATATTGAGGTTAACGCTAATACACATACATCCCATAAGTTGAGGCATCTTTTGATGCATATCCTCTTCTTCTCACACATGATTGGGCATCTTACAATGCCCATTATTTTCTTGCTATACATATTGGGTCACCTTTCATTGTGTTACAAATTTTGAAAACAACAAAAATTGATGGAAAAATCAAATTTTAAATAAAAAACTAATTTTAATTTTAGCCCAAAAATGTCAAAATCTTTAAAAAATCAAATTTTTTAATTAATTACTCAAAAATTGATTAATTAAAAATTTATGGCTTTTTCAATTTTTATCTCAAATTGTTTAAAAACCCATTTGAACCCTCTGTGCAAAAAGCCACTAGCATTCCCTGTAATTTGCAAAAAATATTTCACTTTTTATGAGTTGCGTAAACACACTTTATTTTTTCACAAGTTATGCAAATTGCAAAAAATTTTTTGGTCTCCATGCAAGTTACAAAATCATTTTGAGCTTTGGTGCAATTTGTAATTTCATTTTGGGTTTCCGTACAATTTGCAAAATATTTTTCAATTCTCATGCAAATTGTGAAAAAGTTTTCAATTTTCATGCAATTTGTAAAAATAATCTAAAAATTAATGTAATTTTCAAAAATGTTTTAATTTTCCCTTTTTTATGCAACTCAAAATCATGCTTCCTTTAATTATGCAAATGCAAATTACATTTTTACAAACCATATTAAAGCAAACTTCCAAATTGCATTCTTCCCATGCAAATTTATGGTTGTGAATTGAAACTTATTTTCAAGCCTACATGTAAACTCATAAATGCTTTTTGTCAATCATGCAAATGTAGTTGCTTCTTTAGGTTGTTTTTAAAAGAGAATTTTATCTTTCTTCCAAGTTGATTTTCCATCCATGTTTTAGCCCGCAAATATCAGGAGTAAATTTTATTAAATTCACCGAAGGGAAGTAGGTTGAATAAAAATAAAATATTTTGTCATGTGAATTCATGGTGAATTTTGAAAATATTTTCCAAGACATAGCTAGGTTCTACATCTAGTTTTCTCCTGAAAGGCCCAAAGAAGAAAGAACTGATAATGCATTTTGATGAATGTTTTCTAGTTTCCTCTGCCAATAGAAGCACCATTATAGATACACAAAACCCAAAAGGAAAGAAGATTTAATTATTTTTCTCCTTAATTAAGTAAGGTCGTGCAACTTCCAATAGGCAACATTCACATTAATTTTTCCTTTTCCCTAGGGAAGCTTTGACAACCATACGACCTATGGCATATCTTCAAATTACCATTTATTTTCATGATTTTTTTTGCATAGTGGGGCACTTTAGTAGGTCTTAAGACCCTATCAAAAGGTGATTCTTATTTAAATTTCATCAAAATTTTCTTCAACATGCCAGATCATATGGCCTATGTGTGAGTAGCTTGGGTCAAAATTTATCAAAATTTTTAATTTTTCTCCCACTGTTGCAAATCGTACGACCTATGTTTAATTAGTTAAGAAAGATTTTTTGAGATTTGTCTATTTTTCTCCTCTAAAAATCCAAGTCATATGGCCTATTGTGGTCTATTTTGAGTAAAATTTTCATTTTTTAAAATTTATTTCCCTTCTATGAAGTCGTACGATACATCCACATGAGCAGGTTTAAGCAAGATTTTTCAAAAACTTTTGATATTTCCCTTCCAATGCCCAATTGTATGATTGCCACATGACAGGTTGTACGCCTAGGTGGAAAGGCAAGAGAAAATAAAAAATAAAAAGTTGAGTAGGAGAAAATAATAAAAAAAAGAGTTTGAGTGGAATAAAAAATAGTGAAAATTTGCTAAATGACAAAACGAGGGGAAAATTGCTGAGTGGAGGAAAATAAAGAATAATAAAAGTTTTTGGGTGGAAAATAAAAAAGGAAGGGAAAAATGAAAGAATAAATTTTAGCATGATAATTGCTATTTAGTTAATTTTGTAAATCTTTATTTTGCACATTTTTGAATTAGTGCATTTTCAACTTTGAGGAAGACATTGAAAAGGTTGACAAGGTTCTCTGACAACCTTTTTTTTTTATTGAACTAGTAAAAATTGGGAATAAAATTTGTGGTGGTGAATTTTTCATCTTATCGGTTCATTGCATGGTCACGAGTTTCCTTTATGTTGAGCGATGATTTAAAAGAAAATATTTTTGCAAAATTTTTAAAATTTTAGAAAAAATTCATAGGGAACAAGGAATAGCTTGAAGATTGAAAAAGAAATTATTTTTTATAATTTCTTCCATTTATTTTAGTTGGCCAGAAAAGTTTGTAATAAGCTACACAGAGTAATTTTTTATAGGTGCATTTACAAGAAAAAATATTGGTCAAAGGGAAATTTAAAATTCATACAAGGAGCATTTTAAATACACTAGAGTAATTTTCACAATCGACTTGTGAGCATACCTTCAATATGCATATCTATCATTTCTCACAAATCAGGTACTTTTTCTACAAATTTTCAAATTTGTCAATTTTATTGTCAAATTGATGTCTTCATCTCATACTATAGAAAAGGAGATTCCAAGTAAAGGCAAAGAAATAATGAAGTACCAATTTCAAGGTGTGATGCTTCCTTTTCCACTATAGTCCAATGTTAGAAATATCACTAACACCGATCTAGGCCACATCAATTTAGATAAGTTTTGGGAAAGAATGAATACAATACATAAGATGGTTTTTGTCCAAAGTATTTATGACAGTGGTTTGGCACAAGAGGTAACATTCCCAATGTCATTACAGTCTCTTGAGTTAGTTTTGATTGTGGCAAATAATTATAACTCAAAGATGTGGGAGGTAAGAGATTCCCATGGGGAGTTGTTAGTGAGTGTTGCTCTTAAAAAAATTGATAGTATTTTTTTCCTTCTAGATTGTGAAGCCTTTGTGTATCTAACCCCTGAGTTCTCCTAAAGCTTTTGCAATGACAATGTTATAACATGGTCTAAACAAGTCAATAAAGCTTGGTTAACTAAGCTGAAGCATTCCTCCACTCAGCTTCCAAAAAAATCACAAGATCAGATTTCAAAGATGAGATAAGTGAGATGATCACTTTGTTGCATAAGATAGTGGTAATTTAAATGACAAATAATTTTTAGACATGGATGTGCATATTCATCTTGACCATCCTTAGAAAGAATCAATATATCAATTGGGATGAATTGATTAGCGATGCCATTCATAAGTAACTCATAGAGGTAAAAGACACATCAAAATTCTATATGGTTTCATACCTTGTTTATGATGTAGCAAGTTTAAGGTATTTTGATGAATTGCATATAATGGGTGATTTTTGGAAAGTGATGGTATATAAATTCTATCCTAACATTGAATTAAAATGCTCATCACTTCAAAAAAGTTAATGATTGCTTTGTTCATTTTGTCATCTAGTTGTTTGAAAAGGAACTCTTCAACATAAGAATATCAGTTGTAACCACTATATAAATAAAAAAATAGGGAGTTTCATTTATATAATTCTCAACATTTAGTTATTTAATAATTAGTGTTTGTGAAATTTCTCCTTACATGCTCCCATTATATGTCAACGACAAATGGGTGTTGATGAAATTGGTGAGATAACTTATTGAAACACACAAGTTCCTGACAAGCTAATACAAAATAGGGATCAAGTTTACAATCTCTATTGGTAGGTATACTTACCCTTCACTAGTGAAGGCCAAGATAGGCAAGCAATACATGTCTCACTATAACCTCAGGACATTTGAAAGCAAGTTTTCTTTTGACAATAGGGGCTGAATTGAACACAATCTTGGATCTTTGCTTCAACATGTTATATATTTTGAAGACTATTGGATGGATTGTGATGATGAGAAAGCATTGAGAATTAGAGACTATTCATGATTTAATATGAGACAAATAGTCAAATTTGTGATAATGAAAGTGCCAAAATAGTTGATAGATGATGAGGTCACATTGGACCCCATCTTTGAAAGAAAGGACATCATGACAAAGCCATTTCCCATAGTACATTGGGATAAAATGGAATCTACTTCTCTTAAAAGTAGGATAAGAGATGTATTTGATAGAAATATTAGATGGTTAAAACGCAAAGGAATTGATGTTGTGAATGTTGATTTCCATACACCTCCCAAGGAAGATGAATTTGGGAGCTTCTATAAGCAACATGATGAGCTAGAGAAGATAGATGAGGCACCCCCTAGTGGAAAACCTCCCATGATAAAAGAAACATGTGAACTTGAAGCTACTCAACAAGATGTTCAAAAATGAAAGACTATCAAGCTAAAAATAAAAAGGTTTGGTGAAAATGTTTCTTCTTCTCCTAAAATTTCCTTTCCTCAAGATGTTCCAGTTGATAGCTTTATATTCTCTCAAGATCTGGTAGAGAACACAACTCAACAATTCTTAGCTTTAGATGATATAATGTTCCCTATGTCCTTTTCTTTCCCACTACAAGAGGTTACTCTTATGTCTTCATCTTCTTCCTCAAATCCTAAATTGCCCATTTCTACTTGTCCAAAAATTCCTATTGAAATAATCAATACATAAGAGCAAATTGAAACATCTTTTCAAGGTTGCCCAATTGAGAAAACACCTCCTTCAATTGTAGCTAGGATGGTTCCACCTGTTTTAAATTTTGTCCCATTGCCTTCCTTTTGCATGACAAATTCATATTGGTTGTCTACAGTAGTGAAAAGAATGAGAAAAATTATTGAACCTAAATAGATAGATTTTGGAACCTTGACTTATTCTTTTTCAAAGAGGCAAAATAAAGAAAAGACATTTTCAAGAATGGTGACAGATGAAAATGTAGAAAACTATATAGATGTGGCCATTCCTATAGTTAAAATAGATAAGTCAAAAATTAGGGTTGAATAATATCATGTGTCTAGGGTTCATTTGGGAAAATCAACTGAATAAGGGATGAAAGGAGATGTTTAGTTGGTGAGT
The DNA here is from genome assembly GCA_037957365.1 of Torreya grandis. NCBI lineage: Eukaryota > Viridiplantae > Streptophyta > Pinopsida > Cupressales > Taxaceae > Torreya > Torreya grandis. Next base: position 906,230 of record JARHVA010000436.1, read on the forward strand.
GGCACCATCTTTGAAAAAATGGACAAAGATAAGGCATCAAAATATGAACTAAAAAAGATGGAAAAATTGAACTCAATAATACATAGATTGATTGAGTTAGTTCAACCAACTTTCACTTCATTGAGTCTTCATGCCAAGACATTGGAAAAAGTGAGAGAGGTGGGCCAAATGGGTAATACAATGAAAGAATGGATTGAAAAAGTTATATATCAAGGGGCCTCAGTAATTATCATCATAGTGATGATGTTATCTAAAATTCAATCATAATATAAACATCTAGTAACAAAGGAAAATGAATATGCTTAGGAGAAATAAAATTGGGAGGAACTAATGCCTAGGTTGGTCAAATTCTCAAAATTTCCTTCTGTTGATCTTATTGAAAAATGGGTAATCAATAAATGAAATTGTTTATCAAATTGATTTTTTTTAGGCCACCAAATTTAGAATCTAGTCCCTTCAATAATCTGTTCATAAATTTAGTAATGCAAGATCACTAGGAAGTGGCACAATGATGGAAATCAACACCGAAGTCAAGAATTTGGATTGTCATTTTTTCAATGACAAGGATAAAGAGGGAAATATAATTTCAATTGAGACCATAATTGGAGAATTCAAAAAATGAATTCAAGACATTGTCAATCCTACATCTGCATTTGGTTATGAACTTCATCGGTTGTCTAAGTGCTAAGTGAATGTGGATAATTTGGATATGTAAATAAACAGTCTCCAAGGCAAGCATCAATAAATGAACAAGTTAGATTACTCAATAGACATTGTGTAAAGGTACATATATGGACTAGATAAGGACTTGATTTGGGTAATTGTCTAGAGATTTGATGACTTCTTGAAAGGGAAAGAATTGCCAATATAGTATCAAGAAGAATGAAGAATTGCTTCCATTATTTCTACATTCTCTTCTCTTATTTATTCGTACCTAACTTGTATTATTGCACTCTTTTTCCCCTTGTAAATGTGTATTGTATTTTCAAAAATTGTCTTTGTAATTTTTCCAACTTGTTTTTTCAAGTTGTGCAAGTTGATGATGTGCTTTTTCAAGTAGTGCAAAAACCCCAATTATTTTCTCAGCTGGTGATAATTGCTTAAAAAGGTTTTGTACCATTTCAAAATTGTAATTTCTCATTAGAGTTTTAACACTTTTGTAAAAAGGTAAAATAGGTGGTTTTGCACCATAACCACCCATTTTAACCTATAAATAAAAGTTAGGGCTTCATAATAATGGTTTGAAATAGATAATTTTTTTGTCAAAGCATTGTAAAAGGAGATCAATATTTCTACTCTTTAGAATCAATACAAAAAAGGTGTTTCTAAACTTTGCATTAATAATATCTTTTGAATTATGTCTTTTACTTAATTCATCATACTTGATTTTCATTACCATTGTTATAAATTTGAAACTATTGAGAATAGGAAATTAGATTACAAAGTTTATGTTTGGAGTTGTAATTTACATTTCTAACACATGAAAATCTCAGTGGGAATAGAGGCAATTTCTTAGTTGTTTTTGTTAGAAAATACAAAAGGTTATTAGTTTCTATTATCATAGTTAAATAGTCTTTTGGTGTATGTTTCATATCCTAAAGGATATGATTATTTATTTTTGACCCATTTAATGAGATAGATTTTCCTCTTTTTAAAGTCAAAATTTTCTCTCAACACTTTCATCTAGTTTCAGTTTATAACTTGATGAGTTTGTTTCTTAAACAACTTCTACCCTCTATCTCTCTTTCTATTCATATTCCTTTATAAAAGCTCTTTTTTATACTTTCAAGTTAAAATTACTACCCATGATTTTCATTCTTTTATTTTAAAATATTTCTTGCTTTCCTATTTTGGCTTTCAATAAAGGTATCTCTACCTGCTAATAGGAGAGGGACTTTTTTCCCCACACTGTTGATGCAAAGTCATCGATTTATCCTCTAGACAAATTTTCACACCAACAGTTTTTGGTGCCCACCATGGGGCACACTTTTACAACTTTCATGTCACCCATATTATATTGGTTCATATGACTCTACCATCATCTCAAGGACCACTCCAATAGTTTGAGTTAGACTTAGAACAATATACTTAGTTAGATATCATACGAAACCTCAGAAAAATCTTTTGGGATTCTAACAAAATCTTTGTAACTTAGTTTTAAGTCATCCTAGCTATCCTAAATCAAGAGTTAAAATGTGTTGAAAGAGCTCATGCATGAAGAGAAGCCCATAGAGTTCATCTAAGATCCTAGAATCAATAAAATCACATATGACCATTTTAGGCATTCAGAATCCAAATCATCAACCTAGTTTGAATTAGGATGAAGCCTCAGAATAAGACCTAGTTGAAAGTTTTAGATTTTTCACTCTTGACAATAGAATAAGCAATGATCAATTTGATACCATTAGGGAAGAAATAAATATAAAAGAAACATGTGTTTCCATTTTTCAAAGAAATTTTGAGATTTCTTTAAGAAGATAAGAGAGGAAACAAATAAGAAGAACAATTTGTATAACTAATCAAAGAATTTTTACAACTAGAGTTTATTATCATGATAATTTAGGCACCTCAAGATCCAATTATTCAACCTAAATTTGATTAGATAATGCAAAATCAAGAGGATATTTCATCAAGTTTGATAAATTTCACTTGGGATAATAAAACTAGTTCAACACATTTTCATAGAGTAGAAAAAATTTTGGAAGAAGAAGAAAATCAAGTAGCTTTATCACAAAGAGCATAATCATTAGAGGCATGAAAAATAAAATAAATAGGGATAGCTTAGAGAGCTCTTAAAATTCAACCTATGCCTAAATTCCAGTAACTTTCTTCCAAACTGGTAAAAAAGAGATTCACTAGAGCTAGTAACTTAAAAGGTTAGGTTGACCCTTTTTATCAGTTACAAGAACTTTCTAGCTTCAAGTTGAGTCTTGAACATTAGAGAAAGGTCAAAAGAAGAACTAGTATTCCCTCAACCTCTAAGAAAAATAAAAAACCTAAAAGAGGAACTTTGACAAGTTGAGATCTTGTCTTATCAAGAACTATTATTCCCCTATAAATAGTTTTTCAAAGTATGGCATTACCATGGGAAAATGTGATTGGTCCATTAGCTCTTGGAAAATTACATGACCTTTAAAAAGGTTCAATAAATAAATTTATGAGATTTCATGGAGATGGAAAATAACATCCAAATGAATACCTTGTAGCATTCAATGTTTCATGTGGTATTTTAGGTGTCGAGAATGAAGATTTTATTGTTAGGCTATTCATCGAAATGCTATATGATGGGTCTACAAAATAGTTTTACCATATCACTCTAATATCTATTACTAACTAGAATAACATGAAAACTAAATTTGAGGACATATTTAAACTAGTCAAATATGCCCATGATTTACTTACTCAACTTATACAAATGAAAAAATAATTATATAAGCCAATGAGAGAGTTTATCACTAAATTAAATAGGTTTCTAAATAAGATACCAACTAATGTGTGTGACATATGAATGAAAATAAAAAATGATTATTTATCAACTATCACTTATTTGAAATAAGTTATCAATTGAGAAAAGATAGGGTATCAGATTTGGAAGCAACCCAAGAATTGGCTATCAACATCGAAGAAAAATGATAATGTCTAGGAAACTCAAGAAAGAACATTCAAAGAGTAAGGCTCAAATTTTAGGACAATATTCAATGGAAAAAATCTTTCTTAAAATGATTAATGATATAATAGCCCTCAAAAATAAAATACCTCAGAAAGCCATTACAAATCCATACCAAGATATTCCAAGAAGTAACTACGTTCCTTTTCAAATAGATCATCCTAGATTGAAATCTCATCAATTAAAACTAGAACTTGCGGATCATCCTTACAAAAAAATAATGCACTAATGAATGCAGTATTGAAAACCAAAGAAATACTTGGATACAAAGAAGTTGGAGAAGAAAATGAATCAAATAATCTATAACTTCAAGAATGTGAAATTGAAGAACCTAGTGGCGACTCTGTAAACACATTCCTAAAATATAATATAAATGAAGATGACTATGAAGAGAGTGTTGGGGATATGAATAGTTAATACTTTATAGTTTTCACTAGAACTTAGAATTAAAAAAGTAGTCTAGTGATTCATAGGAGGAAACTCCAAAGGTTATCTTCCCATGAGGAACTACCCCACCAATGCAAACAAAAGGAAAATAACCACTGATAGGTAGTTCATCTAATGTCAATGTTTCTCAACCTATTGATATCCATTATGGAAATTTATCATATTTTGACATAATTTATCATGTCAATAAAACTAAAATTTAGATATCACAAGCTGAATACTTGAGAGCATATCTAGAGCAGTTGGATAGGTTAGTTGATTTCATCAAAGGTAAAAATATAAATGCTAAAAAGGCCAATTTTAAAAGAATATTAACTAACCTTATTAATTCTAATCAAGTAAACTCTATGGCTGCATCCACTTCCAAATCCAATAAATTTGAACCTTTATAAATTTCCCTATTCCTCAAGGGATGCAAATTCAGTAATTGTATTATTAACATAGGAGCCTTAGATGATGTAATGCCCATGAAAGTTGCTCATGCTCTTGGCCTAACCTGCACTAAGACCTTTGGATGTTGTTATTCCATGGAGGCAAAACAAGTTCCTCTCATTGGATAGATTAAGGATTCATAAGTGGTTTTGGCATCTTTTCCACAAAAATGAATCCAAATCAATATTTTGGTCATAGATATTCTAGCAGCTTACAACATTCTTTTGGGTAGAATTTTTTCAAAGAATTAGGAGGAAAAATACAACTAGATTTATCACATGCCATGATTCCAATCAAAGGAGTCAAACAACATCTATAACTTGAATTGAAAATAAAATTCATAGTCCAAAAAGTTAATGATCCTAGAGTTGATATTTTATATGAAGATGATAGAATTGATAACTATCTTCTAATGAAAAAAAAGATGTAGGGTACCATAATTCATGTAATAATATCTGAATGACATCTAGATGGTGGAATTTTATGGTAGTTTTTCATCAATAGGTTCAGGTGCAAGAGTAATCTTGATATCTCCATCTAAGTAAATTTTCCATTTTTATTATAAGTTACAGTTTGACTACACCAATAATACAAATGAATATGAAGCACTTTTATAAAGTTTGCAAGTAGTAGAAGAAATGGGAATTAAAAATTTAAAAGTTTTGGGTGATTCTAAACTCAATATGAAGCAAGTAAAAGGTTAATACTAGGTGAAAAATGATCATCTAAAACACTATAGGAATAAAGTCTGGAATAGAATTGAAATCTTTGATGATTTATCTATCAATATAATTCCTTGAGAACATAAATCTAAAGCTAACACTTTGTCAGTGTCATCCTCTTTGATGATTCCCCATACAAATATTAATACAAAAAATACATAATTGAACTAATATGCATACCAAACATCCCAAACAATGTAGATAATTAGTATGTTTTCAATGACAATCAACATACCATCTCTTTCCTTGAGAAAGCAGACATTTTCAAAAATTTATACTTTGAAGGCAATGATTCGTCATACAGAGAATCTTAAATTCATACATCAAAAGAGGGAATCATAGATGAATATGATGAATAAGGTGTCATCAAGTTGAAAGGAAACAAAATTCTTAAAGGCTTGGTCTCTTTAGAAGAATTATTTGATAAACATAATAGATTTGTAAAAAGTAAAATGTAATAAGGAAATCTTGATTCTGTCGATATGAAAAACTAAACATTGGTTTAGAGGAACATCTTAGGTTTGTCAATATTGGAAAATGTTGCTCACCTAAAGAAAAATGGAAGTTTGTTATCCTTTTTTGTAAGTATATTGACATACTCGTGTATTCATATGTAGACCTTAAGTCATTTCATCTTAAAGAGACGCAACATAAAATTCATCTAAAGCATGATGAAAAAATTTTTAGATAAAAATTGAGACAATAAAATCTTAAAATCATAGGAACAATTATAGTTGAAGTGTAAAATATGCTTGATGCTCACATTATTTTACCTATTCACCATTCAACTTGGGTAACTAACATAGTACCAATTCATAAGAAGATGGTGAGATTAGAATATGTGTTGATTTCAAAAATCTCAACAAAGTATCCCTCAAAGATAATTATCCACTACCAATCATAGATAAAGTTATACAAGTGGTAACAGGTGCTGAAATGCTTTTGATGCAAGATGGTTTCTCACTATACAGTCAGATTGAGGTTAACAAGGAAGATCAACATAAAATGGCTTTAAAAACACCTTGGAGTAATTTTGCATATAGATGAATGTCATTTAGATTGATTAATTCATGAGATAATTTTCAAAGGGAAATGGATTTGGCATTCAAAGAATTAAAAAATGAAATCATTGTGGTGTATGTCGATGACCTGACAATTTTCTAAAAAAATGAGAAGATCATTATGCACATTTAGAGAGAGTCTTTAAAAAGTGTTATTTACATGGAATATCTCTCAACCCTAATAAATTTATCTTTAAAGTGATTGAAGGTAAACTCCTAAGTCATATTATTTTCAAGGAAATAATAAGGATTGATTTAGAAAGCATTTAGGTGATTTAAAAACTTTCATTGCCTCTCAGTAAACTAGGAATACATTCCTTCTTTGGGAAAGTGAACTTTTTGAGAAGATTTGTTCCTAATTTTGATGATATCAAAAGACATATTTAAAATGTGATGAAAGGAAAACCTTCTTTAAAGTGGAACAATAAAGGTAAAGAGGCATTTGAAAAGATAAATATTGCTATTGCTCATGCACTGACATTGGTATGTCTAGATTTTAAGAAAGAGTTCACTATTTATCGCTATGATTTAGAGCATACACTCTCATCAATATTGATTCATAAAAATGATGAGGGTATCAAATCCCCAATTGATTTCATGATTTTTAATCTCAAATATTATGAGTTGAAATATCCTCCTAAGGAAATACACACTTATGCAGTCATGAAAGCAATTAAATAATTTAGGTATTACATATTGCATTTACATTCTGTGGTAATGGTATTAAGTACAATAGTAAAATCTCTTCTAACTCAACAATAACCTAATTATAAATAAGGGAATTAGATAACTAAAGTGCAATAATATAATTTATAAACAAAACCTATAAAACTGGTCCGAGTAAAGGGACTATGTCAACTCATGGTAGAACAAGGAGATATTCAATCAAAATCTTCAATAGTTTTAGGTGAACAAGATGATAAAAAACTTCCTATGGTATTTTTTGTTGATTCTAATGATGAATGGTTTTTTGATATTACTTTTTACCTGACATATAAAGAATGTCCTTCACACTTAGATGCTAAACAATGCAGAAGGATCATACTACATCCTAATAAGTATGTCATATGGGATGACACTCTTTTCAAGAAAAACATTGATGGCTTTTTCCTAAGGTGCATAGATAATGAACAATAGAAAAAAATATTACAAGATTTTCATGAATAGGATTATGGAGGGCATTTTTCTGCCAGAGTAGCAACATACAAAATTCTTAGATCTCATTACTATTGGATAAATCTTTTCAAAGATTCATATGAATGGGTGAGAAAGTATGACGCATGCTAATAGTTTGTAGGTAAGCCCAGGTTAGCAACACTTCCTCTTCAACCCATGATAGTTGAAGAACCTTTTCAGCAATGGGGACTAGATTTTATTGCGAAATTGAGCCCTCATTTGAGTGTAGGTCTTACTCATGTTGTCACAATGATATATTACTTCACTAAGTGGGTAGAAGTGATTCTTTTAAAATAGACAACTTCATAAGTCATTTGTAATTTCATCAAGAAAAATATCTTGGTACAATATGGAATCCCATAAAAAATTGTTACAGATAATGCATCTAACTTTTCTTTCTTAGAGATGATTGCATTTTTTTATGAATATGGAATTTCTCTATCTTATTCATCGAATGATCATCCACAAGGTAATGGTCAAGTTGAATCCAACAACAAAAATCTATTTACAATCATGCGTAAGGTACTGGATAAGAATTTAAAAAAAATAATAGAAAAAGGTATATGATGCTCTTTGGGTAGATCATATAACTCTGAAAAAGGCTATTGGTATGTCACCATTCCAATTTTTATATGGAATAGATGCTATAATTCCTATAACTCTTGAGTTGCCTACCTTGCAATTATCTAGAGAGATTAAAAATCAAAATTTTGAAAGGTCCTTGTTCTACCATGTGTTTCTTTCTTGGTTTTTATTTTGGTGTGTGCATTATTTTTCAATAAAGGTAACAATCTATCTATTGCCCCTCCTTTATGCTTTAGTCTTATTTCTTGCACATTTTTTTTACCATGATCTCTATTTGGAAATTTCATGGGCAATCACAAGTTTTGCAAGAGTGATAGATTGAAAAAGTTTTTCATGGATCTCTTTAAGAGAATAAAGGATTTGGCCTGATAATGCATGTTCATTTATCATATGATTGATATGGAAAAACTCAATATCAATTGGTTAGATCAGGACATGTAAGTTTTCATGTAATAGATGATTTATCCCAGTAGTGTGTGTTCATTCCTCATATGATTGAGATAGGCAAACTGATTATTAGTTGGTTAGATCTGAATATTCAAGTGTAAGAAAAACATTTCTCTTTTTGTATTTTAGTTTATGTAAAAATGCATAACTAAAAATGCCCTCACATACACTATCCTTTTGGATATGTGAAAGCACCTATTAGGTTGAGTACCTAACCCTTGCATACAATGTCTTTTGACACGTGATAGCTTTTTGATGGCTTGAGGACCCATCCCTTTCTCAAAGATTAGTAATTTGAAGTTTTTTCAAATCTATCAAAGTTACTACTGAAGACTCCATTACCCAATGGATAAAGCATAGGCCTACAAAATCAAAGAATTCAATTTCTTTATGTTCATTGTATTTCAAAATCTCAATCAAAGTCAACTGTTGTCACAAATTTTGAAAATGACAAAAAACTAGTGTAAAAATAAAATTTTAAATAAATACCTTTTTTTTGCCCAAAATTTTTAAAATATTAAAAAAATCAAAATTCTTAATTAATTACTCAAAAATTGATTAATTAAAAATTTACATCTTTTACACTTTTTATCCTGAATTGTTAAAAACTTTGTTTGAACCCTCTTTGCAAAAATCACTAGCATTCCCTGCAATTTGCAAAAATTATTTCGCTTTTTATGAGTTGCGTAAACACACTTTCCTTTTTCACAAGTTGTGCAAATTGCAAAATTTTTTTCGGCCTTTGTGCAAATTACAAAATCTTTTTCAGCTTTGGTGCAATTTATAATTCTATTTTGGGTTTTGGTGTAATTTAAAAAATCTTTTTTGGTTCCCATGCTAATTGTGAAAAAAATTTCAATTTTCATGCAATTTGTAACAACATTTTAAAACTTCATGTAATTTTCAAAAATGTTTAAATTTTTCTTTTTTCATGCAACTCAAAGTCATGCTTCCTTTAATTGTGCAAATGTAAATTACATTTATACAAGTCATATTAATGCAAACTTCCAAATTGCATTCTTCTCATGTAAATTTATCATTAAAAATTAAAACTTTTTTTCAAGCCTACATGCAAACTCATAAATGCATTTTTTCAATCATGCAAATGTAATTGCTTCTTCAAGTAGTTTAAAAAAATACATTTGTCTTTCTTCTAAGTTTATCTTTTCAATTTGCATGTTAAATCTGGTAATTTTTAAACATTTAAAAATTGATTTTCCATTCGTGTTTTAGCCAACGAATACCGGGAGTAAATTTTATTAAATTCACTAAAGGGAAGTATAGGGAAGTTTTAAAATGTTGTTACAAATTGCATGAAAATTGAAATTTTTTTCACAATTAGCATGGGAACCAAAAAAGATGGAAAGGGAGGATAAATAAAAAATAAAAATATGAGTAGGATAAAAAAAAGAGTTTGAGTGGAATAAAAAATAGTGAAAATTTATTGAGTGAAAAACAAGGGGAAAATTACTGAGTGGAAGAAAATAAAGAATAATAAAAGTTTTTGGGTGGAAAATAAAAAAGGAAGGAAAAAATGAATGAACAAATTTTAGCATGATAATTGCTATTTTTTCAATTTTGTAAATCTTCATTTTGCACATTTTGAATTGGTGCATTTTTATCTTTGAGGAAGATGTTGAAAAAGGTTGACGAGGTTCTCTAATAAAATTTTGTTTTTCTTGAATTGGTAAAAAATGGGAATAAGATTGGTGGTGGTGAAATTTTCATGTTTTTAGTTCATTGCATGGTCACAAGTTTCCTTTATGCCAAGTGATGATTTAAATAAAAATTATTTTTGTAGGATTTTTAAAGTTTTGGAAATTTTAGAAAAAATTCACACGGAATAGGGGAATATCTTGAAGATTGAAAAAAAATTATTTTTTTATAATTTCTTCCATTTATTTTGGTTGGCCAATTTTTTTTTTATTAAGCTACATAGAGGAATTTTTTATAGGTGAATTTGCACGCAAAAAATTTGTTCAAAAGGAAAATTGAAATTTATACAAGGAACATTTAAAATACGTCAGAGTAATTTACACAATTGACTTGTGAGTATAAATTCAATTTGCATTTCAGTTATTTCTTACAAATCAGGTGCTTTTCATGCAAATCTTCAAATTTGTCAATTTTATTGTCAAATTGATGTTTTCATCTTATACTCCATAAAAAGAGTTTCTAAGTAAAGGCAAAGAAATCATGAAGTAACAATTTCAAGTTATGACACTTCCTTCACCATTGGAGTCCAATGTTGGAAATATCACCAATACCAATCTAGGTTGCATCAACTTGGATGAGTTTTGGACAAGAATGAATGAGGTACATAAGAAAGATTTTGGCCAAAGTATTTGTGACAGTGGTTTGGTACAGGCATAAATGTTCCTAATGTCATTATAGTCTCCAAAGTTAGTTTTGATTGTGGCAAATAATTATAACTCAAAAACATAGGAGGTAAGAGATTCCCATAGGGAATTGGTAGTGAGTTTTTCTCCTGAGCAAATTGATAGTATTTTTTACCTTCCAGATCATGAATCCTTTGTGCATCTAACCTCTGAGTTCTCCCAAAGCTTTTGGGATGATAATGTTATAGCATGTTCTAAACAAGTTAACAAAGCCTAGTTGACTAAGCCAAATCATTCCTCCACTTGGCTTCCAAAAAATCTTGCAAGATCAGATTTCAAAGATGAGATAAGTGACAAGATCACTTTATTGTATAGGATAGTGAGAAATCAAATGGTAAAGAATTTTTAGACATGGATGTACAAATTCATCTAGATCATTCTTATAAATAAACAATATATCAATTGGGGTGAATTTATTAGTGATGTCATTCAAAATCAACTCATGGACATAAAAGACACGTCAAAATTCTATGACTTCATACCTTGTTTATGTTGCAGTAAGTTGAAGGTATTTTGATGGATTGCATATAGTGGGAAATTTCAAGAAAGCGATGGTATATGACTTATATCCCCAACTAACATTAAAAGAAAATGCTTGTCACTTAAAAACAGATGATGATTGTTTTATTCATTTTATCATCTAATTATTTGAAAAAGAACTCTTCAACACAAGAATATCAGTTGTGGCCACTATAGAAATAAAAAGGTGGGGAGCTTGGTTTATACATTTCTTAACATTTAGCTATTTGAGAATCAGTGGTTGTGAAATTGATCCTTACATGCTCCCATGATATGTCAGAAACATATGGGTGTTAATGGAATTGGTGAGCTAACTTGTTGAAACATACAAGTTCCTAACAAGCTGATACAAAATAGGGATCAAGTTTCCAATCTCTATTAGTAGGCATACTTTCCCTTCACTAGTGAAGGCCAAGACAATCAAGAAATACATGTCTCACTATAACTTCAGGACATTGAAAGTAGGTTTTAATTTAATAATAGGGGCCAAATTGAACACAATATTGGATCTTCACTTCAACATGTTCCACATTTTGAAGATTATTAGATGGATTATGATGATGAGAAAGTAGTAAGAATTGGAGACTTCACAAATTACTATGAGACAAATAGTCAAATGTGGCATAATGAAAGTGATGAAATTGTTGGTAGATAATGAGGTCACATTGGGCCCCATCTTTGAAAGAGAGGGCATCATGATAAATTCATTACTTATAGTACATTAGGATAAAAGGGAATCTACTTCTCTCAGAAGTAGGACAAGGGCTGTACTTGATAGAACTCTCAGATAGTTGAAAAGAAAGGGAGTTGATGTTGTAAATGTTAATTACCATACACCTCCTAGGGAAGACAAATTTGGGAGCTTCTATAAGTAATAGGATTTGCCAGAGAAGATAGATGAGGTAAGCCCTAGTAAAGAGCCTCCCATGATAAAATAAGTGCATGAAATTGAAGCTACTAAACAAGATGTTTCACCATGAAATATTATCAAGCTAAAAATAAAAAGGTTTGGTGAAAATGTTTCTTCTTATCCTAAAATTTTAGTTCATCAAGAAGTTCCAGTCGATAGCTTTTCATTCTCTCAAGAACTAGTAGAGAACACAACTCAACAATTCTTAGATTCATATGATATAATATTCCCTACATCCTATACTTTCCCATTGCAAGAGGTTACTCATATCTCTTCATCTTCTCCCTCAAATCTTGATTTACCCATTGCTCCTTCTCAAAGAATTCCTCTTGAAACAATCAATACACAAGAGCAAATTGAAACATATTTTCAAGGTATCCCAATTAAGAAAACACCTTCTTTAATTGTAACTAGGATTATTCCACCTATTTCAACTTTTATCCCATTGCCTTCCTCAAGCATGACAACTTTAGATTGGTTGTCTACAATAGTGAAAAGAACAAGAAAAATCATTAAACTTGAAGAGAGAGATTTTGGAACCTTGACAACTTCTTTCTCAAAGAGGCCAAAGAAAATGAGGATAGTTTCATGAATGGTGGTAGATGAAAAGGGAAAAAAGTATGAAAAAGTGGCCATTCCTATAGTTGAAATGGATAAGTCAAAAATTAGGGTTGAATACTTCCATGTATCCAGGGTTCATTTGGGAAAATCAACCAAAGAAGGGATGAAAAGAGATGTTTAGTTGGTGATTGGCACCATCTTTGAAAAAATGGACAAAGACAAGGTGATGAAATATGAATTAAAAGAGATGGTGGAATAATTAAACTCAATAATACATAGATTTATTAGGCCAATTCAACCAACTATCACTTCATTGATTCTTCATATAGAAACACTAGAAAAAGTGAGAGAGGTGGGCCAAATGGATAATGTAGTGAAAGACTGGATTGAAATAGTTGTAGATCAAGGGGACTCAATAATTATTGACACAATGATGATGTTCTCTGAACTTAGATCACAATATGGATAACTAGCAATAAAATAAAATGGATATGCTCAGGAGAAACAAAATTGGGAGGAACTCATGCCTGGGTTGGTTGAATTCTCAAAGTTTCTTTTTATTGATCTTGTTGAAAAAGGGGTAATCAATAAAGATGACATTGTCTATCAAATTGAATTTCTTAAGGCCTCTAAATTTAGAATCCCGTCCCTTCAAGAATGTGTTCAAAAATTCAATATTGCAAGATCACTAAGAAGTGACATAATAATGGATATAAACACTAAATTAAAGAAGTTAGATTGTCATTTTTTTGATGACAAGGATCAAGAGAGAAATTTGATTTCAATTTAGACCATAATTAGAGAATTCAAATAATGAATTAAAGACAGTAACAATCCTACATCCGTATTTGGTTATGAATAACTTCATCAGTTGTCCATGTGCCAAGTGAATGTGGATAATTTGGATATGAAAATAAATAGTCTTCAAGGCAAGCATGAGGAAATGAAAGAGTTAGTCTACTCAATATATATTGCTTATAGGTACATGAGTGAACCAAATGAAGACTTGTTTAGGGTAATTATCTAGAGATTTGATGACTTATTAAAAGGGAAAGAATTGTTAATACAACAATAACAAGAATTAAGAATTTCTTTCATTTTTTTTGCATTTTATTCTCTTTTTTCTTTGTACCTAACTTGTATTGTTATATTCTTTTTCCCCTTGTAAATGTGCATTATATTTATGCAAATTGTCTTTGTAATTTTTCCAACTTGATTTTTCAAGTTGTGCAAGTTGATGATGTGCTTTTACAAGTAGTTCCAAAACCTCAATTATTTTCTCAAGTGGTGCTAATTTCTTAAAAAGGCTTTACACCATTTCAAAATTTTAATTTCTCATTGATGTTTTAGCACTTCTGTAAATAGGAAAAATAGGTGGTTTTGCACCATAACCACCCACTTTAGCCTATAACTATAAGTTAAAAATAGATGGAATTTTTAGCAAAGCATTGTAAAAAAAGACAAATCTTTCTACTATTCAAAATCAATACAAGAAAGGTGTTTCTAAACTTTAAATTAGTGATATCTTTTGAATTATGTCTTTTACTTCATTCATCATACTTGATTTTCATTGCCATTGTTATAAATTTTAAACTTTTGAGAATAGGAAATTAGATTACAATGTTTCTATTTGGAGTTGTAATTTACATTTCTAATACATGTGAAGATCTTAATGGGAGTAGAGGCATTTTCTTAGTTATTTCTATTAAAAAATACAAAAGGTTATTAGTTTTTATTATCAGAGTCAAATAGTCTTTTGGTGTATGTTTCATATCCTTAAGGATATGATTATGTATTTTTGACCCATTGAATGAGAGAGATTTTCCTCTTTTGAAAGTCAAAATTTTCTATCAACACTTTCATCTAGTCTCAGGTTTCTAACTTGATGAGTTTTTTGCTTAAAAAACTTCTCCCCTCTCTCTCATTTTATACATATTCCTTTCACAAAGCTCCTTTTTGTACTTTTAGGTTAAAATTACTACCTATGATTTACATTCCTTTATTTGTAAACATTTCATGCTTTCCTATTTTGGATTTCAATAAAGGTAGCTCCGCTTGCTAATAGGAGAGGGAATTTATTCCCTACACTAATGACGCAAAGTCATTAATTTGTCTTCTTGACAAATTTTCATGCCAACACATTGCCCACCCTTTTCTTATTTTAGCCTTTGGGGAATCTTATAATTCTGATCCTTAGCCTTATACAAAAGGTTATTAGTTTTTGTTATCAGAGTCAAATAGTCTTTTGGTGTATGTTTCATATCCTTAAGGATATGATTATGTATTTTTGACCCATTGAATGAGAGAGATTTTCCTCTTTTGAAAGTCAAAATTTTCTATCAACACTTTCATCTAGTCTCAGGTTTCTAACTTGATGAGTTTTTTGCTTAAACAACTTCTCCCCTCTCTCTCATTTTATACATATTCCTTTCACAAAGCTCCTTTTTGTACTTTCAGGTTAAAATTACTACCTATGATTTACATTCCTTTATTTGTAAACATTTCATGCTTTCCTATTTTGGATTTCAATAAAGGTAGCTCCGCTTGCTAATAGGAGAGGGAATTTATTCCCTACACTAATGACGCAAAGTCATTAATTTGTCTTCTTGACAAATTTTCATGCCAACACATTGCCCACCCTTTTCTTATTTTAGCCTTTGGGGAATCTTATAATTCCGATCCTTAGACTTATACATGTATTGGGGATATTTTATGATAACCATCCTTATTTTATTGGCTTCTTGATCTCTCATCCTAACCGTGAGGTAGAAATCAAGAATATTTCACATCTTTAAAATTAAAAAAATTATCTTCAATAAACCTTCCATGACAAATATGCTTGCAGTTCACATGTTTTTATTTGATATTAATTAGTAACATAGATATCACTTGTTATTTGTCTCATGTTTATTTAATTTAATTCATTTTATTTCCTTATCATCAATTTTATTACATATTTTCTTCCTTTTTGATTCTTTGATATCTTAAAATTAATGTTATTTTCCCCTGTGGATCTTAGGTAGCACATCCATGTTTAATTTTTAGCATTTATTTCACTTACAGTATACCATTGTTATCTTTTAGACTCTTTGGTTTCATTTTAACTTTCCCTTATTTTGAGATTATTTAAAATTAGATTTAATTTTCCTTGTGGATCTTAGGTACCACCTTTGGGTTTATTTTTCACATCTTATAAAATCTTTATTGTCAAACTTAGTTTCCTTGTGATGCTTTGGTATATTTTTTCTTCACCCTCTTTTTAGATGATTCCTCTTGTCAGTGCTTGTGCTATACCCAATATAGGCTTGTATGGAATCTATAGTGACATTATCACCTTGATATTCTTGTACATATTACTTGCATGTTTATAGTTAGTATATACTCTATTGAGCTTGCATTTCTTATATGTTTTATTTTGAATCTCTTGCATTACAACTTAACCTTACTCTATCTACACACCTTTGAGTTTATTTCACATTAGCCTTAATACCTATGCTTGGTCCTTAGGTATTTTTTTTCATTTTTAATCCTCTTAGTTTTTCAGTTTATGATGGTATGGTAAGATCTAGGGAATCAATAGGGCTCTTATCAAAATTTCCCATCCCCTTTATTTTTCATTCTATAATCATTTGCTTTATTTTGTTAACCTTTGTTTCCTTTACATTTATTTGGTTTATTTTGTCATTATGTACAGCCTTTGGGTTTTTTATATCCATTATATGCTTCATATATTTATCTTATTTACATCTCTTGGTTTTTTAGTTTGTGACTTGCATGGTAAGACATGCGGAATCAACTAGATCCTCATAAACACCCTTCATTTTATTACATAGATTGATTATGATCCCAACCTTAGCTAGGTGTATTTCTATAAAGATAAGGAAATTGATGAGAGTAGTGTTTTTCATACTTAGAGTTAGTCATATTATTTTGTGGTAAAACAATAGCATTATATTTACATTTTTTTCATTCACACTTCCCCTTTATTATGATGATGTTTCATACCTACCTATCAATATACCATCTTCCCTTACACATTTCTTATGATTGGGGAAACCCAATCATTAAATGCTCAATTACATGATTTGAAAATTTTCCACTTTCCTTTTGGGATCTCTAAGGTTAGTTTCAAGATTACACCCTTCTCTAAGCTCCAATACTAGGAATCTCTAAACACCATGGCCTCTAGGTTCTCCTCTTTAATAGCTAGGTGTAAGCTTTGTTGTGATAGTAATTTTTAGAACCCATTATTTATTTTTTACAAATCCATATGGAGGAGGATAATGAAAAAATAAAAAAGAGATAAAATCTACATCATAAGAAAAGGCAATGTTCAAATCTAATTATATCTTTAAAAAGTTATAACATGCCAAAATACATGATATTTTTGGCACATCTCCCATTCAAGTATAAGCTAAAACTCAATAGTTTGCCTCATGATAGATCCAAGGTCCATTGGGGTGTGGGATGATAGTAGACTAGGATAATAGGTCTCAGTACATAATTAATTACATTCTAATGCTACTTACTTTCGCACACAAGTACCCAATATTCACATTAGACCAATGGATTTGCAAGGGGTCATAGATAATGAAGAGCACATTGTGGGAATGCAAGATTATTTTATTTTTAATGTATGATAACCTTCATGGGAGAATATTTATAATTTAATAATTATCCTCAACTTATGCTCAATAGGTAGGGTTCTCTAGGGCCATTGATGTTGAAACCTCTTAGTGTTGCCAACTTGACTTGAATGTCTTGTTTCTAGTAAAGACCATGTTTTTGAATTGGTGATGCCATATTTTCCCTCTTTAAATTTACCCCCTTGATAGAATATTTGTTTCTAAATATTACCTAACTTATATACTTCCTATTCTCCATATCTTTCATACATGGTAATATTATGGCATTTATAGCTTTCCCATCATTCTCCAATCTCCCGTGTCAAATCTTGTCCCTCTCTTTCCTTTTTATATATATTTTATTCTCAACTCAATTGCTACTTTATTCTCCATGAATTTGTTCTCCATCAATCCCTACCAAATCCATGATGGAATAATAAGTGGATCAATAAATGCATGGTGAGTTCAATGCAACAATACCCATAAAAAACTACAGTCCATCACCATTCTTCATGCAATTTAATCAAACTCAAAAATAGCTTAAGATTGAAATGATGATTAACTTTCATCAACTCAGGTTAGAAACCCTAAACATTCTTGAAAGTTCTTAATGATTTTAATAATCATTTAAATATCCAAACAAAATATGCATGTTTGTTAACCTCTCCTTACACCAACTTATCATTATCCAAGTTTTTATTAACATAATACTTATGTCTATGTTTTCAAACATTAGTTAGGATTAGTTCATAAGATAGTTTAGGTATTGATTTAATCATATTAACAAGGATCATATCAACATAGATTCCAATAAAAAAGTGACTAAAGTAATTTAATAATAATAATCTTTTAATGTAATAATACATCGAACAATTGTTATAATAATATCAAGCACAATGATATTATATACTACTCAGTTATTTGTCAATACCACTATATAGAATATCCAAATGCCTTTACTTTATTTATACATAATGTCACTAGGCTAAAAAAATGATATTATAACAATGTACTCATTGTTATTACTACTCTATATAGACTATCTTAAATGTCTTCTAGTTATCTTCATATATCAAGGTATTAAACCAAGATAATGACATTTCCCAAATATCATTATTATAACCAACTAATGTTTTAAAACATCACAAAGAAATTTCTGATTATTCTATAGATAATAGTAATAAATACTAATCAAACATGTTTACTAACTTATTAAAACATTATCACCCATTTTCAAACATTAGTTAGGAGTTTTTTTGTTGAGAATGTAAATTCAGAAATAGAAGGAGATGGACAGCGAACAGATATCAAAAATCCTGAACAAAGAAAAGAAGAATTGATGGATTTATCAAGACAAATCATTTGCAAACAAAGGATAGAAGAGCAAAAGGGAGATGCTGAAGACAAAAGTGTATTAGAAGAAGGAGAAATCTTGGCTGAAGCTGTAAACAATTCAGAAGAGGGAGATGTTCTCCTTTCTCAGTCTAGGGAGGCTGATATTGTTATCCCTTTGGAGGAGCTTCAGGAGAACCAAAGAAAAAGGGGAGGAAAAATCACAAATACCAAGGGAGTAGAAACAAGAAGCAGTAAAAAAGACCAGAAAACTAAGGCGAAACTGCTTGTTATTGCTAGGGATACACTCGGAAAAAGAGATGAACAACATCGTAAGATGAAACCAGATTTTGGCTCTCCTGACAAACCCGAAAGAAGACCCATAAGGAAAACTAGAGAGCTAAAAAGTTTGCAGAATATTGCTGATGGCAGACAGGCAACTATTCTAGAGTTTACTCCTAAAATAGATAACTAGAGCATCTTGCGGGATATTAGGGGGTTGTTTGTTTAATGGTTTTATGAGGTTATCTTTGTATAACCTATTTCTGTTGCTACTTTTTAGTAGGTTTGAGGATGGATTTTTCTGGAGCATAGTAATGCTTTAACCTTTTTATTCCTGTTAAAGGGTTTTGGGGCCCCTTCAAAACCTGTTTTTACCTTAATCTAAAACATTATCACCCGTAATCATGAATTCAATAACATGTCACGATCAAAAGCAACATTATGCACTCAATCAATGTAATATATTCATAATGAAATCATATGATTGTATCCACATAATAAATGAAAACTAAATCATAACTAAATGTAGATAACTAGTCATCAAAATGTAGCTAACACAATATGACGTAATGTAGCTAACAATTCAAACAAGGAATATAAGGAATACTATCTATTGTGGTGTGTGTGTGTGGGTTTCTAGATGTTCTTCTATCATCCTTCAATAGATCCATCTATGTCACCATCTCTGATGATGCTCACCCTCCATCATGCTCAAAGGGATGAATCTCTCCTGCATCTAACTCATGACAAGATGGTAGTTACCCCATAACATCATGATATATATCCATAAAATAATGTTGTAAAATAAATCAACATGATCATAATGTAAAGAATATATAAATACAACTAACTCATATTAATATAATCATATAATCAAATCAACATACAAATTTCCCATAACAACATATGAATTGTAGTTTTAATAAATAGTAATTAATCAATTTAAATACCATAATAATCCATGGATAATCAGGTAAATTAACTTAGTGAAAAATTAGGATGTGATAGAGGAGAGCATGCATAGACTCAAAATGTATAGAGGTATAATATAAGTACATTTTAAGTATTCTTTACAAGATGGGATGTTTGTGTCATTAATATAAGTCTAGTCAGACTAAGATATTGGTTAAAGGGCACAAGACAAAGTAGATGTGAGGCTTTTAAAAGCAAGGCATGTGTAGAACTAATTAGAATAGCTAGGGTTTGAGTTTTCCAAGTGTAAAAGAATAGAGTGCTACATAATCAAAAAATATCATCTAGATTTCCCCCTTTTAATATAGTAATAAAATTTCTAGTTTAAAGGAAAGGAATAAGTACATGGGTGTGTATACACACCTTATCTTTACTTGAGTTGAATTTGAGTGCTTTGTTGGGGCTTGGATTTGAGTGTTTTACTAGTGACTGACCTACAACCAAGAGAATGATATTTATATAATTAGTGCATATAATTTGGGTCAAATTACTTGAAATATATTGAAATTGAAAGAGTAAGGTTTAGGAGTACACTTTTGCATTGATGTATCTGCGTTTCCTATTGGAAAGTTGTTTTCAAAAAAGATGTATCATTGTAAGGCTCTAAAACTAAGATTAGGATAAATATAGATAAATATTTAAAGTACATATATCCAATGAGATAGAGAGAGAGAGAGAGGTTGGAAAGCACATGCCCCTAACTTTGGAGTAAAAGTGAGTTGCCACCTAGTAGTTGATATTAGCTCAAGTCTGTAACCCAATGATACTCATAACCTAGTGAGTTTATATGATCAAGTCCATACTAAAAACTTGGAAAGATTGAGTCATTTAATCACCCCAACCATGCCAAAATGCGAACCAACTACTATAGTAGATTGGCTCTCTAAATTTGATTTGGATTTTGAAATATTAGGCACATGGTGCATAACATATGAACCTTAGATTTGTCTCATATTGAAAATTTGTGTAACAATGGTACCATGTATATAATTTTTACATAAATTTGTATCTTAATTATATAATTTTGTGTTTTGGTCAATTTGAAAAATTATGTAAGTGTGAAGGACATGCTTCCAAAGTATTCCCCTACTATATGTGGAGAAATATGAAACTGATATAATTACCAATATGGAGAAAATGTTTCCAAAACATACCCCTACTATAAACTAGAGATGTTAAAAATTTATTAGGTGTGGAGAACATGCTTCCAAAGCATGCCCCCAATGAATCTTTGAATTGATATAAGTACCATACTGAATGAATGTAGAGAACATGCTTCCAAATCATTCCCCCACTAAATTTATAAACTTTGAATATGTGGAAGCCATGTCATCATGACATGAACCCATTAAATATATAAATTGGTGTAAGTACCATATATTATGTGAGTGTGAAGAACATGATTCCAGAACATAGCCCCACTAAATCTAAGAACTATGAAAATTTATTGTGTGAGTGTGAAGAACATGCTACCAAAGCATACCCCCACTAAATCAAAAAACTATGAAAATGTGGAATCCATGTCACCATGACATGCCCCTACTAATATGTCCCCTTGAGGTGAGGTAAAAATAGTACCTAGTATTTAGCTCACCTCAAAAGGGTAAGATAATTGTTAATTTGTGAATGTAACCATGTAGCATATAGAAGGAAACATGTCTAGGTACATGTATCATTAAAGTGCATATAACTAATGTGATCATGTGTAGACCTAAGATACATGATAAATATCATGGAAACATATATATTAACATTAAAATATCAATAAGAAAACAAGAACATGAATAAGAGCACTCAAAATCAAGTCAAAAGGCAATGGTCCAAGGAGATCACAAACAAGTGGCATGTTCAAATGTCATGAGATCGAATGGACATGACTTAGTCAAATGTACATAAAGGCAAGGAATAACATACTCAAATGTCTATAGAACAAGAAATGACATATTAAAATGTCTACTAAATCAAACATAGGCATAGGGGCCACATAAAATGAAGCATATGCAAATGCTCAAAAAATCAAGAACAATAGCAAGGCAAAACACTTAAGGTAGTGTGTAAAGGAAAAACATAAGTAACTAAAATAAACATTTCATAGTGACCCATGGGTCAAATGTGTTAGTAAAAATTTCAATTACATAGCATATCAAGTACCTTATGTAATATATAATCATGGATAATATGCATGTGTAAGTACATATGTAATCTTAAACATGATAGTGTAGAGTGATAATCAAATTATATAACCTATGTATATCAAGATCATAAAATATGAATGCCCCTAACATATTGGTGATGTGGGTAGAGGGAAGGCCCAACACCCATAAGTGTATCATATATATGTGTATGAAGGAGTAAATGATATGTTAGTCCTCAACATAAAACTAACACATATATGTGAATGAGCTAATAGAACATGTAGGTTTCGAAAATATTTTTGATTTTTTTAGTGTTTTTTTTAATTTTTTTCATATTTTTTAAAGAGATAATATCATCCTATGAACTCATCCAAAGGGTGATCATATGTATCCCCCCCACTCATAACCTAGTGCAAGAAACCAATGGTATTACCAAGTAACATTTATAGGTGAAATATATGTCACTATAGTATCTATGATGTTTAGTGTATGTATAATAGGACATTGAGGTCATGAAGTACCAATATAAGGAATAATGGTTTTTAAAACCCACATCTATATGATTTTTGGTTTATTTAGAATATCAAGAGTAGGAATATGTTTATGTGCTCTAGATATCTAACTATGGTGTATAAGAGATGAGGATTCTGTGGAACCCATTGTATATCTTTGATGTAAAGGCTTCTAAAGTACTAGATACCTAGTAAAGAGGATTGATTATTTATTACCCTTTTATGGTGTATTATCCTTAAAATGATTGATTATTAATTGTTTGGGTATGAATTTATCTTTTTGTATAGGATGCTCATATGGAACAGTAGAAACTATAAATACCTAATTAGAATGAATGTTTTTAACACATCCATGCATTGTAGAAGGTACTAATCAAATATTATGTATCCAAGGTCATCCCAACAATATATAAAGACAATTGTATAAGGTATAACTAAAAAATTAGTAACCACATGTGCAGGACCAACCTGTAAAGGCAAATCAATCTTGCCAAGAACCTTTTGGGAGGTTTCCTTAAATTCTCTGACTGATCTAGTAGAGAAGATTAAATCATGATGAGTATAAGCCAAATGTGTAAGTAATGTCATGGTGAAAACATTTTTACTTGCACCATTATCAATAATAACACTGTGTATGAGGTGTTTATCAAGGTATGCTTGAATTAATAAAGAATTAAGATTAGATTCATCATCCTTAATTTCACTATTATCAAACAAAATAGAGGGTTCTAAACCATATGAGGTATATATCTCATGTAAGTATTAATGACCCCATCTAGTGGGTGCCCATAATATGATGGAGAAAGATGTGCATTATATACCATTTGGACTTCTTGTTCCATTTAGAATGGTCTTTCAAAGGATTGTTAAATATTTTCTATCTATGATGATCATCGAGTTGTGAATTGGATTCCTTTATAATATTGTCAAATATAATTTGTTGGTCATTAACGAGGTCCTGGATATTTTGCTTTAAGGTAAAAAAATTATTCATAGAATGCCTAGGGCCTTGGTGATAGTCATAATAAGCATTTATATTATATCCTTTGGGTAAAGGTCTATTTACATAAAGCTATGTATGAGGGAGATATATAAGATGACACTCTAGAAACCATGAGTGTAATGAAGTAGGAGGCTCAGGTAAATGTGTAAACTGTCTCCTTGGTTGATTAGATAGGACAAGCTTATTAGGCTATTGTGCAAATATGTTAGCCATGGTGGTTGTTTCCTTCTTAAGCTCGAGATATTTTACCATATAACTTGGTTTAATTTTAAATTTTGTACTAGATGTAGATGCATCTGGTGTGTTTGCTACAAACTTGAGTTTATTCAATAATATAAGCTTCATTTCAAGATCACGAACAATGTGGCCTAAGTCATCGAAAGATTGAAACTTTTTGAAAATAATAGACTCATGTAAAGGAATAAGTAAACTTTGATTAAATATGTCTTGTAACTCTTTGTTTTTCATAGGATTGGTCATTTTGGTTATCATTGTCTTATACTTCAAGACATATTCATTGATTCCTTATGTGATCTTTGTAATTTGAGCATAAGAAACCTTTTCAAAAATGATAATATAAAAGTGTGCTAGAAATTGATCTACAAGAGGTTTGAATGCTTTCATGGATTGGAAAGGTGAGTCATAAAACCACCTCAAAGCATAGTCCTTGAGACTCCTTAAAAATAATTTGGTCAAAATTTTATCATTAAAAGTATAATCAAGGCATGATGTATAGAAGGTTTGAATATGTTGTGTAGGATCACCCTTGCCATCATAAAATGTGAACTTAGATGTAACAAATCTAGTTGGCAAAGTGTACAAAGAGATCTCAAGTGTAATAGGTTTATGCAACACATTTTGTGAATTTATAGCATGTGAAGACTTTAAAGCCTTTTGTGCAATGTTTATAACATTATCCTATAAGGTCTTTACTATTTAAAGGAGTGATTAAACTGTAAGCCCAGTGGGATTTTGATTAACAATTTGAGTTGTCACCAAAGGTGATAAAAACATGTTTTGAGTAATAATACGCATTGAAACTAATATTTATGTTAAATTAATGGGTAAGTTAATAATAAATACATCTATATTAGTTTCATGGAATAAAGGTTGGAACACATAATTTGTTCCCCTATTAGATGTACTAAGTTGTAATGTGTTCAAGGGGAGGGATGTATCCATTAAAGTTTGTGCATTTTTGACTTCAAGTATATTTTTAAAGATTTTATCAAGATCTTCAGGGTTTTATCAAATTCACTCACAAAATATTGTAATTGTATGCAATTGGTTATTGTCTACTTAGTCATTTTCATTTGTTTCTAGATTTTTGTAATTAGAATATTTTTTTATGATAACCCAATTAAGATTTTTTTTAGTGTCAACATAGATATCATCATGATCCAAGGTATGTGATACCTCATTGGTTTGAGACATCTTCGATGTGTTTAGGGTAATATCAATATGTTCAATAGACACGCCCCCCAATATAGGGCTATGCCTAGGTTACATGCAAACTAGTGCCAATAGAAAATGAAAAAATACATTAATCTAAAACCCTAACTGATTTAAAACCCTAAAAATTAGAAAAATTTACACTCACACGTGCCTAGTTCACCAAATGTTTAACCCTAATTTGGATAAGATAATATCCTACTTGGGTAGGAAGAGATAAGGATATAGAAATGATAGGGTACAAGGGTAAATATCAGATCTATAGTAGGCCAATTAATGTGCTAATTTTTTTTTTTTTTTAAAAAGGGGTAAAAACTTTATTCAAACTCAGAAAAATTATTACAAAGCAAATACTAGACAAATCCCGAAAAACCCCCGAACACCACACACCAAAACACCAGCAACATCACTCCTCTATACCAATCCTATCCTCATCTAAAATTCTCTCCATATTTTTCTTAACCCCAACCGATAACAATTGAACCTAATCAATCATCCTATCAACCACCCCTTCTGAAGCCCACTTAGCCAAATAATATGTAGCCCTATTCCACTCTCTCAGGATATGGGCAAAAATCACCAACTCCATCAACATACTAATCTACAAAATCTGCTGAATAATCAAAGCTAACTGCCAGTTCACATCTATGATTTGTCTTTCCCAGATCATATTAATCATGATCAACGAGTCGGCCTCACATATCACTCTACGCCATCCAAGCTCGTAAGCTCTCTGTAAAGCATATAAAATATCAAGGCCCTCCATCTTGTTAACTATCTGCACACCCTTGTGAACCGCAAACATAAAAATAACCGAACTCGAAGCATCCCTCGCTACCCCTCCAATCCCTGCCAGACTCAGGTTACCTCTAGAAGATCCATCTGTATTAACCTTCAGAAAGTCTCCAAGAGGAGGCGTCCACCTCCCAATTCACTGTACTCTCTACGTCCTACCTCCATTTCTCCTCACACATGCATCCCTAGGGGATAAGTCCTTCATACCAAGTCTTTCAACCAGCTCAGCGTCAAACTTATTCATCGTCCATTCCACCTCACTTTTGGCCTCAACTGTATCTTTGATCATCTTGATAATTCTGCTCCAAACTTGCTCAACTTCCTTCTTTTCATTATTAAAAATTCATCTGTTTCACTCTAGCCACACCTGCCAAAGCAAAAATATGGGTCCAACGAACTAGACGTCCTACAAGAAGCGTGCAGCTTGTGGCAATTTGTCAATTTTTCTCCAAAATTTGGCCATAAAGGATGCGTGTACATAGCAGCTCCTCTACACACCCCACCAAGTGTGCCACAGTCAGCTAGTGTACTGGCAGCTAAAAAAAATGTGGGGTGAACTCTCCTCCTGAGTGCCACACAAAATACAATGGGATGGCCCAACAAATCCCATTTTTTTGATGTTCTCCCATGTCAAGCAGTGGTTCCACGCTAGCATCCACACAAAGCAGTTACACTTAGGCCATGAAAAGCTGCTCCAAGTCTGCTTCCACCAAGTCACTTCCCTCTGTGCTCCCAAATTCTGCTCCACAAGCTCCTGATACCTGACTAAAACCGTGAATTTCCCTTTGGGATGTGGGAACCAGGCCAATTCATCCTCACCTCTCAGTGCACAACAGGTGCACTCCGCTAGAATCCTTTCCAGTGCCTCACCCTCCTCCTCTATAACCCTAGTTGGCCACTCCTCTAAACTTTTCCATCTTGCCTCCATAAGCTGGTTCTGTTGCCCAACAATTTTGAAATCACTAACCTTATCCCAGCTGGCCTCAGTGAAAATTTGTGCCAAAGCATGAAGATGGGGGTATTGCGTCACAATGGGGGGATGTCCATCCCATGAGTCTTGCCAAAATTTCACCTCCCTCCCACTCTTGCAAATCTAGAATAGACCACTTTTAATCAGTCCAGCCCCCTTCTTTAGTGTTTCCCAAATCACTGATCCACTTCCCCACAATCGATATCTTAGAATATCCTTATGGGGAATCTCTGGAAAATACTTGTGCACCAAAATTTTAGCCCAGCCCCAATCCTGCTCAATGCACCATCTCCAGTATAACTTGGCAGCCAAGGCCGTACCTACCAACGTAGATTTCCTCAATCCCAATCCTCCTAGTCTCTTTGGGCTGTAGACCACCTCCCATCTAATGAGACTCCACTTCATAACAAATAGATTACTAGCCCACAAGAACTATCTAGCCAGGGAGTCCAGATCCTTAACGAAACTGGCAGGTGCCACCTGTAACATACACTGGTAAAGGGGGAGGGCTTGGACCACAGACTGGATCAATTAAAATCTACCCACAAATGATAGCCATCTATGAGTCTAGTGATTAACCTTAACCCTAAATTTATTTATTATCCCCTACCAAGACTCCTTGGAATGTCTCCTCGAAGAGACCGAGATTCCAAGATACATAACAAGAAGGTTGCCAATTTGAAATCAGAGAATTTCAGCCACTCTCCTCTGGATAGCCAAAGGTGTATTGAAGAAAAAAAATGGAAGATTTCTCCTCATTAATAACCTACCCAGAGGCCGCTAAGTAAGCATCCAAGCATCTACGGATGTTATTTGCCTCTCTCATGGTAGCCGCTCCCACCAAAGCCACATCATCAACGAACTAGAGGTGAGAGAGAACAGTCAGGGTGCCTCCCCATCTCCACCCCTGAATCTCCCCCTCTCTGGTGCCTTATCTAATCCTCCAGCCTAACCCCTCCACCAAGAGGAGAAACAAATAGGGAGATAGTGGATCTCCCTGCCGTAGGCCTCTTTCAGCTCCGAATAGGTTGGAGTGTTCTCCATTGACCAGCATCGAGAAAGAGGTCACGGTAACACAGCTCATTACCCACTCAATCCACCCCTTCTCGAATCCAAACGCCCCCATCACCTTTTGCAGGAAGGACCACCAAACCCTATCATATGCTTTAGACATGTCTAACTTCATAAACATTGCCTTTTCTCTGGATTTAGACATCGAATGGACCATTTCTGTAGCCATCACAATCCCGTCCAAAATCTGCTTGCCTTCAACAAAGCTGCTTTGTTCCTCCGAGACCAGCTCCTTCAAACACTTCTTCAACCTTTCAGCAATCAGCTTCACCATAATTTTGTAGATAACATTACAAAGTGATATGGGCCTAAATTGGCTTAAACAATCAGCCCCATCCCTCTTCGGAATGAGGGCCAGGAAAGTAGAGTTCATTGCCCTCAACATCTGTTTGTTGGTTTGTGACTCCTGAATCACTGCAAGTAAATCTCCTTTAATAATTTCCCAGAATTCCTGATAGAACTCAATCAGAAAACCGTCTGGTCAAGGTGCCTTACCCTTTTTCAACAAAAAAACAATTTTCCTTAGCTCCTCTTCCGTTACCGGCCTTCTCAATTCTTCCTTCATATTGGGTGTCACTATAGGAGGAATACAAGCTAAAATCGAATCCTCTACTGCCTCATACCTCATCCCTTCTTCCTGGAAGAAGGCGCTAAAATGCTGTTTTGCCTCCTTACAAATTTCTCTAGTTGACATGACCGTCTCACCTCTATCCATAACTAAAGCCTTTATAACATTTCCATGGTGCATGGCTTTGACCGAATTGAAGAAAAATGATGTGTTCCTGTCTCCTTCTTGCATCCAGTCAATCCTTGCTTTCTGTTTCCAAAAAAATTCTTCTCTTAATTCCCATTCTTCCAAGGTCTTGATCGCTCTTGCTTCCTCATTCAGTAAAGACTCTGTCAGGCCCTCCTCCCTAATTGATCTAGTAATATCATTTAATTCTTCTTGTGCCCTCTTCTTCTCCTGGAAGATGTTCCCAAAGCTATGCCTATTCCATCTCTGTAGCTAATATTTAACATATTGGAGAAGTTTGGCAACACGTACATGGCTGTCCCGACCTCTGGTCTCCCATTTCTCCACCATTCCGTGATATGGCCGTATAAGTCCTGATCACACAACCACATAATCTAAAATTTGAATGGTGGCTTTTGAGGCCTGATAACGAATGATATGCTCAATTTGATTGGCCAATGATCTGAAATCCACCAATCTAGAATCTCGAAGCTAAGTGTCCAACTGCCGCCCACCCAAAAACAGGATGCCAAAAACCTGTCTATGCATTTTGCTATGTAGTTATTCCCCATCCTTCTGTTATTCCATGTGAATCTACCATAACACGGCTTGATATCCACCAAATTTAATTCTAAAATCTTGTCCCTGAGAAGGGTAGATGACGGCTCCAATCTGATGTTTCTCCCCATTTTTTTTGAGAGATCCAAAATTGCGTTAAAATCACCTGCAATAATCCATGGCAGGTACAAAAACTCTCTACAGACCAGCCTAATATTATTCCAAAGAGAAATCTTACCTTGTAAATCATTAGGAGCGTAAACATTAAATAGTAGTACATACTCCCCTGACTCCATACATAATGCAACCATGGACAACGTCGATTTGAATGCCATCCATCCCACCGGTGTCACCTTATTTGGATTCCAGAAGCATGCCAATCCACTTGTAGTCCCCTGGGCCCCAATGCATTGACATATCCCTTGTCCCCATATCCTCGGGGCCAAATCCATCATGTGCTCCAATGACACTTTCATTTCTTGAAGAAAAAGAATATCAGGGTGTTGACTTCTAACTAGTTCCCGAATAGCTTTTTGTTTGGGGCCGCTATTCAGGCCCCTCACGTTCCATGATATTACAATCATTTTGAGGGAGGCTGAAAATGTGCATCTAAGGTCTTAACTAACCTCAATTCAACTAAATTCTCCCCAATCATCTTTATTCTATCCAAGTCCTTTCTCCTTCCCACCTTCACACTTTTTTTAGAAGCTCCCTTCTTGCTTTCTTTTTGGAGAATCCCTAGACATGGCAAAGCTTTCCCTTGCTGGTCCGTCACTTCCCCCCCTTCCTGTGGAGCCTTCTTTCCTTTCTCTATGCCTTGTTTCCTTTCCTCTGCTCCCTCTACTGAACTCAGCCCTACCCCCTGTCCATCCAAGATCATTGGTAGGGGGCTTCCACTACTATACCTAGAGAGAGTGGCATGATAGCTACTGCATTTCCATCCTCCTCCATCCTCTCCTCGCCCTTGACTAGTCCCAGAATGATCCCTTGCTGTCCCAATTCTTCCAATAACTCAAATTTGTTATAGGAGTCCTCTTGTCTATCCAAGAATGTTCTCTTGAATCCTGTATTTCTCCTCCTGGATTTAGCCTGCGTGAACCCTTCTGAATCCTTTCCTCCTCCACCTCCATTTCTCTTTCCTTTATCCTCAGCTACTGGCCTATTCAGAAGGGGTGAAATAGAATGCTACTGATCTTCCCCTTTATTCTTTAGGCATCTTCAAACTAAGTGACCATACTCGTGACAAAGCCAACATCTGAAGGGAAGAGTTTCATAATCTAATTGTTGAACCCAAGAGTATGATCCTGCACACATTTCTAATGTGTCTGGCAACGGCCTACTCAAGTCAATTTATACACAAATTCTGGCATATGTCATAATTCTCTTACCTAATGTTTGAGAAGATGCACCCATAGGTTTTCCTATTAGCGAAGCTATCATTAGCAGGACATCCTCACGGTAGCATTCAATCGGCATCCGTGGAAGGCAGACCCACACAGGGACTCTGTTAGGAAGCTCCTCTATAGGATTAAAACCTGCATGCCACGGTTTCATGAAAAGACCAGCCTGGTTATAAAAGTATGGTCCTCCTTCGAACACCCGATTCCTATCCTCCAGACAATGGAAGGTGACCATAAAGAAACTATTTGCCAGCAATACTAATTCCATCTCTCCTGTTGGTTCCCATACCTTCTGGGCCCAATTCTCCAGGAAAGGTAGAGATACTTTCAATCCCAAAAATTTGTAGTATAGAGAATGTTTGGAGTAATACTCCACATCTTCTGCTATCATGACAAAAGGTATTATCAGCTTTGGCCTTTCACTGCAATGTTCTAGGCAACCATTTACCTTATTGATTCTTGAGCCTCCAAACGAACCACTACTCTGCCCTCCAATCAGCTGATTGGAAATAGGTCTCTCCTTCTCCCTGGCTTCCTGCCCCTAAAATCCATTGCCTACCACCTCTCTGAAGCTTCTTGCCCCCTTTTGTTTATTTTGCTCTTGCTATTCCATTGCCCCTTCTCTCCACGTGATTACCTAAACCCTAGTCTGATTCAGTGAACAAAAATTGTCTGATACACACCAGCTAACCTCCCACGCTACCTCTTCCCTCACCTTGACGTCCTCCCACCTGTGCAGCAGTAGAAAAAGTGCCTCCCAGCCAGGGCACAACTGCCCTAGCCTCTCAGCGAGTTGGAACACTCGCTCTTCCTCACCATCGCCCAGTCCTCGACCTCTCCTCAATTAATGTGCTAAACTCAAATGTACCATATATTAAATTTATAAAATTAGGATAGGCTATTACTGAAAAGTATAGGTATGATAGATATATAAATGATATAAAAGAAAGTACTTAGTTTTTTTTATGTTAACATAGTGTTAGATATAGTACACGTAGGAAGATAATTTTGAATTAGTCATCAAATTTTTGGATATGGTGTCTTTGGCTGTCTAGATAGTTGCATTAGCCTAGAATAGATACGTCAAAGCTAGTGTTTAAATTTGATGCTAGAGTCCTTTATAGAATATGCATTGAAATAATATGTGACCAACTACATGCTTTTGGGTGCATTTAGATATGGGTCATGGACTGTTACTCTTAGTGAAATGGAAAAACCCTAGATTTGCATCTTTAATGTGACCTTAAGGAAAAATGGGTTAGTGGGCACATGGTGTTGAGCTGACTCGTAATGGCCCCATTGTCAAAAGGTGTTACCTACATAATCAATACTCCATAAGAGGGCCTCAGACTCATGTAGTTATCCACTACATGTTGGATTGTGTGTAAAGCAAATACAATAATGACCTAGCTTGTAACATGGAAAATATGACCTTATAATTGCTCCTTTAGTAATTTAGACTTATAAGTGGGCTATTCCTTTGACTAATATCAAAAATAAGGTATAATAGGAAAGCTTTTGGTAACTTGATTACTCTTTTGGTCTGATTGTTAGGTGAGAAATGAATAAGGGTTGATATTTTACTTATACCAATCCTATTGAGAGATAACTCACATTAAAACACTTAGGTTGACCATTGTAACACATTTCATTTGTAGATTAGATTATTCTATGGAATTGGACACTTGAATTAGGATATGATAGTAACATTAATGTTATTTTCTATCTTGGATGTTAGTGTGTAGAGAGAAAGGGAGTAGGCATAAGCTCAAAACTTGAAGAGGTACAAGATAAGTACATTTTAAGCATTCTGAGCAAGATGGGATGTCTATGTCATCAATATAAGGTTGGATAAACTAAGAGATAGGCCAAGGGACATGTGATAGAGTAGATGAAAGGCTTGTAGAGGTAAACTATGTGTAAAACTAAGAGGAATAACTAGGATCTAAGTTTGCCAAGTGTACAAGACTAGGGTGATACATAATCACAAAATATCATCTACATTGTTTTATTGTTCTATTCCACAGTATTTTCTTAGTGAAAACAAACTAATAATTCTTAGAATAAAAAAAGTCACATGCCTCTTACAACTTGTTTATACTTTAATAAACTCACTAGGGGAATCTTATGCATAAGTTCTATCATTATTTGGATATCCTTATTATTCATACCTCAGTTATTTACATTACACAACATATATTGATATCACTCACTTACATTCATATTGTTATCTTTTCGGATACTTGATTTAATTAATATATTGATGTTATGAATTACCTATGTTGATCAATTACATGAATTCATGCATGTTTTTCATGCTTGATTTCCCACTTTAAGTCTTGTATATATTCACTGATTTAGATCATGGACATTTGAACATGTCCTTGTGTGTGGATCTAAGCCTATTTTATGTTTCTATGTTTGTGTGAGTGACATTTGAAAATGTCCCTTTTTGGTGGTCCCTTAGCCTTCTATTACATGATTTTTATGCTTTGTGTGTACTCTTTGTATGTGTGTGTCATGGTCATCACACTTGTTTATTCTTGTTTGCTTAGTTTTCAATGTCGTGATGGACATCATGTATCTACCCTATTTTCCAATGCCACGATCAATATCATGCATCCCTCTTCAAGTAGTTATATTCGGATTTCAATATTAGTTTTGATCACTTGTTTGTGTGTTTCATTGCTAACATCTATCTTGATAATGTCATTATGTATGCTTATTTTCACATATATATTATATTAGATTATTTTTTCAATTTACATATGATGATGCCATGATCCTCCATGTTATTGTTCCTACTTAAATTTATAATTTTTCATAACATATCTCGTATAACTTTTTATTTTGAGTTATTTTATTACACTCCATCACTCACCTCAAAAGAGGGGAATACATAGTGGTTTATCTCAGAGACTCAACTCATACAATGGAGTATATAGACATAATTTTATAGGGTTTACATAGTTGATCAAGATTCATATCCAAAAAATTTGTAACATCCCCACTAGGATCTACTTACAATAATGTGATTTTTTAAAAATTTTAATCAACGTATTATTTCATTAAATTTCACCATAAGAATCTAATTAGTTATTCAAATAAAACACTCTAAGTATGTTAACTCTAAAATAAACATATAACATTTATATGTCATTGATCACTATCATTAGATGAAATAAAACATAACTGAATATATAAAATAAATACAAATTTCTAGCCATGGCTGGTACAAAGATGCAATTACTACTATAATGATACAATAAGTAAATAATTACATCTTATTAGGTAGAATTTTTCAATAATAATAAATACAATACAAGATATAAGATATAAGGCTCCATGGAGTCTGAGTTTTTAAAAACTCCACTATCTATGTCAATCTCAAGTGTAGTCTCTAAAGAAGTATTGTTGTGGGGAGGGAGAACATCATCTAAGTGATTTTACACACCAAACATGGACCATTGATCCCCCGCATATCCTCCAACAGGGAATGGACATCCCTTCATCGATGAGTAGATAATGATAGTGCAAGAATCTAGAGAGACAAGCTAATACCCGTGTGCTGTATAATTTCTAATACATGATGTGTACTATAAAGAAAATATGTTCTAACATCATATCACAAAAACATGTAAATAATACATATGAAATGATAATGTCTAACTAAAATTAATTTGGCCAAATTTTTTAATAGTTATTAATCTTTAAGATTAGTCAAATTCATACATGCCACTTGATCATATTACTTTCATTTGACATTAGTGATGTTAGTAAGCTAGTGAAGTCCATCTCACTACTTAATACCAATAATTTAAGCTTTGGTTAATATAACCAATAGATTCATACAAATTACTTCCTAATAGTAGGCATAAAATAAGCTAAACACAAGTTTAATCAAAATGCATATATTTAATCCATCAAACATATGAATGAATCTCCACCATATTATTTATCACATAAATAATAATAAACACAACTAATGTTTATACCAATTAGATATAATCTATATATAGACTACAAATTTATAATTTTTGTAAGTAGATACAAATACAATATATTCTATGACAAGCACTAATATTATAGTCCATTATTTTATGTACACACTACTCACTTTTAAACAGTCAACCATACTAAATAAAGTAATAATTCTCAAGATCTTTCATTTAAACAACTTGTTATATTATATGGAGGCTATATGCATATATAGATAGTGTCCTACAGTTTATAAATTTATGACTTAGTTTTTTTTTTAACAATCAATAGAATTATAGCCACACATAATAATGCACTAGTATATGCTATATATGTACATGCACTTGTATATATTAATATACTTATAGTATGTACTGTACACAAGTTTTTAAATAATAAATAAATACTATATGTAAATGCCAATAGTCATTTATAATTCTAATCAAGGACTTCAACCATTATAACTTTCTTATTCAAAAATACATTCATGATCCATCCTAACATATTAATATTTCCATATTATTAATAAACTGGGTACTATAATCAATAGATTGTCTATATCCACTTTTTGTCAAATTGATATCAAGCACTCATATAGTTTCTTTTAACAGTCTATGCATATTATCCTATATATATCTTGTTGAAAATTTAACTCTGTCAACTTGTATTATATAAAAATATAGTACTTAAAATACATCACCAACCTATATAAGAGTTCAACAATAAATGCTTCCACCCAATAAACAACTACAATCATGTTGTATGTAATATCATAGTATAATTCAATTTAATGTCATTATAAATTTTTGGTGAATGATTTATGATTCCAGAAAATGCTACAGGTCAGTTAATACCCTTGTATAGATTAACTATATTCATACTATGTTTTGCATATAAGTATTTGATAATATACAAAATGCTCTTATATATAATACACTAAAGCTTCATCAAATATACAAGTTGTTAAATATATGAAAATATAAAAATCCTATACAATAAAAATAACTTATAACTAATGAAAGGATTATTAAAACATATACACCATCCCTTGTAAAGGCTCATGTTTTATAACAAATTAAAATTAGAGTTTCTTCATATATGTAATCGATTTAGATGTTAATTGCACACAACTAGATTTACAAAAGCATGTGGTTAGACCATCAAACTATACACAGTCCAATTTTACCTATGTTTAATATTTTGAATAACATGACACATAGTTCACTACATAGTTTGATATCCTAAAAAATATAGTTACTCGGTTCAATATACTACATAACCATTAATTTTTAGGGTTTGAATATCAATTATTCTCAGTTTATACATATGTATATCGCTATATTTCTTAATGTCAAATGCATGTCATCCATTCTTCACCATTTTATATAACATCCTAAATATACAATAATATATAAATAATGATTATACACACATGATATATACACATAGTAATATATGTCAAAAACATGATATATGTCAATCTATAGGATTTATATACATAGTAATATATTTCAAAAGCATGATATATGTCAAGCTATAGGATTTATACACACAATTATATATGTCAAAAGCACATGATATATAATTCGTTGATTCTAGTTTTTTTATCAACTAACATAATTTCACCAATCAATTTCAACTTTCTTTGGGTCTTATAGAGGTGCACATCAAAAAATGTATATCTAATAAATAATTAAATTAGACCAATTTAATATTAAATTGAATTTATTTCTAAGATCAGGGTCTTAGTGTGAGGAGGGAAATTTGCCTAACTAGTTGTGCGTTTATCACTAAAAATATGATCTAGTTAATAATTTGTAAACATTAATAATTTCCACTTACTATATTTACATATAGATATAAATTTTAATTGAAAGTAAACTAACCTTTATCCTCTAAGAAAATCCATGACCCCTTAATCTCCTACATTCTGTTCTTCTTTCTTTCTCTCCTCTTGTACTCCACTGTCCTCTCTCCTCTTCTCCAATTCGTGTTCTCTTATATTTTTTTATGTTTTATTATTATTATTTTATTCCATGCCTTTTATTCCTTTTTCATTTTCTTGAATCATGAGTTTTATTTAAATCTTGCTTTTCTTTAGCTTGCCATTCTTTTTTTCTTTTTAGTGTTTTTCTCTTTTTCCTATATATTTTCTTAATTTTTAATTTTTTTAAATTTCTAATTATTTGTTTTATTTATTAATTATAAAAATAAATACATTTTATAATTATAAATATCACTTAAAATATCATCATGACTTAATGATGATACGACAAATATAAAGTCGAAATGGTAAGTCACACACAATTATACTAATCCTAATTATAACAACATAACTATTATGTTCTTATTACGTTGTATAAATTATATATGTATTTTATTATCTATATATATTTTAAGACATTTATGCCATATAATTATATTCCCAAATATCATAAAGATAACCTACCAATGTTCTCAAACATTAATAAGACACAATTGTTAGGATAGATGCAGTCATAACTAGGCACTAATCATGTAAATTTACATTTTCAAAAAAACATTAATAATCATGAATTCCATAACATGATATAATCATACTACACATTATACATTAAATATATGTATAATATACACAATGCATTCACACAAGATTAATTCCACATAAGCATTAAACTAAACTAACACACAATTAACATACATACATAATTATCTAAATGTAGACAATATAAAAAATGTATTACTTTCACAATTCAAACTATGCATACAATATGTACTATTTAACATGGTGTGTGCATGGGTTATAGCCATTCCCATGTCATCCCGAAACACCTCCATATACATCACCCTTTAGGATGATACTCTCCCTCCATCTTGCTCTGAGGAATGAATCTCTCATGCATCCAACTCATGACAAGAAGGTAGTTAGTCCATGACATCATGACATATATCATAAAATATTATTATAATATCTATCAACATGATCATAATGTAAATAATATATAATATAACCAACTCATAGAAATTCAATCATGAAATCAAAGTAACATACAACTATCCCATAACAACATATGTCTTATAGCTTAGTTAAATAACAATCAAATAAAATTACCAATCATAAAAATTCATGGATAACCAGGTAAATTTTCTTAGTGAGGAATTGGGATGTGACATCCTTTCCCCCTAAATCTAGTCATTATCTTAATAACACTTATTCAAATATTAGTTCTAAATTAAAAACATTATTTAATAGAAAAATAACATAGTATGATGTATCAAATCAAGTAAATAAATGTGTAAATTACCTATAAAACTCATCATAGTCATCCCAAAAAGCATTATCCTCAGAGTATTAGTCCCACAAGACCTTGCACTATGACATATCTCTATTATGCAAATGAAGTTTGTGAGTGTCAATTACTTTGATTGGTTCTACCATTACCACTTTGAGATCCAAAACCTACAAAGCATTCCAATCCAACACATGCAAAGGATCAACTATATAATTTTTAAGATAAGAAACATAGAATAAATTATGTAATAAATCTAGGGCTAGTGGCAATGCAAACCTATAATCTATAGGATTGACCACTTCTAAAACCTCAAAGGGTCCCACATATCTCGATGAAAATTTTGCTAACTTTCTAAATTTAATTAAACTCTTCTGTGGCTTAATCCATAAGAACACTTTATAACCTATTGAAAATTACCCATCTCTTCTTTTTAGATCAACATAACTCTTCTATATATCATTGGCCTCATCCAATCTCTCCTTGATTGATCTGGATTGATCTTCCATTTCTAAAAGCATCTCAGGTCCAAAGATTACACTATCTTCCAACCTGTCCCAACTGATTGGTGTCCTACACCTTATTCCATACAATGTTTCAAATGGTGTCACATTCAAATTTGATTAGTAAGAGTTATTTTCAATAAAATCAGCCAATGGAAGATACTTTTCCCACTTGTACTATTTATCCATGTAATACATATGAATTAGATCTTTAACACCTGATTAACTCTCTAAGTCTGACCATCATTCTTTGGGTGATATGCAGTGCTAAAGTTTAATTATGTATGTAAAGATAAATTTAGAGTTACCTAAAACCTAGAAGTCATCTTTAGATCATGATCTAAAATGATCTTCTCTAGGAATCTAAGTAACGGATATTCTTCATTTATAAACCTATCATAAGAGTAGGTGCATCATCTATCAAATTACTTGGTATAAAATGAGCCACCTTGGTTAGTTTATTAACTACAACCAAGATCATGTAATGTCTATTTCAAAACAATGGTAAAAATTAGACAAAGTCCATAATGATCACCTACCACTTTCATTCTGGTATATCATGTGGATATAACAATCCAACTGGATGCACATGTTCAACTTTCACTCACTGACATTATAGATAACATGACACAAATTTCACTACATCTCTCTTGATTCCCTTCAAAAAATAAAGTAGTATAAACTCTACCATAAGCTTGGTTACTCTTGGATGTCTTGAATATGGTGCATTATGTAGTTCCTTTAACACTATTCTCTTTAGATTCTCTCGATCTAGCACATACATCCTTATATTGAGTCATAAAATACCATCATTATCTAATCTAAATCATTTATACCTAGGATTATGAGTATTCTTATAAAATGATTTTCTAACTTGATTGTATAATTCATCTCTTGGTGAGAATTTGATCACTTGATCCCTAAAAATACTCTTGATAATATTCATGGCTGCTATGTACCTTTTATGACTTAGGGCATTAACTACTCTATTTTTCCTACCTTTGATATAATTGATATCAAAGTCATAGTTAGAAAATAAATATAGCTAACATCTCTTATGAGCATTCAGATTCAGTTGTGTGAAGATGTAATTGAGTCCCAAGTTATCAGTCTTGAGCTTGAATAATTTTCCCAATAGATAATGCCTCCAACCTTGCATAACATGCACAATTTTTGTGAGTTCTAGGTCATAAGGGGCATAGTTCACCTCATAAGGCTTCATATTCCTTGATTCATAAGTTACTACTACACTATCTTGCATAAGGACTCCTCCTAGTCCATCCTTAGATGTATCGATGATCACTAAAAATTGACCATTGGGGTCAAAAAATCTAAGCATTGATGCTAAAATAAGCCTCCTTTTCAATTCCTAAAAAGATACTTCACACTTGTTTGATTAGATAAAACTTTGGTTCTTATGTTGCAAAGAGGTAATTGAATTAACAATATTAGAAAAATTTGGAACGAACTTCCTATAATAACACACTAATCCCATGACACTCCTTATCTCATACACATTATTTGGCACCAACAATTCCATAACAACTCTTATCTTTTCTAGATCTACTAAAATACCATCCACAAAGATAATATGTCTCAGATACTACACTTTTTTATGGAAAAATGTGCACTTAGACAA
Organism: Torreya grandis; assembly: GCA_037957365.1. Classification (NCBI taxonomy): domain Eukaryota; kingdom Viridiplantae; phylum Streptophyta; class Pinopsida; order Cupressales; family Taxaceae; genus Torreya; species Torreya grandis. The sequence continues at coordinate 946,385 of JARHVA010000436.1, forward strand.
CTTGTCATACATCTTGTGCTTTCACAACTATTGTAAAACCAATTACAAATGTTGAAAATGTTCCTCTTAATTCTTAGATTATATAAGAATGTCATCAAGAAAGACCAAAAAAAAATGATCTAAATAATCTATGAACACACTATTCATGATATTCATAAATGTTGCCAGAGCATTTGTCAACCCAAATGGTAACACTATGAACTCATACTTCTCATATCAAGTTCTAAACATTATCTTTGGAATATACTCATCCCTTATCCTCAATTGATAATATCCTACTCTAAAATAAATCTTAGAAAAGAATATTGACCCTCACATATAAATAAAAAGATCATATATATGAGGTAGTGGATACCTATTTTTAATAGTTTCCTTGTTCAACATTCTATAATCTATGTAAAATTGAAGAGTACCATCCTTCTTTTTGACAAAGATAACTGGTGTACCCCTTTATGGCACACTTGGACTAATCAACCCCTTTGACAACAATTACTAGAGTTGAGCCTTCAATTCAACCAATTAAGTGGTTATTAACTTTTATGGTGCCTTAGACTATGGTTTTGATCTATGTATGATATTGATAGAGAAATCGAACTCATGTTTAAGTGCCAATCCTAGTAATTCCTTCAAAAATACATCATGAAAATTACTAAGGAATGGATAATCTTTGAGATATAGTTCCTTTGATTCTTCCATATCATTTATATTGAAAATAAATGTTTGGCATCCTTTTCCTTGAACCTTCTTGAGTTGCATTGTAGAAATTTTCATAAGCCTCAACTCCCTTTTCTTGCCTTCAATTTATGTTTGATTTTTAAAATCATCCAGACACTCAACCTTGTTCAGATAAAATTCAACCTTGGATTTATGCTTCATAATATAGTTGAACCTTAAGATAACATCATATGAACCTAATGGTGCTACATGAAGATCTATTAATATTATGAATTTAGGCAACCTAATCTCTGCTTTGATTAAATATTTGTCAACTTTGACTTTTGAATCATTCCCATATTGTACAGACCATGCATTTTCCATTACTCTAGCTCTTCTAGATAACTTACTAAGCATTTTATTATCTATAAAAAATTCTATATCCCCTATATCTATCAACATATAAACTAGATGTTCAAACAAAATACCTAATAGTTCTATGGGTGAATCTTGGAATTTGACTTGTCTATTATCAACTACCTCATGAATACACTTTTGAAAAGTTCCCCACTGAGGAGTAAAAATTTTGTTCTTTGACTTATCTTGGGTATACTCACGAGCACAATGGTCACCTCCAAAAATAAAGAAACCTCTTGGTGGTCCTTTTCTATCAGACTATTGGTTTCACTTAAAACTACATTTGAAACCATTACCTAGTTTCTTGGTACCTGAACCATTATTGAATCTATCATTCTAGTTTTTGAATTGACTCTTGGAGTCACCACTCCTCTACTTCTAGTTTTGCTTTTTGAAATTTAGTTTATAACTTTTAAACATTTTATTAAACTTGTGCTTGGCTTAAGTAAGATATTTTAACCAGTGGTGGTTGAGCTAAGATTCATTTCTAACTTTTTGTTGGCTCACCACATAGCTGCTACACCAACCAACTGGTATGTTACCCAAATTGATTTAGTGACCTTAGAGTAGTTTAAAATCTTGAAATACTTATCCATATAAGTCAACCATGCTTCAACTCCATCACCCAAAATAGTTCCATCAAACTTAGGTGGATTCACTTTTTCATATCTCTAGCTAATTCCATAGCTACCTATGCTCTTGCGTCCTGAGGGATTCCATACTAAACATGATGTTATTCAAGTACATCATAGTGTACTTCCTCTTCATAGACATGAAATTTATATTTCAGGGCTGAAATTTGATCCCTAGTTTCATTCATGGCTATGAGAATCTGATCCAATTTTGTTGCTTGCTCATTGATAAATCTATTAGGAACAAATAGAGGGTTACTGTCATTAATATTTGAAAGACCCTCTATAGATACTCTAGATTTCACCATCATAATCTCTAATAAATAGATTGATACAAAAAATGTTAATGGACTCATTAGGTCCTAGATTTTGATCCATAGCTTTGATACCACATGTAACATCCCTCCTGAGATCTACTTAGAATAAAATGAACTTTAAAAAAAAATTAATCAATGTATTATTTTATTATATTTAACCATGAGAATCTAATTAGTGTTCTAGATAAAACACTCTAAGTATGTTAAATATAAAATAAACATATAACATATATCTGCCATTGATCACTATCATCAGATGAAACAAAACATAACTGATATAGAAAGTAATTATATATTTCTAGCCATGGTTGATACAAATATACAAACACTGTTGCCATGGTAAAATAAGTAAATAATTACATCTCATCAAGTATAATATTTTAATAATAATAAATATAATACAAGATACAAGATATGAGGTTCTACGAAGCATGAGTTTCCTAAAACTTCAATATCTATGGCAATCTCAAGTGTAGTCTCCAAATAAGTATTGTTGTGGGGAGGAATAACATCATTCAAGTGATTTTTCACACCAACCATGGATCATTGATCACCTGTATAATCCCCCATCATGGATGTCCCTCCCTTTATAAATGAGTTGATAGTTACGATGCATGAATTCAAAGAGATAAACTAGTACTCATGTGTTGTATGATTTCTAATACATGATGTGTACCATAAAGAAAATGTGTTATAACATAATATCACACAAACATGTAAATCATACATATGAAATAATAATATCTAGCTAAAATAATAATATCTAGCTAACATTACTTTGGCCAAGGTTTTCAATAGTTATTGATCTCTAGGATTAGTCAAATTCATACACACCACTTGATCGGATTACTTTCATTTGGTATTGGTGATGCTAATAATCTAGTGAAGTTTGTATCACTAATTACTCAGTACTAGCAATGTAAGATTTGGTTAATATCACCAACAGATTCATATAGATTACTTCCTACTAGTAGGCATAAAACATGTTAAACACATGAATAATCAAAATACATACATTTAATCTATCAAGCGTATGAATTAATCTCCATTATATTATTTATTACATAAATAATAATAAGTATAACAAGTACTATTTATACCAATCGGGTATAATCTATATATAGACTACAAACTTCTAATTTTTGTAAGTAGATATAAATACAATACATTTTATACCAAACACTAATATTATAGTCCATCATTTTTTGTACATACTACTCATGTTCAAATAGTCAACCATAATAAAGAAATTCTTAATTCTCAAGACAACATAATCTTTCATTTAAATAACTAGTTATATTTTATGGAGGCTTTATGCATATATAGATAGTGCCCTACCCTTCAAGAATTTATGATTTTTTTTTTAACAATCAATAGAACTATAGGCACACATCACAATGAACTAGTATATCTATATATGTATATGAAATTGAACATATTAATATACTCATAGTATGTACCGTACACAAGTTTTCAAATAATAAATAAATTTTGTATGTAAATGCCAACAATCATTTATAATTCTAATCAAGGACTTCAATCATTATAAATTTCCTATTCAAAAATACATTCATGAACCATCTTGATATATTAATATTCCTAAATTGTTAATAAATCAAGTACTATAGTCAATAGATTATCTATATCTACGTTAAATCAAATCAACATCAAGCACTCATATAGTTTCTTAGAATAGTTTATGCATATTATCCTATATATATATATTGTTGCAAATTTGACTCCATCGACTTGTCTTATATAAAACTCTTGTACTTAAAATACATCACTAACCTCTACAAGAGTTCAAAAATAAACGCTTCCACCCAATAAATGACTACAATAGTATTATATGTAATATCACAGTATAATTCAATTTAATATCATCATGCATTTTCAGTGAATGATTTAAGATTTCATAAAATACTACTAGTCAGCTAATACCCTTGTACATATTAACTATATTTGTACTATGTTTCGCATATAAGTATTCAACAATATACAAATTTCTCTTATATATAATACACTAAAGTTTCATCAAATAAACAAATATACAAGTCACTAAAGCCATGACAATATACAAATATTATACAATAAAAAAACTTGTAAATAATGAAAAGATTATTAAAACATATACATCATCCCTTTAAAGGCTCATGTTTTAGAACAAATCAAACTCAGAGTTTATTTAGATATGTAATTGATTTGGATATTAATTACACACAACCAAATTTACATAAGCTCGTAGTTTGAACATCAAGATATACACAATCCAATTTTACCTATGTTTGTTATTTTGAATAACATGACACACAGTTCGCTACATAGTTTGCTATCCTAAAAAATATAATTACTCAGTTCATTATATTAAATAGTCATTTATTTTTAAGGTTTGAATATCAATTATTCTTAGTTCATACATATGTATATCATTTTTTTTCATGATGTCAAAGGCACATCATCCATTCTTTGCCATTCTATATAAAAATTATATATAACATCCTAAATATAAAGTAATATATAAAAAATGATTTATACACACATGACTTATACACACAATAATATATGTCAAAAGCATGATATATGTAAAGCTATAGCATTTATACACATAATAATACATTTCAAAAGAAAAATATATGCCAAGATATAGTATTTATACACATAATAATATATGTCAAAAGCAAATGATATATAGTTCGTTGATTCTACTTTTTAATCAGCTAATAGAATTTCACCAATCAATTTCACTTTTCCTAGGGTCTTATAGAGGTGCCTATCATAGAATATATATCTACTAAATAATTATGATAGACTAATCGAATATTATATTGAATTTATTTCTAATCTTAGGGTCTTGGTGTGAGGAGGGCAATTTGCCTAAATGATCATGCGTTTAGCACTAAAAATCTCATCTAGTTAACATTTTGTAAACATTAATAATTTCCTCTTACCATATTTTTATATAGATATCAATTTGAATTTTAAGCAAACTAACCTGTAGCCTCCAACAAAATCCACAATCCCTTAATCTCCTATGTTCCATTCTGCTCTCTTTCTCTCCTCTTGTGCTCCATCATCCTCTCTCCTCTTCTCCAATTCATGCTCTCTTATATTTTTTTTGTTCTATTCTTATTCTTTTGTGTTGTTTCTTTTATTCCTTTTTTATTTGCATGAATCATGAGTTTTATTTAAAGCTCACTTTTCTTTATCTTGCTATTCTTATTTTCTTTTTTCATATATATATTTTCTTAATTATTAGTTTATTCATTTTAATTCCTAATTATTTATTTTATTTCTTAATTATAAAAATCAATACATTTGATAATTATAACTATCACTTTGAATATCATCATGACTTAATGATGATATGACAAATATAAAATCAAAATGGTAAATCACACACTATTATACCAATCCTAATTATAACAATGTAACTATCGTGTTATTATTACATTGTATAAATTATATATGTCTTTTGTTATCTATATATATTTTAAGGCATTTAGGCCATATAATGCTATTACCTAATATCATAAAGATAACCTGATAATGTTCTTAAACATTAATAAGACATGATGGTTAGGCTAGATGTGGTCATAACCATGTACCGATCACAAAAATTTACATTTCCAAAAAACATTAATAATCATGAATTCTATAACATGACATAATCATACTACACATTATACATCCAATCTACATATAATATCCACAATGCATTAACACAAAATCAATTCCACATAAGCAGTAAACTGAACTAATACACAACTAACACGTATAAATAATTATCTAAATACATACAACATAAAAAATATATTACTCTAATAATTAAAATAATGCATATAATATGTAATATTTAATGTGGTGTGTGCATGGGTTTTATCCATTCCCTTGTTATTCCCCAACACTTCCATCTACGTCACGCTCTCCCTCCATCCTACTCTGGGGGATGAATCTCTCCTACATCCAACTCATGACAAGAAGATAGTTAGTCTATAACATCATGACATATATCATAAAATATTGCTATAATAATAATAATAAAAATGATCATAATATAAATAATATACAAGACAACTAACCCATATCAATGCAATCATGAAATCAAAGCAACATATAACTATCACATAACAACATATGACTTATAGCTTAGTTAAATAATAATCAAATAAAATTACCAATCATAAAAAATCCATGGATAATTAGATAAATTTGCTTAGTGATAAATCAAGATGTGACATCCTTCCTGCCTAAAGTTATTCATCATCCCAATGACACTTATTCAAATATTAGTTCTTAATTAAAAACATTATTCAACAAAAAAATAACATAGTATGTGCATCAAATCAAGTAAATAAATATGGAAATCACCTGTAAAATTCATCATAGTCCTCCCAAGTATCACTATCCTCAGAATATTAGTCCCAAAAGACCTTGAACTATGACATCTCTCTATTATGCAAACAAAATTTATGAGTGTCAATTAATTTGATTGGTTCTACCATGACCACCCCAAGATCTAGAACCTACAAAGCATTCCAATCCAACACATGTGAAGGATCAGCTATATACTTTTTAAGATAAGAAACATGGAAGACATTATGTAATAAAGTTAGGGTTGGTGGAAATGCAAGCATATACACTATAAGATTGACCACTTCTAAAAATTCTAAGGGTCCCACATATCTCAGTGAAAGTTTTGTTGACTTCCCAAATTTAATTGAGCTTTTCTAGGCTTAACCTACAAGAACACTTTATCACCTACTAAAAATTATGTATCTATTCTCTTCAAATTAACATAACTATTTTATCTACCATTGGCCTTGGCCAATATCTACCTAATTGATCTAACTTTATCTTCTATTTTTAAAAGAATCTCAGGTCCAAAGACTACCCTCTCTTCTAACCTATTCTAACTAATTGGTGTCCTACACTTTCTTCCATACAATGCTTCAAATGGTTCCATCTTTAAAGCTAATTGGTATGAGTTATTGTAAGCAAAATCAACTAATAGAATATAATATTTCTATTTGTATTGCTTATCCATGCATTATATATGAATTAGATCCTTTAAAACCTCATTAACTCACTCAGTTTGGCCACCAATCTCTGGGTAATATGCAGTGTTAAAGTTTAATTACATACCTAAAGCCAAATTTAGAGTTACCCAAAACCTAGAAGTCATCTTCAAATCATAATCCAAAATGATCTTGTCCAGGAATCTATGTAATTGATATACTTTCTTTACAAACCTCTTCAAAAGGTTAGGTACATCATCTATCAAATTACCTAGTATAAAATAAGCCACCTTGGTTAGTTTATCAACTACAACCAAGATCATGTCATGCCTATTTATTAAAAATGGTAAACCTTGGACAAAGTCCATACTGAGCACCTTCCAATTTCATTTTGGTATATCATGTGTATATAATAATCCAACCAGATACACATGTTTAAATTTCACTCCCTAACATTCTAGAAAATGTGACACAAAGTCCACTACATCTTTCTTTATTCCCTTATAAAAATAAAGTGGTCTAAGCTCTACCATAATCTTGATTACTCTTAAATATGGATCATTATGCAATTATTTTAACACTATGCTCCTTAGATTCTCTTGATCTGGCACATACATCCTTCTATTAAATCATAAAAGACCATCATTCTCTAATATGAATCCTTTATACCTAAGATTTTGAGCATTCTTAGACAATAATTTTCTAAACTGATCATAGAATTAATATCCTTGTTATAATTTGTTCACTCAATCTCTGAAAGTACTCCTGGTAGTAGCCATGGCTAATGTATCTTCTATAACTTAGGGCATCAACTACTCTATTTTCCTTGCCTTTGGTATAATTTATATCAAAGTCATAGTTAGACAAGAAATCTAGCCAACATTTTTGATGAGAATTCATATTTGATTGGGTTAAGATGTAATTGAGTCCCAAGTTATCAATCTTAATATCAAATAGTTATCCGAATAGATAATGCCTTCAAACTTACAAGGAATGCATAATTATTGCATGTTCTAGGTCATGATGGACATATTTCACTTCATAAGGCTTCAACTTCCTTGATTCATAAGCTACTACTACACCATCTTGTATAAGGACTCCTCCTAGTCCATCCCTAGATGCATCTATGATCACTAAAAATTGACCATTAAGGTTAGGAACTCTTAGAACTAGTACTGAAGTACGTCTTCTTTTCAATTTTTAAAAATATACTTCATACTTATCTAACCACATAAAACTTTGATTCTTACACTATAGAGGGTAATTGGATTAACTATCTTAAAAAAATTTAGAATGAACTTCCTATAGTAGCCCACTAATCCCATAAAACTCCTTATCTAATGCACATTATTTGGCACTAACCATTCCATAGTGGCTCTTATCTTTACCAGATCTACTAAAGTCCCATATACTACACTTTCTCATGGAAAAATGTGCAATTAGACAACTTACCATACAACTTATGGTTCTACAACCATTGTAAAACTAGTTCCAAATGTTGAAGATTCTCTTCTTCATTCTTAGACTATATAATAATCTCATCAATAAAGACCAAAACAAAATGATCTAAATACTATCTGAAGACACTAGTAATGAGATTCATAAACGCTACCAAAGCATTTGTCAACCCAAATGGTAATACTATGAACTCATAGTGCCCATATCAAGTTTTAAAAATTATCTTTGGAATATCCTCATCTCTTATCCTCAACTGATGACATCTTGATCTAAGTTCAATATTAGAAAATACCATTTCCCTTCACATCTGATCAAAAATATCATTTATACGAGGTAGTGGATACCTATTTTTGATAGTTGCCTTGTGTTAGGAATTAAATGAATATAAACTATATTTAATCCATATAAAATCAAAATTTAAATGTGTAAAAATCAAATTTAATTATGCACTATTGCATCACAAAATCAATTCCTCAAATCATAGTAATTAAAATCATTAATGGAGAATATAAAAATAACAATAAAAATTATAACACAAATATATCATGGTTCACCCAATGTGGGCTACATCCACCAAGAAAGTATTCAATAAATTTAATGATACAGAACCTCTTATAGAGATTAAAAATCTCCTCAATAATCCACACAATAATTCTCTAAATTCTTGATCCAAATCTGAAATCTATCAATAATTCTCCACACACGCTCTACCACACCTATACTTGTATAATCACATACCAAAATTTTCTATACCACACCCTGCAAATAAACACATCACTCTCCAAAGTCTCACCACACTTGTATATATACAAAATGAGGAGAAAACCCACCAAATAAAAATAATTATGCAATACTTATGCAAGATAAGCACTATATTCAAGAAGACACCCATCCTCCACCTAGTCATGCTTATCCAAAATCCCACCTAAGGAGGAACTTTCCATCCTCATATCTCCTCCAAAAAAGGCTCTCATAACTTTAACGAAGATAAAAATAAACTCCACAAAACATGGAAGTCAATCCCACTTCCACAAAATATGGAAGTCAACATAGAAAATAGATATCTAACAACTCACTCCACAAAATAAGGAAGACAGAAATTAGAAATATCTAAGAATATTCCACTCACATGGAAGCAAGGTTCCATAAAAGGTGGAGAGGGGAAAAATTCACTCCCCACATTTTTGGAGCTCTCTAAGCCCCCAAAATATACCACCATGGTCATGTGATAACCCCAAACGGCTCCACACTCAACACCTTGTTTAACATTATATAATTTATGCTAAGCCAAAGAGTACCATCCTTTTTTTTGATGAAGATAACTGGTGCATCCCATGGTGACACACTTGGCCTAATCAACCCTTTTAACAATAATTTCTAGAGTTGAGCCTTCAATTTAACCAATTTAGTGGTTGTCAACCTATACAATGCCTTAAACTGTGGTTCCAATCCAGGTATGATATTGATAGAGAAATCAAACTCATGTTCAGGATGCAATCCTAGTAATTTCTCCATAAACACATCATGAAAATTACTAAGGAATGAATAATCTTTGAGATATGGTTCCTTAGATTCTTCCATCTCATTTATCTTTATAATAATTTTTTACATCCTTTTCCTTGAGCCTTCTTGAGTTTCATTGCAAAAATCCCTAAGCCTCAACTGCCTTTTCTTGCCTTGAATTTATGTCTAATTTCTAAAATCATCTAGACACTCAACCTTCTATATATAGCAGTCAACCTTGGATTTATGCTTCATAAGTGATTTGACCCCTAGGATCACATCATATGACCCCAATGGTGCTACATAAATTCCACTATTGTTATGAATTTGGGCAACCTAATCTCTAATTTAACTAAACACTTATCAATTTTGACTTTGAAATCATTTTCATATTATACCAACCATGTATTTTTCATTACTCCAACTCTTATAGATAACTTAATAAGCATTTTAAGACCTATAAAACATTTTATAGCCCCTATATCTATAAACATAAAAAGTGGATGTTCAAATAAAATACCTAACAATTCTTATGGGTGAAGCTTGGAATTTGGCTTACCGATTATCAACTACCACATGAATACACTACTAGAAATTTCCCTGATGAGGATTAGAACCTTTGTTCTTTGACTTATTCTAAGTACACTCATAATCATAATGGTCACCTCCACAAACAAAGTAAGCTCTAGATGGTCCTTTTTTATCAGACTATTAGTTTCCCTTAAAACTACCTTTGAAACCATTGCCTAATTTTGTGTTACCTAAAACATTGGTGAATCTAGCATTCTAATTTTTGAATTGACTCTTGGAGTCTTCAATCCTTTAATTCTAGTTTTTCTTTTTGAAAGTTGGTTTATAACTTCCAATTTTTTTGTAAACTTGTCCCTGGCTTGAGCAAGAGATTTCAACTTCTATTCTTGCTTGATTACCTTCTCAAATACTTATTCCATGGTAGATGGTTCATGAATGTCCACCTCTTCACCAATCTAGGGTTTTAATCCCATGATAAACTTCCTAATTTTGAACATCTCATCTGCCTGGTACTAAGGTACCTACTTCAAATAAGTGTATAAATTATCATCAAACTTATATGGTCTTTAGGTTTTGTATAGTCATATCAATTATATATTTAGTTAAGTTTTAATGAAAAATATGTATCGTCAAATAGTAAAAATAAAAGAGTCTTGAGTTATTCATTTATAGCTATCAAATGTATTTTGATAGTTTTGTTTGTTAATATTTTAAATTGTAATTTATTTTAGAGTTATATATATATATATATATATATATATATATATATATATATATATATATATATATATATATATATATATATATATATATTCCCTCAAGGAACATGTCTATCCCAAATAACCTTGTCATTACCCCTCCTGCTGCCCCTGGGAAAATAGAGCCTTTCTATGTTTTCATGTTGATAAATGGTCACAAGTTGAGCAATTGCATCATTGATTCTGGAGCTTCAGACAATGTCATGCCTGCACCTATTGGTCTAACATAGAGCTGACACATATTATATATCTCTTAAAGGAATTCTAAGACATGCTACCTTAGAACTATAGAGATATGAAATACACACACCCATTCCTTAGGAAGATGAGCATCAAGATAGTCAATGATGCAAGACTTGTCAAGCATCAAACTTACAGGATGAACCCCAATATTTTCACCAAGGTTAAAATGGAAAGAATTTATCATTACAAAGCAAAAGGTAAATTTTATATAATTTCCAATAAGGATTTACCCACCTAAATCAACATAGCCAACATGTTAGCAAATATAATTGACCATGCAAAATAAATAGGCAAACAATAGCCATATCCATTATTCCACATAATTTTTAACAATCATGATACAACAAACAAATAAAACTTATCCATTCATAATACTCATTCATTGATAAGTCTCCTTTCTTTAGATTCTATAAATTTGTAAGTTTATATTTAAAATATAACTATGGAAGCCACCATGATCTGAATAATGTCATAAATTACTCCCATGTATTGGTAGTCGAGCTAAGATTCATTTCCAACTTCTTGTTTTCCCACCATGTAGATGCTTCACCAGCCAACTTATATGATCCCCAAACTACTTTAGTAACCTCAGAGTAGTTATAAATCTCAAAATACTTCTTTATCTCAATCAACCATGTTTCATCTTTGTCACCCAAAATAGTTCCATCAAATTTAGGTGGATTCAATTTTTCATATTTCTAGCCATTTTCAAAGTGACCTATGATCTCATATCTTAAGGAATTTCCTACTCAACAAGATGCTTTTTAGCTATATCCTAGTGTATTTCCTCTTTATGGCCATGAACTACTTGATCCAAGTCTTAAATCTGATCCCTAGTTCCATTCATGGCTATGAGAATCTGATCTAACTTTGTTGCTTACTCAACAATAAATAGATTAGGATCAAATAGAGGGTTACTATCATTAACATTTGAAAGACCCTCTCTAGATATTCTATCTTTCACCATCCTCTTTTTTGGTAAATAGAAGGATATGAAAATTTTAGTAGACTCATTAGGTCCTAGAGTTTGATCCATAACTTTGATACCACATATAACATCCCCACTGACATCTACTTAGAATAATGTGAACTTTTTTAATAACTTAATCAACATATTATTTCATTAAATTTCACCATGAGAATCTAATTAGTGATTTAGATGAAACACTCTAAGTATGTTAACTAAAAAATAAGTATATAACATCTATCTGTCATTGATCACTATCATTAGATGACATAAAACATAACTAAATATAAAAATTAATTACAAATTTCCAACTAAAACTGGTAAAAACATGTAGCCATTAGTGTCATGGTATAATAAGTAAATAATTAATCTCATTAGGTATAATGTTTCAATAATAATAAATACAATAAAAGATATAAGGCTCCATGGAGCATGAGTTTCTTGAAACTCCTGTATTTATGGCAATCTCAAGTGTAATCTCTAAATAAGAACTATTTTGAGGAGGGAGAGCATCATCTAAGTGCTTTTACACATCAATCATGAACCATCTATCCCCTGTACAATCCTCCATCATGGAATGGCCCTCCCTTCATGGATGAGTAGATAGTGATGGTGTAGAAATCTAAATAGATAAGCTAGTACCCATGTGTTGTATGATTTTTAATACATGATGTGTGCCATAAATAAAATACATTCTAACATGATATATCATAAACATGTAAAATATACATATGAAATGACAATGTCTGACTAACATTACTTTGGCCAAAGTTTTTAATAGTTATTGATCTCTAGGATTAGTCAAATTCATACACACCACTTGATCAGATTATCTTCATATGGCATTGGTGATGCTAGTAAGCTAGTGAAGTCTATCTCACTACGTACTTAGTACCACTATTGTGAGATTTAGTTAATATGACTAATAGATTCATATAGATTACTTCCTTCTAGTAGGAATAAAACATGCTAAACACAAGAATAATAAAAATACATATATTTAGTCCATAAAATGTATGAATGAATATCCACTATATTATTTATCATATAAATAATAATAATAAGCATAAAAATTACTATTTATACCAACTGGGTATAATCTATATATAGACCATAAACTTTTAATTTTTATAAGTAAATGCAAATACCATACATTCTATGACAAGCACTAATATTACAGTCCATCATTTTATGTACACACTACTCACTTTCAAATAGTTAGCCATAATAAAAAAAAATCATAATTATCAAGATATCATAATATTTCATTTAAACAACTTATTATATTTTATGGAGGCTATATGCATATATAGATAGTGTCCTACCCTTTTAGGAATCTATGACTTGGTTTTTTTTAACAATCAATAGAATTATATGCACACATAAAAATGGACTAGTATATGATATATGTATATGAACTTATATATATTAATATACTCATAGTATGTACCATACACAAGTTTTCAAATAATAAATAAATATTATATGTAAATGAATGCCAACACTCATTTATAATTCTAATCAAGGACTTCAACCATTATAACTTTCTTAATCAAAAATACATTCATGAACCATCCTGATATATTAATATTCCCGTATTGTTAATAAACTAGGTACTATAGTCAATAGATTATCTATATCAACTTTAAGTCAAATCGACATCAAGCTCTTATATAGTTTATTATAACAATCTATGCATATTATCATATATATATCTTGTTGCAAATTCAAATCTGTTGATTATCCTATATAAAACTCTTGTACTTAAAATACATCATCAGCCTCTATAAGAGTTAAAAATTAAATGCTTCTACCCAATAAATGACTACATTCATGTTGTATGTAATATCATAATATAATTCAATTTAATGTCATCATGCATTTCTGGTGAATCTTTTATGATTCCATAAAATGTTATCAGTCAGCTAATACCCTTGTACATATTAACTATATTTGTACTATGCTTCACATATAAGTATTCAACAATTTACAAATTGCTCTTATATATAATACACCAAAGCTTCATCAAATATACAAATATACAAGTTGTTAAAGTCATGACAATATACAAATCCTATACAATAAAAGAAAACTTATAACTAATGGAAAGATTATTAAAACATATACACCATCCCTTGTAAAGGCTCATGTCTTAGAACAAATTGAACTCAAAGTTTCTTTATATATGTAATAAATTTGGATGTTAATTTTACATAACTAGCTTTAAATAAGATCGTAGTTAGAATGTCAAGATATACATAGTCCATTTTGACCTATCTGCACTATTTTGAATAACATGACACATAATTTACTACATAGTTTGTTATCCTAAAAAATATACTTAGTTCACTATATTACATTTGAATATCAATTATTCTTAGTTTTTACATATATATATCATTGTCTTTTCTATGAAGTCAAAGGCACATCATCCATTCTTTTCCATTCTATATAACATCCTAAATATAAAGTAATATATAAAAAAATATTTATACACACATGATTTATACATACATTAATATATGTCAAAAACATGATATATGTCAAGCTATAGGATTTATACACACAGTAATATATTTCAAAACCATGATATATGTCAAGCTATAAGATTTATACACACAATAATATATGCCAAAAACACACGATATACAGTTCATTAATTCTATTTATTTTTATATAAACTAATAAAATTTCACCAATCGATTCACTTTTCTTGGGGTTTTATAGAGGTGCCTATCATAAAATATATATCTACTAAATAATTATGGAAGACCAATTGAATATTACATTGAATTTATTTCTAATATTAGGGTCTTGGTGTGAGGAGGGCAATTTGCCTAACTGGTTATGTGTTTAGCACTAAAAGTCTCATCTAGTTAACAATTTGTAAACATTAATAATTTCCTCTTTCCATATTTCCTTATTGATATAAATTTGAATTTCAAGAAAACTAACCTGTAGCCTCCAAAAAAATCCACGACTCCTTAATCTCCTGCATTCTATCTACTCTCTTTCTCTCCTCTTGTGTTCCACTGTCCTCTCCCCTCTTCTCCAATTCATGCTCTCTTATCTTTTTTTGATTCTATTCGTATTATTTCATGACATTCCTTTTTTCTTTTCATGAATCATGAGTTTTCTCCAAATCTCACTTTTCTTTAGCTTGCCATTCTTTTTTTAAAATCTTTGGTGTTTTTTATTTTTCCTATATATATTTTCTTAATTATTGATTTATTCATTTTAATTTCATAATTATTTGTTTTATTTATTAATTATAAAAATTAATAAATTTGATAATTATAACTATCACTTCAAATGTCATCATGACTTAATGATGATACGACAAATATAAAGTCAAAATAGTAAATCACACACTATTATACTAATCTTAATTATAACAATGTAACTATTGTGTTATTATTATGTTGTATAAATTATATATTTATTTTATTATCTATATATATTTTAAAGCATTTAGGCCATATAATGATATTCTTGAATATCATAAAGATAACCTGCCAATGTTCTCAAACATTAATAAGACACAATGGTTAGACAGATGTGATAGTAACTAGGTACTAATCACGTAAATTTACATTTTCAAAGAGTATTAATAATCATGAATTTCATAACATGACATAATCATAATGTACATTATACATCCAATCTATGTATAATATCCACAATGCATTCAAACAACATCAATTCCACATAAGCATTAAACTTAACTAACACACAACTAACACACATAAACAATTATCTAAATGCAGACAACATAAAAAATGTATTACTCTAAAAATTCAAACTATGTCTATAATGTGTACTATTTAACTTAGTGTGTTAATGGGTTCTAGTCATTCTTTTGTAATCCTCAAACAACTCCATCTACATCACCCTCTCTAATGTTTCTCTCTTTATCCCACTCTAAGGGATGAATCTCTCTTGCATCAAACTTATGATAAGAACATAGTTGGTCCATAACATCATGACATATATCATAAAATATTATTGTAATAACAATCAACATGATCACAATGTAAAGAATATATAATACAAATAAATCATAACAATACAATCATGAAATCAAAGCAACATAAAACTTTCCCATAACAAATGACTTATATCTTAATTAAATAATAATCAAATCAAATTACCAACCATAAAAATCCATAAATAATCAGGTAAATTTGCTTACCAAGAAATCAATATGTGATAAAATTGTTCTAGACAATGTCTCTTCATTTAGAGAAGGGTGTAGGCTAGTTGTGTCCAAAATAATGTGATGTTATCCCAATAGGTAGAAAGTAGTCATTTTCAAAAATTATCAAAATCATAGGTAGTGCATGATAGTTTGAAACAAGTATACATAATCAATTTTTATAAAAATACTCATGTTTATCATAGATTTCCTTAGTTTGGGGGCATCATGTGTGGTTTTTGTTTTAACTTATCATGCAAGTTTTTACAAAAAAATTTAGTTGTTATTACTCAATTATAGAATCCATATACACCTAGATGATAGATTTGGGGCATGTGCATGGAAAATGATCACCTTCTTGCTCATTTTTTCATATTTTCTATATATAGAGTGGATATTCATGTTATTATCCATGTTGTATACACCATAATTATATCATACTATCTTTTTACACTAGAAATGAACCTTATTCCATCTGCATTAGTTGGTTCACCTTTTGCACTAGAACAATCCATTATAATTCATATAGCGATTCCAAACTACTTCACCACTTTGGGTATGCAATGATGAAGTTAAGCACACTTTGAATTCTTAGTCAAACTCACATATCAATAAGGATTTGGGCATGCATAGTCTAATTCAAGCTATATCAACAAATACAAAATCTCCAAGGGTCCTAGCCTCTTTAGTCATAAATGTTTGCACTAAAAAACACAATTTTTCACGTACCCAATCAGGTGTATTCATTCCTTATTATTAGATATATATATTTTCTAGTATTTACATCTTGACTTAATCTTAAATAATTATTTTACATATGTTTCATTATAGGTTCTACATGAAGCACAGTTCATCATTGTGGCCTACATTCAACACTATTCTTCATAGGTAAGTTCAGGTACATATTTTAATTTTAATCTAGTACTTTAAATTTTTAAGAACTTCTAGGTTAAAATGGGGTCAAATTTAGACACACAAATTAAAATTTAATCTAAAATGTTGTACTTGTAACCACCCATTAATGTACTTAGCTCATGCCTCATTCCACAATCTTTCAACCACTTTCCTTCACTTTCTATGCGGATGACCCATTCCTAAAAGTAATGATCTTAAAATGTCATTATTCATTATTAAAAATAGCTCAAGATGATCCTTTTATTGATCAATCCTCTTAGCTCAATTTTATTTTCTCCCAAGACAAAAATGTACCATTTGGACTATCTTACTCCTCGATCCTAGCCAATTTTGTCAACTACATCTTCCCACTAAATAACAACTAGTTTTTCAATTTCAAATTCATTTAATAAGTCATCCCATATGTTTATTAAGCACTATTTGAAGGAACTACCTATTGATCACTATGAAATCACATTTTAAAGTCATTTTTCAATACAAGAGGCTTTCATATTTAAAATTACCAAAATTCTAATTGCATGTTGAGAGCAAATTCCCTATTTCTCTAATTTATAAATATATTTAGCCCTGGTAGCCTTGAGCTAAAGTTTAAGTACAATTATAAGGTCAAAAGTCATAGTTGAAGCACTTAATCACATAAAAATTACATAAACATATATCATTACACCAATATTTCACACACACCACCATAGCATGGGAGAACTACATGGAATTTGATCCCTCTTTGAAGTATTGGTATGTAGGCAGTGCTCATCATAGGGGGTGTTGAGGTATAACACAACTTAAATTGTTAACCCATTTTTTTATTATGTTCCACTCATTCATATTTTCCTATAAATATAAGATTTTGAAGTTAATAATAAGTATTACAACAGCTTCTAAAATAAACTGCATATATTTGATCATATACACATAGTCAATAGGAAAAGGCACATAAGTCAAAACTTTCACAGATTTTTAAAACCCCATCAGATGTCAGTGCACCCTAAAGACAATAATGATCTACACCCATATCTAATTTTTTTATCCTTATCCAAAGAGTGATCAAATCCCTATTCCTAATTCACCACATCATCACAGAACTTCCTAGTCAGTTTCACAATTTTTGTCTCAGACTTGCATTTTCAAATTTCAAGCTAAATTGTATTTCTTTATCATTTCCTCTTTGAGTATATTTACAAATATATTGAGTTTAAAATAAATTTATGTCATTTATGTAGAAATTATTTATAAATTATATATCACCTCAATATTATACACTTGCCAAATTTAGAACTTGGTTTTTCCTCTCAATTCTTGACCTTTTTTGCTTTCATAAGTCTTACATTTGCTCTCTCTTGTGTCCCTTAGCCTATATTTTATTTGAATAGTATTATGTTAATGACCTAGGCCTTATATCTTGCCTAAAATGGATAAAATATACTTATCTTATGCCTCTACAAGTTTTAAGTATGTACCTATTTTCTTACTCCCTTGACACTTGCATCCTAGACAAACACCTATGTCGATGTAGGTGTCCTGCTTTGAAGCAAGTATCTAGTAACCTAAAAGTCATCTAATTTACAAATGAAACATATATTATGGTTAGATTAAGTGTTTTAATTTGAGTTATTCTCTAAATATATTGGTATAAATATAAGATCAACCCTCATTCATTCCTCACCTAGAAATTTCCTACCTACTGACCAGGCAACTTACTAAAAGCATTCAATCAATCACTCAAGTGAGAAAAGATTACCTATTCTCTCTTATTTCCATATCAGTAGTAGGGATAACACATATATAGGTCTAAATTAATAAATTATTATCCCAAGATCTATATTTTACAAGTTACAAGCTAGGTTATGTTGTAGTTGTTTATCACATAATGTATGACTCACATAAAAGCCAACACATAAGGGAAACTACATAATTCTAAGGCCCTCTTCTGAGTATTGGATATGTAGGAAATGATCATTAATATAGGGGTATTTGGAGTATCTCAACACCATAATCCCACTAACTCATTTTTCTATTGCCACTATGAGGATGAAGAACTAAGGTTTGATCATTTGATAAGGAGATACAATCCATGACCTAGATTTGAATGCACCATATTGAAGGTGATGAAAAACCCAAAAGCATCTAGGTGGCTGCATCTTATTTAAATAGATATTCCATAAAATATACCTATGTATAACCCCAAAAATAGCATCAATGTAATTATCCTAAGATGATTCAAGTGTCCATAGATACATAAGCACTAAATCTAGAATTTGGTGATTGTTCTATAATACTCTTCCGATCTACTTCATACTTGTTCTAGATCCAGTTATGTATTACTATCTGAACCAGTAAATATCTTATTTATTTTTCTTTGGTGTATATATAATATTTATACTTTCTATTTTTAGCATATCTTAGCATAATAAATTTAGTATATGTCATATCTAAGTTTCACAAACAATTAGCCTACTATAGAGATAATTTATCACCCTAGTGCCCTAGGCTATATATACCCCCTTTAACCCTAGATTCCTTAATCTAGATTTTAGGGTTAAACATTTGGTAAACCCAATATTTAAGCTTAAAACCCTAGGTGGTTTAGGGTTTTATATTTCTTATTTTTTGTTTGTTGTACTTTGTTACAAAGTTTGAATTTTTCATTTTTAAAATCAATGAAAAATGTTAATCTAAAAAATTGATTTCAAATGAAAGATAAAGAATCATTGATCACTCATCTCAATATTAAAAAGAGCTTAATGGATGAAGTTTTGTATGTTACAAGAGATGAAATAAGTAAACATCATAAAGATAAGGCTTCTTCACTTAGTGATGGTGAGTCCTTAAAAGGTACTACAATTGATTCCATACCCATCAATCTACCTACATCTGGTGGATTCATAGATTATGTCTTCCTATCTTTGTTTCCTATAAACACTATTTCTACATCTACCATGGACTTACCAATTGCTTCAAATCAAATATCAGTCTTAATGCTAATCACTACTCAAACCATTCTCAATTCCCCATTGGTGACTATTCAGCTTGCTAATTTAAACTCCAATGGATCTATAGTTCAAACACTCCTTTAAGTTATTAAAGAAATTATAGGACAAGGTTATAAACATTGAATAAAAGGCTTTAAAGCCTCCTCATGCTATTGATTTTGAATATGTGTTGTATAACCCTTTTACATTTGAAATATATTTTCACCCTTTTCCAACTAATTTTATTGCACCTAAGTTCCTATTTAATGATGGCAAGGGTGATCCTAAGCAACATCTTCGATCTTTCTATACGGCATGCCTTGATTATGCCTCTAATGATAAAATTTTCACCAAATTATTTCTAATGAGACTCAAAGATTATGATTTGATGTGGTTATATGATTTACCTCACCAATGTTTGAAATAATTCAAACCTCTTGTAGATCAGTTTTTGGCACACTTCTCTATTAATATTATTGAAAAGGTTTCTTATGCCCAAATTGCAAAAAAAAAATAAGGAACCAATGAACCTATCAATGAATATGTCTTTAGGTAAAAGACAATGATGGCTAAAATAACCAATCCTATGGTAAATAAATAAATTCAAGACATCTTCAAGCAAAGTTTTCTTTCTCTTTACATGAGTCCATTATTTTCAAAAAATTTAAGTACTTTAATGACTTGTGCCATGTTATTCAAAACTTTGAAATGAAACATATCTCATTGAGAAAACTTAAGTATGTATCAAACACACCTACTACATCCACATCCAATGATAAGTTTACAATCAAACCAAGTTATAAAGTAAAACCTCATGAGATTAAAAAATAAATAACCACCATAATTAATGTAGTTTCAGAGTAACATAATCATATTGTCTTATCTAATGCACCAAGGAGATAACTTACACATTTACTTGGGTCTCCCACTTTATTACTCCCATGGCTAGTAGATTGTCATCTTATATCTCTCCCTCATCCTATAGAGGTTGATATGTGTCGATATCTACCCAAAGGATGTGATATGAATGTTTATTATGATTATCACCAGGGATCAGACATTCTATGAACATATGTTTTACCTTGAATAATAATATCCAATACCTTATCTATGACTAAAATATTAAATTTGACGATACTCCAAAGGAATTAGGTTCACAACCTGGTGATCACCTGAAAGGGAAAATATTTAACAATCTTTTTCAAGACCATTCTAAAAAATAACCAAAAGTGAAAATGGTATACAATGCACATCCTCCTCCATCACATTATGGCCACCCATTAGATGAAATTATTGATACTTATACATGATATATACCTCATATGGTTTAGATACCTTATATTACCTTCAATGATAATGAGATTAAGGATGATGGTTCGGATCTTCATTATTTATTCATTTGATCATACCTTGATAGACATCTTATATATAGTGTTTTAATTGATAATGGTGCAAGTGAAAAAAAACACACAATGACGTTAATTACATACTTGGGTTATACTCATCATGATTTAGACCCTTATACCAAATCAGTTAAATCATTTGATGGGACCTCATAACAGGGTCTTGGTGAGATTGACATACATTTATAGGTGGGTCCCAAACATGTGGTTACTACCTTTTCTATTATACTTTTCATGAATGTATTTGATATGTTATTGGGACACCTTTGGATACATACCCTTTGAACAATACCTTCTATAATGCATGGGTGTCTTAAATACATTCATTCCAATTAGGTAATTATATTTTTTATATGAGCATCCTCTTGAATAAAAGAAATTTATACCTAGATAGTTAATTATCAAGCCTACTAAGGCTAATCCACTATAAAAGGGTAAATAACATGCAATCCTCTTTACTAGGTGGCCAGTACTTGAGAGACCATTACATTAGTTATCCATACTGGGTTCCATGGAATTCTCATCTACTACAAACCACATTTAGGTATACATAACACTTACACTCATTCCTATTATTTTTTTTCTAAAAAAACCATAGAACACTCAACTATGGGTTCCATAAACCTCTAATCCTATTATTGCTTCACGACCACATAGTCCCATTATACATATGCATAGCATCCCAGTTACTATAGTTATAGATTTTTCACCTATACATGTTCCTCAGTAGTGTCACTAGTTTATTACACCAGGTTCATAGTGGGGAGATATCTATAAGAATACTTTAGATGTAATAATATGATCATCTTTGCACATATCCCAAAATACAAAAAAAATCAAAAATATTTTTGACATTTAAATATTCTATTGGTTCCTTGGCATCTATGTTTTAATTCCATATTGATGAATAGTGTATTAGTTACTTTTAAATATACATGTGTTTCATGCTTCTATTTTAATGTGATACATGCATACATAGATATATGATATATGCACTCTTGGATCTTGGATTTTTTCATGTACTCCTATCACCAAGAAATTAGGGGCATCCACCTCTATGATCACAACATTTATAGGTTATATCATTTTATGATCACTTTACATTATAATGTTTGAGCTCATATATCTACTTATACATGATTTTATCCATGCTTATATCTTTCATAGTTTACTTGATATGCTATGTACTAGAAATTTTTTGCTAACACATTTGATCCATGGGATACTATGATATGTTTATGTTGGTTGCTTGTGATTTCCTTTATGCACTTCCTTGAGTGTTTTACCTTGCTATTTATTTTTTCTAATGATAATTTGAATATGCTCCATGGATTATGGCCCCCATGCCTTTGTTTACTTCTTTGACATTTGAATATGTCATTGCTCATTATATGGACATTTGAATATGTCATTCTTGATTTTTTGGATATTTGACTAAGTCATATCCCTTTGATTGTGTGGTATTTGAACATGCCCATTATTTGTGGTCTCCTTGGACCATTGTCTTTTGACTTGATTTTGAGTGCTCATCTTATATTGTTACTATATAGATGTTGCTATGATATTTATCATGTATCTTAGGCCTTGATGTGATCATATTCTATGTGCTTCAATCATACATTTACCTATATAAGTTATCCTATATGCCACATGGTTCATTCATAGTTATATGGTTATCTTATCCTTTTGAGGTGAGGTAACTACTAGTTTCTATATTCCCTCACATCAAAAGGGAGGCATGTCATAGAGGCATATATTCTGCACACATTACAGTTTGAGATTTAGTGGGGGGCATGTCATAAATACATGGATTACACACATTCATAGTTTTAAATATACAATGGGTACATATTTTAGAAACATGTTCTCCACACTTATTCAATATTCAACATACCCAAATTATAATGGGAGCATGTTTTTGAAACATGTCCTCCACATTAACACTTATATCAGTTTTTAATTTTCTCCATATATAATGGGAGCATATTTTAGAAGCATGTCCTCCACATTAGCACTTATATCAGTTTTAAAATTTCTCCATATATAGTGGGTGCATGTTATGGTAACATGTCACCCACACTTGTTCAAAATTTGAAATTAGCCAAAATACACAGCTATATGATTCAAATACACATTTATGATATTTTTTTATACATTGGTACCATTGTTATACATAGTTTCAACATGAAACATATCTAAGGTTCATATGCTATGTAATATACACCTAATATTACAAAATCCAAATAAATTTTAGATTCCAAACACTTTTAGGGAATATCACCACCTACCATGTTGGACTTTTACTAATTATATTGAGCTAATCTACTGCAACAGTTGTTTCACTTTTTGTTATGGTTGAGATGATTAAATTACTCAATATTTCCAAGATTTTAAGTTGGAATTTATTGTATCATCCAAACTCACTAGTTGATAGTGTGAGTTGACTTGGTTCATTCACACTCACCAGGTTATAATTATGATTAAATTTCACAATTGATCTTTTCTCAACTACTAGGTGGAAATTCATCCTTATTATAAGGTTGGGTGTATGGGCACTCCTATATCTATGTAATTATTTATCTCCTTAGATATATGAAAGTTATAGACTTATATTTGTCTTAATCTATATTTTAGTGATTCATAATGATACATCTTTCAAATCAAGTTACCAATAGGCAAGACAGTTTCATTGATGTATAGGTATAATCCTAAACCTTGTTATTTCAATTTTAAATCATTTTAATAATTTAAATTTAATATTATATGAATTGATTATATATTGTATCATGATCTTAGTTTTAGGTTAGTCATCATCAAAACACTCAAGTTGTACTCAAGCAAAGATAAAGTGTGTTATACACACCTAGGTACACATTGCTTTCCTTTAATCTAGAAATTTTATTACTAGATTAAAGGGGGGAAAATGTAGACACTATTTTTGAATTATATATCACTTTTATTATACTCTTAGAAAACTCAAACCTTGGTTGTTCCTTTTAGTTCTAGACCTTTCTTGCTTCCATAAGTCTCACATGTACTCTCTCTTGTACCCTTTAGCCTATCTCTTAGTTAGAATAGTCTTATGTTGATGACCTAAGCCTTCTATATTACCTAGAATGCTTAAAACATACTTATATTATGCCCCTACAAGTTTTAATCATGTACCTATTTTATTCCTCCCTTGACACTTGCATCCTAGATAGACACCTACATCGACATAAGTGTCCTGCTCTAATGCAAGTTTCCAGTTCTCTAAAAGTC
Organism: Torreya grandis; assembly: GCA_037957365.1. Classification (NCBI taxonomy): domain Eukaryota; kingdom Viridiplantae; phylum Streptophyta; class Pinopsida; order Cupressales; family Taxaceae; genus Torreya; species Torreya grandis. The sequence goes on from JARHVA010000436.1 coordinate 971,623, forward strand.
ATCTAATTTTCAAATGAAACATGTCTTAATGGTTGGCCTAAGTGATTTAATGTGAGTTATTATATAAAGAGATAGGTTTAAATATAAGATCAATCCTCATTCATTGCTAACCTAGAAACTTCTTACCTACTCATTAAGTAGCTTACCAAAATAATTCAATCAAGTAAGCACATGAGCAAAGCTTCTATATTTTCTCCTATTTCCATACTAGTCATAAGGACAACACATATACAAGTTTGAAGTATTGAATGAGAAACCCAAGAGATATATTATCCAAGTTACAAGCTGAGTCATTATTATACTTATTTATCACACATTAGAAGATTCATACATAAGCCAACACATAGGGGAGAATTACATAAGTCTGAGGCCCTCTTTAGAGTATTGACTATGTAGGTAGTACTCATTGATAGAGGGGTATTTAGGGTAAATTAACACCATGTGCCCACTAACACATTTTTCCATAGACACTGTGAGGATGAAGAACTTGGGTTTGATCATTTGATAATAAGCAATAGTCCATGATCTAGATCTAAATACACCAAATTGAAGGCAATAAAAAACATAGAAGCAACTAGGTGGTCACATGTTATTCCAGTAGGTATTCCATACATGGCACCTACATCTAACCTAGACACTAGAATTAATGCAATTTTCCCAAGCTGATGTAATTATCTATGACTATAGAGGCACTAAATATAGAATTTAGTAACTATTCCATAATACTCTTCCTACCTATTCTAGAATACTCTTCCTACATATTCCAGATCTAGATATGTATTAGCATTAAAACTAGTTTGTTATTTCCATATCTAGCATAACTATACTTTCCATTTTTAGCATATCTCAGCATAATAAATTCAAAATATGTTATAATTGAGTTTCACAAATAATTGGTTTGCTATAGAGATAATTTATCACCCTATTTCCTTAAGCTATGTCTATCTCATTTAACCCTAGATTCCATAATCTAGATTTTAGTGTTAAATAATTTGTAGCATTCTAATTTTCTGTAGTAGTTTAACACATTTAGGTAATGAGTTATCTATTTTTATAAATTTGATAAAACATTAAGTATGACCTTATCTTTATTTGTAAGAGAATCCATGCTTAAAAACTCAAAATGCACAATTCATCATCGCATATCTCAAGGTAGCAAAGTAGATTGAAATCCTTGTAAGAATTTTAATAGATCATTTTAATGCAAAATTTATGCAAAAATTTGAATCAACCACTACAGATGGGATAAGATTAGTTTTGGTGAATTTTTTTTGAAATACCTAGTGTAAAACTGATTCAAAAATGATATGAAAGAGATTTGGTGTATATAACATAGATAATGACATGAATTAACATTCTTTCTATAGAAATTAGTGCAAAAATAAGCAATAAAGTGAACATGTACTACACACATGCCCCTAATCTGATATATAAGTATAATGATTATGAAACCTGAATAATATCAATTAAATTTCTAAGTAATAACCTATAACACATGCCACACATGATGCCCCCAATCAGAGAAAAATATGTAATAATCTTGTGTAAAATTTGAAATTATTTTTAGGTAACCACTAAAACTATTCTATAGAATGAGCATGATTCTAAAAATTATGTAAATTATTGTTTCTAATTTATGGGATGAAAGTTCATTATTTTGGACAATACCAACTTACACTGTTGTCCAAATGGTTCAATGTTGCCTGAATGAACTTTATTGGTAAATTTTGAGTATTCATTGTGATCAACTTTTATGTAATGTATTATTGCAACTTAGTCTCTAAAACAAGCCAATGTGTCTATCCCTTATTTTGAGGTGAGTTATGAAGCTTGCAAAATAACTTAGCTTAAAATAAAAATGTATGCAAATGATATTGTAAAAAGATTTAAATCTAGATAAATAATGATAACATTGGATATCATGAAATTATATTGATAATCTGAGCAAAATACTAATGTATGATACATGTAAAACCAAAAATACATATTGTCATGTCTAGATAGATGTTAGTAATTAAAAACCCAGTGAATAATGATCATATAAATGAATACTTGAAACTAATATAGAACTACTTGGGGAGAATTCATGATATTGATCATGGCATTATCAAACTAGGGAGATGCATGATATCTATCATTACATTAAAAACTAATAAAAAATAGAAAACAAGAGTCATGGCCATTACACATACACAAAGAGAACATGCAAAATCACATAAACAAGCAAAAAGGCCAAGGGGCCACATATAAGGTAAATGTTCAAATGTCACTCACATGTATGGAAACACACAATTAGGTTTAAATCCATAAACAAATACATGTTCAAATGTATACAATCTAGATAAATGAATACACACAAAACATGAAGCAAAGAATCAAACATGATAAGCATGCATAATTAAGTGAAATTTATGTACATGATAAATTTTTAACATTAGTGTATTCAACAACTTAGGTATCTAGTGAGATAGTAATGTGAAAGTAAGTGATAGAATAGTGAAATATTTGCACAAAGTATTATACTATATTAGGAATAAAAAGGATAGTCAAAAGTGATAAAACTTGAGTAAAATATGCCCCCAGTGAACTTGTTATGATGCACTAAAGCTTTAGAATGCTTGTGATTATTTTGAAGATGAGAAATTAGGGCATGTGTTCATTGGGACAAGTTTATTGGAATGGGATAAGAGTGCAATGCATTACTATCTATATTAGTGTAATTTTATCTATGTAAAATTTGTGGGTATGAGATAGTATCACCACCTGCAACTGCATTTGAAAGTGACAACCTATGTGTTTTTTAACTCACTAAATTACACTTGTGAAACATATTTGATATAAAAATAGATATAGATAAGGATTGCATATGTTGAACACAAATTAATTGATGTAAATGAACTACATATATCATGCATAGGTTTTAGTTTTTATAATTTTTTGAAATATTATATATATATATATATATATATATATATATTGGTTAATATGTTCATTTTTAGCCACATATATTCATGTGTGTGTGTGTGTGTGTGACTAAAAAGGAACATATTAACCAATGAATTTTGAGAGAGCCTCATAATCAATAGGTCATGTATCTAACATAAGAAGGATGACTTCTCATAAATGGAAATTATCATGCCATTGTGAAGTATCTAGTCTAAATTCAGACTCTAAAAATTGATTTGACTTTGTATCATAAGTGTTAGTGTCATGATGATAATATGTAGTATGTTGTGTATATATTTTTTATCATGGTTACCTTCAGGACTCTTTACAATCCATTGTGTATTATAAGAACTTTGTGTGGGTGTTCATTTTGGATCACTATTAATGTCTTGTAATATCAATTCAGGTTTTACTGGAGCAGAGACTGGATCTCTATAATCTATGACAAATCATTGATTAAGTGGGTTTTTAAAGATAGGTCTCCATGTCAAGTTGACCACTTTATTTTGAATTCTCTGAATAGGTTAAACCTTTTTAGGTTAGTCAACTCATATTTATTTTTTAGGAATAATAACCCTTGATCATAGGGGGTATTCATATGGAATACCATGAACAATGATAACCTCATTAGTGAATATTTATTTCAAACATATGTATACTATATAAGGTATTGCATTAAGTTTTTGAATCTAAGGATGTCCAAATAACATATAAAAGACTCCTACACTAGGTATTACTATAAACTTGGTGGCCATATGTATTAGAATAACTTATAGTGGTAATGTGATCTCGCTAATATAACTCTGAACATGGCCATTGAATCTATTTATTACTATTTTTATAGGAAGTATATGCATATTTGTGTATCTAAAATGTGAAATAAGTGTGATGGTTCACATATTCACACTTGGGCCATTATCAACTATAACACTTTATATAGGTTGATAATCAATGTAAGCTTTAATTAATAAATAATTCAAATCAAAATCATCATCTCCTATCTCATGTTCTATGAATTTAATAAGTGGTGTAGATGGCATTGAAACATGATATGTATCAATAATTCCATTCAAGGATATTATAAATTTGTATGAGGATGATAAAAAGCTGGTAGAGGGTATGCATTACATGTGTAATGTGATTCTAATTTATCTATTGTTTATTGACATGTATGCTTATTAAAAGGATCATTAAATATCTTCATGTTTATACTTTTACTTACTTGTGCCTTTATACTGTAAGTAGATGTACCCACATTAATAATGTTCTCATCTATAAAATTTTGTATCTTATGTCTCAAACTAATGCATGCAATGGTAGTATGCCCTCATTATCTATGAAATCATAAAAAAAATTTGATCAAATCCTTTTAGAAGTGAGTTTTACTCACATCATCATCTTTAATGGGAGGAAGTGATATGAGGTGACATTCCAATAACTTGTGTAACACATTATAGGGAGCTTCTGCTAAGTAGGTAAATTATTCCTTTGAAGGAGCAGATAACACAATACATAGATTAGGATATGAAATTGAATTCACTGTTATCTTTTGATCATTCTTATTTTTAATTGGCTTCACCTTGTATGGTGGCTTACTTGGATTCTTTTATTGGAAGTATAAATTAGGTTGGTTACATACTTTTAGTTTATTCATTGCCAACAACTTAAACTCTATTTCCTTAAATATGTGACATAAATTAGTGAATGATTGAAACTTATTAAACTTAATATATTCATGCAGAGGTGGGATAAAATTTTATTTTGAATATGTCTTTTGATTCCTTATATGCCATGGGATTTGTCATTTTGGATAGCACAGTCTTATACCGTAAGACATAATCTATGATAGACTCATTTAGATTATTTTTTGAGATGATCAATCTGAAGATATGAAATATTTCACTTGTTTTAATTGATAAATTTTCAAGTAATAACTTTTTAAAAAGATTGAATGCATTAACTAACTGCTATGGTAAATTGTAAAACCATCTTAAAGAGTACTCTTTCAAACTCATGGGAATCAACTTGGTCAACAACCTATCATTGGATGTATAGTTCAAAAATTTTGCATGAAATGATCTCAAATATTTCTTGAAGTCATATTTTCTATCATATAATGTAAGCTTATGTGCCACATAACTAAATGGTAAAGGATAGGTTAGAATATGTTGAGCTAGTGGAGTATGTAGTAAATTTTGTGAGTCAAGTGTCATATTAGGTTTTGAATAATCGGTAATGAACTATTATACCAAACCTTAAGGTGTTAGTTAAATACAAAAATAAATATCATAACATCCCACCATGCTTTTGAATCCCAGACTTTGAGTTAGATTTGCACCCTACACTAGGATCCCCTACATGTACGATCCCTAGATGAATACTTTAATGATAACATAACCACCCAGTCTGTGACTTGAACTTGATTGAAGTATCTAATACCAATGTTAAGGAAATTACTTAGATTATTCACAATAATAGAATCATATATGGTAGAAATAAGAGAATAAAAAATAGATCCACAATAATAATTGGCTAAAAAGTAGAATAATTGAATATTATGACTGAGCCACTTCAAGGGGAAAACGTCCATGATAATACAATAAGAAAAAAAATCACAATATGATGATAAAATACTAAACACTACCTCATAAACATACTCTAATTATCCATGGTTATTATATAGGCTGACCATACTAATAACATCAAGAAATGCAACAAGCTAATATGAAGGTGTGTAAGCCACAAGTCAACCACATATATCCCTAGATACACTATAGGTTAAGGGTATATCATGCCCCTCCCCTTAAAAATAATGTTATCCTCAATGTTAAATCAAATTAGGATGTTTTTTTAAAAACACTTCATCCTCCCATGTTGCATCTTTAGAATACAAGTTCTTTCATTTGATCAAATACTACTTAATGGTTTTGGTTTGCAATTGCTTAGTTTGCATATGAATGATCTCTTTAGGATCCAAAATGACATGGTCTTATTCATCCAATTTAGGTAATTAAATATAATTATAAACTCTATGTCTAATTAATTTCTTTAAGAAAGATACATGGAATATCTGATGTATGTGAGTGGCTGGGGGTAATTCCAGCTTGTAAGCCACATTACCAATTTTATACAAGATCTGGTATGGGATATAATACTTAGGTGATAGATTATTATCCTTTTTTTATTTCTTTATAGACATCTACTTATATCTCTACAAATGAACAAAGACCCAATCATCTTTGTCAAAATTTAGCTAACTTCAATGTTGATCTGCTTAGTACTTCATTTGATTTTGTGCCATTACCAAATTCTCTCATAAAATGAATAACACATACTATTGTTGGTGAATGTGTTCTTCAATATTTCAAACCTTAGGATGAATTGGAAAATTGAAAGTGATGGATGAGGTGTGATACCCATACAATGACACAAAAGGAGACATTTTTGAAGAAGTGTGAAAAGAAGTGTTATACCACAATTCAGTAAGTGACAACCAATGAACCCATTTGTCATGTTTGTCAAAAAAAATGAAGATAAAATTTGTGACATTTATTACTACCTATGTTTTTTCATCATATTTAGGATGATAGGATGAGCTATGATCCAATTGGGTACCCAAACATGCAAATAATTTAGTCCAAAAATTACTAATAAATATGGGATTTTGGTCACTTACAATGATCTTTAGATTACCATGTAATTTTTAAAATGTATTGAAAAAAATAGAAGATACTGTACTTGAAATAAATGGCTATGATAAGGATAAAAAATGAGAATAATTGGTGAGTCAATCCAAAACTACCATGATAACATTTTTACCCTAAGACTGTGGTAACCCCATAATGAAATCCATGAAAACTTGTTCCCAATGTTGGCTAGGTATGGATAAAGGCTGCAAAAGACTTAGGGTCTTAATGGTTTCACCTTTATTTTTTTTCCATACCATGCATTCAACCACATATATTTGAACATCCCCCTTGAGTCCTTCCCAATAGAAATATTGTTTGATTCTCTTATATGTTTTCAAAAATCTAGAGTGACCTCCAAGTGGAGAGGATTGAAGTTCTTGAAGAATTTTATGTTTGAGGAGAGAATGCTTACAAAGGTATAATCTATCTTTATACCATAATGTGTTCCCATTCCATGTAATTTTTTCAAATTCTTTAGAAACCTACTGAAGTTTATGAATCAAATCCCTAGTAACACTATCATTCTCCCATTCTGATCTTGCTTCCTCTAGCCAATCTACCTGCCACATGGTCATGGTGCATGACAATGCCTCAATTGACTCATCTTACTGAGAGATGACATTTACTACCACATTATATTTTCATTTCTTATACAATAATTCAAAATCATAGCATAACATTTTAGTCACCTATTTTTTTTAAGATGATAATCATTTTTCCAAAAAATATTTGAGACTATCATGACCAACCTTTACCTAAAAGTGATGACCCATCAGATAAGGTCTCCATTGTTTCACTACATGCATAATAAATATCACCTCTTTCTCATATATTGGTTTGAACCTAAACTTTCCTTTTATTTGGTGATTTTCAAATGCTAGTGGTATGCCTTATTTTATGATTACAACCCCCATGCCATAACCTAATGTGTCACACTCCAAAACAAAATTTTTTGAAAAATCAAGAGTAGCCAAAACTAGAGTTGTGAACATGTTGTTCCCAAAATTTGTCACTTGTTTTTGTGGACAAACATGTTGACCATTTCAGTCCTACAGGCCAAAATGGTCTCTTTCTTTCTCAAAAAAAAAAATGTTCTGAGCAGTCAAGTTATTCAATCACACAAGCCTTTTTAGCTAAGACAATCACAGGTTCAAAAGGTAGGCTTTCACAAAGAAAAATCAGAAAACACTTAAGGCATTTCCTAAAAAATTGTAAGGATGGTTCAATGCCGAGTTTCAAATCAAAAAGGTTCAATGGCAGGGTCAATGAGTTGGAATGAAGCTTTGAACCATTGAACTGTTGAATCATTGAACTCTAAAAGGTTCAAAGGTTCAACGAGTTCAAAGCTTTAACGCATTTAAAGGGTTCAAAATTCAAAGTTCGAGCAAATGGTTCAAATGAAAGATTCTAGAAAAAGGTTCAACCAAATGGTTCAAACAATTGGTTCAATGACACCTTGAACTCATAAAGAAGACTAAGTGAACATGGCTCTTTTAAAAACATTGAACTACCAAACTACCAAACCGTCAAACTTTGAATTGTTGAATCATTAAACCATTGAAATCTGAAAGGTTCAAGGTTCAAAGTGATTCAAAGTGACCAGTGACATTCTTGTAGACATCAAATTTAGGGTAATGAAATAACTATTAATTTTCAAATAGCACAGACCTGAGAATAAACTCAATGACTAGCCAAGGAAGGAGCTAAAGGAGCCAGTAGAAAGCAAGAAGATAGCCCCGAGAGATCGGATCACCAAGAAGAGAGAAAAGGTAGCAATTAAAGAGAGAAAGGTATAGATAAATATAGAAATATCTGTAGGAGAGTTATTCCAATAGGTGGAGCAGTCTACCAGGTGGATATCAAAGAGTGCAAGCATTCAATAGCGTGGCCAATTTTTCTTCGCTTAAGTAAAGACAAGTGGACAGTCATGTAAGTATCATAAAGAGGAGCGACCTTACCTTTTAGAAGATTAGGGGACCCATGCTTTGGAAAGGACATTTGATATGATTTGAATGGCTTTAGCATGGCCCCTACACAAAACTTTATCTTTCCAATGTATTCAATGTAGCATGGGCCATTTTGTAAAAAAATGCCAAAGTATTTCTTTGGAGGCTATATATTGTAATCTCTCAATTTGTAGAAAGGGAGATCTCTCTATTATTAGAAGCAAAACTCTGCCCAAATTGAAAGGCATTCCTGAGACTTTGCACTCAGACTGTTAATCATATTTTATCAATTGAATGAGAAAGCAAGTTACCTTTCAGTCTTTATGTTGAAATAGCTTGTGTTATCTAGGAAATCATTCTTATGTCTTTTTCCTAAATACAGTCTTGTCCATTTAATAAAATAAGTAGAACAAGTGGAAATAATCTAAAAGATGTCCTGAAGTTGATTGTGGGAGACTTTGTGTTGCCATAATTGTCTTTAGTCTATGTGTTTTATGTTTCAGGATATTGGAGAGACTTTGAGCTCCCATTATCCTTCGTAATATTTTTCTTTGTTATAGTTTTTGGTGGAGACTTTATGCTACACTTCATTCTACTATGTTACTTTGTCCTAAATTAGTAGGATAAATAATGAAAGACTTTGTGCTTTCATGGGTTTCTTGTGGATCCAGTTACTACCCAGGAAGAATTCCTGTTGTTTGCTAAACATCATTTTTGAAAGAAGAGAAATCCCTTCAGTAATTACATAAGAATTATCCTTTATTTTGTAAACATCATCTCTAAAAAAAGAGAGATGGATGATATGATTTCAACCTTGAGTCTATTTTTAGTTTATATTAGTATATTATAGTTTATAGGGAACCTCCCCTTGCTGAGAGGAGAGATTTATCTCATTATACTTTGGTAACCACACCTATTTTGTCATATAAATCTCATTGTGTTGTGGTTGATATACCCATTTTACCATCAGTTAGTTGATGACAAAATATTCATCCAATAGTTTTTGGTGACTCCACTGGGGAAGAATGTGCAATTTGAAGCCTCAAGCTTCAAATTGAAGCATTTCTAGTTCTTTTCCATTCTACACTCTGGTAGATCCACGGTATACACAAAGCCAAAGAGATCAAGGTATTGTTGATCCTATGATCAAGTTTGTGCAGCAAAATAATTTTGACCTTTCTCCTCCATAATCTCACTTTCAGTGAATCAAGAGTTATCCTCGTACAGACGTCAGGCCCCCAATACTCAACGAAGCTTATCTTTCCTCTACTATAGAGATTTGTCTATACGTACCCTATAGAGATTCGTTATCCCTCCTTTCAATCATCATATCATGGCAGCCCAAGGCCCTTGGGGTAACACTTTTGGCCCTTTGAATCTAACCCCACCTTTACATGAACTACCCCATAGTTCAAGAAAGAATTTTCCCATGTTCTATGGTGATGGGAGAGTTCATCTTGATGAGCATATTACAACTTTTTGCATAGCTTGTGGTGTGAAAGGCATTGAATTTGAAGATATAGTGGTCAGACTGTTTGTGAAAACATTGCAAGGTGCTACTACAAACTAGTTTTATCATCTACAAACACAAACAATAACTGAAGGAAATACTCTCAAGGCCAAGTTTGAGGCTAGGTTCAAACTCACAGAAGATGCACATGCCCTATTAGCCCAGCTTATGCAAATGAATAAGGAGCCTCATGAACCCATGCGAAAATTCATTACTAAATTTGACAAGCTGAGGAACAAGATTCCTAAAATTGCTTAGTCGATGCCAAAAAATCTTAAGTGCTTCTTCATCAATTCTTAGCTTCTTGAAGTGAGTTTCCTGTTGAGGCAGGCTAGCCACATAGATCTTGTTGTAGCTCAGATTTTAGCCACTGAGGTTGAAGATGATCTTATCTTGGTAGGAAAGATAAGAAGAGATCCTAACAAAAATAAATCTTCTTCTAAAAATTTCTCTACAGGCACCATTGATCCTATGGTGTAAAAGCTAGCAAATAAATTGCTAGCTCTAAAAAATAAAATGGCACAAGGGATGTCTGCCCCTCTTTCTTATCAAGATATATCAAGGAGGACATTTACCAACCAGTCATATCAAGGCAATGCTACCAAGAATCAAGGGTAACCAAATCATCTCCCTCCCCCATAGGGGAAGCTTGCCATTGAAGCAGCACCAGCTAACTCAATAGTTGGTTATCATGAAGCTAAACATGATTTCTCTTTCCAACCTAAGTTGGACCAAGAAGATGACGTTGATATTTTTGCAAAAGGTGAAGAAGAATTAGCTGGTGACTCTAACATTAGTTTCCTGAATTACTAGGATGAAGCTAAAAGTAAGAGAGAAATGTTTGATAGATCATACGTTGTTTTTACTAGGTCCTAGAACTAGTCAACTCAACAAGCTAATAAGGGAAAAATAGGGGAAGAATCTTGACCAATAATTTCAATTGCTAAATAGGGGACTTCACTGCCTTTCCAATCAAAGGACCCAGTGATCAATAAAAAAGTAAGTACCTCAAACAACCTTGCACTTTCTGCTTCAATTTTTTAGACCAGTACTACACCTAATAAAACCCAAAATGATGGACTTCCTTTCTCTATTCCTAGTTCTTTTCAGTTATTTGATATAATTGACCATACTAGGAAGACAAAGATCCAAATGTCTGAGTTTGAATACTTACAAGCCAACCTTGAGCAGTTGGATAGGCTAGTTGAATGCATCAAGAACAAAACTGTCCCTATAGGATAAGATGTTTCAAAGGTAACTCATGATCCCCCAAAGAACACATCCACCTAAAACAATCTTGTCATTACTCCTCCTATTTCCCCTAGGAAGATAGAACCTTTCTATGTTTCCCTATTGATAAATGGTCATAATTTGAGCAATTGCATAATAGACTCTGGCACCTCTAACAATGTGATGCCCACCAAGGTGGTAAACTCTCTTAGTCTTACTATGACTAGACCTCTCGAGAGATGTTTCTCCATGGAAAACAAGCAAGTGCCACTTTTGGGATAGATCAAAGATGCCTAATTTGCATTTGTGGCCTTCTAAAAAAAAAGGATTAAAATGGTAGTCTTAGTGGCTGACGTTCCAGCTTCCTATGGCATTCTGCTTGGATGCAATTTTTGTAAGAATGTTGGTGGAGAATTGAACATAGACCTGTTTGAGGTGAGGATACCTGTCAAGGGCATCATATAAAGGCTACTTCTTAAGGATTCAAAATACATTATCACCCAAACATCAGCCCCCGAAGCTCAAATTTTGTTTGAATCCTCAAGAATGGATAACTATTTTCTATCCACAGAAGATGTTTCTATTTCATCAGATGAAATTTCTATAAGTGAAAATCCAAAAAATTTAGAAAAGACATTAGAAGAATTGGTAGAGCACAGTTTAGGTAAAAAAGAATCTTCCCTCCCTAATGAAAAGAAATCTTTAAGGAGATTAGATTCTAATGAGGTCTAGATTCTAGAATTTGATGGCAACAATTCTTCTACCAGTTTTGGAGTTGGAATTGTTTTGATATCTCTGCAAGGCGATATGTTCCCCTATTCATATAAGTTACAGTTTAGCAATACCAACAACAGCACTGAGTATAAATTTTTGTTGCTCAGATTGAAAGCTGCTCAAGCTAAAGATGTTAAGCTTCTTCACGCTCAAGGAGATGTTGAACTGGTGGTTTGGCAGGTGAGGAACCTATTTCAAACCAAGAATAAAATATTGTGACATTATCACAATTTGGTGTGGAACTGCCTTGAAATTTTTGAGGCTTTTAGTATTTATGTGGTGCCCAGAGAGTTTAATGATTGTGTAGATTCATTAGATGTCTCTGTAACCCTCATAGTTCCTCACAAATATTTCAAAGGGAATAAGTACATTATTGAGTTGGTCTTTTGACCAAGTGTACCTAATAATGCTGACCATTGGTAGGTGTTTAATGGTGATAATCAAATTATCACTTTTTTGGAAAAGATGGATAGTTTTGAGCAGCTCTATTTCAAAGGTAGTACCTCTCCAGCATGGGAATTAGTTCCCAAAACAAGTAAATGAACTAGCGAAGAGTTTATTCAACTCAAAGGGAATAAAATCCCAAAGGTTTGGTTTCTCTTGAGAAATTATTTGATAATCATGATAGGTGTATCAAGCAATAACCAATGGATTCAATTTCATCCAAAGAGTTCAATCAAGTAAATCTGAATATCGAAGAAAATCCCAAAATGGTCAACATTGAGCAATGTTGCACTACCGATGAAAAGCTCAAATTCATCACTCTTCTTCACCATTACATTGATGTTTTGGCATATTCCTATGATGACCTATAATCCTTCAAGCTTGAATAAATTCAGCATAAAATTTCTCTCAAGACTGGGTCATTACCTCACAAGCAGAAGCAAAGGCAATACAATCCCAAAATATCAGGTACTATCCTTTTAGAGATTTAGAAGATGTTGAATGCTAGGATAATTTTTCCAATTCACTATTCCACCTGGGTCACCAATATAGTTCCTGTAAGAAAAAAGAATGGAGAAATTTGTATATGTGTGGATTTCAAGAATCTCAATCAGTCTTCTCTAAAGAATAACTACCCTCTACCTATCATGGATCAAGTGTTGAAAACATTAATTGGCTCATAGATGTTATCAATGTTAGATGGTCTTGTGTTGATGAAGTAAATCAACACAAAACTGCTTTCACTACACCTTGGGGCACATTTGCATATCACAGAATGCATTTTATTTTGATCAATGTTGGTGCCACATTCCAGAGAGCAATGGACCATGCCTTAAAATATGAATTAGGAAAGTTCATCATGGTATATCTTGATGACTTAACTATCTTCTCCAATCATCATCCTAATCATATGCATCATTTACAACAAGTGCTGGAACACTGTCAACAAAATGGTCTTTCTCTTAATCCCAAGAAGTCAATTTTTGGGGTTACAAAAGGTAAAATTATTGGCCACATTGTATCCCAAGAAGGTATAAAAATTAACTCAAAAAGAGTCAAATTTATCCAAAATCTTACTCTGCCTACTAGTAAGTCTGTAGTCCATTCTTTCTTCTGAAAGGTGAATTTTCTACGAAGGTTCATCCTAAAATTTGCAGAAAAAACCTACCACATTGTCGACGTGATGAAGGATAAAGCTACTTTCTGATGGACTGCAGAAGGCACAAGAACATTTGAAGATATCAAGAAGGCTATTGTGCATGCCCTGATCCTAGTTTGTTTGGATTATGCCAAAGAATTCATGGTATACAGTTATGCTTCTAAGCACACACTTTCAGCCATTTTGGTTTAATAGGATAAAGAAGGTATGGATTTTCCTATATTATTTATGATTTTCCCTCTCAAAGGTCATGAATTGAAGTATTCAATTATGGAAAATTATGCTTATGCAGTGGTTAAGGTGATAAAATATTTCTGATTCTATATCCTGAATTCACACACTATTGTTCTGGTGCCTGATACCATAGTGAAGGCTATTTTAACTTATCAAGAGTTTGGTACAAAAAGAGGCAATTGGATTGAAAAAATTCTAGAGTTTGATCTTGATATCAAGCCTACTAAGCTAGTGTAGGGAAGAGCTCTCTGTCAATTAATTACTGAAAATGTATCATAAGAAATAGGACATGAAGAGGTAGTGATTAAAGACATGTCTACAGTCCTCTTTATCACTACTATGAATTAGTGGTATTCCAATATCACTCATTTCCTTACTTATGGTGAGTGTCCTACCCACTTGTCTCGTAAAGAAAAGAGAACTGTTAAGTTGAAAGCTGCTAACTTTGTCCTGTGGAACAACGGTTTGTATAAGAGGAACCTTGATGGGGTATTTCTTTGTTGCATGGATAAAGTGAAATAGAGCAAACTTTAGAGTCTTTCCATAATTTGGCTTGTGGAGGACATTTTTATACACCTGTGACTACCCATAAGATTATATGAGCTAGGTACTATTGGCCTACTCTATTTCAAGATTCATACACTTGGGTGCATAGATGTGAGCTGTGTCAACAATTTATTGGGAAACCCAAGTTGGCCGCATTACCTCTCAAGCTGATGGTGATCGAAGAGTCATTTCAACATTGGGGTATTGATTTCATTGGCCCCTATAAACCCATCCTTGAGTGCTGGACATGACTATGTCCTCACAACCACATACTATTTTACCAAGTGGGTGTAAGCCATTCCAGTCAAGCATGCTACTTCAGAATTGGTATGCAATTTCCTCAAGGAAAATATTATTTTCTAGTTTGGAGTCTCAACCAAGATTGTAACAGACAATGCAGCCTATTTCTCTTCTCATGAGGTTACCTAGTTTTGCTACTATTATGGGATTATCCTCTCCCACTCTTTTGACTATTATTTGCAAGGAAATGGTCAAGAAAAATCAAGTAACAAGAACCTGGTGACCATTATCAGGAAGTTGGTAGATGACAATTAGAGAACCTAGTATAAAGCATTATTTGATGCTTTATGGGTAGACAAGATTACACCCAAAAGGGTGATAGGTATGTCATCATTTCAACTTTTGTATGGTTTGAATGCAGAGATACCAATCACCCTAGAACTTCTAGCACTAAAGTTGGCAAAGGTAGTCAAAGATCAAATATTTGAAAATTCTATCGACAAGAGGATCATGTGCTTGACTGAACTAAATGAGAAACAAACTATAGTGGTGGATTTTATTGTTGCACATCAAAGTCTGGTAAAGAAACTCTTTGGCCAAAAAGTAAGGATTCATAATTTTCAGATTGGAGATCAAGTCTTGTTGTGGGACAAGAGGAGAGAACCAAAAGGAATACATGGAAAATTGGATTCCTTATGGAGAGGTCCATTTTCCATTCATCTATTAAATGGTGAAAATAGTTTCTTGCTAAAATATCAAGACATAAGACCATTTTCACTGCCTCACAGTGGGCAGCATCTGAAGCACTTCAATCTTTGAAGTATCAGATAAGTCCAGTTGTACATTTGTATAGTCTTTATTTATTTTGTGTTGTTTGTTTGGTTTTTGGCATATTTCTCTTTTTGGATGGCATGAATCCATAGCCCAATGGCATATATGAAGGCACTTAGACTCTAGATTCTACTCCCTTCGATTATTTCAAAATACAATCGATGGAAGTTCCCCAACTAGAGCCAGCTGTTGTTCCCAAAATCTATCACTTGTTTTTATGGACAAACATGTCGACCATTTCAGTCTTGTAGGCCAAAATGGTCTCTTTATTTCTCAAAAAAAGAAGGTCTGAGCAGTCAATTTATTCAATTGCACAAGCCTTTTCAGCTAAATAAATCACAGGTTCAAAAGGTGGGCTTTCACAAAGAAAAATCTCAAAACACTTAAGGCATTTCCTAAAAAATTGTAAGGATGGTTCAATGCCGAGGTTCAAATTAAAAAGGTTCAATGGTGGGGTTAATGAGTTGGAATGAAGCTTTGAACTATTGAACTATTGAACCATTGAACTCTGAAAGGTTTAAAGGTTCAATGAGTTCAAAGCTTCAATGCGTTTAAAGGGTTCAAAATTCAAAGTTCAAAGTTTGAGCGAATGGTTCAAATAGAAGATTCTAGAAAAAGGTTCAACCAAATAGTTCAACCAAATGGTTTAAACAATTGGTTTAATGACACCTTGAACTCATAAAGAAGACTAAGTGAACGCGGATCTTTACAAAACATTGAACCATTGAACTATCGAACCATCAAACTTTGAACTATTGAATCATTGAAATATTGAACTCTAAAAGGTTCAAAGGTTCAAGGTTTAAAGTGGTTTAAAGTGACCAGTGACGTCCCCGTAGACATCAAATTTAAGGTAATGAAATAATTTTTAATTTTCAAATAGCACAGACCTAAGAACAAACTTAGTGACCAACCAAAGAAGGAGATGAAGGAGCCAGTAGAAAGCGAGAAGATAGCTCAAGAGCTCAGATCACCAGGAAGAGATAAAAGGTAACAAGGAAAGAGGGAAAGTTATAGAGAAATTTAGAAATATTTGCAGGAGAGTTATTCTAATAGGTGGAGCAGTCCACCAGGTGGATATCAGAGAGTGCAAGCATTCAATGGCACAACCTATTTTTCTTTGCTTAAGTAAAAACAAGTGGACAGTCATGTAAGCATCATAAAGAGGAGCAACCTTACCTTTCAGAAGATCCAGCAACCCATGCTTTGTAGAGGACATTTGATATGATTTGAATGGCTCCAGCATGGCCCCTGCATAGAACTTCCTCTTTCTAATGCATTCAATGCAGCATGGGCCATTTTGTGAAAACAAGCACCAAAGTCTTTCTTTGGAGGCTATATATTGTAATCTCTCAGTTTGTAGAAAGGGAGATCTCTCTATTATTAGAAGTGAAACTCTACCCAAATTAAAAGGCATTCTTGAGACTTTAAGCTCAAACTATTAATCATATTTTATCAAGTGAATGAGAAAGCAAGTGACCTTTCAGACTTTGTTGAAATAGCTTGTGTTATCTAGGAAATCATTCTTATGTATTTTTCCTAAATACAATCTTGTCCATTTAATAAAATAAGCAAAACAAGTGGAAATAATCTGAAAGATGTCCTAAAGTCAACTGTGGAAGACTTTGTGCTACCATAATTGTCTTTAGTCTATGTGTTTTATGTTTTAGGATATTGGAGAGACTTTGAGCTCCCATTAACCTTCATAATCTTTTACTCTATTATAGTTTTCGATGGAGACTTTATGCTGCACTTCATTCTACTATGTTACTTTGTCCTAAATCAGTAGGAGAAATAACGAAAGACTTTGTGCTTTCATGGGTTTCTTGCGGATCTAGTTACTACCCATGAAGAATTCCTGCTATTTTCTGAACATCATTTATAAAAGAAGAGAAATTCCTTCAGTAATTACACAAGAATTCTCCTTTATTTTGTGAACACCATCTCTAAAAAAAGAGATATGGATGGTATGATTTCACTCCTGAGTCTATTTTTAGTTTATATTAGTATATTATAGTTTATAGGGAACCTCCCCTTGTTGAGAGGAGAGATTTATCTCATTATGTTGTGGTAACCACACCCATTTTGCCATATAAATCTCATTATGTTGTGGTTGATATACCCATTTTGCCGTCAGTTAGTTGATGACAAAATATTCACTCAATAGAACATAGCCATTTTCAACTATTTAAATGTCTTGGTAGTTCAATCAATCCACTAAAAAGAGTCTTTCTTCAAAAAAGAGGTGAGTGGGGATTCAATGCTACCATAATTTTTGACAAACTTGTGATAGTAACCAATTAGCCTTAGAAAGTCTTGAAGGTTCTTTAGGGTCTTGGGAACCTATCATTTCATCATCGCTTAGATTTTATTAGGATCAAATTTTGCTCCATGTGAAATAATATGACCTAATTACTCCACCTCTTGGACACAAAAAGCACATTTAGAATTTTTGGCATAAATTTGATGTTATTCCAAAACTGAAAGCACCTATTTTCATGCTTCAAATGGTCTTCCCAAATTTTTATGTAGATGAGGATATCATCAAAAAACACTAATACAAACTTTCTTAAAAATGGCTTAAAATAATATTCATCAAACTCTAAAATTTAGATGGTGCATTGGTGAGGCCAAAAGGCATGACCATAAATTCATAATGGCCTTTATGAGTTTTAAAAGTTGTTTTAGGTATGTCCTCATTGTGGATGTGAATCTAATGATATCTAGAGGAAAGGTCTAACTTGGTAAAATAAATGGAACCAATGATGAAATTCATCTAAAAAATCATCAATTACTATAATAAGAAACTTATCTTTGATGGTGTATTTTTTGAGTTCTTTATAGTCTAGGCACATCCTTTAATTGTCATTTTTCTTCTACACCATGACCATTAGGGAGGAATATTCACATTTATTATGTTGGATAATTCATACCTCTAACATCTCTTGTACCATATTTTAAATTTTAATCTTGTAGGCATAAGAATACCTTTAGGGTCTAATGTTAGGTGGTGTACTTCTTATAATGAGTTTGGTGGCATGATCATGTGTATGACTTGGAGGAAGTCCTTTTGGCATTTCACCAAAATAACATAATAGTCATCTAGCACCCTTTGGAAATTAGGATGTGTAGACTCCTTGGTTGGTTGAACCTCTATTAAAAATAAACTTACCACAAAACCTTCTATACCTTTTTTGAGAATCTTCATCATTTGGTGGAAACTAACCAATTGTGGATATTTAGCTCATAATCCATGTAGTTCAAAAACCCTACCTTATAAATGGAAACTCATTAATAATTCTTATAAATTCATCTCAATAGTGCCCAAAGTGGTGAGCCACTATACTCTAAAAATAATGTCAAATCTTTCCATGGGAATAAAAAACATGTAGAAACCTAAAAAATAGTCTTCCATAGCAAGCTTAATGTTATGGCATTTTATAGAATAGTTAACCATACCACCATCTGCAATCATGACCTAAAAGTCCGGAGCTAGGTAAATGAAACAATTTAAATTATTAGCCAACTTAATATTGATGAAGTTATGTGTACTCCCAGAGTTAATTAACACAGTCACCTTTTGTTTCTTCAAAAAACCCACCACCTTAAGAGTTTGAGGAGTACTAATACCTAAAAGTACGTGATAAGAAATAGTAGGTTGAGAATCTTTAGATTCATTCTCAATCTCTTCCAACCCTACCCCTAAAGCCTCTCCATATTCTTCCTCAATATTATCACTATTAATGTAAAATAACTTATTTTTAACGCATCGATGCCCTTTGCTATCTATCTAAAACATAAACCTTTTACAAGTTTTTCTTCCACTTGATGAGGTGTCAATTTGGTAAGCTGATGAAATGGTGGTGCTAGGAAGATGCATTCATGGACATTTGTGAAAGGTCTTTGTTTGATCAACTATTTTTCCTTAGTTATGTGTGCCTTTGGTATGGCCCCAAGTACAAAACTGGGATGAAATATTCAAACCTCCAATTAGATACTATCTTTGAGGCCACCCAAAAATAGGTTAGTTAGATTTTCCTCAATGATGTTTACCACATGTAAGGAGAGATTCTAAAATTTATGAATATAGTCCCTGATAGTCCCAGTCTAGTGCAACTTGGGTAGCTGACTAAAGTAGTTTTCAAAGATGTTAATATAGTGGAGCTACAACTCTTTAGAAAATACTGACCATGAAACTAGGACACCCTTATTTTTATTTTGAGCACACAACCAATGATACCATATGAATGGCTTATGTTATATATATAGAGAGGCTATAACCACTTTTGGCAAACATGGATTTTGATGTAGATAAAATAAATTTTCAATTTGAGTGAGCTGAATGAGTGTATCATTACCATCAAACTTGTGTATGTTCATTTTTGGTATCATTGGCTTAGGGCCAAAATTGGTGTTAGTATTGTTTGAAGGAGGAGAACCAAACTAAAGTGGCAGATGGTTATTTTGTAGTGGTTGAGCTGACAAGTTGGTTAATTACCTAAATGTTTTTTGAAATTTATCCATCACACTATCTAGGTCCCCTCTCAACCCTCTAGTGTGACCTTAAACTGTATCAAAATCATCTTTTTTTACTATGTCCTATAACTCTAACTTAAGTTTTTGAACTACCTTTGAAATAGATGGATCAAAATTTATAGACTTTATGTCATCCTTGTGAGGAGTTTTTGGAGTTCATTTCCCTTTTTTGTATCCATGAGTGTTTGGACCAACCATGTACAAACCCTAAGAGGGTTTCAGCACTAAAAAAAAGTGTACCAATGGAATACACCATTATGATTATCTCACCAAGATGAATCCAACTACTAGTATTATGCATAAGGGTGCAAAAAATCAACCCAAAAAATTATAGGTAGAATATACTATTGTGGTCATCTCAAAGAGATGAATCCAACGATTGCTAATTTGTAGAAGGTAAAAAAAATATAGTTTTTTTTCTAAAAAAATATTTTTTATTTTTTTGTGAAAAAACCTCCTAAAAAAAAATATGGTGATGAAAAAATTCAATTCCTCCCAGATCACAAGTTATGTTTTTTCGGCTTTTAGTGCTCAAGATGCTAGATCTAAAGAAAAAAAACCATGCCATAGAAACTTGCCCAAATCAAAGCTATGATACCAAATGTAATGAACTATTATACTAAAACCTTAAGGTATTAGTGAAATCCACACATTAGGATCATAAAAAAACCTTGTTCTAAATATAAAACCTTAGTATATAGAGCTACAATGTTTTGCATAAGGGATTGTACATCAAGAATATAATGTGTGATAACCAAAGGTTGTGTCATAAATGACTAAGTAGGAATTGGCATATTAAATTTTTGAAACCCTTGATTTTACCCCATAGTATATTTTCATATAAATTTTGTATTTCATGATGCAAAAATAGGTAAGGAACCCATAGCATTAGATGTCTCAAATGATTGAGCAATGGTTGCACTTTTATTTCTAAAAGAGTTTTCAATATCTTATGATAATATTGAGGTTGCTCACAAATTATTTGTCAAATTTACTTTATTAGGTTCTAGTAGTTTATCATTAATATGTGAAACTACATATTTATGTACATATTCAAAATCAAAGTTGGCCTAAATCATATTATTCATACTTTGAAATATTGTCATGCAATTTTACAAATTTAGTTTGTTCATTATTATTTGAATTTTTTGATATATCCTTGTTCTTTTCCATATTATCTACCTTCTCAAAATAAATCTGAGTGTGCTCAACTTGAGTACCACTTAGTCTATCACTTGTTTTAAGTGAGGTAAAAATAACTTTCTTATATTGAATAAAATATGAAATATAAAATTGAAATAATGTTGTTAACAAAGAATTTAGTAAATCTACAAACCCTAATATAGTAATTAGAAATAATTATAAAATTATAAAAACCCTAACAACATGAATGGTTAGGGTTTTACAATATTCAATAATAAATGGGTTCACCAATATGTTTTATCAAAATTAGATATTAATAAAGTATTAATATAGTAAAGATAAACTGTTGAGTAAATCAAAATGCATAAAATATAAAATAAATACACATGACTCATTTAGAACTTACTATTTTTAGAAATATGCTAAAAGGGGGAAGTACTAAGAATTAGATGACTTAGTTAGAACTAGGGTCTATAGGACTATGATAGTGACTGTGAAACTGACTGTAGGGCTATGTGAAGGTGTTGTGAATCAGGAATTGGGATCTACATTATCTAGAGACAAGGTTGCATTTTTTTGACTGGATCAACTTACGTTATTGTTTGTAGGGCACATCAACATCATTTAGAGATTTTATACATTGTGTGAATTTTTTAAGATATACTTTTACCTATAGATCTTGTGTATATATGCAAATTATTTCACTTCATTATGTGAGCCATTATGTACCTTCTTCTTCACTTGAAACCCTAGTTCAATGACAAGAGGGAACAAATGTATTAAAATGGGGGAATAAGGTAATAAGATGGGGTTGTGTTTAACCTTAAACCCCATATACAAAGCATTTCCAATATACCAATACTCCAAAGAGGGATCAAACTCCATGTAGTTCTCCCATGCTATGGTGGTATGTGTGAAATACTAGTGAAATGTTATATGCTAGTGTAATTACATGCTTGAATAATGACTTGTGACCTTGTTGTACTTAGACATAGCTTATGGATACTTGGGATATATGGACTTAGAATTGGGAAGAATTCTCTCAATATGTAATTAGATGATTATGAAATTTAAAATAGTGGTAGCCTCTTTCCATCTAGTGAAAAAATGGATAAGAATTATGCTTATATAGTGGCCCTTGTGTGATTTCCTTGAATGGGACATGAAAAATGTGTGGAATGGATCATTAGGATGAATTTAAATTTGGGAAATTAGTCATTAATTGGTGGGAGGATGTTTTATAAAAAAATGGAGATTAGAGAAAGAACCTAATCCTAATTATGATAAATTGTTGAGTAAATCTAAATCCTAAGATATGCAATAAATCACACAAATTGATTATCAACTTACTATTTATGGAAATATGCTAAAATGGGAAGTACCAAATAGAAATAACTTAGATTAAATTCAGACATGTAGGTATATGAGTGCAACTTATTATATGGTTGTGTGAGATCACTATCAATTAAGAACATGGTTTCCATTTGTGTGGGACAAGGTTGTGCTATTTTGATGAGGTCATCCTATGCTAGCATCTATAAGGTGTGTTAGTTTATGATAGGGTTTTATCTCTCTATGTAAATTTAGATTAGTGTGCCTTCACTTGTAGGTCCTATATGTGTGTTTAGATATGTTTGATTCACTATAGAAACCATTATATGCTTTCTTCTTCACCTAGAACCCTATATCAATAGATAATGAAGAATAAATAGAATAAATGGGAAAAATGTGTTAGTGGTTAAATTTTTTATTGAACTCAATACCCCCTATGTCAAGCATTTCCTACATACCAATACTCTGAAGAGGGATAAAAATATATGTAGTCATCCTATGCCATAGTGGTGTGTGTGAAATATTGGTATAATATTATATGCTAATGTGATCTTGGTATGATTACGTGGACTTGAAATTGGGAAGAATAGATGATTTCCTCTCAATATTAAATTTGTATAAATTTTTTAATTTTCAAAGGTGGTAGTCTACTCTCAAAAAGATAGAAATTATGTTTATATAGTGGTATTTTTTAGAATTACTCAAATTGGGATTGCAAAACATGCGGGATGACACATTAGGATGAATTTTAATTTGATCAATTAGCCATTAGAATGGATAATAGGAACATCATATATAAGATATTATTAAGAGTAAGGGTCATTCACATAGAAGTAGAGGAATAACAATTCAAAATCATAGATTGAGCATAAGCTAAGTGCATATAAAAGGATGGTCACAAGTGCATTGATCTAGCATTAACTTTTAAGTTTAGTTAATGCATTTTCCCCTCTTTTATTCTAGTAATGTAGAAAAATTAATATTACAAGAGTAAAATAAAGAGATTTATACCTAAACTTACCCATGTTGAGTAGGCTTAGATGTAGTCCACATGCTAAATTGTGCTTCATGTAAATCTATAGTTAATCATGCATAAATTGGTCCTTACTTTAGATAGAAATATGAAAGTAAAGAGAATAAAGTTATAAATTAAATAATGAGGAATGAATACACTTGTTTGGGTACACGAAACATTATGTTTCCTAGTGCAAAAATGGTGATTGGAGAGGGTGTAACCCTTAGATGTTTTTCATTAAAACACTTGGATTGGATTTTGCATGCCCCAATCCTCATTAGAAGGATATTGTGTATAAAAAATAAATATTTTCTTGACTTCATAATTTCATACTAATAGTATTAATGTGGCTTGTAATCCTTATATAAACTCTAATGGATCATTCTAGTGCAAAAATCTAAATAAACTACTATAGATGAAATAAGATTTATTTTTAGGGTAAAATTGGTGAAAAACTAGTGAAAAATAGCATGATTTGAGTCTATTATTCTTTTTATAAATTTTGGAAAAAAAGTTATGCAAGATAAAGATCATGTGTCACACACATCCCCCAATCTAATTAAACATTTTTGATAACCTGTGTATTGATATGAAAACTATTTCTAAGTACCTATTGAAAATTGTTCTATAAAATGAGTTAAATTTTGAGAATTATGAAAAAATATATGTTTTACTATAAATATGAAAGCATGCTCTTTTGGACCAGGCTGACCTATGCCCCTGTCTTTATGGCATAGTTTTATTTGAAATTACTTTATGAGCAAAACTTGAGTATGACTTATGATCGATTCATTAAAACCTACAAATTCCTATATATGTAGTATATTGTTTTAGTTTGGTCTCTAAGAAAATCCACTATGTATTCCCCCTCTATTGAGGTGATTTGTGCATCATACACAATAACTTAGCTCAAAAGAAAAAATATGAGAATGGTGTTATAGAGAGGATTTAGATATGGAGTGATATTGATAACATTGGAGATCATGGAATAATCATAAATAAACTGATAAATATGGTAATTCAAGATTCATTTAGAACCAAACATTTATGTTTTGTCAATATAAATGATAACAACTAGGCATGCAATGATTAGTGATCATATATTGAGCATTTGAAATTAATATAGAACTACTTGGAGGAGATATATGATAAATATTTATGTATATTTTATTCATAAAACCTCAATTTACATACACCTAATTCTGATTCTTACATTCAATCCCTTCATTCATCTCCTATTTCTTTGTCATGTAGGTATTTGCTTGTAATATTGAAATCTCTTCATGAACACTCTTTACAACACTAGGCTCATAACCCTCATTGAAACACATAGGTTAATATTTTATCTTGATTACATGTCACCCTTTAAATTCCTATTGACTCTCATCCTTATTATTACATCAGACTTATCATCTCATACACCGCTTTCCATCACTTCACTCTCTTTTATTGGTTTAAGCTTGTCATTCTTTTATTGGCTTATAGGCATAATGCATGGTTCCAAGTTAATTATTTATAAAAATAATATTATATATCCATTAATATCTAAATTTTTAACTCCCTTCCATATCCAAACCAATAATTTAAACTCTAAGCAATAAATCTTCATATAATCCACTTTTCCACTCTTAAGGCCTAATTGCTTATAACCCTATTTTAGTAAAAATATAGTAGGTATACATAATATATAAAGTTTATAGACCAATAAAACATATTTATATATACCCTTTATCCCCTTCCTACTTCACACAAAATTTCATGACACAAACCCCAAGGGAGACTTGCCAACTCAACTAGCCTCTTGACCAATTAGGTCTCTTTATGCCTAAATCAATTCCATAAACCTAGAAACTGTACTATACAGTTAGGTACCAAATTTAAAAACATTTTAAAACTTTATATCACATTAAAACACAATACATCCCAAATTTTTATCAAATTTTGAGGCTGGAATCAAAATTTATCGGAGTTTCCATTTTTCAAACCTTACCTAAGTGTACAAGGCCTGTATAAGGTTGAGAGCAATAAAAAGGGTAAATTTTGAATTTAAAACCACTTAAAATACATATAAAACCTATAAAATGTATTCCCTAACTTTTTTCACCTCCCCCAATAGTTTTTTGGTTGTAAACAATCATAAAAAGGCTCCAAAATGCAAAGTTACAAGTTTTTGGGTGTTCTTTATAGGATTGTGTTATGGAGAATAAAAGTTTGATAAGAATCTTGAAATTTATTTATGATTTTTTTATGGTATATTCCAAAATTTTAAAACATTTACAAGATCTATTTTTCCTTGATCAATCACTAAAAGCCTCCAATATACACTTATACAAAATTTTGGGTTCTTATTCTTTGATTGTGTCAATTAATATAATGACTAGCATTTAGTTTTGAGTTTTGTGATAAACATTCAAAGGATTAAAAACATAAATAATAAATCCTTTAATATTTTTATATATAAAAAAACTAAATAATAATTTTAAATCTTATTCATAAATACATCTTTACTTCACATTCCTGACTATCTAAGAATAGGGTTCTTGAGGCTTGTACAAATCAACTTATACTTTGAAAGTGAGTACCAAGATTCCACTAAAAAAAGGAAAAAATATTAATATATTGATTATAAATTCAAAAAAAACTTAAATTTATCAAACATACTCTAAAAACATTCTTTTATTCATTAATATCATTTACCTGCAACCTTCATGCACATAATTGTGAGGCAGGAAGACTTCTTTTTAAATCTTCATATTTTCTTCTTTTCCTTGAATCTCATCACACCTATATCATTAAAATTAATATATCCCAATACTCTCATAAAACATACTATATAATAATATACATGCCATTCTTAACTCTTAAGATGCCAAACATGCAAAGTAACTTCTTCTTTATGCCAATTCCCATGTAGGGTGGCAATTATTGTCCTTATTTTCTTGATTTTCATTTTTAATTAATGGTATACAAATTTAAAACCTATAAAAATTATTATAATACCAAATGGGACCATTTAAAACATTTATCAACCTTTATATTTCACATAATACTCCAAAACACCTCACATAGTTAGTT
This sequence comes from Torreya grandis, assembly GCA_037957365.1. NCBI lineage: Eukaryota > Viridiplantae > Streptophyta > Pinopsida > Cupressales > Taxaceae > Torreya > Torreya grandis. Next base: position 998,273 of record JARHVA010000436.1, read on the forward strand.
ACAAAATTCAAATTTTTAAATCTTGCTTTTTGGTGAGAAAATCTAGATAGGCTTCAAAAACAATCTAAAATACACTCAATGAGTCTAAGACATAAATTATTACCCTCTAATATATATCCTACCCAAATCAAACCAAAAAAATACTATAATTTATCTCTCATACATATTATCACCTTAAGTCATCTTGTGATGCTTTGCATCATACTCCCTACGTGGGAAAATTTTGAGCTCCTACTCAAATGCACTTCATCTAAATTATTCCATGATTTCCAATTATTTCTCCTATTATATTCTGATTTCCTCTCGCTGATTCTCCTCTTTTATTTCTCCTTTATTCTCATTTTATATCTTTGTCTTTATCTTCTAGCCTTATCTTGTTTCTTTTCCAACTCATCCTCTATCTTCATGAAGTAAATAATCTGTTATAACTCCTTGTCTACTTCATCTTCTATCTACTCCATCTCTGAGTTATCTTCTTCATACTCTGCCTCAAATGGCTAGTCCTCATTATTCACTCTTGATCTTAATCCATAGTTTTATTCTTCATTTGTCATGTTTGGTTCATGCACTCCTTAATGGTCTTACCTCTTGATAATTCTTTTTTGTTCATCCTCATGCTCTAATGGATACTTATACATATGTTCATCCTCAATCCTTTTTGTACTCTCATTGATACCTTCTTTGGCTACCTCCTCATGACACTTCACCTTCTCATAGCGAGTCTTATCATAGCCTTGCTCATCTTGTAATGATAAATCCTTAACAAATTCACTTTCAACATAATGCAACACTATTTGGAAACATTTTATCTTGATATCATCATGCATAAACACAACCAAATTAGTTGTAACATTACCCATTGAATAGGTCAACTTTTTACCTTTCTCATGCTTCAATTGCTTACTATCTTGATCACTTGCTTGTATCTCTTATTCCATAAATATTTTCTCTTCAACTCTTGACATGCTATGTGCACTAGTCCTTGGGCTAAGACTACCCTCTCTTTTATCTCTCAATGCTATTATACTCTTAATCCTTCCTTGGATTACCTTATAACTGATATTATCTTCCTCCCAACATGTTTTATCCCTCCAATCAACTCCTTTGTGAGGATCATAGTTGTACTCTTATTTCTTTTACTCTATGATGAGCTATTGTGCCTCATTTCCTATATTCTCTATGTGATAATGGAGTGAATTATTCTCTTTCATATCCATACTTTCACCATCATGTTTAGTATCCATCAAAATGTATTCATGAGACTTGATAGTCTCTTTTAGGACCTCATGGTCTTTTCAACTCTCTCTTGCCTTTGTATTCTTATTCCAAGCCTCTTTAGGCATCCATTTCATCTTCTTGAGTTCCTTATCCTTTCCCCTTAAGTTTTTCTATTTACTTGCATCATTGGCTGCATTGTTTGTTCTTTAACCAAATCACATGACTATATGCCTTACTTACCTTGGCTTGTAGCTTGGTTTGACTCACCTTGTGTTAATTCTTGTCCATCTTCTTGGTTGTAATTCATGTATTATTTATGATTTTTTGCCCCTATATGACCTAATGTTTCACTTTAAACACCTTATATATCATTTCCTTGAATCAAAATCTTTATTATCTATTAGGTATAAATAATTAAATTCTTGCATAGTTTGTTGCCATATATTTTATTCTTCCTTTGTATACTCTATCATTTGTTGTTTTCTAGCTTCACCTTCTTTTACATCTTGTGCAATAACTTTTTTTTGGGATTCATCCTTTATGATATTCAAATTAGACTCCTTATTGTACTATATCTCAAATTCTTCAAGCACTTTTTGAGGTGCTTCAACTTCATATTTGCTTTTCATGAGCCTATCCATCAATTCAAAAATTTCCTTATAAAATACATCATCAAATTCATCATCAAAAATAGCATTAAAATATAAAGCTTGAGACCATTTATCCTCTTTAAATTCTCTTTGATTCAATTTTGCTTCATTTATGCCTTTAATGAGGCATTATTCTTCTTTAAGACCTCTTTGTCTAAGCATCTCTCCTCTTTCAAGGTAATAAACCACTGAATCTCTATACATGGTTGCCTAGTCAACTTATTATTCATCGTAATTATGATGTTCATGCTTGATTTCCTCTATGTTTTCAAGTTTTATGTCCTCAACATAGACATCTTCTTTCTTTACTTGTGTACCTACATACACACATGACAAGAAATCATAAGATTTAAAATCTTGAAGTTTGTTTGCCTCCATCTTCTCCTTGTTAGGTTGTTTTTCCTCCATGAATATCTCATTCTCCTTAAGGTATTTATCACCTTCCTCTTGTTAGTCCATCATAAAATTATTCAACTCCTCCTTGAGATACCTATATAGCAATTTATTTCTCCTCTCATTGTCTCTCATGACAATCTTTATTCTTCTCTCCATGAGTATTCTTATATGCCACTTAATTCTCTTCTTCCTCATTACCTATCCATACGATTAAATCTCTTATTCTTGCATGATCTCTACTAGGAGATTTATCCTCTCTAGTTTTTTATTTATTTCACTCATCTCTTTTTCAACCACTAACCCATTTATCTTTGGGTATTCCTTATTCTTTCTCTCATTTTGGTACTATACTTCAGCCAAGCCCTTACTCACCTTTGCCTTCTTTACCTTCGTCTTCTTACAAATAATTCCTTTTCACCATGATTTAGTGTCTCAACCTAGTTTCTCTCTACCTAGTCTATTGACACTCTTGTCTAAGTATTTTTTACCTTGGAAATACTCCTCTTATTGGAGTATCTCTCTCTGTTTTATCTTCTTCTCTTGAGCTTCTGATAGCTCTCTTCCTTACCTTTTTCTACCTTCAAACTTTTTCTCATCTATAACTTAGCTTCATGCAATATCAAATAATGATCTTTGAAAACCTCAATTATCAACCTATCATATTCAAAATCATGAATTATTCTAAGAGATTACATACTATGATACCATTTTATGTAGATTTGATTCCTAAAACCTCCATTTCATACACCTAACTCTAATTTTTTTATTTAATCGCTTCATTCATTTTAATTTCTTTGTCATATAGGTACTTGCTTATAATATTAAACTCTCTTATTGAATAATATTTAAAACACTAGGCTCATAACCCTCATTGAAACATATATTTTAATATTCTCTCTTTAATACATGTCACCCTTTAACTACCTCTACACTCTCATCCTTCTAATTACATCACACTCATCATCTCATACACCACTTTCCATCACTTGACTCTATTTCATTGGTTTTAACTTGTCATTATTCTATAGGCTTATAGGCTTAATGCATGGTTCCAAGTTGTTTATTTGTACAACTAAGATTATAGGGCCATCCATCTATACATTTTTATCTCCCTTCCATATCCAAACCAATAACCCAAAATCTAAGCAAGAACTCTTCATACAATCCATTTTTATAATATAAAGACCTAATTGTTTGTAAACCTATTTTAGTATAAATCCAATAAGTATAGATAATATATCAAGTCTAAATATAAAAAAACACATTTATAGATATGATTTATCTTCTTCCTACTTCACACAAAATTTCATAACATAAATCCCAAGGGAGACCTACCAACTCAACCAGCTTCTTGACCAATTAGGTCTCTTTAGGCTTAAAGTAATTATTCTTTCATGCTATACACATTGAAAACCTATAAAAAACTCTTATAAGACCTAATGGGATCCTTTTAAAAAAATTAACAACCTTTAGATTTCACACAAGACTCTAAAACACATCACAAATCTTGTTACAAAATTCAAATTTTTAAATCTTGTTTTTTGGTAGGAAAATCTAGATAGGCTTCAAACATACACTCTCAAAGACTGTAAATGAATATAAGACATCCATTATGACCCTATAAGACCTATCCTAACAAAATAAAACAAAAAAAATGACTATCATTTAATTCTCAAACATATTATCACCTTAAGTCATCTTGTGATGTTTTGCATCATTTATCATGGCTTTAAAAAGCTAGGAAGATGCATGATATCCATCATGGCATCAAAAACTAGGCAAACTAAGAAAATGAGTCATGGAAATTATTCACACACAAATATTACACATAAAATCATACAATATAAGTTTAATGGGCCATATGCAATGGACATACTCAAATATCACTCACATATATAGAAACATGCAATAAGGCTTAGATCCATAAACAAAGACATGTTAAAATGTCCACAATCCAAAGGAAAGAATACACACAAAGCATGAATCAAATAAATCAAACACAAAAATAATACATGAATAATTTATCTACTTAATAAAACTATGACATTAGTATATTTATAATTTTAGGTATCCACTGAGATAACAATGTTGGTGTAAGTGAGTCAATAGTGATGATCTTGCACAAAGTATTGAACTAAGATATGAATAATAGGGATAATCAAAGAATGATAAAACCTATGTGAGAGATTCCCCCAATGAACTTGTTGAAATATAAACAAGTTTTAGAAGGTATGTGACTGGTTTGAATATGAAAAAATAGAGTCTATGCTCACTGGGACAAGTTCGATGAAAATGCACAGCAGGGCAGTACATAAATTTCTGAAAGGGAGATGTTTTTTTGTGTAAAGTTTATATATCTAAGATAGTATCACCACTTACAACTGAATATATAATTGAAAACTTGTATTTATATAACTCACTCAAGTACACATGTAAATTATATTTGATATAAAATTATATCTATAGAAGCAATACATATATTGAAGTACGAAATCAACTGATTAAAAAAAACTACACATATCATGCATAGGTCTTAGTTTTTATAATTTTTAGGAATATTTTATTTTTTTTGTATTTTTGAATATATGAAATTAAAAAATGAATATAATGACCAATGATTCCCACAAGATCATCATAATCAATAGGTTATGTATCAAACATAGGGAGAATGAATTCTTGTGAATGGAAAGTATCATGCCATTGTGAAGTAACTAGTCTCAACTCAGAATCAAAAAATTAATATGCCTATGAAACATAAGTACCACTATAATTCCAATGATATATAGTAGCTATTGTATGTTTTTGAGCATTGTGAACTCTATGACTCTTCATAACCCATCATGGAGTATAAGAAGTCAGTATTGGTGTCCTTTGTATAACACACTTAGTGCCTTGTAATATCAGTCTAACACATTTTGGAATAGAGAGTGGATCTATAGAATCTATGAAAAATGATTGATTTAGTGGATTTTCAAGGATAAGTCTCCTTGTAAATTTAACCATTTTCTTGTGAATTATCTGATTAGATTGAACCTTTTTAGGTTGTTCAAATAAAATTTGTTGTTTAGGGACAATAAGCTTTGGTTGGAGGGGGTATTCATATGGAATACCATGAACTATGATAACCTCATTAGAAAATATGTATGTCAAGAGTTTATGTAATGCAAAAAGAATTATGTGAATATTTTTAATCCATAAGATGTTCCAATAGCATATCAAAGACTCCCAAACTAGGTACTATTATCACTTGGATTTTCACCCTTTGAAGAGATGTCAAATCTATCATCATCCAGTTGGTACAATGGAAATGACTCTAGGCTTGTGGGTATCTAAAGGATGAGGTGAATATATACATAGGGATATCTCTCTTCATGTACCACTTTGGATCACAATTACGCTTAACTTTGGGGGGTGAAAAGGGAGAGAGATAACTGAAAGCAAACTAAACTAAGGGAGGTGATACACCAAAATAGATGATGACTTCTAACTAGCTACATGTTACACATGAAATCAAAGGAAAAAATAAAAATACACTTAGGCTAGGAGGAATATAAAATATGCCTTGGATGTTAATAATAAATATACTAACTCACTCAAATTTGGACATCTCCTAGAACACTTCACATGCCCTACAAGAAGAGGCTATAAATAGGTGAAAGAGTGAACACACTATGAAAATTCATGGAAGAGGTAAAAATCACTAGCATTATTGATAAAAAGGTATGAAAATGAGCAAGGCTTCACCATACTCAGGAGGATCATAGATTACAATGGCCGAAATAGCTAGTTCCTATATAAATTGAGAGATAGAGGAGAAGAGAGAATTCCAAGGGTCACAAGGACACTTTTCAAGATGATATAATTAGTTAATTATGTATGATAAGAGGATAAGGGATGAAAAATGTAAGGTTAGGAAGCACAAGTGTCAATTCAAGGCATAAACTTCATGAAAAGTGGCATAAAACTCCTTGTGTTGGCTCAAGAAAATTGTCTTCATGATTGGCCCTATTTGAACACATCATAACTGATTAAGATCATGTATAATTATTAGGATGAATTTTAAGGATATTATTAATTCCTCTTCATGCATTTTTTGTAGTCTTGGCCATCTGAAATCATCCCAAATTGTGTTATCATCATCTGCTATCAAGAAAACTCCTTCTTCATGTACCCTACACACGTGTCTTTAAATTTAGCTTAAATTTCTCATGAAATTAAATTGGATGGAGTGTATTAAACCTTTAATGACCCTAAATTTCCTTAGAGGCATCAATCATGCTTTAAAATCACCTCACTTGAAGTTTTCTACCCTTCTCACTAGCTTGTCCAATATGCCAATTTTGACTTGATGAAATGAGAACTATTATTCAAACCCTTAGAATTTTATTAAAGGAATTAAATGACTATATGTAATTATTAAAATTCATAATATTCCCTCCAAACTTGATTTCATTTTTAGACTCCTCTTGTAGCCTCCATAATGCACAAAACTATCTATAAAATCCAATTTTTCACCCCATCCATACAAGTACATACATATAAAAGGAATGGAAGGGATATTGAGAGAGTATTATAAAATTTCCAATAGGTTTCATGGTCAAACTATGACATTATATTATCTTTCCAACTATATCTATCCAAACCAGTCCTTAATCAAAGTTTATAAGGGTTTTTGATAGTTTTGATTCTTAAGGTTCATTTATAAAGGTTTAACATTAAAATTGAAAAAAAATTCAATAATTTGATTGTAAAGGACCTTAATAAATTTCCCAAACTCCTTTTTCTCCCATGCAGAACCATCAGGAAGATATGAGCACTTGAACCTCTCCTATCGAGCTTGTTTTCCTCTTTTCCTTCAAGTCTCAGTTTATTTTGGGACAAAAATGGCTTCCTAATGACTTATCTTTCATAAAAATAGATTTAATACCTCTATTATAGTCCAAAAAACATTTTCCAATATTTTTTAGTGATCATATACATCCAAAAATAAAGTTGACCCCCTTTTTGGACGTTAGGCCTAGTCATGCTTAACAGACCTGAATTGTCCTTGAAGATCAAAGTGGATTATTGATGGTTAATATGAATTAAAAAATATTAAAAATATATAATAACATCCTATATACATTATAAAATAAGGTTTAATTAAAATCTCATGTTATAAATGGAAATGGTTCTCTTTTTAGCTTCTAGGCCTTAATGTGACTGATAGGCCTGTTTACAAACCTTGGTGTGTTAGATAATATTGTTGGATATTTACCATCCCTAATTAGTTTATAGTGTTTTAATAGTTGTACATAAACTTTAAAACTCTTCTTTCATGTCCAAAATATCTCCAAACTCACCTGGCTATCTCTATCTTCTAAAACTATAAGTTACAAGCACAAAGGGAGTGACTTATGTCTGAGACAAACTAGAGGGAACTCCCCTACCTCCTCAGAAAAAAATGAATGTTTTATGATGTTATCCAAGTCCAAAATTACCTCTTTAACATTTTTTATCTCTTTAATAGGTCAATAGACCTCTTAACTCATCCAAATTCTAAGACTAGTTTCTAGGCAAAATGACTGTGTGCAAGAAATTCCAAAGTGGACTATGTTTTGCATATTTTGAGTCCTTCCTTTGCTGGATTCGAACTAGTGAGAGTGAATTCAAGGTGAATTAATTATTTTTTATATTTTTATAAACCATTCATCACTCTACCTTATTATAAACCCTCTCCCATCCTTGGATTCTCAAGGCTTATATCTAAGCTAACTGTGTTTTTGTCCTAGGGTGATGCATGTAGGTGTAGATTGATCTATTAAGTTTGATGAAATGTTATAATAAATATATAAAATAATACATATCCATTTAATAATTATTTAATTATTCCCTTGTCTTTTTTAACACACTAATCACTCAAAAACATTACCTCGTTGCTCACTGCCAACATAGTCATATAGTTGGTTGTAGGTGCTCATGGGGTCATAAGGGGTCTGCATAGGCTTGTTTCATAATGTATAAAGATCATTTATATCTTCCTAGTCAAAATTAAGGTATTAAAAAAAAATCATCATTATAACCTCTCTTATCCCTTCCCATGCACCCTAGGCTCATAAATTGAGTCCTTCCTGCCTGACTGAGACACTTTGCTTTTTGGACCTGCCTAGAGGTTACTTGTGGTGCAATTTAGCTTGAAAATGGTATAGAGAGATTATAATTATATAATTTTTGGGTATGAAGCATATACCCATGCATACATTTACCTTGGGTGAGCTAAAACACTTCCAAGATATTACAATTAATCCACTGCCTGTTTGTCCTATTGTATGTGCATAATTCTCCTTAATGTATAGACTATAGGTGACCATAGGGCTTGCATAGCCATGTATCAACATCATGAAAATTATATTAATGTGAATTTAAATTATATTCAATCCATGAAACAATTTAACTTTGATTAAATGTATTGTTGGCAAGCTAGGACATCAAAAACCATTTCTAACTACAAACCTATAGATAACAGTGTAAGATTTTAGTGTTTTTATGGGAACTTTTAGGCCTTTTAATGATTTTCCTCCCTAGGTCATATTCCCCTCAAAATTTGTGGAATAATCACACTTATAAGGGTCTAAAATAATTATTAACACATCCCATTCAATTGAATTTATCCTCCAAACACCTGTAGGTAAGCATATCCATGACAAACTAGGTGAAGTGTACTACATGACTGCCATAATATTTTATTATGACAAGTGGAGGTTATTTTTTTATTATATTTATGTGAAAAAATTTTAAACTTAATTAAATATCTATTACCCTTCCATGAATCATGTTAAACAGGTTGACACACGTGATCTTTTATGACTATGAATAAGAATGAGCAAGAAGTTGACTGAGTATGAAAGTGGACTACAAGATTGATCTAAGAATGATATATTGAGATTAAAACATGAATTTAGGTGATAAAAATTAAATTAATACATGTAAATACGCCATATAATATTCACATGGAAGCCCTTGTATGGAATTTAACCTTCTATGAGTGGAGAATTGACTGAGACTGCACATGGTGGTACCTTCCTACAAAGTGAGTTATTTGGACCATCAAATCAACTAAAAATGTGAAAAAAATCATGGAAAACATGATAAAATGGCTTAAACATCCTCTAAGACAAATATTGATAAGTTAATTTTATATACCTTCCCAAACAAGAGAAAAACCTATAGGGTACATAGATAAGCAGGCATAAAAATAGAGTTAGCTTCATGAGAATGGTTCATGAAGCACATAAAACCATTATTAAATATCCTTATATAAAATTAAGGTATATGAGTTTAATTTAACCTCCCCAAGTATTTTTATATGAAACCTCCTGAGCTATCCATGCTAAGCATAAACCTGAAGGTCACTTTTTCTTGCCAAGAGGACTGAAAAAGGAGCATAATGGTTTTGGGACAAAAATGGCACTTATAGAGAAAACCAAGAATGTAAATAAGCATGGAAAAGATTAAGAGACATACCATGATCCTTTCCCATGTTTCACACTTCCCAAGGAGCTATACAAGTGCCAAACTTATTCTTTTCCTCAAGAAAATTGCCCTTTCTTCTGATGAACCTACCACTTTTTAGTTATATCAGTTATTTAAGACATCTAAGGACACATGGGATGTGACATAATGTTTTTTAACCTTAAAAATTCCCAATAAATCCATACAACTCATTAAATGCCCCTTTTTAACCTTAAAATGACCCAAAATGATTAAAAGGACTAAATACCAAGGCTAGTACAATATTAAATGGTATTAATTAACCTATAAAACACCTTGTGATATCTATATTGGACCCCTAAAATACCTAAAAGTCAATTTTTTACCTAAGGGTGCCTCAATTTGACCTAAAAGTCAAATTTGGTCAATAAGTACTACTATGAACTTGGTCATCACATGTGTAGGACCAACCTATAATGGTAATGTGATCTTACCAATAGAACTATAAACATGGTAATTTAATCCCTTTATTATTTTTGTTTTAGGAAGGATATCCTTATATTTATATTTAAAAGGTGAGAGAAGTGTGATAGTGCACATACTCACACTTGAACTGTTATCAACCATGACACTTTCTACAGGTTGATGATCAATGTAAACTAGACTGAACAAAGAGTGTAATTTAAAATCATTGGTGAATATCTCATGCTCTAAAAATGTTACAAGTGACATACATGGCATTAAAACATGATATTTACCAATGATGGCATTTAAAGGATGTTGTGCCTCTCTGTGAGGATGATAAAAAATTGGTGAAGGATGTGCATTATATGTGTAATTCACTTCTAATTTATCCATTATTTCTTGACATATATGCTTATCATTTATAATTATACGAGTGCCATTAATACCATCATGAAGAATATGAATTTTAGTATCATCAAATTTGAAAGTAAGACAATGTTGTAACTTATCAATTTTAGCTTCTATTTCTTGCAACCATTATTGACCCAATGTAGTATTTATTTGGTTCTTGTTTGTATAACAAAAAATAACATGTCCACAACCTTGAGAACACATGAAATTGGTATTATAATATGTTATATTAAATCTTGGAAATATATAACTTTTTTAATTCATCTTGATCATGCCCTATGTGTTGAATAAATATAAGTGTGCATACGTTTGACTGTCTTCATCAGTTTTCACATTTTGTCTAATTCATTTTCAATGAAAACCAGAATAGTTGAAGAGTTATTTCTTAGATGGTTGTAATTTATTTGTATTTTATCCTAATTTTGAGCCCTAATATGTGGTAGATTGGGTTGTATAATCTAAATAGTTCCTTCATCCTTATATTTCTAAAGTTTCTATTATAATGCTAAACAAGTATCAATAACATAGCCTAAGATTATTTGAAAATGACAAAAGGGTTTTCACTCTTGATTATATAATATGTTAGTATATATATGCCTCATCATTGGAAAAATAATCAATTCCCTATCAAGTAACATTTATAACATAACATGTGGTCTATATTATGCACTATTATCATGTATTATAATCATTGGTTTGATATCTATGATCTCCACATTATTTATTGAATCTATGAATGATGACCTATTAATACCTATAATGCATTGGTATATGTATTATGCCTCATGTTCTCTAGTAATGATAGATTTGAAAAATATGGTAGGCCATGATACACCTAATTAAGTAGTATTATGTGTATTATCTATATTGCAATAAATGTTCTTTCTTTTATCGATATGTGAAATTATTATTTTTCTTTTATATATGTTTACCTAAATTATTGAATGTTAATCATTTATGTATTCACCTAGGCTAACTAGTGTGAAATTCAAACTACATAAATAATAATTAAAAAAAACAATTGGGAGAAACTGTGTTTGATTTTCAAAATCTAACACAGTTTCTTCTAAAAATATTTTTGTAATTGTATGGATTGTGGAAATATAAAATATTTGATACATAAATAATCATTAATATTCATGTGTATTACATATGTATGATCATCAAAGCTAGCATCCGAATCATCATCAATGTCTTTTATAGATATTAAATTTAGATCTTCTGAATTTCATAATAAAGATAATTCTTATAGATCCTCTGCTTGTTATACATTTTTAGGTGAATGTTGTTATGAAATATGATTAGATTGTATTTTTTTGTCATTTTTAATATATTATCCAAACTCATATGTATGTATATGCTATATGAGTATCATCTCTAGTGGTGGCACTATAGCGGGTTAAGATGGTAGTAACTGTGATTGATTCTCAGGTAGTACATTCTATAATCTTACAATATCTAAATGGTTGATTATCAGCAAGGCATGCATATAAATATTTATCACATATAAATTTGACACACTATTGTAAATTATAGGATGTATATTATATTTCATTTATCCATGGTCTCCCTAATAATAAGTTATAGTGCAAATTATTTAGCATTACTTGGAACTGAGTAGATAATATTTTAGACTCTACCTTGATATCCAAAGTGATAGAACCCAATATTGATGAGGCACATCTTCAAAGCCTTTGATATTATTATATGTATTTTTAAGAGAATACATATTAATATCTATTGTCTAAAATAATGTAAGATTGATAATATTCAACCATGAACCATTATCTATGAAAACCCTTTTTATTGCCATACTTTTGATTTGAATTTGTATAAATAAATGAAGATTATAATCGATAGTATATTGAGTAGGAAAATATAATTTCCAAAAAATATAACATCATCAATATCCTTTAAATTAATTAAAATAGATTCAAAATAAGAAGGATTTGTGTCATGAGGAATGGGTGTTTGATCTAATGCTTGATATAAAATATCCTTGAAAATAGTAGCTTTTGAAGTTATTCTGACATAGAGATCTTAGCTAGTGTATTCTTTAATTGATCAATAATATCATAAAATTTATATTTATTAAGTGGTACCATTGGATTGGTTTGGGTATGGGGATGTATTTTCATAAATTTTTACTTATATCTTACCTAATGCGACACCCAACCTCATCTAGTGACAATAAATCAAACTACAATATTTACTATAAGCCAAGGGCGAATAGTAGAGGTGGGATATGAGCTAAGCTAGCTAGGAGGAATAGGGATATGAGTAAGAAAATAAACCATATGAGACGTTTAATTTTTATTACTAATAGGTGGTATCTCAAATTGAGCCATGCAATAATAAGCATCATAGAATTGTCCATTATTGATCTCTTGATTAATGTGGTATTTTATCTTTTCTTTTAAATTATGCATCCATGGACTTACACATGTAATTGAAATATTTTACATATTATAGGCAAATAACATGTAATTTATATTAATAATCTTTGAACCAATAAATAATAGATAGACTCAGTCATTATGATCATTATTATTATGAAAATCTGAAATCTAAAACCCTAAGATCAATGCTAAAATGATAAAAGGAGAATCCTATGGAAACAAGGTTATTTACAATATTTAAAAATACATGGGTTCACCAATATGATTTATAAATAAATGGATATTAGATAATCAACCTAATCCTAATAATGATAAAATTTTGAGTAAATTAGAATCCTAAGATATGTAATAAATCACACAAACTGATTTATAACTTACTATTTTTGATAATATGATAAAAGGAAAAGTACCAAAGAGAATAACTTGGTTATAAATCATAAATGTTGGACCATGACTATGACTATGAAACTAGTTATATGGTTGTGTTAGTCACCATAAATCATGATTAGGGCTTGGCATCTTATTGGGATAAGGATGTGCTATTAAATGAGGTCAACCTATGATGACATTTGTAAGGAGAATCAACATTCATTAGGATTTTCAATCTCATAAATTTATATTAGTGCACCTTCTCCTTTAGGTCTTATGTGTGTGATCAGATCTATTTGATTCACTAAGAATCCATTGTATGTCTTCTTCTTCACCTAGAACCCTTGCTTAATAGACAATGAGGGATAAATGGAATAAATGGGAAAAAGGTTTTAGTGGTTGAATTTATGTTTGACCTTAATATCTCCTATGTTGAGTGTTGCATACATACCGATACTTTAAAGAGGGATCAAAATCTATGTAGTTATCCCATGTTACTATGGCATGTGTGAAATATTGGTGAAATGTTATATGTTGGTGATATCCTAATGTAATTATGTGCTTCAAAAATGACTTGTGACTGTGGAAGTGTATTCACTCTTAGCTCAATGCTACTTCACCTATGTGGACTCATAATTAGGAATAATAAATTTATTCCTATCAGTGTGTAGTTAGAATAAATTTGGTAATTTTTAAAAGTGGTAGCCTCCTCACAAAAGGATAGAAATTGTGCTTATATAGTGGTCTTTTTTACACCTTGATTTGGGCTTGTGAAACATATGAGATGGCCCATTAGGATGAATTAGAGTTCATGAAATTATCCATTATTTAGTAAGAGGACAAAACCAAAAAATTTAGACACTATCAATGAGTGATATTATCCTAAAGGAGTGGCCTTGTCTGAAGAGAAGAGATAGCTAAACTGGAAGTGTAGATAAGTCTAATAGTGACTTTAGGCTACTTAGAATTAAGAATAAGAGCATCATTTATTATATTTTTTAAGAGTAATGGTCATCTGCATAGAATTAGAGGAATAACAGTTTAAACCCATGGAACTAAGAATGAGCTAAATTTGTATAAAATTATGGTCATAAGTGCATTATTTTAGCATTAAATGTTAATTTTAGTGACTAAAGAGGATGAAACTGATAGATTCAGACACAACTAATTAATGCCATTATCTTTAAGGAGAAATTTCTCCTAGGAATAAAGATAGTTAAAGTAGAAGTGTGAATCAATTAAATAATGAGTCTAGGATATCTTAAATTATAAATAAGGACATTTTGTATCATAGTTTTCTAAGGATAAAGGGTCATCTACATAGAATTAGAGGAATAATAGTTTATAACCATGGAGTCGAGCATAGGTTAAGTGTGCATAAGGAATGTTCACAAGTACGATGTTTTAAAATTACATGTTAGATTTAGTGACTACAGTGTTGAATAATAATACATAATAAGAGAGGTGCATGATGTGAATCCTGACACCACACATAAATGAGAGGTGTGTGATATGGATCATAGCACCTAAAAACTCAAGAAGTTTAATAAGCTCATAAAATAATGATATATTTATAACACATAAAATAAAGGTACACATAATAACACTCAATGCCATACATGAGGCCAAGGATTTCACATAAGGGACATGAAAATGTCATGATAAACAAGGCCAAGGGCCATAAATAAGGGACATGATAAATTCACAATAGACAATTCCAAAGGATGCAATCATTGGACATGAATATGTCATAACAAATAAGGCCAATGGACACAATCAAGGGACATGAAAATGTCACAAAAAAGGGAAAATGAATGTCACATGTGAAAGTCTAGGGATTACACATAATAGACAAAAAATTACTAATCACAGTATCAATGAAACATTAAACAAGTGAAAACTAGTCTACACCATCCATGTAAATCAATGTCACGTCAAATTAAATAGTATACCCATGTAACACTATGTAACATATGATTAACTAGGAAGACATGTGTATGTAATATATTTAGCTCATCATGGTAAAAGTCCATATAAATATATAACTAGTAATAATATGACTATTGGAATGTGATGTCTTCAACATTGGCAAGCCCTTGAGTATATGAAATTCCAACATCTATGTATCTATATATATTTAATATATCCTGCATCATAGTCATATACTGTGAAATGCATGTTTGTATGAAAATTAATATATCATCTACCAAATATGTGATATTTAACATATATAAATAATTTAACTAGAAATAATTTCATTCTTAGATGTTGGTTTTTTATTTTTTTAATATTTAGATGTTTTTGTATTTTGAAATTATTTAATTTTTTGTATTTTTGAATTTATCTTGAAATTTGAAAAGTGCTAACTAATTATCCCATCAAGGCCATGGGAAGTGCATGTGTTGTATGGTGCAAGGGTCACCTTTCGTGAGCAAAAAGTTCTAACTATTTATAGCTCTAAGAATCCAAATAAGACACTAGGGTTTGGAAAAGGGGTAAGAAGAAAAAACCTATTTTGATGAATTACACATGAAGTCACTAGAGGTCTAAGTTATCTATTTGGTTTTCCAACTTATTTTAGGCCAAATATGGATTTACAAAACTAGGTTAGGGTTAGAATGATCAAGCTTAAGAAAAAAATAGGTAGCTCTAATGATCTAACCACAATAATGTAACCAACTAAAGGAAATAAACAATTTAAATAAAAATAGGGAAGCCAATCTATCTAAATAAGTAAGCAGTCTCAAGAAGAAATAATGATTCAAAAACATTCATCCCTAGGGTATGAAAAATGATTTCAAAGGAAAGATGTTTTCAAAGGGAAATACATAAGCTTTACAAAATCTATGATAAATTCTTATTTAAAATGAAGGTAACCCTAACATGTAATTTATAACCCTAGAAATAAAACTACACTAAGCTAAAATAATGATTTCAACTTGAAATCAAGATGCCCTCAAATCATGCTAAAAAATAATGCAATAAAATACCAACCAAAAGTCCAAGTTTGATCTTGATCAGAGGAAAAATAAGTTGCAAGAAGAGCTTTATCCAATTTGGTGCTAACAATCTAGGAGAGAGAGTAGGGTAGGAGTAAGAAGGAGGTGTGAAATATAATCCAACATGAGAGAAATCAATAATAAAGGTAGGAGAAAATGTGGAGCAAAATGGTGAATTTAGTCTAAATAACAAGTGAAAGTGTGAATTTATCTCAAGAGGGAAGAGAAATTAGAGTAGAATTAGAAGAAGGGGTTTTGAGGAAATTTTACAAATTATATAAGTCTATCAAGGGTTAAACTCACCAAAAAATAGTCATTTCTTTCCATTTTATAATGTCTCAAACTAAAATGGGTCTATTATTGGTAAGTTTCAGCCTAAGCCATGGAAAAGTAGGTAAACGGGTAGCCTAATCCATTGGATCTTTTAGAAAACTAAGGGTCTAGGGAAGAACACTATCAATGGGATCTTAAAAAGATACATGGAGGTTTGACATGGTGTGGTAAGGTCCAATAGGGTGTAATAAGGCCTAATAGGGTGAAATAAGGTCACACTTCTCTCAGAATGGTTGTTTAGGGTTAATATGGTTTCTTAGTGTATAGTAGTATGCATGATGATTAGACATATAATCATATAGAAGAGTAATGTAAAATTATCATAGTTACATATACCCTCAAGGTATAAGAAACCAATGTTAAATAAAACTAGGAATGATTTTTAGTACCTATAAGTCACAAAAAAAAGTAAGAAAGGGATAATAAAAATGAAAATAGAGAACACCATATGCACTCACCTAATGAGAATAATGACAAATGAAATATTGATTGCATGATATAATGGGTACAAGTTTGAGATCCTCATGATCCAACTCCAAATTTATCTCTAATGCCTACATAATAAGGGATAAAAAGTGACATCAACCCAAAAAATCTAATATGGCATTCACTAGAGCATCCACTCAGTGTTCTTTGAATGAAGGATGTGGGAGATTTGGAAGTCCTCAAAATAGGAGAGTAAAATGCATCCCACCTTGAATGGGGAGAAATTAAATATAAAGATGTTCTATACTTTGGTGAGTTGAGACATGGATAAGAGTGATTCAAAGAACAACTGCACATAGCATGTACCTAACACATAAGCATCATTCATGGTTCTAATAATGTTACACTCAATAGTGTTATTTATCTCACTAGTAAGGAAGAAACTAGCTACAACAAGTTTATATCCCCATAGGTCATCAATAATCTAGGCTAAAATCATAGGCCTTGGGTTGGCTCAACTAATGCCATCAATGTGAATCACCATAGAATGGTGCACCATGATGGAGGTTAAGGACTCAAGACACAACCACATGGGGACTATCTCAACATAAATTGAAATAAGTAAGCTAAACAAGGAAGACAAATAACATGACAAAGCCGTAATCATATGAAGGAGACCAACATTAGTCATAGAAATAAGTGAAGAGGGGTGGTATAAGGCCTATGAAAGATAAATACTAGCTAGAGAAGTTTAGAGAAAGTCTTGAACAATCATAAATAGCAACCTAAAACACTTATAGAGACCATGAAAAAAGAGAAAGAGGGAGTTTATATAGAACCATATATGAAAAACTAGTAACACTACTAACTAAAAGAATAAAAATACTCTAATTCTATCTTGAGATTCATCTAAAGAGGAATCCACAGGCAAAAATAGCCAAAGAGACATGAAAGGTCTCAAAAAAGCACCATGAAGCATCATGGAATGAAATAAAGACTACCATTACATCCAAAATGTACAAAAACCCTTAAGGTATATTTTTTCATGATGAACAGAGGAACAAAGGTCACACTACTAGTGTAGATTCACCAACAATGGCATTCCAACAACCCTTGATAGCCTAGATTGTGGCTTGGTAATGCCACATGTGGCCTACCTAAAAGGCAAGTCATGGATTAACATATTAGATCACATCCTAGGTCATTACTTATAATGTTAATTTCCATCCTTCTCTCTATAGGGTCAAAAAGGCTCTGGATAGGCCAAAAAAGAGGCCAAACACAAAATCAAGGCCATCATCGATGAACATGATATCTAAATCCATATGAGTGAGAGGATGGAAATGTTTGTGAAATTTCATCATGAGTTTCTTATAATATTTCCTCTCATTGAATAACTTATGTATTTTGATGTAGATGAAATGGAACTCAAGATCTAAATCAACAACTCTAGAGGCCTTTATGGGTGATAGATTAAGAGTTTCAATGCCAAAATATGGAATTCATGATGAGGGAAGAGGCCCAATAGTCATGGAGATGTCTCCAAATAAGTCTCCTAATATCAAAGAGCTACCTTAGTTCCTAAAAAAGGAAGGAGATAAAGAAGAGAGAACAACAAGCATAATATGAGTGAACATTGATCAATAGTCAATAGGATCAAATCATACATCCTTGAGAAAATAATATTAATTAACAAACACCTTGGGAAAACTATTATGACCCCATGAGGAGATGATTAAAACCTTGTCATAGGGCTTTATCTTAGCATATATCCATGTCCATGAATTTAGGTTAGCCTCCAAGGTATGAAACTCACCTTCATGTATAAATTAGACCACATGAAACATTATTGATGCAATGGATTGAATGGTAATTTTCTAAGGATAACCAAAGATCATTTCATGTGAGAGATCTAAGTCTAATACACATAACTTGATCCATATTATCTTGAGTCTGAACTTCACCTAAAGCTTCACATTACCCACTGGTGTGACTGTGTCACTATTTAAACCAACATAGTTTCGGTGAGTCATAAATATTCCTATGGTTAATACTTAGTTCCTCAAACACACACAAAGGCATGATGCTCAATGTGATACCTTCATCTATGATGCATATCTTGATGTGAAAATTTTCAACCAAGGTCTTAATGTAGAGTGGGAATTTAGCCTTTTTTTTACCAAAATGGAAGGGTCTAGAAAGAAGGTAGGGTTAAAGGATAAGATTGGTGGGTGAGGGTGATCAGGGATGTTTGAGTTGAATAATACCTCACCATCATCTCATAGTGTTGCCTCATTGGAGATACCAATCTCATCAAAGATGAGACCCCTTTGCTCAAGGAAAAGGTGGAGAAGGTCCTAGATAAAGATCCTAATAGAGAGATAATAGCTCCTTTATGAAAAAGTAAGGGTATTGCCTACCTTGCGGGGGGGATATTATGCTAATAGTTAAACTTGAATTTTGGATTCCTTACCCCCATGGGTGGGCCCATGAAACTTGATATGTTAGTATTTCTAATGGGGTCAGTGGTCTTCCCTGAGCACATGTTGAAAAATCACTCATAACCAGTAGAAGATATGTCAATAGTAACAATGACCTTGTTACTATCATGTTTGGCCTTCCCTTTTGGGTCAGTTCAGGAACCTATAACTAGTGACTAACATGGGAGTATAACTCAACAATCATCCCACTAATATACTCATAAAGAGTGGTGATTAGATTGGTCTATAACCCTCATTCAACATCTGTATGTGGTGAGTGCTCTTTAGGAATGTTATTTTCCCTACACTAGAAGTTATTTGTAGCTGATAGGTCTTATTTTAGGTTAAACAGGTTCTCTAAGTCTCATAAACACCTTTTGGTATGTGGGGCTTGAGTCTATGTAGGGTGTTGTTTGATGCCTGAGTATTGGAGTGTTACCTCCGCACCTCACATAATCCTATATGGGAATTTATTCTTAGCTTAGTTATAGATGTCCCTAATATTATACTCCACTAGAACATAAAGTGTGGTCTTTTGTGTGGTGATGAAATCCACATCATGATCCCCCTAAGACTATGGTAGGTGATTAAGGATCAATTCCATGTCCTGTTACCCCTCAAAAATAAAAAGTGGAGGTTTATAGATTGTTTTTTATCCTCAAAAATCACCCTATAGGTACCATGGGAGAGTATACACAGTCTTAGCCTTGGGTGACAAATAGGTAATCAAAAAATTAAACTATGTTAATTGAAATTTAGATATAAACAAGGAAGTTGATTTATTTTAATTAATATGTGATTAAAATATATAAAAATGGTTTCAAAATTTCCAAGTCTTGGAAAAAATGACGTGCAAGACAACTAGTTAGTATTTTTATATTGACTTCTTTAGGGGTAACCTACAAAAAAAAAATTGGAAAAAAATCAATTTTATGTAAGCCAAAACTGACACTTTAGATGGATTTTGTAAAAAATATTTAAAAAATAATAATTCTATAAAAAACATAGTTAGACACCAAATCCATGTATCATAGAATCAATGCCACATTTCCATAGTCTGAAGTCACAACTACATAGACACAAATTTGCTAAAAATACTAGGTTAGCCAAAAATAGATAGAATGCAAAATTATGGAACAAAGAGTCAATGCCACATCGAATAAAACAAACTCACATAATCAGAAACATGATATTGAAACTTACAGGAAATTAAAAAATCATATCTAAATGAAGTCATGGATTCTAATGGTTATGTCTTATTTTATGTTAGCAACATTACAACTCAACAAATGTGAATTTATCCTACAAAATCAAATCACATAAAGAATAGAATCATGTAACACAATAATGAAGTTATGGGTCAATTAAGTAATATTAAACATAGGTAGACATAAATTCATGTAAATTTTAATAGACAATAGTGTAGGAAGATAAATCAATCAACCCAACTAAGAATAATAATATTCAAATGTCTAGTTAAATGGTTGTTTAGTATATTCACATGCAAAATGTAAACTAGAACAAAGATTTTCAAACTATAAGTCTAAATCATTGAGCTAAATAGAAACTAAAAGGATTTTTTAATTACTCTAAATATATTTGACAATTATGGTGAATCTATTATTAGTTTTTATCTAAAAGTAAATCGATGATGATTGTAGGTATGTAAGTATTAATATTAGACTAGGAAACACATAATGAACAAAATTATGCCTTTCACGTATAATGTCATGTATCTCAATATCAATGTCTCATTTTATTTGTGGAATGTCATATTTATATATCTCAAAGTCACAGTTACACAATCACAAGTTCATTCCTACCAAAATAGATCACATCAAAATAGATTGTAAAATCATGTAAAAGATTAACAAAATCACGTGTTGTAAATTCAAAATCTTGAATTGTAAACTGTAAATTCATGTAGGTCTAATAGTAAAATCAAGTGGTTAATGTAGACCATGACAATAAATATATATTATCAAATATGATTTCATAGTAGTTTATCATGAACTCGTGTTTCCATAGAATAAACTTGCATATCCATAGAGTGATGTCACACTGGCTTCTAGAAATGTCAAAACATAAAACTTTGGGAGCTTCAACCTCAAATTCTCCTTCAAAGTAGTCCTATAATCTCAATCACTCACACCAAAACCTCAAGGACCTTAAATTAAATGAGGGATCCCAATGTGGTCACCATTATGTATTAGGTAAAATTTAGAATAGGAATTCAAATGCAAGTGACAATAATGCTGAAAAATCAATTCCATACTCCAAAAAATACTCATGATTGGGAAAGGTAATTAAATTCAATGTAAAAAAAAAAAATTAATAATTCAAATATACCTATATCCTACATCTAATTTACCTCCAAATATATTTGATGAGCCCCACATTTAATATGTAAATGTACTTGATATGTTGGATTGCTTTGTGACTCAAGACTTACTGTAGTAATGGTAGATAATGGTGCTTGGAAAATTAAACAAGAAAACAAGTTAGTATAATTAGTCTAAACATATTCAAAGATATCTCATGGCTTTCATAAAGATATACTTTTTTATATAGAAGAGGATGAGAAATTTCTAAGGAAAATTCTTTGGAGATTTCTAGAGACGAAGGGTGTGGAGGATTATAGAATCTATTAGATAAGACTAATGAAGATTAGGTGTTGGTTATATAGTGATTATAAAAGTGATTCATAGGATAAAGTGGGAGTAGAATAAATTAAAAATTCTAAGATAATGGATAGGTAAATATTAGTGATAAGTGGGATCATTAGTAGGAGGATTAAATGACATGGGATGATATAAGGTTGATGTATGACAAGATAAATTTTAGAAATGTTAGAAGAGGACTATGGTGATTAGACTATGAATGAATTAGATGAAATTAGTTATTAAATTTATGATTGTAGAGGAGAAATAAATTTTAGATGTATATAGAAGCCTACATAGACAATACTCCAAGGAGGGCCTCAAACTTATGTAGTTCTCCCTTATATGTGGGAGTGTGTGTGAACAATGGTGTAATATGTTATATATAGATGCATGAAATGATATATCTTGTGAATTGAAAAAATTACACTTATGGGATAATCTTTGGATGCTTCAGACCTTTTGTATAACTACTCTTATGATTGATATCAAAATAGCGAGGAATATGGTAGTAGATCTCAGTTATGCAATTGATTGAAAAAGCTTGAATAGGTGCTTGCTTGGTATTTACTAGATGATTAATGAGAAAGATTATACTTGTATTTATACCACACATTTTTAAAATATATCATTATAGGGTTAAATAAGACAAAAATTCTGACCCATAAGTTTCAAAAAATATCTAATTTGGATGACTTTTGAGGACTAGAAATTAGATAAGGATCTGGACACTAGCATCGATGCTAGTATCCCTCTGTGGTTAGTATTGTCCATAAAGATATAAAATAGGTATGGATTTTTAACTAAAATTAAAGGATATATATAAAATTTAGATCCTTTTTTAGTGTACAAGTGGTCTAGGTTATCAAAATGATAAGGGTCAGACTATAAGATAAACATTTAGGCACATTGAGATAGATAATGCAAGCCTTTCAGTAACAAGAAGGTCCAAAACTAAAGGGCAGAGCCCTGATTGGTATTTTTCAAATGTACAATACTAATATTTTATAAATATTAAATTTTATTATCTACACTTCCCTAATCTTTGTCCCCCCCCCCCCTTAATCTAGTAATTCATAAGAATGAAATTACTAGGTTAAAGGAAAGAGATACACACCTGGGTGTGTATAGCATGCCATGCCTTTGATTAAGACCACTTTGAGTGTTTTTTTGGTGTATGACCTATAACCACAATCATTTTATAGTATAAATCATTGAATATAATCTAAAAATTAAAATAAGTGAAATTTTTGAAAGGAAAGAGAGCAAGGAAGAAGTACATCTATCTATCATTGTAACCATGTTGTCCCTTTATACTTTGATTTCATAAATGTGCTTAATTAATAATTATTAGAAATGAGAGAGAATCAAAATTGAACCTTGGATGTTTTAAGGGGGATATTTCAAGGTATTATTCCCCCAATCTAATGTAAGGATGAATTGTGACACAACCATTGAGATCACACAACTCAAGTATGAATGTATAATTTGGTGTGGGTGATTGATTTAATCAACTCATCCTATAAATTTGGTAAGGTTGGGTGATTTAATCAACCAAACATATAAATATTGTGAGTTTTAATGATTTAATAAATTCAACCTATAAATATAAAAAATTATTATAGACCAAAAATGTTTGATAACAATAATTCCTAGTGTAAAACAATACTTCCTGGTGATAATAATCTGTAGATATAATTGGTAAATTTGTATTTTTTTGTGAACTTGCATGGCATATGCACCTTTAATATGTCACAAATTAAATTATATGTGTCTCAAATCTATAAAAAATTGCTTCAAATCTTGTGAAATATTGGTGCAATGTATATGATTTTAACCCAAGTGTATATCTAAATCATGTAACTGTACTAGGGATTGTGCAAGTGTGGAGGTCATGTCTTTGTGACATGCCCCACTAAAATATACATACACTTAGAAAAGATTAATTTTGGATTTCATGTATTTATAACATGCCCCCACTAAAATTTGGAAACTATGTAAATGTGGAGGTCATGCCTTTTTGACATGTTCCCATGATTTTCCCCCCTTTCGAGGTAAGGGTAATAGAATATGGGAGTTACCTTAACTCAAATTGGTAATATAATTATATAATTTTTTTATAAATCATGTATCATATAAGAGTGACATGTATATGAAGTTATATTAATGAAGCACATAGCATGTGATCACACCAAGCCCTAGGATGAATGATATATATCATGGAAACATTTAGAAAGTAAAAATACAAGATCATAAAATAATCAAGCACACACACAAGAGAACTCAATGCAATGTAAAATAATGGTCCAAGGAGACCTCATACAAGGGGCATTTTCAAACTCTACATAATCAAAAGGAGATGACATATTCAAATGTCTAATAAATAGAGAATGGCATGTTTAAATGTCCAAATAACATACAATGGCATAGGGTCCAATAGGCAAGGAAAATATTCAAATATTCTATAATAAAGACAATATAAAGTAATGAAATACACTCAAGGAAGTAAAAATGTGAATAAATTAAGTATAATCAACTAGCATAAGCATATCACACTAGTCACTACATCTATATATTAGAAAAAAAATGTCATGTAACATATCATATCAAGTACACTGTGAAAAATATGAGTGTAAATATAGACATGTGTAAGCATTAGTATAGAAGCTCAAACATGATAATGTATAAATGATCATAAATGATATGTAAATTTTATCAATCGTGATCAATGAAGTAGATGCCCCCAAGTAATATGAAGCAGGTAGAGGAGAGTTCCAACATCTATACGTACATATATCATGTGTTTATGGTATGCATGTATCAAACTCAAAGACGCATGAAACATGTATGTATATATAATGAAATGATATCCTATCTATTAACATAAATCAAATAACATAGGTGCCAAGGAGCTATTAAACATGGGAATGTTGAATATTTTTTATATTTTTGAATTGTTTGAATGTTTTTATATTTTCTTGAATATTTGATTTTTTTGGATTTTTTGAATTTTTATAAAGTGATAGCTAATTATCGCATCTAAGGGATGCTCATAAGGTGTTATATACTTATAATATGGTAAGTCATACTAGTGATATTGCCAAAGAGTATGTACAAGTGTCATATTTAGATCAAGAGAGTCATCAATACTCTTTTTATGCCTCACAGGAGTTTGTGGTCATCAATCAGTATTATCAGAAGTAGTGGTTCATGGAACCCATTATTGAGTGAACTTTGGTTTATTTAGAGTAGTAGTAATTATAACATGTTTAGTTTCTCTGTGTAACTAGGTATGTTGTGTAGTAGTAGATGAGGATTTTATGGAATTCACTATATATAATTGGTGAAAAGGTCTCTCAAGTAAGTAACATCTTGGTACATATGTTCTCACTAGCACTGTTAATAATCATATCACTATGTATAAGCTGATGATAGAGGTATGCTCAAATAAATAATGAATGAATATTTTATTAATCATCTATAATTCCATTGGCATGAGAGGTGTTGTGTATGTATACGTGATAACAATCCCAAATGTTTAACCCTTTTTTGAAATATGGTGTGAAGGTTAAAGGGATAGAATAGCCTAAACATAAGGATGAATAAAATTATTCTAAATCAGACCAAATAATTATAAACTCAGATAAATTGATATTTTGAATTAAAATATTGAGATGTGTTAAATATATAAATTACCAATTTTAAATATGTTCTATTGATTTTGATTCCAAGGATAAATGATACCTAGATTTATAATGTGTAGGTGGATCTGAGTTGTACATAGGTAGAAGTGTGCAGGATCAAGACTTTAAGATAGTCATAAGATTATGGAAATGAAGTTTCTCAAGCCATGGACACTATCGTCCACCTTGAGACACTACCATCGATGTTATTTTTTATTTTTCAATGATATTATCCAGTATAAAATATGCATTGAATGGTGATGTGACCCACGTCATTATTCTAGGTTTATGTATAATTTTTGCTAATGTATTTAGATCTATAACATAAGATATATATGTTTTCTTATGGATCAAACCCTAGATATTCACTGTTGGGATGTATTTTCCTAAAATGGATTAGTGGGCTCATGGTGTCAAGATGACCTCAATGACCCCTTTATCAATGAGCACTATCTACATAGCCAATACTCCAAAGAGGGCATCAAACTTATATAGTTCTCCCCTATGTGTGGGAGTGTGTGTGAACAATGGTGTAATATACTTTATGTATATGTATGCAATAATATAGCTTGTAACTTGACAAAATACCACTTATGGACTACTATTTGGATGTTTCATACATTTTTCATGACTACTCCTATGACTATTATGAAAATAGGGAGGAATAGGGAAATAAAACCCAATCGTATAATTAATTGAATGAGCTTAAATAGGTGTGTGCTTGGTATTTACTATATGATTAATGAGAAGAATTATACTTATATTTATAATACACATTTTGAAAATATCTCTTGATAGGGTTCAATAAGACAAATAGGCTAACTCATAGGTTTCAAATAATTTGTAATCTGGATAAATATTGAGGACTAGACACTAGATAAGTATCTAGACACTAACATCATTTCTAGTATCCCTCTATGTCTAGTAATGTCTATAAGG
This sequence comes from Torreya grandis, assembly GCA_037957365.1. Lineage (NCBI taxonomy): Eukaryota > Viridiplantae > Streptophyta > Pinopsida > Cupressales > Taxaceae > Torreya > Torreya grandis. The sequence goes on from JARHVA010000436.1 coordinate 1,025,171, forward strand.
CTAGAAATAAGTATGGAGTTGTAACTAACAATGAAGGATGTATATTAGATTTTGAGATTTTTGTAGTGTAAAGGTGGTATGCATCATCATAATGCTAAGGTTTAGACTATAAGATAAGCATTTAGGCATAGTGAGATAGTGAATGCAAACCTTTCAACAATGATAAGGTCTCAAACTGAAGGGTAAAGCCTTGATTGGTACTTATCAAATATACAATGTTAGTGTAGGATATTATTTTCCATGTATTTACTTATTTTTTATTATTCCTACACATAAAATTTTCCAACACTTATCGAGATATATTGCTTAGGTGTAATTAGTCATAGGGAATTATGCTTGACCATCATGATTAGCTAGTGGGAGTTACTCTTTGACCGGTTATTCTGGGTATGGGGAGTGACATTCCATTCTTGGGTCTTTGACCACTTTTCATAGAGGAGTTACACATTCACTCTCCTATTTGGACATCTTCATTTTGTGAATTATTTTAGTTGAGTGTTTTGGATGGATTAATCACATTCTTGAATTATTCTCCTTTTTGATTTAATCACAACCATTGCATACAATCATTTGACAATTACTCAAACCGTTGAATTTGATTGATCTAGTGATATTGGCAAACACTCTAATATAGTATCAGAGCCAACCTAGTATTCAATTTTCTAGTTTGCATATTATTTTTAGCTTTTTAAATCTTTAGATTTCATTATTTACAAAAAAACTAGTTTTTTCATATCCTATTATTGTAATGTATCTTCATTAGTGTATGGTGGGAGTTGTGTTTATTAATAAACAACTACATGGAGATTCACTTTGGCCTTTATACATTGATTTGTATGGAAATTATGGGTTTTCACCAAGGCATTTATATGGCCTACTCCTTTCCATTCGTGTCCTAATATTTTCTCCATTCAGGTCATGAAGTTCTTTATGGAAACATCTATACTATGGCATGGGCATCTTAGCACTCCAGCTCCCTATTTAGTGTTTCTCTCTCACATTGGCACTCTAGATCTAAATTTTTTATATACATGTGCATAATTTTGATTATAAAAGTTTAAAAATTCTCTGGTGAGGCCTAAAAACCTCACCAAAATAGGCTCAGTTGTGGCAAGGGGCATATATCCAACCCCTCTATGACCCCCCAATAATTAGGCACATGGAATATTTAGGTGGTAGCATAAATCTGGTTCACATCTTCTTATCTTTTTTTATTGAAACTATTTTTTTAGTAAAATTACATTTAAATTTAAAATAGGCCATTAATGATATAAAATAGAATTTTTAATAACTTTTGATAGGCAACTCATATTTTAGAGTCAATTTTCAAAAGTGATTTTTTTGTGCTCATTCCATTGGAATCATTTATATTATAATCATACTAAAATTATAAAGAATCAATTTTCAAAAGTGATTTTTTTGTGCTCATTCCATTGGAATCATTTATATTATAATCTCACTAGAATTATAAAGTGAAAAAATTTAGGGGAGTTGATCACAAATAATTTTAAGGGGTGTTGTGTATTTTTTTCATTATATTCAGGCCTTCTTTTCATTTCTACAAGAACAAACTTAATTATGGATTATGGATTCTAATTTGATAAGTCTTATCACACCTTTTAACTATTATAAATGGAAATATAAACTGCAAATCATTCTAGGGAACAAGGGTTTACATCGCATAACTATGGTGTTAGATTGGCCATGATCTTGGATCCTTGCATAGAAGATTGAGAAAATCTATTTATAGAGTAATGAAATCATAGATAAATTGGAAAGGAAGAAGAATCATGTCTTCCCACAAAAATATTACAAAAAAATGACCTACTTTTATGAAATCACATTAACCTGTCTAACTTTCCAAAGTGGAAAAGTGGGATACATATATGGAGAATTAGAGAAACATGAGGAAGCCTCTAATTTTCATAATTAAATAATTATATTAAAATGAAATTAGTCTATGTGACCCTTTTATAACTAACCTAAGGAAGTTTAATTGGCATAGAATGGCCATAAATCTATGTAGGCAAAACCCAATAGGAAAAAGCACTACACTAACACTCCCCTTAAGTGTAGCTTAGGTGAGATGAGAATTGGGTCTCGACATTGATGCCCTGATGAGGTACCTAAGTACATAGTGAAGAACCTCCATAGGAGGAAGAATAAGGTGGAGTAGCCCTAACCCCAATAAGACCTCATATATGAATAAATTTACTCTTAGTGAAGGGCTTGGATAAAATATATACAATTTGTTCCAATATTGGATAGTACCAAAGATCAATGACTTGCTCATTAATAAGCTACCTGATGAAGTGCATTTGAATGTCTATGTGTTTGGTCCTTTGATGGAGAAATAGATTCTTGAAAATATGGATAGTTCTTTGGTTATCATAGTAGATGACTATTGGCTTATGAAATTGGATACCAAACTCAATGAGAATCCCCTAAAGCTAGATTTTCTCAGTGGTGGCATTTAAAACCCCTCTATATTTTGCCTTTGTATATGATAAAGCAATTGCATGCTTCTTCTTGCTTGACCAACTTATTATACCTAAACCAAGTGAGAAATTGTAGCCTAAAGTGGACTTTAAACTCTAAATATCTCCATCCCAATCTAAATCTATGTATCCAATCAAATCAACCTCTATTCTTGCTCCATAGTGTATCTCATAGTTTTGCAAACCTTGAATATAGTGTAGAATCCACTTAGTTGCTTTATAATGTAATTCATGTGGCTCCTACATAAACTAGGAGACCATGCCAACTACATAGGATATGTTAGGTCTAGTGTGTGTGAGATAGATAAGACTACCCACAAGTTGTTGATATGGATTTGCATCAACCAATGGTGTATGATAATTAGCCTCAAGCTTCACACCAAACAAGAAGGGAGTAGGGGTTGGCTTACAATCAACCATGTTAAACCTTAAAAGCAAATCAAGAGAATAATTGGATTATGATAAAGTTATCCTATAATCTGACTGAATGATTTCAATCCTAAGAAAGTAACGCAGTAATCCCATGTCTATCATTAAAAATCTTTTTAAAAGTATAGTTTTCATTACTAAGATGGATGATCATGATCTCCCTGTAATTAGTAAGTCATCCATATAGATAACTAGGATCAATAGAGAATCATCCTACCATGAGATGTAGACATTTGGATCTAAGTGGCATCTGGTGAACTTAACTATGAGGAGAAAGGAGTCCATCTTGGCATATCATGCTTGAGTGGCCTATTTGAGTCTATAGATAGATTTCTTAAGTTTGTAAACCAAGGAGGAATCTTCCATAAATCCTTTTGGTTTTTCCATGTAGATCTCTTCTTTGAGGTCACCATGTATAAAATCACTCTTCACATCCATTTGGTAAACATCCCAATAATGTGCGATTGTGATGGCTAGAGTGACTCTGATAGACATCATCTTGGTTGTAAGAAAAAATGTCTTGGTGTAGTCTATGTCAGACACCTAAAAAAACCCATTTGTAACTAGATGAGATTTTTACTTATCAGTAGACCCATCTAAACCATACTTAGTTTGATAAACCCATTTTTAATGGACCAATTTTCTTCCTTTAGGAAGAGGGACCAAGTCCCATGCTTTGTTCTTGATTAGGGGACTATACTCCTCCTACATAGTAGAATCCCATTCTAGAATGTTAGATGCCTCATGAAAGGTTTGTGGATCTAAGGTAATGGCTAGCTAGGCATGTGAAGTCCTCTAAAACTATGAATATGTCCACCTTGTATCCAATGGATTTCTAACCCATTTCCCAGTACTTTGAAGTGTTTATTTGGCCCAAGTGGGACCAGAATTGTATGAGATTAGAGAATCTTGTCAGGATTAAGAGCACAATTGATTACCTTGTATAAGCAACTAAACACAAAATTTAACCAGAAGTAATATGTAACTAGAATTCAGAAACAACACAGAATATGAGAGACAATACAATCTTGTATTAATACTCTTCCAAAAGGAAATACAATAAAGAAATCACACTCTTCCCACACCTCTTGGACATACCAGTAATTCTCCCTCAAGATTTCTCTCTCTCACACAATCAATTACAAACAACAATCAACTCAACACCGAGTTGTTATTCCCTCCACCAGTCAGTAACAATATTGCCAGTCCACCAAGTACTCAAAGCACTCTAAGTAGATCTCCCTGATCTTGCTCCTTTTTGTGTTGCAGATCTCCTTGATCTTACTACCCCACAGATCTCCTTTGAACTTGCACACACACACACCTACAGATCAACTGACCTTACTTACCATGTAGATCTTCTACCTGATCTTGCACAACCTACAGATCAACCTAGTCTTGCACACTTGTAGACCCTCTAGATCTTACACACCTTGGAAGAACCCTTGTCCTTGATTTTGCAAGTCCTTCTGATCCTTCAAATATAATATAGCCTCATGGGTCTCTTAAATAGATCCCATACAAACAATAATTAGACTTCCTAATTATAATAATTAGAAATGCAGACTTAAGACTAAAATTAGTCTTTTACATGCAAACTAACTGTCTGTCTAAAATTAGACCAGTTCTGGAAGTGCATGCACACACAGGTTGCCGACATCAGTTCCAGTCAGACCGATGTCGGCCAACCCATAACCGATGTTAGTTACTGTGTACACTAAATATGACCGATGTCAATTGATCAGATTGACGTCAGTTACTGTAACACTCAGCAACCTCCTCCATTTGCATCAATGAAGCTTTTAGCTCCACAAATTAACAATCAAGAGGTGATTCATCATCATCTTAAGTGTGAGTGTGAGATAGAGAAGGAGAATCCTCATCACTACTCTCATTACTTAAAATTGAAGAAGAAGAATAGTCATCTTAATCATCAGGAGGATTTTGAGGTGGATCCAAGTCACTATCTAAGGTGGAATCAATGTCTAATGAGACTTTTGAACAGTCTGGAGTGTTGATAGTGAGTTCAAGTGGGCCCTCACAAAAATTTACACTCCTTTATATGAACAACTCATAAATTTTAGGATGGATAAGCTTGTATCCCTTAGCACCCTCTGCATACCCCATAAAGATACAAGAATGACTTTCAGGGTCCATTGCCTTGTATTAATTCTTGGGAACATGGCCATTGTTGGTGATCTAAACACTCAAAAATGATCCATTGTCACTTTTGACCATCCCAAGCTTCAAAAGGAGTGATTCCTTTCAAGGATTTGTGTGAAACATAGTTATAAATGTAGCACATATAATTAATTACTTCAGCTCAAAACTAAGGAGCAAGAGACTTTGATTGAAGTATGTAGTTGGCCATTTCCTTCAAGGAATGGTTCTTACATTCAGCCACACCATTTTGTTGAGGACTATATGGAATTGTGTGTTGTACTTGAATCCCCTCTGATATACAAAACTACTCAAACATGTTGTTGACAAACTCCCCACCATTTTTGGTCCTTAAGATTTTGATGGAATAATATAACTACTTCTCCATAAGTGCCTTAAAGTGCTTGAAGTGATCAAAGGCCTCAGACTTATTTTTGAGAAAAAACACCCTAGTGTACCTCAAAAAGTCATCGATGAATGTGAGCATGTATCTGGTCCTATTGAAAGAAGGTTTTGGAAATGGACCTTCTATGTCACTATGAACAATTTATAGCTTTTGTTTGGCTCTCATTGCTTTGCCCTTGTCATGTTTCTCTTCTATATTCTTGCTAAAATTGTAGCCATTGCATAGGCCATCTGAGAATTTGACTTTAGGAAACCTTGAAACCATGTCCTAATGATTGATTTTCTCCAAGTAATGGTAGTTTAAATGGCCAAACCATTCATTCCATAGTTTATTCACTCCATTTGCATGAGTAAGTAGTGTAGCTAAGGGTTGATCTAGGGTAAATTGTGAGAAGGTATATAGCCTGGACTAATGATTGGCCTTCCCATAAGCTATTACAATGTCATAATGTATCTCCTTGATAACCACTAAATCAAGTGTGAACTCAACTCACTTCCTTGCACCTATGTGAGTGATCTGATATACTAACAAAAGATTGGTGGATAGTGAAAGAACACATAGAACATCATTAAAGGTCCCATCGCTTTAATTGATATTTTACCATTGACTTCTATTAAAGTGTCATCACCCATGAGAATTGAAGGCATAAAACATGGCTCTATTTTTGAAAATAGATCCTATAAGAATGACATGTGATAGGAAGTACCCAAGTTGAAGACTAGGAAACTATTGCAACAAGTGCCTTGCCCTTTTTTTACCCTTTTTATTATCTTTAGCCTTTACAAAATCTTATGCATTCATTTTTTGAGTTGATTATTCAAGAAAACTAATGTTATTCTTCTCAAACATCTTAGTCAAGGTGTTAATCTTCTTTTTCATTTACTGAGATTCATCATGCCCAAGTTTCTTGTAAAATTTACATTTGAGTTTCTCCTTCTTAGGTTTCTTTCTTAAAGAGGACTTATTTTATGATGCCTTAGGCTTAGCATTTGATTTATGATTCTTCTTTTGCTTATGATCTAGTTTAGACTATTTCTTCTCCTATTTGCCACTGCTAAAAGGCTTCTTCTTATCCTGATTGACAATCAAGGCATGTGATTTTGAAGACTTCAATACACCTATTTGAACCAATTTATCTTGCTCTCAAGTTAAATTGGAAATAGACTCATTGAATGATTGAATTTTCAAAGTGGATCCAAGTGTACATTTGGTAGCATGAAATATAAATATGAAAACTGAATAGTCATGACCCAATTTTGAAAGCACAGATAGAATTAACTGGTCATCTATTTTCTCAATATCACATTATTTCAAATATATTCTCAATGATTTAAAATTTATAAATAAGTCTTATAGGGTGTCATAGTCACTTGGGCTCAATGTGATGAGTTCATTACCCCTCATGATGTCTTACACTCCAAAAAGCTTGTCTAGGATGGTCCATACGTTGTTGAGAGTTTTTACAGATTCAACATGAAATAGGAGGTCAAGAGACATTGACAGGCATAATAACCTATAGGTCTCATCACATATATTATAATACTTAACCTTTTATACATATATAGATGACTCAATTTCCTCACCCATGGTGATCTGATAGAGTCCTTTACCTCTCAAGGTGAGCTACATTTTTAACTTCCAATCAAGATATTTATGTAGTATGAGTGGTTCAATCAAGTTTAGATCCATTAGTGTAGATTAGATTGAGACAATTTATAGAATTGAGATGAAATAAAAGAATAGATTGCACATAGTACAGGTATCCCTTTCAAATATTAAGAATACCCCCCTAAAAGTATAATGCAACACGTGCTCAATATTGGACATTGAGCACCATTGAGAATATGTTTATGAGCAATTAGTATGAGAGAGAATAAGAGAGGCGTCAAGCATAACCAATAATATGATAAATAAAGGTACAAAAGGTATAAAGTGAGTTTTAAGCCATTACACCATGAATAAAATAGATGTTATAAAAAACCTAAAATAATACCACTAATGCGTAGAGCTTAAAAAAATATGCACTTTCAAACAAAATATCACCCACAATGGAACTATAGATTGAAAGTTATGGCACTTACAAGTTCTTGCTTCTACACATTCCTGGACCCTTTCTAAAAATGGATTTGTTTTTTTACATTACCAAAAAAACAAAAATGGAAAAAAAAAGTAGAGGTACCCCATAAATCTAAGCTTTAATGACCCTTCAAAATTCTAGGTTAGTTTTGGAAGAGTAATCAAACTTCCCAGACTGCTTTGCTTAATGGAAGAAGGTAGTAGTGTTACCCCAAAATTTTGAGTTGGTATTTTTTAGTGTACACCAAAGTTTTGGACCTAATCTACTTGATTTCTATAAGTAATCTCCCTTTTAAAACTTAAGTAAGTAATAGACCCCCAAAAGTCTGAGTTGGTTGAGTGAAGTATTATCTGGAGTTTCAAACCTACTTTGTTTGAGGTAGGTGAAGTTGTAAGTAATGGCCCCTTATAAGTTTGAGGGTATTTGTAGTAGTGTAATCTAAGTTTTGGCACCGTGCTTATTTAACTTCATGAACTTGTAAGTAAAGCAACTCCACAAGTTTGATTTGGTCTATTAGCTAAGTACCAACCCTCTAAAAGTCTGGATTAGTCAGTGAACTCTCCAATACATGCAACACAAGGTAGATCAAATTTAGATATGAAGTAATGACCACTTTTAGATTTGAGTAACATAGAGGTATGATTGGAATAAAGACATGCAAATTAATGCAAGCCAAAAATTTCAAAATACTTTAGTAATGGAAATTCTGCAAGAGACCCATTTAAGATTTTGACTTGAGGAAGAAAACCTAGAAGGCATTTTTGCACAACAATAAGGAATGTATGTATTTTTGTATAAAATGAAAAAATGGGGCCTTGGGATGCCAAAAAGAAAGGAAAAATGACTGTTCAATAACTAGGTCATGTTTACAGTCGATCCAAGGGTTTTGGCACCTTCAAAAACTAATAGCATAGTCATTTTTGAGATTTGAAGCTCTAGTAGAAATTTACATTAATTCTCTAAGGAATCCCACCAAACCCTTATTTATGATGGAATAGTAAATGTATGTAAGATTTCACCACAAAGATTGTTGAAATACTAGTAAAAATGACTCTAATATCGTGTCAGATTAGCCACGATCTCGGATCCTTACACAGAAGATTAAAAAAATCTATGTATGGAGCAATGAACTCATAGATAAATTTCAAAAGAGGAAGAATCTTGTCTTCACACAAAAATATTGTAAAAAATGACCTACTTGCATAAAATCACATTAACCTGTCTAACCTTCCAAAGTGTAAAAGTGGGGTACATGTAGGGAAAATTAAGGCAACATGAGGAAGCCTTTAATTTTATTAATAAGATAATTAAATTAAAATGAAATTAGCCTATGTGACCCTTTTATAACTAACCTAAGGAAGCTTAATTGACATAGAATGGTCATAAGGCCGTGTAGGCAAAACTCAATGGGAAAAAGCACTACACTAACATATGGGCACTAAGATTGAAAAAATATTGATGCAAAAAAAGTTAAATGATTTTATTGTTGTGATGAATCCTTTGGATTGTTGTGTCTTTTTGTATCTCCTAATCTACTCTCATATTGGATCTACAAAAAATACTAATGAAGTATGGACCACCTTGAAAAATAACTTTAGGAAGGTAGATGCGATGAGAGGTCATGAACTGGAGAATAAGCTCATTAGTTTGAGTTCTAGAAATTTTGACACCCTAAAAAATTTCTTCACTAAGTTTAAGTCTTTGATATTGTAGTTAAAATAATTTAGAATAGATAATAAATATGATCAATTGGTTCTTTCTATGCTATCTAAACTAGGTCTAGATTACTCTATATTCATATCTACTTTCCATGCTACTAAAAGTGATCTTTAAGCCACATGGAAAATTTCCTCTTTAGATGATTTTGTTGTTGAATTAACTTGGGAGAAAGATAAATTGATTCAGATGGGCACACTGAAGTCCTCAAAATCATAAGCCCTAATTTCTAGAAATGGGAAATCGAAGGCTTCAAAAAACAAGGAGAAGAAATAAAATAACAAGGATAGAGAGAAGAAGGAATAAAAACCTACCTCCTCTAAAACTACCATTGAAACCTCCTCTTCTGAATCTAAACCTAAGAAAGATAAGGTTAAGTGTGCCTACTGTAATAAAAATGGTCATGCTGAGCATAAATTTATGAATAAATAGATGACCACCTAACTCATATTCTAAAAAAAAACATAGGTGTTCATGTGTCCATCAAATATAATTCATCAACTCTAGATTCTTCTAAGGCAAAGTAAAATGGTAAAGAGAAAGTTAAGGGCAAGGCTCTTGTATCAGTTATAGCTCTTACATCTTCTTAGGTTTTAGATTATGGTAAAAGCAGGTTTTGAAGGAGCCCCGAAACCCTAGTACAAGGAAAAAAGATAGAGCAACCAATACACAGACAAAGTCTAAGAACTACTACAAGGAAGTAGTGAAAATAGGTTTTAAATGGACCTGAAACCACCGAATAGACAACCGGTCACAACCCAAAAAAATAGACATCTGGCACCACCTTAGACAAAGGACGACAAAAAATAAACAAAGAACTAGACCAGATTCTTTACCAACAAGAGGAACCAGATTATTCATCCAGTTCCAATATCATTTTCATTGTTTCTTTTTCTTTCAAAACAGTATCCTGGGTAGCGGTTTCCACCAGCATTGCTCCTTTTTGTGTTTCCTTCTTTCTAGTGCTTTGTCTCATTCTTTTGTTGGGTCCCTCCAAAGCTTTAGTCTCCTCACTAGATCTTTTACCAATATTGACAACAACAGCACAAATATTGGACGTAGCTTCCTCCAATTTCCATTCTATTGTCCTTAGTTCCCGGAGGTTTTTCTCATAGGCTTTGAGCTTGGCTAGGATCTCTCCTATCTGATTATCCATATTGTTGACTTTGTTCCATACCTCTTTCAGGGTATCTTCCATTGTTTCCACTTTCCTTTTGAGGTTCATAACCTCCCTACACATCCAAGAATCAAATTGAGAAGATGCCTCTGCTTTACAATTAACCCAGTTCATTGGTGTATGTGTTTCATCATTCAGTTTTTCCCCCTCCATTCTTCAAAAATTTTATTAGGATTGTTCCTATCTTATTCAGTGATATCTTCTCGACCCTTATGTTCCTGCTCTTTAATTCCATTTTGAATTTCCATTTCCATATCTTGATTATCATCCTGCCCTGTGGTTTCCTTTTCGTTCTTTGATGCTGGGTCCTCAACAAGGTCATCCTGGACAAAATCAGACTCCGCCTCTTTCTGGTTTTCCTCAGTGTCTTCAGTTCTATTTGAAAAATCCTCCTCTGTATTAACATCATCTTTTTCATTCTTCTCAGGACATTCTTCATCCTTATTAGAGTTTGTAGCCCGCCTTTCAGTTCCTTCTTCTTCCTCCAAGTTTTCCTCACTGGGTTTATCAATAATCTCCCGCTCCATATCTTCTTCTACAATCTGCTTTTTAGTACTCTGGAACTTGATTTTGCCTTTCTCAGTACACATTCACTCTTTTTGTTCCCTGACTCCTTGTTTTTCCCCTGTTTAGGGTGCTTAACCATAGCATTATTCTTACAGTAGCCTTCGATTAACAGAATAAGGCCTTCATGATGGATAGGGCGCGTTTCCTTTTTCCTATGAGCATAAAAACTTTGGACCAAGGAGAAACGAAGATAAAAGGGAAAAGACAAACTAACCTTGTGCCTGAAATGGTTAAGGAAGACAAAGTGGAATTTGTGCACACGCTTGCTTCTTCCGTCCAGAATGAAGTACTCCCTTATGCAGCTTAAGACATCCCTCCATATCCCTTTAATCTGATCCAATTCAAAGAAATCCCTGTTCTTAACCAATTTCTGCTCTTCCACTTCCATTTTGGGGAACCTACAGAAGGCCTCATTCGAAATGCTTGTCTGTTTGGAGAATTTGAGTCCATCAGTAGGCAGCCCAGTAACCTCAGCTATAAAATCCTCTGTTAAGTTCACTGTGACACCATGCAGGGTGACCCTTTCATCCTTCCAATTTTTGAAAAAAGCCATAGTGATATGCGGTTTCGATCCATGAAGTCTTTCCAAATAGCTCGTAACTTTTCCTTTCTGCAAAATTCTCCAGACTTCATGTTTTTCTTTCCATTCCTCACAGCTCTTAGGTTCCTATTTCCAAGGTTCTCCCTTCCTTTCGCTTGCCATATTCATTTTCTTAGAACCCCAATTTCTAAGGTCATTGCAATAATCCCATCTGTTGCCAAGTTGATAGGAAAATCGGCTTTGATTGTGCTTATTCAGGATCCTCTTCTCTCTCTTGAGGGCCTTACTCTTTAATGATTGTTGTCCTTTCCCTGTACTACCACTCCTCCTACTAATATTATTTATTATACACTTCGATCTTTCCTTCCTTTGCATGGGTTGCATCATGAAGAATGAGCGCCCTCAAATCCACATTCTTTACTAATGTTTCATGCCACCTCACTGTTTGGCCAGTCTGGACTGCACAATTAACTAGCCAATCTGCAACACCATTGGCTTCACGATAGGTGTGGGTAATGATCACTTCTTCAAAAATTTTAATTAAGGTTTTCATCTCCATTACCTTATTCTCTATAGTCCAAGACACTGTATTTATATTGTTAAGAATATTTATAATATTCAAGGAGTCCCCTTCAAGCCACAATTTGGGATATCCCGAATCCACAGCGATTTTGAGAGTCTGAAGGGCAGCAGTAGCTTCGGCAATGTGACAATTCAATTTCCCAATAGGGATAGCTACAGCATCAATTACCTTTCCCAAATGGTTTCTCAACACTCCACCACAACCTGCATTCCCTGGGTTCCCTTTGGCCACACCATCAAAGTTTCCTTTAATCCATCCTTGAGGGGGAACATTCCAAGTAACTCCTACTCTGGGATTATTAGGTTTACCAATAGAATTATCCGTCCTCAAGGGATTTTCCATTTGAAGAGTAGAGCTTGGATTCTTTTGTGATAATAAATTCTCCTTTAAAGCTCTTATGATGTTCTATCCTACCACCCATCTAGGAAGTTCTTTATTTCTAAATATTCGGTTATTTCTTTCCTTCCATATTCCCCACCAAATATGGGGAAGAGTAAGTTTCCATAAAAAAAGAACTTCAGGATTCTTTGAGGGGCAGTACCAGCTTTTGAAAGATAATTCCACATTTTTGTGGTGAATCCATGTAATACCCCACAAATTGAGAATCTCCTTCCAAACTAGCTGAGTGAAGGAACAATTCACGAACAGATGATCTCTATCTTCAAGGTCTTTTTTACATAGAATACACCTGTTGACAATATTAATTCTGTGTTTCTGTAAATTATCCAAAGTCAATATTTTTTTTTGGAGAAGGGTCCAGAAAAAGAATTTGATTTTAGGGATGAGCCCCTTAATCCAGGCTCTCGTCCAAAATGGATTGCTACCATTTCCCTTAGAGGTGAAAATGGAAGAGACTTTAAACTGTCCGCTTGGCTCTTTATGCCAAACAATTTTATCTTCAAGGTTAGGATATAGAGATATAGCATTTAGGGATAATTGAATTTCCTTGAGATCTTGACCATAGTCAATTAGGTTAACCCAAGAGTTGTTCTACCAGTAATGATAAACCATAATTCCCACTCTTTGCTTGCATCTTTCTATAACCTCTTTATCTTGGATTTCTTCCTGTAAAGGTTTTCCTTTTAACCAAATATCTTCCCAGAACTTCACCTTTTTACCATTGCCAACTTTCCATGAACTTCCTTCTTCTAAAATATGTTTAGTTCCCTGGACTGCCCCCCATATGGCAGAAGGATGAGAAATGTCTGGAGTAGAAAAGAATTCAGGGAGTGACTTAGCCTTGAATAAGTACTTGTGCTTCCATATTTTACTCCATTCTTTTTTTTCCTGATAAACCCTCCACCCTTGTTTAGCTAAGAGGGATGTGTTCATACTTTTAATTTTCCTTATACCAAGTCCACCTTCCCTGACAAGTTTACATATGTTATCCCATGCTATAAGAGGCATTCTCCTTTTCTCCTCAGTACCTGACCAAAGAAAGTTTCTCTGAATTTTTTCAATAGCTTCTACAAATTTAGTAGGGATTTTGAAGAGACTTAAAGCATACGTAGGTATGCTTTGAAGACTTGCTTTGAGTAGTATAAGCTTTCCACCTTGGCTTAGAAGACTTCCTTTCCATCTCGCTAATTTCTTACTGAATTTGTTAATAAGACCTTCCCAAAAAGCTTCAGGAACTTTCGACCCTAAAGGGAGACCAAGGTAAGTAGAAGGAAGAGCACCTATGGAGCATTCAAGGATCCTTGCTATTTTGTTGTCTGTAAACTGGGGTATTCGTAAAGAATACATCACTTTTGTTCCAGTTAATCATCTGTCCTGAGGCAGAGGAATACAAATTTATAGCTTCCTTTAGAGTTCTAGCTTCTGAAACTTCAGACTGTCCCATGAAAATAGTATCATCCACAAATTGACCATGGGAGCAAATTAAAGGATACGAAGAGGGCTTCAGACCTTTAAATGATCCTTTACAAACTAAGTCCCCTAGGTATCTCCCCATACTATCAGCCATGATAATGAACAGAATAGGGGAGATCGGATCTCCCTGTCTTAATCCCTTAGACAGTTTGAAAAAATGAGATGAACTTTCGTTTACCAACACAACTATAGAAGTTGTAGATATCAGTTGTTTGATAATTTCAACCACTCTTTATTCAAAGCCAAAGGAAATAAGGCTATTTTAAAGGAACAGCCAATCCACCCTATCATATGCTTTAGCTATATCCACTTTCATTAGGAACCCCTCTGTGTTTGAGTTGGACAGTGAGTGAATATTCTTATGCGTCGTTATAATAGAGTTGAGGATTTGTCTACCTAGAATGAATCCATTTTGCTGATCAGCAATTAATGAAGGGATTAATTTCACTAGTCTTGTCATAATAACTTTGGAGATTATCTTATAGAATGAGTTGCACAAACTAATCGGTCTAAACTGATCAGGGCATTCAGCTCCAGCCTTCTTAGGAATAAGGCACAGAAAAGTGGCATTAATTTCCTTCAGCATCTGTTTTGCTCCAAAAAACTCCTTCACTGCATTGCTGACATCCTTCCCTATAATTTTCCAGAGCTTTTGAAAGAAAAACATGGGGAATCCATCTGGTCCAGGTGCTTTTTCTCCTCCTAAAGATTTGACAGCCTTAAAGATTTCCTCCTCCTTAGGGATAGAACATAACATATTATTCTGCTCTTTCGAGATCAGTGGAGGAATCACTCGTAGGATATCAGCCTGGCTTTGCAAGTTGATGTTTCTATCAGCCTTCATCAGGGAAGAGAAAAATGAGATCATTTCCTCCATTATTTCCTTTTCCTCTGTTATCTTCTGATCTCCTTTTTCAAGTGATGAATATGAGTTTTCGCTCTATGTTTCAAAGTGGAAAGATGAAAGAACTTAGTATTTTTATCTCCTTCTTTCAACCATTACACCCTAGATCTTTGTCTCCAAAAGGTTTCCTCCTTAGTTATAATGTCTTGATATTGTATCAATTGATCACTTTCTTCTCTGCGGGATTCTGGGGTATATCTATTTTGCTGAATTTTTTCCTGGATTCCACTGATATCCTCCTTGATGGTCTTCTTTTTCTCAAAAATATTTCCAAAACAATCCTTATTCCATTTCTTAACTTCCTTTTTAACATTTTTGAGTTTGGAGGCAACTCTGAATAGGGTTGTACCCTCAATAGGCTTATTCCACCACTCTTTAATTTTGCTTTCAAACTGTGGATGCTGCATCCACATCTTTTCAAATCTGAACGGATGATTTTTTTTTGGTTCAATTTGACCGCTGTGAGTATAAGAGGGAAGTGATCCGAGCCTATTCTATGGCTTGCTTCCAGCTTACAAATATAGTCTTTCATCCAATCAGGGGAAATGAGAACCCTATCAAGCTTAGCCTGTATACATTCCTTGTCCAATCTCTTGTTGCTCCAGGTATACTAAATTCCTTACAATTCCACATCCATGAAACCTTCTTTACTTATAAACTCCATGAGATCAAATCTCCCTTCCATTTGAATAGTGTTACCACCCAATTTCTCATAATCATAGAGTGGAACATTAAAGTCTCCCATTATAATCCATCACCCACAATGATCTTTGCTTCTGAGATTTGAGAGAATATCCCAAACCTTTTTCCTATCATTCCTGGCATTAGGAGCATAGATATTTACAACATACCAACTTTCCTTTTGGTCAACACTGGTAATATTAATAGCCAAATTTTTTTTACTTTCCATCAAAATAGACCCAGTATATTGATTTTTTTTCCATAACATAACAGTTCCTCCCGAAGCTCCTTCAGAGCTACTGGCCTTAATGGTGTAATTTTTAAAGTCTTTAATCTGTTCTGCTCTCTTTTGTCATTTTAGTTTCTTGAAGCAGAAGGAGGTCTGGCTTTTGCTCTCTGACAAAATTCCTAACTAAATCTACTTTATAGAAGCTATTTAGCCCCCTTATATTCCAACTAAGAATTCTCATTTATTTTGATTGGTTAGGAGACATTCCCGCAGAGTCACCTGCTTTCCATCTGCTATATTAAGCTTACTTTCCAGCTCTCTATTCTTCTTTGCAAATTTTTTCCCCGATTTATCTGTTACTCCTACATCCAGTTTAAATTTGACTTGCTTTTCAGATCCTTTTCCTTCTTTACTCCTATGGGGACTATTTACTTTCACACCGCCATTTCTCGTCATTATGTGATTAGTATTGTTCTTTTTCACTTCTTTTATCTTTTAGTTTTTTGAGTTTTTTCCAATCTCTTTCATTTCTTCTGCCATTAGAATCTCTTTCACTGGAGTGTTATTTTCAACCCTTGAAGCCTCCTGCTTTTCCCCCATCTGAACTTCACAAAAATCTCCCTTTCCTTCTTCTATTTTGTTCACCTCTTCAGGAAGTACCTCTCCTTCCTCTAATCCTTCATTGTCCTTTACCTTAGAAAATTGATATTCTAAACTTTGGGTATTCTGGTTTAGGATATTAACTTTTCCTTCTATTAGAAGATCTGATTTGTTGTCCTCTGATCCCTTCCCCTTCTCTTCCATAAGGGGACTTAATTTATTTAAATGGGGATCTATTGTTCCTAATAAATTAAAGTCGCCCTCTTCTTCTGTTGCAGGAATTATACCCTTTTCTGTGTTTTGGTTGGCTAAGGCATCTTGAGACTCCCTTATCTTTCGACAGTCTTCTTTTACCTTCCATATTTTTTTTTGTTGAATCTTTATATTTCTCCTTTCCTGAAGATTTCTTGAAAGAGGTCTACCCCTGTTGGGGCAATTCTTAACCCAATGCCCCTGTTTCTTGCATGCATAACAAGAATTTGGTAGATCTTTGAAGACAATTTCTTGAGTTTTCTTATCGAGCTTTGAGATTAATTCCACCTTTTTAGGGAGATGGTTCAGGTCTGCCACTTTAACATAAATTCTGGCACTTTGGAGTTTAGTTCTTGAAGCCGTGGCATTATCCACAGCCACTAACTCACCAAATGAATTAGCAATTCCATTGAAAATGTCCTCATGCCAGAATTCTAATGGAAGCCCAGGTAGTCTTGCCCATATAGGGGTTGTTAAGAAAAATGAGTCTGATAAATCCATTTCCGGTTCCCATTTCTTAATAGTAAGAGTACTTCTTCCAAAGGACCAGGGTCCTTCACTCAGAATCTTGTTCAAATCTTCTTTACAGTTAAAGATAAAAGAGAAAAAACCATTCACCATTGGTGCAATGTCTACTTCTCCGCATATTGCCCATTTTTTCCTGATCATAGATCTAAGAGAATCTATATTTGGTCTTACTCCTAGAAACTTACCAACTAGGGTGAGATCCATAGAAGATACAGAGAAGTCAAGTAGAGGATCTGGGATGAAAATTTGAAACTCACCTTTCTCCCAGCATGATTTAGATATCACCGGTGGGAAGAGGGATTTCCCTGTTAGTTTTTTCCCAAACAACGACGACCAGGACCTTTGTTCAGGGGCCCCTATCTGTCTTTTAGCATTCTTTTCTATTTTATCACCAGATTTATCTTTCACTTTCTCCATGATTTGTTCTAACGCATTTTTCGATGATGAGTCTCCAGCCTACATCTTCTTAGGTTATTGACTCATGTGTTTTGAATCACATGGGTTCTTCAAAGGTTGAGTTCACTTCCTTTTGAACCATATAGCATGTCTTTTATCATAGTGGGTGACAACACTCTAGTAAAAATTATAGGGAAAGGGTCTATTTAAGTGAATGTAGGAACAATCACAAATGTTCTAAGTGTTCCCTCACTTTCAAATAATATCTTATTAATGTACTAGATCACTCACATCAATTTCATGAACATTGAACTCTCTCTAGATTTTGTAGTCATCATAGAGTTACACAATGAATCTATAATGGTAGTGGGAAGGAAATATCACTAGGCTCAATCATACACCTTCACAAATTTTTCACCTAAAAATTCTCCTAATTCATTACTTTCTCACATAGATGGATTAAAAAACTATGGCATGAGATATTTGTACACCTTAACTATCACTATTTAGAACAACTCAATAAATATGATATGGTCAAATTTTTTCCTTGTGTTCATTTCTCTAAGGGTCTTTGTGAGGGTTTCACCCTTGAAAATCATCCTAAAGATAAATATGACAAGGGAAAAGCATGGATGGATACATGGGCATTAGATTTAATACAAAGTTATGTATCTGGGCATTCCCCAAACCATATTTCACTCAGGATAAATATGTTCTCACCTTTATTGATGATTTATCAATGTATACATGGGTCTACTTCCTTTGATAAAAGTATAAAGTTTTTGATAATTTTTGAGACTTCAAGGTTCTTATGGAAAATAATCTCGAAAAAATCATCAAGGTTCTGTAGATAGATAATGGTGGTGAGTATGTCAAAAATAATTTTGAGTAGTTTTATACATCATAGGGGATTGATCTATAGCGTATAGTTATATACAATCCTTAGTAAAATGGTGTTGCAATTTTCAAGAACCGGTCCTTGGAATAGATGACTAATTAAATGATTCACTCTAAATCACTGACGCCTTAGTAATGTGTAGAGGAAATCAACTGTGTTTCCTACATTAAGAATTAATTTCCTTATAAATCCTTAAAATTCATCACTCTTGTTGAAGCCTAGTACAATCATAAACCCACATTTGATCATTTTAGGGTTTCATATCTCTAGCTATGACATGCATACCTAATAAAAATGAAAGGCTATGGAACCTCATAATAAGCCTTGAATCTTTATAGATTACCAAAATGGTGTTAAGGGATATCAACTTCTTCATTTAAACACACATGATTTGTTCATCGAGAGAAGAGTTCACTTTTAGGATATTCCTTTAGACTCAACACTTGACACTTCTCCCAATTCATCGGACTCATTTGGATTTGAGGATGATTTTGATTATTCAAATCAGTCTAAACACATTCCAAAGGTTGAGGACTCTTCTTCTAGTTTAGATAGTGAGAGTAGTGATGAGGATCTATCTCCATCCACATCTAGCCACACTTTATAAGATGAGGATTCACCACTTGAATCACCTACTTTTGGTTCTCTTTTGGTTAGGCAAACACTATAGAGTGTAGGTACATGGGTTGGGGATCCTTTAGATGTCAAGTGAACACATTCCAAGTTTTAGAGTAGGCTACATGATTTATATGCCTCTACCTCTGATCCATGGAATTTTTGAGAGGCATCTGGAATTATTAAATGAGACACTAATATGAATGAGGAGTTTAATTCCTTGATTAGGAACAACACTTGGGATTTGAGACACCTTCCTAAGGAAAGGAAGATAATTTGATGTAGATGGATATATTAAACTAAGCATATAGTTGATGGGTTAGGTTATAAGTTCAAAGCATGATTGGTTGCAAAAAAAAAATCATAGGTCCCTGACATGGACTACACTAAAACCTTTACAGTAGTTGTAAAGATTAACTCTGTTAGACTCACTTTTGCCATTATTGTAGCTCATCATTGAGATGTTCATCAGATAAATGTGAAGAGTGTTTTATTCATGGTGAACTTGATGAGTAGATTTACATGAAACAACCACAAGGTTTTATCAAGGACTTTTCCTTAGTATGCAGACTTCAAAAATCTATATATGGCCTCAAATAGGCCCTTTGGACTTGGTATGCCAAGATGGCTTCCTTCATTCTCTCATAAAGATTCACTAGATGCCATTTTGATTTGAATGTCTACTTCTTGTGGTAGGATGATTCATTTTTAATTATGGTCTTATATGTTTCCAATCTATTCATCATAGGGGGTTCTTCATCATCCATTATAGTGGTGAATGTATCTTTTCATGACAAATTATCCATGACTAACTTGGGTTTATTGCATTACTTACTTGGGATCCTAATTTCACAATCTAACTCAAGAATTATCAGTACATAACCTAGGTATGCTCTCAATTTACTTGATTAGTTTCACATGGCTGATTGTAATCCAACTTTGAATCCCTTTCTATCTAGAATCAATATTGAGGATGATTTCTCTATACCATTGGTTGATGTTACCTTGTATCGACAACTTGTTGGTAGTCTCATCTAATTGACATATACTAGACTCGATGCTTCATATGTTGTAGGAATTTTCTCGATATTCATGCAAGAGCCTCATGAGATGCACGAGAAATTAGCCAAGAGGATTCTCCACTACATTCTAGGTACACATATTTAGGATTCATTACAGAGCTAGCATTGATGTTGAATTGGGTAGGTACATAAATTTAGATTTGGTTGGTGATCTTGAGAATCATAAATCCACTTTAGGCTAAATTTTCTCCCTTGGTTCAATTCTGATTAATTGGTCAAGAAATAATATGAATGCTATTACTTTATCATCTAATAAGGTAGAATACAAAGGAAATTTTAATCTTATTACTAAGGCTATTTATCTGTAGGGGATTCTCATAGAGTTTGGTATCCAGTTTAGGTGACCCACAATCATCTTCTTTAATAACTAGAATACTATTCAAATGTGCATGAATCTAGTTCAACATTAGTGGACCAAGCATATAGATATTCACATGCATTTCATCTGGGATATCATTTATGCACATGTTATCAATCTCAAATATTTTTAAACCATAGAGTAGATTGTTAACATTTTAACCAAACCCTTAATTAAGAGCAACTATCTTCAATTGTGATCTCTTCTTGGGGTGTAAGTTGCATCAACATCATCTTTAGGGGGATTATAGTCTTATACATATTTTATTTCTTTTTTTTTTTTTGTGGGAGGGGTGGAGTTTTTCCTATGGTTTTTCTCCTTTTTCTCTACTTTATGAGAGTTGCATTATACTTGTGTACCTCATTAGGCCATGTTGTCATGACCTATTTATATTACCCACCTAAGCTACACTTAAGGGGGGGTGTTAGCTTAGGATATTATTTTCAACATATTTACTTATTGTGGATTATTCCCATACATGGACTTATCCTGCACTTATGGATTTAGCATACTTAGGTTTACTAAGTCATAGGGAGTTACACTTAACCACCATTATTAGCTAATGGGAATTACTCTTTGACTAGCTATTTTGGGTATGTTATATTACATTATTGGGTCTTTGACCACTTATCATGGAGGAGTTACACATTCACTCTCATATTTTTACATTTTAATTTTGTGAGCTATTTTAGTTGAGTGTGTTTGATGGATTGATCCTAGTTTTGCATTATCATCCTTTTTTATTTACTCAGCGATATTGTATGCAATTACTTGACTCTTGATTGAAATGGTGAATTTGATTGATCCATTAATCTTGGTGAACACTAATATACAAGATTGAGATGTTATAAATAATCAAATTTAGTATCTACTGTCATTTGGATTTGCACCCCTTGAGGAGATGTCTCATATCTCTTCATCCAAGTGAAAAAATGGAAACATCTCACAAGTTGTGGATAACCAATAGGTGAGATGAATATCTAGAAGGGCTAGTTCCCTTGATGCACTCTTTGAAGTACTTTCCTACGTAACAACTTTACATGAAAAGGGGTAAGAAGACAAACTAAAAAATCTAAAAAAAATGTGATGCACCAATAATGAGTTTCCTCCTATTGACTGAACTTATATTACTTAGATAAAATCAAAGCTTCTTTCACACATGACTCACAACTCAAGATAAATTGTTACATCAATGTTTCATATGCTAGGTTCAAGAGGTATATTGATGTTTAGGAAGGATAATTAATGATCATTTGGAGGATGTACTCATAAACCACTTCTAAAACTCTCATATAGTAAGAAGTAACACTAAAAAAGACTTGCAATAATTACTCTTTTGCATACTTGGTAGACAATCAAATATAACATGCTAGAAAAGACTATTTTTTACTAGACAAGATCAACAAGATTTGTAAATAGACTTAATTATGAAACATATAAGTAGGAAAATTCACCTTTTAATTGATTAAAGAGACATTAAAATACAAAATTGGCCAAGGTTTCATCATTAACCAATGGAGGCTGCTCAAAAAGCCCAAAAAATCACTACTTATAGCATTTGAGAGAGGAGTGAGAAAATAAAAGTCCAAAGGTCACTTGGACACTTGTCATGTTGATATAATGGGTTACATGTACATTATAAGAGGAATTTAAATTGACTATGTAAGGTCAAAAAGTAAAATTGTCCATCCAAAGCATGAAACTCTTGAAAAGTGGCATAGGAGTTCTTATTCTGCACAAGAAAACTACCTTCATCAATCACCCCTATTGGAACATCCCAAAAATAAATAGGGATAGATATCATGATTTTAATAATAGGTAAGTGTTTTATAAATTATTTCCCTTACATTTGATACATTCCTAATCATTTGGAATCTTCTGAAAGTGAGGCATCACTCCCTGTAGTCAAAGAAACTCCTCTTTAACACACCTTGCACACTTGGCTTCAAATTTGGCTTTAGTTTCCCATGAAAATCCATAAAATGGGGTTAATTACATTTTTCAAGGCCGTACATGGCCTTATAGTCATTAGAAACACCTTAAAATAAGATTACTTGAAGTTTTCCTCTCTTCTCACTATCATGTTCACTATGGCAATTTGACTGGTTGAGAAGGAGTTGTTAGTAGGAACACTTAGGATATTTTTTATAGTATGAAATGGTCATATTGAGTTATAATAATTCCTAATATCCCTCCCACATTTTATTTATCTTATTTAAAGTCCCTATAACCTACACAATGCACAAAATAGTCTGTTGATGCTTCCAAGTGAACCACAGGTGTTCTCTAGTGTTTAAATAACACTTCTCATAGACTGTTCCACAGTATTTATAAATTTTTATGGTTCATAACCATCTTGGTGCCTTTTCTCAAGAATCTTGGTACTAATCTTGGAAAACTAATCTGGATTTTAAATAATTACTAAACTAAATGGTTATGAACGATGTTTTATACCAAAGTGAATTGTTTAAAGAAAGAGCAAAAGGAAAGGGGAGAGTAAGAAAGAAATGGTGATTGTTGATCTTTGATTGTGAACATATTGGAAAAGTTTCAAGAATTAACAACCATGTTATTAACCGACATATAGTGTAAAGTATCCTAAGCTCACATTTTGTTACAAACTAGGCCTAATTCTGAAGATAGGATGACAATACAAGTAAGAGTTGGATTTACTTTTAAAGTTTTACACCATGTCTAGATAGCCAATACACATATTTTTACATAGAAAATAAAATGAATTAAACTCAATCTCATTCAAATAACCTAACATCACATAAGTTAACAACCTTGTAATTAATGATCTAACTCTATATTCCTAAAAACTATTCATATTCAAATTTAGACAAGCAATTGAGAAAATTAGAAATTAAAACACACCAACATAGATAATTCATGCATAATTCCTTGATCTTCTATATTAATTGTTTAAAATAGTACAAAATAGATCAAATTCTCTGCCTATTACAAATGGTAATACATGCCTTTATAGAATAGCTAGGTAGTATACTGGTCAATATTAAAATATAGGTGTACAAAGATAAAGATAGGTGTCTTTGTTAAAAACTATGATACACATGTATTTTACAATCACGTTGACCTAGAGGCAATCATGCTAAAAAACTAGCATATACCTTTACAAAATAATATGCCACCTCTCTGCTAAACCATAATTATGATGTTGGAGGTGGGGCCCTTTATTGTTGAAATATTCTCATAGCTCGCTCATGTTGTTCATCCACTAGGCCTAAGTCTATAACAAGCCTTGTGATACGATCCTCTTCTTAATCAGGTAGCTCATCAAAATCCTTGTCATTCCTAACCAAAGCTTTTTTAATGCTTCTAACTTCATTGATCCTCTCCCTTGCATTAAATATCATGTCTAATATTCTACTATTATCTTGCCCTGATTATCCTTGACTTTTTCCTTTGATTTATTGAGTCACTAAAGTGTCTTTGTGTTGTAATTATTCATCACTAATAATTCTCAAGGCATGGGTTGTGTAGGATCCTTGAGCATAGTTCCCAAGAGCTTATCAATTCTTCCCATGAGCTTTTTCTCCTCCTTAATAAATTTCTCCACTTTGGTATGCCAAGCACTCAAGGCTTAGACCTTGTCTACAAAAATTCCCAAAAAGGAACTTAGGTGTCCCATGTTGATGGATTTAAAATTTGGTATTTGCTTCCTAACCTAGATATTAAAATTTTGGGCAATCTTATCTTCAAAACTTTGTCATTGAGTAACCAGCTCCTTGGCTAAGGTGGCTTGGTATTTTAGTGCATCTTGCCTTAATTTAATATACTTTAGTGCTTTTAACATGTCATGGAATGACTCCTCAATAATTTTAATAATGAGATTTGGCACTGAGAGAATTTCTTGAGTTTACAAATTCTCTTTTTCCATCCATAGGTTCTTAATTCTTTACACTAATCCCTAGACATTGAGCCTGGCCTACTGAGATTGAGATTTAATTAAACTTTCCACATCCTCCTCATGGATGAGAGCCTCTCCAAGTTGTTTTCCTCCAACAGGGGTTAGACCTATGAATGGTTCCACCTTTTGAAAGGTGAATTCTTCTTAACCAACCATGGTTGTCCTTATGGTGATCCTTTCTAATCCTACCATGTCTGGGCTAAATTGGACTTTAATCTCTAGCCTCTTGAACTTTGGGGGCTCAAGAACCTCCATACTTTCACTACCAGAGACTCTTGGGGTGTCAATTTTTTATCCCCCTTAAATATTTCAAATCTATATTCTTCTCTCTTATTACTTTTCCACTATGTACTTGATCCATGGTTTGATGTTATCAGGTATTATCAAGCCAAAATATGTCAAAGCCCATGAAAGAGAGAGGGATGGGATCTTTTGCAACTTCCCATGGATTAGACTCTAATCACTAAAGAGGTTGACTTCACTAGTAGGGTGAGTAAAGGTAAACCTAGGCTTTTTCCTTTGAGTCATAGGAACCAAAGCTAGCTCACTTTCCTTTTATCCTTTTCCAATAGAACCAGCTCCTTTCTTTCTTCTTTAGAGGGACCTTCTTCTCTATCTAATCCATATGATACTGCTATATCAATAATATCACCCTCCAATGTCTCTTCTATCTCAAGATCTACCATGTTAACGAATTCCATGGGAAAAGGTGGCCTTTGTGGGAGTTCTATAGGTGAGGGACCTTCCCTGGGTCTATGTTTCAATCTTGGTTCTCCAAATTTCTCCTTACCTTTATCCTCTCCATCTTGAGGTTGTTTAGCCTGAGGTTATTTAGCTTGAGGCCCCTATTGGTGGGGTTAAGGTTCAAATGGCTTCCCTTCAACAGGGGGCTCCTCATGAGTGGTCCCAGATGGTCCTAGTAATAAATGATATTGCAATGGATGTAACTTCTATATCTCCCTTTCAGGGTTTTTGTCCTTGATCAATCTATGTTCCAAATTGATATTGTAGATTTTGATTTGAGAGAGCACTTATTCAAAATTCTTTTCTTTAATATATATGTCATCACTGACACCTAGCTTATTTCATATTCAATCCTAGGGACCTTTCTCTCCTTAATGTGGTTAACCACCCTACCCGTAGGGTCTCACATTTAAGGTCATCCAATTAGAAATCAAATGAATTCCTATGTGTTATCATGATTTCCAACTACTTCCAATATTTGATTGCAATCTTCCCAATATCTAATGGGAGGGGGTGGATTTGGCCTTTCCTCTTATCTTTGCATACCTTGTCCACACCTGAGATGATTTGGGAGGTAATTTCTTGCTCAGCAAGATTTTTGAGGACATGGACTACTAACCTGTAAGGTTGGGTTAGGATCCCCTATATCCTAATGACACTGTAGTCTAGATAATATCATACATCTCCCATGGTTTCTATCTATCTCTTGATAAGGGGATATAATCTTGGCATAGGAACTCCTATGATGGCTTGATATATGGCTAGGAAAATACAATCACAAATGAATTACATATGGTTCTTATACTTGAATATGTACAATTTGGAATAGTGATGAGAAATTATGGTTCTACCATTAGAGGACCAATTCCTAATGCTAGGGAATGATATATAGGCCAAAAGAAAAAATGAGACATCATATAAAATTGCTTAGAGGTCCATCTTTTCATGTTTATGAATTGCTTATCCAAGAATAAGCTAATTAGGTCTCCTACTGAAGGGGTCAATTTCTCTTCAATCATGAACTAGATATAGGACACCAGACTTTGTTTACATACATAGTGGAAGGGGCACCAAAGGCGTGATTCAATATGGTCATGGATATTATAATGCCTTCCCTGAATTGGATAATGGGAATCATGCCATCTAGGGTTTTGAAGACATGGGGTCCTTAGATTAACTAGGGTGCAAGGACTAAATTAAGGTCTTGGGTGTTAGCCCAATTCCTCATGTCAAGGAGGTTGAGATGGGGTAAGGGGAGATTATAATGGTTTTAAATGCCATAGGAGAGATTTATGCCACCCTTTCAGAACTACCCTCCTAAATGATCCATTCCCCATCTATCCTATAATCAACAAATATGGGTGTAAGGACATCAATGTAGTGCATTACCTCTAGTTTCATTGTGGCATGGTGGAGACCATCCACTTGAATTACAACTAGGTTATTGTACCTTTGATTCATTGTGGCTTTCCTTCTTTCCTCTTTGGAGATAGTATATAATTAATCCACTAAGAAGAACAATTTAGACCAATTCCTTACTTCATATATGTTTAAGGCTACCAAGTCTAGCTCTCTATCCTTGAAAATCCTTCTTTCACTATCAGAGGTTAGGTAAAGCTCAGCCTCCATATTCAATTATTACTTGCTAGCTACCACTTTTGATGTCACTAAATTTCCAACACTATATTTCTAAGGGTTTAGATTCTGGCTATAATGCTCATTCTCAAGAGCATAATTATGTTATCTTGATTGAATCGCAACTAATTGAATTGATTTGGGTCTTCTTTATAAAGGGTTTAGGGTTTTGAGCTTTAATGGTAGAACATATTCAAACTTTGACATCATACATGTTTTAGATTTTATGGAGACCCTTTTTCTTTATACCCTTGTGTTTTTGAGTTTAGAAGATCTTTGATTTTGTCCTTTTATGCTTACATGGAGTCCATGTGGCACCATCCTAGGCTTTTCATGACAATTTTTATAATTGTCATTAGAATAATAGCCATAGGATTTTAAAAGCTTCTTTTATTTCATGTTTTAGGATTAAAATCCTAGGATTAGCATGATTTATCGATCCAAATCTAAGTCCTTGTCTTTTTATTGGTCTATTGATCCCCTGGTTTGTGTTCATGATACTTGGCATTCTTATAGATCCTTCCTATGTTGTGTATCTTCTATTGGTTATCACCTTGGTCAAGCACTAGCCACATGTTGAGCTCATGGAGTTTTGAAAAGTCATCAAGCCTTTCATACCATTGGATTAAATCCTAAGAGTGAGTGATTGTCATTGATTTCCTAGCCAATCATGGTTCAAATAAAAATGTGACATGCATCATTCACAATAGCCTAGGATGCCTTTGAAAAGTATATCTGAGCCTCATGCCATTGGATCAAATCTAGTAGGCCAGTGAAAGTTGTTGATCCACATGGGGGGGTTTAGTCATTAATTATATGCCTTCATTAGGTGGGCTCCTTTCTTACTTTTGTTCAATCATCAAAATACCACGCATCTATCTACCAAGGCCTCATACTCCTTTTGACTTTTCCTCCCACGCATCATGTCATTGGATCAAATCTAATGAGTGAGTGATTACCATTGATTTATCATGGTGCACATTAATTAAGCTAATTCCTTTCATCTAGGACACTTCATTTGATCAAATCCAATGAGCAAGCATCGATTG
This sequence comes from Torreya grandis, assembly GCA_037957365.1. Classification (NCBI taxonomy): domain Eukaryota; kingdom Viridiplantae; phylum Streptophyta; class Pinopsida; order Cupressales; family Taxaceae; genus Torreya; species Torreya grandis. The sequence goes on from JARHVA010000436.1 coordinate 1,053,099, forward strand.
TAGGATCCTACAAAGAGTGAGGGAGATAATTATTAGACCCAAAGACATAAAATCACTTAGAATAAGGTATTAAGGCTAAGGTTGAGATAATTATTAGGGCCTTAGTATTTATGACCTAGGATAAGTTAGGCAATTTAAAAAAAATACCTCATATAACCATGTTAAATTAGACCCAAGGAACATAAGAAAATAAAAGGGAAAGAAAATAAAGAAGAGTTTGAGTAATGTTATGAAAACATGACTTGAACCCATGCAAACCCTTGTTTAGCTTCTTTTTAATTGGTTCCCACCAACTCAGCTCCCTCCAACTTTTGAATTTGAATCAAGGGCCACCCAGGGTTCTGAACACAGAACCCTAAATCCTCCAGGGAACTTGCAAAATGACTTACGTAACCTTATTAGCTAGGTTATTCTAAAACAAGAGGATTAAATCATGCAAGTAGATTCCTTAATAGAATGGATGATCTTCAAAAAAATTTAAAGACTTTGATATTTAGATGCTTCAAAACTTGGATATAAAGACTTCTCAAGGGTCCTAATTTTTAGAATGAATGGGGGTATGTTGGTCCCAACAAATGGTGAATTTTGGGGGGAAACATAGTAATATGTTATAACTCCCAAACTCTAGGTTCAGATAAACATTGAGGTCATCATTCCACTTGATCAAATAAACTACCATTTAGATCCAATTATGATTGAAACAAACCTTGCACTTATGGATTTAAGGTCAAACATCAGGACATACCTAAGTTGTGTGTGTGTTTTGATTCCACTTATTATTTTCCATAGGATTCAAGAAGCAGTCCTTACCCTCCTACCTTTAATCAGTTACACTGACCTAGGGTATATTGAACATTTATCATGATTCATGGTTTTTCTTGGGGAGGGCTTGGGAATTGCTCTACTACTAGCCAATCATCCATATCCTTAATAGAGATACCTTTGGCTCCACTCATGGCCTTGCTCCATTTTTGGTCAGGCATCCATAGCCTCGATGGAGGTTGCCTGAATCACCTTTGTACAAAAGCTTACTTTTTTGCCTTGTATACTTATTCTTATTCTTTTAGATCTTTATGATTTTAATAAGGTTGGGAACCAAGATAGCTAGGTTTAGGATTTGGTTATATATTTGATTTTGGGAGGATCACTTAAGGATGCAACTCTTGTCTTAGGCAAGGATGTTGATTAAGTGCTAGCTAATGGCATACTCTTGAAAATTTAAGTCCCCAATCCTTGAGTTCAAATCTTTTTAAAACCATCATGGATCTAAGGTCATGACATAGGTCTCATGGAATGGCTTTCTCTCCATCTGTCTATACTTAGTTCCTTTAAGCTATAACATAATGCTAGGTTCTAGGACCATGGTTGCCTTTATATGGGGTTCATACCTTCATTTAGAATTAGGGCACATCTTGACTATGTTTCATAACTTCTAGGCCCAAGGATGTCTCCAAAGACATCTTGAAATCAAGGAAAACAACAAGCAAGCAACACACAATATAAGGAAGAAAGAAAAACAAGGAAACCAAACAAATATGAACAAACATATATACAAACTAGGGATAGGAAAGTAAAGATGCTCAAAACAAACTAACTAACCTACCTACTCTAATCTAATCACCTTACATCTTACTCCATGAAGACCATAGGAGGGGTGGTAGAGAAGTAGTGCTTGATGTATTGCCCATTAGTAGGCAATATGAACTCTACCCCTTGTAAATATTTGAGTTTGAAGGTGTTATTACCTAGGGTCTTTGAAATTTGGTATGTTACAATCCATAGGGGTGTGAATTTTCCATGTTTACCTTTGGGCTCAGATGCTTTATCCCAAAGGAGGACTAAGTCTCCCTACCTGAACACTTTGAATTTAGACCTTTTGTCAAACCATCTCTTCATCGTGGCCTAGTGTCTACTAAAATTAGCAAAAGCCCTTTCTCTACCCTTTTCCACCTAAATGATGTCTAATAACCTAAAAGCGGCATGTTATTGACTATCTTCTATGTATTCTTGCATAAATTTATATGTAGGTAATTTGAGAGTGATGGAAAAAATGGGCTCCTGCCCATACATTATTAGAAAGGGAAAAGCCTCCAAGGCTTGCTTGATCCTTATTTTGTCAACCCAGAGTGCAAATTAGAGTAGTTTATGCCAAGTTCTAGGTTTGTCTTCTACAGGCTTCTTTATTGGCTTCATTAGATTTTTATTTATAGATTCAGAAACACCATTCCCCTGGGGATAGTGATTAAATTCAAACCTAAGAATAATACCATTGTCATAATCCCATTCAGTCATCTCAATTGAAATGAATGCAGATCTATTGTCACATACTAAAGAGACTAGGGTCCCAAATATAGTACACATATTATCCTCTAGGAAACTGATCACTTCTTCCATTCTACATTACTTGGTGGCCACTACCTCAGTCAATCTAGTGCAATAATCCATGGTAGTCAAGATGTATTTGTGACCTTTAGATGAGTTGGGGTTGATTACTCCAACAAATTCTAGACCCCATTATGCAAATGGTTTATCAATCATGACTAGTTGTAGAGGCATGACTACCTTTGGCTCTTTGGTGTTGAACATTTGACATGAGTGGAATTCTCTCACATGCTTGTGAGCATCCTTAAAGATAGTAGGCCAATAGTAACCAGCCCTTAGGATTTTTTGAGTTGTCATCCTTCTAGAGGGATGTCCACTACCCAGTTTTTTATGAAAGGTGGCCATAATTTTGGTGGCTTTTTCTTATGAAACACATCTTAGGTAGATTCCTTCAAAGTTCTTTATGTATAAGATTCCATCCTTGATCAAGTATTGGGCTACCTTGAGCCTCAAGGCTCTTTTTTTCTCCCTAGATAGACCTACAAGACAAGTATGCAAGTGTATGATTGAATCTTACCATTCATTTTCTTGAAAACTATACTAGCCTACTTGCATGATACTTAGCCTAGGGCTAGTATTAGCAATGATATGAATCAAACCTTGTCACCTTACTAGCTTAGTTACCTTCATATCCAAGTCATATTCTTTCAAAACTAACATCCACTTACCTCTACATTCCCCTAGCTCATTTTGACTCAACATAATCTTAGTGGCAGGGTCAGATAAAATAACATGCACCTTATTTCTGAGGATGTAGTGCCTAAACTTATTTATAGCCTTTACTAGTGTATATTCCTACTTATCAATCATGGAATAGTTTAGTTCAAATTTTTTAAAATTATTACTCATATTGGGTGGTCACACCTTTCAACTTTTTAAGTCAATACAATAGCCATAGTGTGGTCAGATGTAAAAGAGTAAAGGTAGAAATCTTTCAAGAAATTTGGACTTATAAGCACTGGGGATTGGCCAATAGCTTCTGAATGCCTTCTTGGATTATTCATTCCAAATTACCTTGGCATCCTTTTTTATCATGTCATTCAATGGCTTAACAATTTCTATAAAACCATAAATGAACTTCCTTACAAAATTTATTTTTCCAAAGAATGACTTTAGTTCCTTCTTACTATTTGGGAGTTCAATTCTGGATATAGACTCCACTCTTTTAGGGTCTATAGAGATGAAATATTTAGTTATAACATGTCCTAATAGTTTACATTTAGTTACATAGAATATTCTTTTCTTAGGGTTCAAGGAATACTATACCTTCTACATCTTTCAAAAACTTGTTGCAAGTGAATGAAGTGATCTTCCCTATTTTTAGATAAAACTATTAGATCATCCATATAAATGATAATGCACTTATCAATTAGACCTTAGAAGGTGTCATCCATGGATCTTTAGAAGGTATCTCCTACGTTTATTAGTCCAAATATCATCCTCTTTTAGGTAAAGGTTCCCCACTTTGTTGTGAAGGTTGTCTTCATCTTGTCTTTTTTGTCAACCAGTACTTGGTTATAGCCTGAAAAGCCATCTAGGAAGGACATCATAGTTGAACCTAAAATAGTTTGAATTATCTAACCAAGAGAAGGAGAGGATAATTATCCTTATTTGATTCTATATTTAAATGTTTGAAGTCAATATAGAGCCTAATCTCACCATTCTTCTTCCTAACTGGCACTAAATTGGCCACCCAAGTTGAATGTCTGATAGGAAAGACTATCCTAGCATCTAGTAACCTTTTGACCTCTTTGAATATCAATAGTCTCCATTATGGGGATTATTGGTCTTTGTTTCTATTTGAAAGGTTTGAAAATTTCTTTGAGGGTTATGGTATGGGTAATGACTCTTGGATCAAATATCTTTAGGTCATCATAGGACCATGTTATAACATCCTTGTTTGGTAAGGAGTTATTTGGATTTCTCATTTTCAAAATTTGTACAAGCCTTTCCAACATTCAATAGTTTGTCTTGATCTAACAGTTCTTTTTAGAGCAATCATCCCCTTGGGGATTTTTTTGTCATTTAGCTGAATGACCTTGATATCAAACTTGTTCCCTCCAATTGTATTTTCATCAGGTTCATCAGTGACATGGGCCTCAAATGCCCTAGAATTGGCCAAGAAACCCAATATCTACTAGTCATCATTAAATACTTGGAAATGATTAACATTATTAGGTACTGATAGACATGGGACCAATTCAATACTAGCATCAAGAGAGTCTAGATTATGCATGAGATTTGTTGCAGTGGATGCCAACTCATTCGTAGCTTGGTTTTCTTCCCTAAAAATGGAGGTGATGTTGAAAGCATCAAAATAATCAATCAAATCCCAAAATTTAAACTTATACTTCTTGAGGTATGAGAGTTTACATTAGTACATGCTCCTAACTTGGTTGACCACTAATTCAAAGTCACTAAGAACTAGTAGTTCTTTAGCTTTATTCTTGATAACAAATTCCAAACCAAGGATGTGAGATTCATATTAAACAAGGTTATTGGTGTAGGGGAATCAGAGTCTGTAAGAGGCATTGTACCTTTTGTTGGTGGGATCAGTTAAGACAATTCCAACACCTAATATAGCCTTGTATCTAGCACCATAAAAATATAATTTCCATAACCCAAGAGGAGGCTCCATGTCCTTTAGATCATTTAACCTATCAACTTATAAGTTGTAAACTCCTAAGTTTGAGTTAATTATGTTGACCCTTTCATTTACAACATTGTACTCCATTATCATATGTTTCATTCTTGGTTCCCTCTCAACTCTAATTTGATTTGGGACTCCTTTCCAAGGTAGCTATAAGTGGGAGTAGTCAGTGGACATATACCCATTTAAGGCCTTAGTCCATTCCCTACTCAACAATATCTGATAGGTATATGGCATGTCAACCACCTGAATGTCAATGAATTATTTTACCTTGGGCTCAGAGGCTATCTACATGTGGACATTCAGGAGTTCTATAACTACTTTTACCCTTGACTTGTCTAACTAGGTGACAATCCTATTAGAATTGATGAGGGTTAGGCCAAGTTGTTTACATATGCCAGTAGGCATGATATTTGTAGAGGCACCTGAGTCTAAAAAGGAATTGTGTAAGTTTTTTCCAAACATCCTAATTATGAGCAAGAAAGGGGGGATTCAGCTTTGACCTTATGCACCATTACATTAACATGATCAGTCTTAGGAGGTTTGCTAAATTTCAAGGACTCCAATAGTAAATCTCTTTGCTCTGTGATATGTGTTAACTCATGCAAGGTGATGTTAGCCTTTATTTTCTTCCTATCCTCAACTATGTTGTAACTAGTTTTGGAAGGACTAGGGACTTCAAATCTATGCTTAAGAATTTTCCCTTTAGGGGGGTCAAGATTATTACTTGAAGAGGTGTCTGGGTGAGTTCCAAAGTTATTTAAGGTGGTTGAGGTAGTCAAGTTTTGCCTCTACTCTATGTTCCTTAGTGGGTAAGTCTTTTTTAGGAACTATTGAAATGCATGGATTTCTTCATGGATCTCATCTGGTTCATTTTCCTCTTGAAATGGGAAATCAAAGGTTTCTACCATGAAGGCCTAGTCAAAAGGTTTAGGGCCAAGTAAATTCACATTATTTTCCTTATTGGGAACTAACTCAAACATATCCAACTCCTCTTGGAATGATTTAAAATCTTTGAAAAAATTTATGCAATTAATCTCCCCATGTTTGGATATGCAATGCACCCTACAGTAGTTAGGTAATGCAATATTTATGAGGTTGATGTCCATGGTTTTGTTTTCTGAGGAGGGATCATTATTTCTATTATTTTATAAGATATGGTTTTGAAACCTATTACCTAGTATGTTATATCTTTGAAATGAAAATTTTCTTCCTGAACTCTCAATGGTATTCCTCACTTGCTTTTACAACTAAAGGAAATCAATACTTAATTTCTAGACCATTTTTAGGATGGATTCATTTTCACTTTTAGGGGTCTCAAAATTGTGCACCTAGTTATTCCTAACATTGGTAGTTGGCATTAATTCCCTTTGATATCCTATTCTAAATCCATTATTGGTGGGTTGACTCAAGAATCTTAAGCTTTGATTAGGGGTAGCATGACTTAAGGGCATCTGAGTGAGGTTTGGAAGTTGGTTCACAGTAGACATATTTTGGTTATTATTGGGAAACAATCTCATCACTAACATGTGGAGGTTAACATTTGTCACATAATAGACCATTTGTCCTTAGGGCTACATCTGATCATTGATAGTTACTACCTTAAAATAGGCCCTAACCAGTGAGACTATGAAAGGTATAGATCTTTTTAAGAACACTAAGGTCATAGGATTTACTGCATCCTTGTAGATATATAGAGCTAGAATCTCATCTAGCTTATATGGATCTATGGTTTTACTAAACATATTTTGAAATCTAGCATTGAAGGACCTAATAGGCTCATTATCACCCCTTCTAATAGTTTTAAATTGATGATAGATGATGCAAGGACTGATCATTTTCCCAAATTGATCTATGAACACATTATTAGAATCATCCCAAATAGTGATGTAGGTTCAAAAACCATTCATAGGAATCATCCTTAAAGGTAAAAGGGAATAACCTACATGCTACATCTTCATGAACAATGTTAAGTAGCCTTAAAAGACTTTATATGTTCTTCTACCATTATTATACCCATGGGGCTAAATGTGGGCAAGTATTTCTCTGGATTACATGGGAGGTCATGGACCACCCCAGGCACACTAATGGAATAATCACCCAACCAAGCCATTCTTGTATAAAGGTTAAAAGCAAGTGTACATTGAATAGGCTATGTTGGAAGGGATTTGGATTTCTTATGTCTATCTTTATCCTGCCTAGCTTTTTTGTGTTCTTCAAGTTCAAACAAACATTCCTGAGTCTCTGACTGTGATCTTGTCCTAATCTTAGGCAACTCTAGTGTGATATTTGAAAATCTTTCCTAAGATACAATATATCATGTTAAATTTTCATGAGAAAAAGGGGGTTAACCTAGAATGTGGGGCTTTATTCTATGAAGGGTGTATGAAGAACCATAAAGGACATGAAGATTTAATTAAACCTATTAAATATGTGCCCAATTTCATGAATATACTCTATTTTAATGCATCCATATTTGAAATAACTCAAATCTACCTAAATACCCTTAAATGTATTGTAGATGGTTAAGATACGTGACTTTTACAACTTTAGATTAGATCTCCTCCTAAGAGGCCCTCCTTCTAGGGCCAACAAAGCTCCTCTTATTAATGCTTCCAAAATAACCATAGGTACTCTCTAGTGTTTAAAGAACACTTCTCATTTTAGAATCCAAAGGATTTAGTGCATGAGTTGCAAGTATTTGGAAATTTGGATGCCTATGGTGAAATAGTTGCAAAGCAACATAGACTGTTCCACAATATTTATAAAGTTTGATGGTTGGGAGCCATCTTGGTGCCTTTTCTCAAGAAACTTGGTACTAGTCTTGGCAAATTGATCCATATCTAAACTAATTAATAAACCAAATGGTTATGAATAATGTTTTATACTAAAGTGAATTATTTAAAGAAAGAACAAAAGGAAAGGGTATAGTAAGAAAGAAATGGTGATTGTTGATCTTTAATTGTGAACATATTGACAAAGTTTCAAGAACTACCAAACATGGCATTAACTATCATATAGTTTAAAGTATCCTAATCTCACATTTCATTACAAACTAGGCCTAATTCTGAAGATAGGATGACAATACAAGAGTTGGATTTACTTTTAAAGTTTTACACCACGTCTGGATGGCCAATGCACATCTTTATTGTAGAGAAAATAAAATGAAGTAAACTCAATCTCATTCAAATAACCTAGCATCACACAATTTATCAACCCTATAATTAATTATCTAACTCAATATTTCCAAAAACTATTCATAATCAAACATAGACAAGCAATTGAGAAACTTAGTAATTCAAACACATCAACCTAGATAATTCTTGCATTATTCCTTGATATTCTATATTAATTACTTAAAATGATACAAAATAGATCAAAGTTTCTACCTCTTATAAATGGTAATACATGCCTTTAAATAAGATCTAGGTAGTATACTAGTTATTCTAAAAATATAGGTGTACAAAGATAAAGATAGTTGTCTTTATAACAAACTATGATACATGTGTCTTTTACAATCATGATGACCTAGAGGCAATCATGTTAACAAACTAGCATGTACCTTTACAAAATAATATGCCACCTCTCAGGTAAACCAATTAGGATGTTGAGGTGGGGCCCTTTTCTATTAAATGATGCTCATAGCTTGCTCATGTTGTTCATCTAATAGGCCTAAGTCTATGGTAGGACTTGTAATACACTCCCCTTCTTGATCAGCTAGCTCATCAAAATCATTGTTATTCTTAGCCAAATCTTCCTTAATGCTTCTAACTTCATTGATCCTCTCCCCTATATTGAATATCATGTCTAATATTCTACTATTATCTTACCCTGAGTGTCCTTGACTTTTGCCTTTGATTTCTTGAGTCACTAAAGTGGATCTCTATTAGAATTCTTCATCACTAATAATTCCTAGGGCAGTGGGTTGTGCAGGATCCTTGAGCATAGTTCCCAAGAGATTCTCAATTCTTCCCATGAGCTTTTTCTCCTCCTTAATAAATTCATCCACTTTGGTATGCCAAGCACTCAAGGCTTAGACCTTGTCTACAACAATTCCCAAAATGGCACTTAGGTGCCCCATGATGAAGTCTTTAAAATTTGGTATTTGCTTCCTAACCTGGATATTAAGAAGTTGGGAAATCTTACCTTCATAATTTTTCCATTGAGTAACCAACAACTTGGCTAAGGTGGCCTAGTTTCTAATGTATCCTACCTTAATTTCATAAACTATAGTGCTTTGAACATGTCATGGAATGACTCCTCAAGAATTTTAATCATGGAATCTAGCACTAAGATAATTGCTTGAGTTTGAAAATTCTCTTTTCCCTTCTTTAAGTTCTTAATTCTTTGTAGTAATCCCTAGACACTAGCCCTAACCTGCTAAGATTAAGCCTCAATTAAACTTTCCACATCCTCCTCATGGATGGAAGCCTCTCTAGGTTATTATCATCTAACAGGGTTAGCCCTATGAATGGTTTCACCTTTTGAAAGGTGAATTCTTCTTAATCAACCATGGTTGTCCTTATGGTGATCCTTTCCAATCCTACCATGTCTGGGTTGAATTGGATTCTAATCTTTGGCCTCTTAAAATTTGTGGGCTCAAGCACCTCCATAATTTCACTATCAGAGGCTCCTAGGGTGTCAATTTTTTATCTCCCCTGAATATGTCGAATATATATTCTTCTCTCTTCTTGATTTTCCACTATGTCCTTGATCCATGGTTTGATGTTATCATGCATTATCAAGCCAACCTATGTCAAGGCCCATAAAGGAGAGAGGGATGGGATCTTCTACAACTTCCCATAGATGAACCAGTTAGGGATGAGTGGTTCATGGAGTATATTTTCATCACTGAAGAGGTTGAATTCATTGGTAGGGTGAGTAAAGTTCAACCTAGGCTTTTTCCTTAGATTCATAGGAACTAAGGCCAGCTCTGCTTTCCTTTTCTCATTTACTAATAAAAACCAACTCTTTTCTTACTTATTCAGAGGTACCCCCTTCTCTATTTAAACCATATGCTACTACTATATCAATGAGATCACCCTCCAATGTCTTTTTTGGCTCAAGAGCTATCATGTCAACAAATTCCATGGGAGAAGGTGGACTTTGTGGGAGTTCTATAGGTGAGGGACATTCCCTAGCCCTATGTTTCAATATTAGTTATCCAAATTTATCCTTGTCTTTATCCTTTCCATCTTGAAGTGTTTAGCCTGAGGTTGTTCAGCTTAAGGCCCCTATTGGTGGGGTTGAGGTTCAGATGGCTACCCTTCAATAGGTGGCTCCTCATGAGTGGTCCCAGATGGTCCTCAAAATAAATGATATTGCAAGGGATGCAACTGCCATATCTCCCCTATAGGCTTGTTGTATTTGATCAATTTATGTTCTAACTTGATATTTGTGGCTTTTGATTCAAGAGAGCACTTCTTTAAAATTCATTACTCTAATATATATGTCATCACCAACACCTAAATTATGTTTATATTCAATCTTAGGTACCTTTCTCTCCTTAATGTGGTTAACCACCCTACCCCTAGGGTCCCACATTTTAAGGTCATCCAATTGGAAATCAAAATAACTCCTATGTTTTATCATTATTTCCAACTAATTCTAATATTTGATTATAATATTTCTAATATCCAATGGGAGGGGGTGGATTTGGCCTTTCCTCTTCTCTTTGCATACCTTGTCCTCACCTTGGATGATTTGGGAGTTAATTTATTTCTTGAAAATCTTGTTGGGGACATGGACTGGTAACTTGCAAGGTTGGGTTAGGATCCCCTCTATCCTAATGACATTATAATCTAGATAATACCATATATCTCCCATGGTTTCTATCTTTCTCTTGATAAGGTATGTAATCTTGGAAAAGGAATTCCTATGATGGCTTCATATATGGCTGGGAAAACATAATCACAGATGAATTGCATATGGTTGTTATACTTGAATATGTACAATCTGGAATAGTGGTGAGAAATTGTGGTTCTACCATCAAGGGACCAATTCCTAATGCCAGGGAAGGATACAAAGTCCAGAATGGAATCTAATAGATAAGACATCATATAGAATTTCTTAGAGTTCCATCTTTTGATGGATATGAATTTATTAACCAAGAAGAAGCTAATTAGGTATCGTACTAGAGGGGTTAATTTATCTTCTGTCATGAAGTAGATATAGGACACCCAAACTTTGTTTACATACATGGTGTAAGGGGAACCAAAGGCTTAATTTATTAGTTTTGTGGATATTCTAATACCTTCCTAAATTGGACAATGAGAATCATGCCATCTAGGGTTCTGAAGACATGGGGTCCTTAGATTAACTAGGTTGCAAGGACTGGATCAAGGTCTTGGGTGTTAGCCTAGTTCCTCATGTTAGGTGGTTGAGATGGGGTAAGGGGAGATTATAATAGGTTTCATATGCCATAGGAGTGATGTACACCACCATTTTGAAACTAACCTCCAAAATGATCCATTCCCCATTTATCCTACTATCAATAAAGATGGGTGTAAGGACATCAACGTAGTGCATTACCTCTATTTTTTTCATGGCATGGTGGAGACCAACCATTTGAATTACAACCAAGTCAATGTAACCTTGATTCATTGTGGTGTTCCTCCTTTCCTCTTAGGAGATAGGCTATAATTCATCCACCAAGAATAATAATTCAGACCAATGCCTTACTCTATAGACGTTTAAGGCCATCAAGTCTAGCTCTATATCCTAGAAAATCCTTCCTTCACTATTAGAGGTTAGGTAAAGCTTAGCCTCCATCTTTAATTGTTTCTTACTAGCTACCATTTATAACATCTCTAAATTTCCCACACTAGATTTCTAAGGTTTTAGGTTCTTGCTATAGCACTCGTTCTCAAGAGCACACTTATATTATCTTGATTGAATCATAACCAATTGAACCAATTTAGGTCTTCTTTATATAGGGTTTAGGGTTTTAAGCTTTAATGGTAGGAGATATTCAAATGCTAACTTCATAAATGTTTTATATTTGATAGAGACCCTTTTGCTTTATACCCTTTTATTTTCTAGTTTAGAAGATCTTTGATTTTGTCCTTTTATGCTTATGTGGAGTCCATGTGACACCATTCTAGGTTTTTCACAAAAAAAATCATAATTAAAAGCTTCTTTTATTTCACATCATAGGATCAAAATCCCATGCTTAGTATGATTTATTAATCCAAATCTAATTCCTCATCTTTTTATTGGTCCATTGATCTCCTAGTTGGTGTTCATGACACTTGGCATTCTCATAGATACTTCCCAAGCTATGTATCTTTTGTCAGTTATCTCCTTGGTCGAGAACTAGCCACGTGTCAAGATCACAGAGTTTTAAAAAGTCATCAAGCCTTTTACACCATTGGATTAAATCCTATGAGTGAGTGATTATCATTGATTTCCTAACCAATCATGATTCAAATGAAAATGTGACACTTGTCATTCTTGGGAGCCTTAGATGCCTTTAAAATTTTCATTTGAACCTCATGTCATTGAATCAAATCCAATGGGTTGGTGATAGTCATCAATCCACGTAGGGGGTCAGGTCATTAATTAGATGCCTATATTAGGTGGGCCTCTTTCTTACTTATATTTAATCATTAAAGCATCATGCATCTATCTCTCAGGGCCTCATGCTCCTTTTGAATTTTCCTCCCACACATCATGTCATTAGATCAAATCTAGTGAGCCAGTGATTGTCATTGATCTATCATGGTGCACATTGTTTAATTCAGATCCTTTCAACTAGGACACTCCATCTGATCAAATTCAGTAAACAAGCATCAATCATAGGATCCTATAAAGAGTGAGGGAGATAATTATTATACTCAAAGACATAAAATCACTTAGCATAAGGTATTAAGGCTAAGTTTGAGATAATTATTAGGGCCTTAGTATTAATGACCTAAGCTAAGTTAGGCAATGTAAAAAAAGACCTCATGGAACCATGTTAAATTAGACCCAAGGAATATAGTAAAAGAAAGGGGAAAGAAAATAAAGAAGAGTTTGAGTTATGTTATGAAAACATGACTTGAACCCATGCAAACCCCTTGTTTAGCTTATTTTTAATTGGTTCCCACCAACTCAACTCCCTCTAACATTTGAATTTGAATCAAGATCCACCTAGAGTTTTGAACATAGAACCTTGAATCCTCTAGGGAACTGATAAAATGACTTATGTAACCTTATAAGCTAGGTTAGTCTGAAATAATAGGATTAAATCATGTAATCATGTTCATTAATAGAGTGGATTATCTTCATATTATATTAAATACTTTGATGTTTAGATGCTTCAAAACTTGGATACAAAGACTTCTCAAGGGTCCCAATTTTTATAATGAATGGGGGTATATTGGTCTCAACACAGTCAAAGAAAGCCATTCAATACCATGTTTATATAGGTAGGGTATCATAAAGATTGATGAGGTGGAGCCCTAAAGATTCCTCTACAAACTCAAACCACTTTCATGGTAATTTCATCCCATTTAGATAGCTCTCCCTCTTCATCTTCTTAGTCAGGTCCTTATCCAAGGGTTAGCAAGGGTTTTAGGTCTTCTAGGCTCTTAAGCTTTAAAATTGGAACTACCAATAAATTTCACAAAGATGATCTTCAATACCCCTGTCAAGTTTTACAAACTCCTTAGATCTCCATGCAAAGTGCCAAAGGAGATATGAGCATCTCAAACTACTTACTCAAGCTTTTCCTTTCATTTATAGAGGCCTATCATTACCTTTGAGCCAAAAATGGACTCCCTTGTAATTTACCTATATTAAAAAATATTTATCACATATTTAGTGACCCAAAAAAAATGTTCTAATAGGTTATAAATCTTTCCCATAGTTGGAAATGAAAATGACCTATCATTTGGGCTTTAGGCCAAAACCCTGCCTAAAAGTCCTGACTACAACCTTGAAGGTTTAGACCTCCTTGTTGAGATGATTACTTATTTGTTTGATTATTCATGTTTGTATAGGTATGATTCAACTTTATAAACCTTAATAAAATGTATCTATAGTCTTTGGTCCATCTTTTTCACCATTCTTCTCCAAAAAATATAGGTTTTATGCACGAGGGAGTGCCCTCTATCTGAGATAAAATAGAGGGCACTTTCCCTATTTTCCTAGATAAAAAAAATGTTGTATGGGATTAACCAAGTGGTGAGGACATTATACACCAAAATTTATCCCTTTTTCATCTCATTTGACCTTCCAACTCTCCCAAAATCCAAAATAGACCTCTCTAAAGGTAGACTGTGCAGGTTTAGGATGTAGACTATGTATTGCACCATAAGATTTCTTCTCTTTGATTTGTACTCATAATGAGAGTATAAAAAAAATTATTACCTATCTTATCATTATTTAAATCACATAAACCATTAGGCCCTTTTCTAAACCCTTCTCAGTTCCTGCCTTACTGAGATTAGCCTAGACTAAGGTTAATTTATTGACTATGTTTTTCTTTCCTATAGGTGATCATGCTTGCTTGAACCTAGGTATAGTGTATACAAACCCTATTAGAGTCCTATAGGATAATTTTATACTTTTTATACCCATTTTTAATCATATTTATTTTATACCCACACTTAGACCTCACTTCTCAACCTGTTATTGCCTACAGTCAATTATAGTTGATTGTATTAGAGCAAGTAGAGACTTGTGGGTAAGAATTCATATTTGGACATGTGCCACATCAAATTTAGATCCTCTTATACAATTATAATCATCTTTAATAGACTATTTTAGGTGTTTCCATACTTAATTCCCTCTCATGGATGGTATAAGAACTCACAATTAACTGTAAGTGCACATTTTCAGAGTAAGGGACACCTATAGGTGTGAATAGGATCAAAATTCAATGTATCATCCTCTTTAAATGATCACTAGATCATAAGTGTTATTTCCAACTACTTAGAACCATTTATACATGGTGGCATGATCTAGTTTCCAACTTTAGGTGGTTAGAGTCATCCAAAAGTGAAATCATGTAGATGTCAATGCAAGGTTTTAGTGTATAAATAGACATCTTTTAGCCCACCAACAACCAAACTCCACTAGTAAACTTCCCTTAAAATTTTTAAAATTCCTTCTCTTATGTGGAGACTGAAAGTTTTGATCACTTATATGCCTCAAAGCTTTTGGAAACCCTATCATATGACATCCACAATATTATTAGGTGCTTTGTTTTCTCATTTTAGGGATTTATTCCTTAAACACAGTCATTGATTTTGATCATGGCCCTTCATAGTTTTCCTACCAACCTATCATCCCACATAGGTCTATTTTGGTCTCCTTAACAGAATAGGGCTCCAAAAAAAGTTTCACCATGCTCCAACCTTCTCCATACAAGTACCTCAGTTCTCTGTTAAGCCACCTATAGGTGGAAAGTTTTTAATGTACAGGTAGTGGGTAGATGTGTGGATAATATGTGATATGTATATGATTATGATAAATTATATGCCTTCACAAATTGTTCAAATGTACTCCTATCATTCCAAAGGACTTGAAACCATTATCAACACCTTATTTTCACACATGACATCCTCTATGAAGGCACATGTAGGTGTGTATGAGTTGTATGGAGGTAGTGACATAAAATGACCATTATACTAAATAAATTGCCTTCATAATCAATTTTTATCTTCCTCAATGTATGTTTGGACATATGGAGATATTGAGACAATCTTCAAAACATCTGCTCCAATGTGAAAACCTCTTGCAAACACTTGTTATAGAGCAAGCAGTGGTAGCTAGTGGCTGGTTGTGTGGTACATTAACTTGAAAATAATCTTGAATCTTCTTCAAATATTCAAATATCCTCTCTTCAACTCTTTATGACTTGAAAAAATTGATATATATTAATTACAACTCCATGGACATGCTAGACAAGCTTTATACATGTGACTGTAAGTGAGCGTGAGTGAAGAGTTGACTATGAGAATGGCAAAACTGAATATTTGATCAAATAAATTTGTGATAAGATAAAAAATGGAGGGAGGTGATAATTATGGTAATGATACATGGGAAACATCATATCCCATTCACATGAGACCTTGCATATAACCAAGCCTTCTCAAACTATGATAACTTGACTAAAACTTTAAATGGTTACACCTTCTTACAAAATGAGATTATTTTCCTATCAAAACATCATGAAAAATGAATCAAATAATGGAGATAATTTGAGTATTAATCTATCATCATCTAGATTCAACATCACTAGCTATATTGTACAAACCTATCTATATTAGAGCAAAACTCATATGTTGTAGGAAATAGTGAGCAAAAAAACACAGTCAACTTTTTAGAGATGATTCAAAAATCATAGCTGGCCAATATTTGAAAAATCATTATGAAAATTAATCTCTCTGAGTGTAATATCATCCTCCAAATGCATTCGTTCTAAAAGCTCTTCTACTAGTCATACCAGGCATGATCATGTTGACCATTTATGTGTCTCTAGAAGAGTGAAGGAGTAGAATGGTTTTTGACCTATTTTATAACTTCTAAATCATGTCAAGTGATAATATTAGTATGAGGAATATGAAGAGACATTCCATGACATTCTCCCACATGTCACCTTCCCTCATGGTATGTACAAGTGCCAAACACCTCCATTTTTAGTTGATTTCTTGATCTTCGGTTAGATAACCTGCAATTTTTAGATGGGACTAACATTCCTGATAGGTAATCTAAATTTATGGAAATTTTAAAGGAAATAAAGACACTTAGGCACCTTGAAAACCATGCCACTTTCATTTATGACCCCTAAATGGCTATTGAGTGACTCGAAATGACATATAAACTAAATAGACCATGACTAAGGCTAAAAAGGCATAAAATTACATAAAATGGATTATAACATACCCCATGACACAACATTAGACCCATAAAACATCTAAAAATCAATTTTTTACCTATAGGGGTCCAAATTTGACCTACAAGGTCAAATTTGGTGAATAAATTGGTGACTCATAGGGGTAGTCTGCCTATTATACTAAAGATCAATAGCCTTATCCTATCCATGGGCTAAGGGAGTCAATGAATTTTTGAAGACAACTAGTAAGTAATGCCTAAAAAACACATAAAATAACCACACCACACCAAACAAAACAAACTAGAGCAAGACATCAACAAGACTCAACATGTGCATAATCACTTAGGGAAAATAAGAAAAAATAGTAGCTATGTACAAAGAGAGAGAAGAAACTTAGTAGAAATGTTTCAGATATATCCCATTGACAAGGATATTAATATCCTCTCCATCCAGATTTTAAAGTTGGAAATCATTATGTTGCTTGCATTGAGTGATGACATAAGGGCCACTCCATAAAGCATCAAACTTTGTATGTTTTCCAGGCTTAGCCCTATCTTCATCCCACTTTAGAATAATGTCTCCTTATTGAAAGGTTCTTGGCATGGATTTATTATCAAAATATTTATTTGTTTGATCTTGGTGAGCTCTCATAGTGTGCATAGCTTGATCCCTTATTTTTTCAAGCTCTATCAACTCACATAACCTGGCCTCCATGCTTTTATTTTCCATCAATTATAATTGGTAAGTGAGTTCCAAAGCTAGTAACTTATGTGAAATAGGAAATCTATCCCCTCTTCCATAAACAAGTGTATATGGTGAGTTTCCAATGGCTCTCTTGGGGGTGATTCTATCAACCCAAAGAGTTATCTTTAATTTGGAATGCCAAGTTCTTCAGTTCTCATCCATTGTCCTCTTGATAATCCTAATTAAATTCTTATTATTAGACTCATCTATTTCATTCCCTTGTGGATAATAGTTTGAGGAATTACTAAGATAAATGCCATGTTTCAAATCCCACTCACTTGTCTTCATTCCAAGGAAAGCTAATGCATTATCTAAAATTATTGTTGAAGGAGCCCCAAATCTTGTCACTATGCCTTTATAGAAGTCTAAAAATAAACTTTCATTTTCTTCCTTGAGAGCTATAGCCCCCACCCATCTTGTAAAGTAATATATAGCATCTAACACTCACTTGTGACTAGCACTAGAAGGTGGGTTGATTAAGCCTATGAAATATAGACCCCATTGCATAAAATGTTGGTCTACTTGTATTGGATGAAGAGGTAAGGCTAAAATATTTTGCTTCCCATAAAAGAGAGCATATTTTTTAAATTTCCTTATCCAAGTATGAGTATCTTTAAACAAACTAGGCCAAAAATAACCAACTCTCAATCTTGGTAGTTGTAGTCCTTGGAGTAGAGTGACCACCTACTGGTCCATCATGAAACTCAAGCAATATCTTCTCAACATGATCTAATTCAACACATCTCAATAGTACACCTAATAAATATTTCCTAAACAATACTCCATAAATAATTACATAAGGAATGGATTATAATCTTAAGTACCTTCTTTTGGATCTATGTAGGCCTTGTGTACATTCACCGATTTGAATAAAATGGATCATTTTTTGTGTCTAACTCCTCATTGGTGAGGATGCAGCTGTCATAGGATTATTTTGAATGGCTAGAATATTTTCCTTTTGTTCCTTCCAATCTAAATCAAGGTGCTCACATAATCCTTTCACTAGTTTGGTTGTCTTGATTTCTACATCATACTCCATCACTTTTGTAATCCAACTAGTCCTTTTTTCATTCATCTCTCTACTCAAAAAGGAAGTCTTTGACATTAAGATGAGGTACCAATATATGAATCTTGTTGTTATATAGCATGTGCATAAACTCCTTTATATTTATAACAATTGAAATTACTTGTTTATCTACATAAGTGTACCTTACCTCATAGCCTTCCAATCCTTAACTAAATAAGGCAATAGTCTACTCCAAGTTTTCTTCATTTGATTGAGTGAGCATGGTATAGATTACTTATTCATTTCCAAAAGTATACAAGTTGAAATACTTTGAGAAATTAGGACTTGTAAGAGTTGGATATTGGATAATAGCTTGTATGATCTCTTCAAAACTCTCTTTCCTTCTCCTTGTCCAAGTAAACACTTCATATGTCCTTAGCATAGAGGTTAGAGGCTTGACTAAGTTAAAAAAATTATGAATAAACCTCCTTATGAAATTTATTTTTCTAAATAATCTTTTCAAACCTTTCTTGTGTTTGGGTAAAGTCATTTCCAAGATTACACTCACCCTTTTAGGATCTATGGATAGACCTTTATTTGAAACAATGTGTCCCAAAATTTTGCCTTCATGGATAGCAAACACACACTTATTTGGATTAAGAGAGATTCCAAACTCTCTATATTTCTCAAAAATATTACTAAGATGATTCAAATGATCTTTTTCATCCTTTGAGAAGACCATGATATCATCAAGATACACCAGCACTATATCATTTATTAGACCTTGAAAATCCATATACATTACACATTGAAAGGTTGCCCCAGCATTAGACAAATCAAAAGGAATTTTACTATAGTCATATGTTCCCCATTTATTATTAAATGTTATCTTGTATTTATCTCCTTCCCTTACCAAAATATG
Source organism: Torreya grandis (assembly GCA_037957365.1). Lineage (NCBI taxonomy): Eukaryota > Viridiplantae > Streptophyta > Pinopsida > Cupressales > Taxaceae > Torreya > Torreya grandis. The sequence continues at coordinate 1,072,624 of JARHVA010000436.1, forward strand.
ATTATATCTTGAATATCCATCGAGTGAGAACCTTTCACTACCTACCACAACCTACAAAATTTGCTCCATGGAAGAAAGGGGATAATGACCCTTCAAGGAAAATCTATGATTTCCCATTCTTATTCTTTATTGGGACTAAGTTTACCAACCAAGATGAATGCTTAATAGGAAAAATGATTTTAGACTCAATCAACTTTGTAAGCTCCTTTCTCATAAGAGGTTCAATCTTAAGATTGATTGGCCTTTGATTTTTATTGATAGGCTTATCATTATCATTTAACTCTATGGTATGTTGATCTAGATTTTTATCAAATACTTTTAAATCACTATAATCCCATGTAAAGATATCAAAAAATTATTTACATAATTCAATGAAAGCATACCTTTCTTCACTAGTACATACCTTCCCAAGAGTAAGCAACTTATCTTTGAAGATTTTTACTCTTTCATAGTTTTATTATTTAGTAGAAATGCTTACCTTTTCCTTATTCAACTGATTATCATCATTGAAAATACTCTCAAGTGTGACTAATCCCTTAGGGATCTTGTTTGTCTTCAATTATACAATATGCCCTCCATATTGTTGCTATAGTTTGGATTTGTTCTTTTAGGAAAACTCAGCCTCCTCTTGTAGAAAGAGAGCTATTTGATGGTCACTATAAAATACTTACCAATTAGTGACATTATCAGGTATTGAGGGCCATATAATCACTTTTAGATGAGTTTGGTTCTTGTCATATCTTATCCCCTTTAGAACATCAAACTTAGCTCCAATGGATGCCAACTTATCAGCATGTTTGTTATCTTCTCTTGGTATAGATTGAGTGTTAAATCTTGGAAATGTTCTAAAATATCCAACACTCTATGATTATAGGATTTAATCAAAGATTTATTATTCATATGTTGACCTCTCACTTGATTCACAACCAACTCACTATCACCATAAACTTTTAACTCTTTCACACCTCTCTTTCTAGCCCACTCAAGGCCATGAATGAGGGCCTCATATTCTACAAAATTACAAGTACAACTAAAGTTAAATTTGAAAGAAGAGTAATAACTTTCGTTGGATTGAGATACTAATATTTCTCCACCACCTAATCCAACCTTGCTTCTTGATCAATCAAAATAGATTTGCCATAGACCATCTATAGTCTCATTCGGCTTCATCAAATTCGGCATGAAAGATATTTTTTTATGAATATTATACACTTTAAGAACAAATTATTATATGAATTTTTAAGGATCATGTTCATATTATTCATCTCCCCATTTATCTAGATGTATATCAAAAACTGCTTCAAGTGAAGAAGTTAGAGATTGATCCATGTGAATTTCTTCCTCATCAAGAATAACATAATTGGCATTTGTAACATTAGGCATGTAGGGTTCTAAATGATTATGATTAATAGGATATAATTAAATATTTACCTTGGTATCATACTTGGTTCTAAAAACCATATATGACCAATTTTTTTCCAAGTATCCACCTATCTTGGTTGTAAACTCTCTTGACAAACAAAGAGCAAAGCAAGGGGGTAAATCTGAAATAACCACATCATGAGGGATTGAGAAAGTAGGACAAGCATGTAAAATCAAATTCAGATCCTTGACTACTCCCAAGGTCTTTTTTGGTGACCCATCCAATTATAGGAGTCCTTTAGCCATTGGTTCATACTTGAGGCCTAGTTTATCCGTTATTGACTAAGGCATCACTGAAGTACTATCCCCACTATATATGATACAATTATGAACTAAAATATCACCAATGCTCAAGGATAGATAAAAATGAGGAGTCTTATCAATTTTATTTACTTGTTCATTAATGGGCTGAGTTCCATTCACCAAAACAACATTTTCAGCCCTTGTTGGTCCAACTAGTTTACTTAGTCTAAGTAACTCTTTTTGAAGAATATATTTTTGTCCTAGTATTTCCAATGAGTACCATAATAAAATTTTCATGTGTAACTTATTAATTTGATATATAACATTGATAGAAGGATTGTTCATCTTGAATGACTCTTTGAAAGCACTAGCACCTTGTGGTGTAGCATGTAAAGATGGAGTGTAGAAGTTGGTCTTGAATTTTGAGATTTATGATTTTCCTATAGATTAGGAGATGAGTTAAACCCACATACTATTGGGTGTGATGGAGGAGTCAAAACAGGTCCTTGATTTGTCCCTTGTGTCTCTTCTACAACCCTATTCTTATATTTAGTATTAGAGGATACACTAACATTCACATTATTAGAACTTCCCAAATGATTCATGGTATAAAAATCTCCCTCTAAATGATTCATAAGAGTAAAATCATATTTTTTTTGTCCATTTCCCATTCCATTTTGCATTATCACCTCAAAAGTGGGAACTTGAGGTACTTGACTACCTTGCATTATCATGGCTTGACTAGGCATTTCATTGGCATATGCAACTTGGCCTTGATTTTGGTCATTTAATGGATACCATGGTTATTCTTGAACAAAATTGTTTTGAGTAGGAATAAGAGCTCTAGAATATGATGGAGAATTAGGATTTAAACTTTAGTAAGGTCTATCTTGAGTTATTTGACCTTGTCCTTGAGCATTACCTTGAAAAGGAGGCCTACTTACTTGTCTAAACTGATTTTAGGGTTGATAAGGCTTGTAATTTTGAGCTTGTTATATTTTGAGAGCAACCAATTAATTAGTAACACTTTGAAGCAAATGCTTAACTTAATAAATCTCATTGGTATGGGAAAGGGTAGACTTGTCTTGGCTATTAGGTAAAGGAGCCAAGGTAGGTAATATAATTTGACTAAGAGGCTACAAATTAGGAAATAATGTCATTGGTGGTCTAGGAGCAATCTTCCCTACTTGAACAAGACAATTCTTAGCATCAATAGATATCTCATAGGAACTAGGTAGTGTATTCCCACCATGTATTGGATCATCATGGATACATCATTATTCAATGCTTTTAAGTAATACAAGAAGGCATAATTTGGATTGGGTGTCACAAGGGTTGGGATCCTATCCCATGTCTTTTGAAATCTAGAATTAAAATATTGAATGAACTCTTGATATTAGTCAATTTTTTTGCTAGTGATAAATAATCACTCTTCTCTTCAAATCTCTTAGACAATAGATTTCCTAGTTCATCTCATGAAGCAATTGAAGCATGAGGTAGAGTTCCATACCAATCTAAAGCTTTCCCTTTGAAATACAATGCTAATAAAATAATGGCTACATTCTCTTGGGTGATATTATGGATGTTGTATAAGTTTCCATGTTTTTAATGTGGTCAATATGAGTAATAGGACCTTCTCCACTTAGATATGAAACACTTTTAAGGGCTTCTCTAGGAATTTGGTCATATTGGGAAAGATTCAAAGGAGATGATCTAGTGAAGGCTATAAAAGGAAGGTTTATAACCATATTGGAAAGTAGATTATGAATATTAGGGTTTAAACCAAGTAGAAATTTGGACTTTTAAAAAACCAACACCCTTGAATAAGGATGAGTATTCACAAATCTAAACCTTTTGATAGAATAACAAGGCAATTTTACAAACTCAAAAGGTATACCTTTAGAAACAAACCTATGGTCACCTTTGGCATGGAGAATAAGGACTAATAAGTAACCAAAGAGTTGAAAACTTATTGGAGTCATTATGTACTAAATATAGATGTTCTTGCAACTGTAAATATGCCAAGATCAGCACCAATCTTGGATAGTCTTCTAGGACTTAAATTCCCACTGGGCGTGTCAAAAAATATTTTCACTTGGATTTTCACCCCTTGAGGAGATGTCTTAGCTCTCCTTATCCAAGTGTCACAATGGAAACATATCACAAGTTGTGGGTAACCAATAGGTGAGATAAATCTCTAGAAGGGCTAGTTTCCTCAATGCGCTCTTTGAAGTTTCCTAAAGGGGTAAGAAGACATACTAAAAAATCTAAAAAAAGTTTATGTACAAATAATTAGTTTCCTCCTATTGACTTAACTTATACTACTTAGATCAAATCAAAGCTTCTTTCACACATAACTCATAACTCAAGATAAATTGTTACATCAATGTTTCATATGTTAGGTTCAAGAGGTATATTGATGTTTAGGAGGTATAATGAATGATCATTTGGAGGATTTATTCATAAACCACTTCTAAAAATCTCATACACTAAGAATTAACACTAAAAAATACCTGTAACAATTACTCCTTTACATACTTTGTGGACAATCAAAGACAACATGCTAGAAAAGACTATCTTTTACTAGACAAGATCAAAAATATTTGTAAATAGACTCAATTATGTATCATGTAAGTAGGAAAATTCACTTTTTTATTGCTTCAATAGACATTCAAATACAAAATTGGCTAGGGTTTCACCATTAACCAATGGAGGTTGCTCAAAAGAGCCTAAAAAAGTCATTACTTATAACATTTGGGAGAGGAGTGAGAAAAGGGAAGTCCAACACTCACTTGAATACTTTTTATGTTGAGATAAGGGGATACATGTGTATTATAAGATTATTTTAAACTTACCATGTAAGTTTAGAAATTAAAAGTGTCCATCCAAAGCATGAAACTCTTAAAAATTAGCGTAGGAGTTCTCATTCTGCACAAGAAAATTGCCTTCATCAATCACCCCTATTAGAACGTCCCAAAAATAAATAGGGATATATCTCATTATTTTAATGAGAGGGAAGGGTTTAAAAAATTATTTTACATGCATTTATTTCATTCCTAATCATTTATAATTTTTTGGAAGTGAGCCATCACTGCCTGTAGTAAAAAAAACTCCTCTTTCGCACACCTTGCAAGCTTGAAATCAAATTTGGCTTAAATTTCCCATGAAAATAAATAAAATGTTGTTAATTACATTTTTAAATGCCACAAATTTCCTTATAGTCATTAGGCACACCTTAAAAGTAGCTTACTTGAAGTTTTCGACTCTTCTCATTATCATGTTCACTATGCCAGTTTGACTAGTTGAGATAAAGCTAATGATAGGAACAGTTAGGATTTTTTTTCAGTATTAAATGGTCATATTGAGTTATAATAAGTCCTAATATCACTCCTATATTTTATTTATCCTCTTGAAATTCCATAGAACCTACATAATGTATAAAATAGTCAAAGAAAGCCATTATGTACCATGTCCGTATAGGTAGGGTAGCACAAATATTGATGAGGAGGATCCTTAAAGATTCCTCTACAACCTAAAACCACTTTCATGGTAATTTAATCCCATTTTGATATCTTTCTTCATCTTCTTATTCAGGTCCTTATGTAAGGGTTAACAAGGGTTTTAGGTCTTCTACACTATTAAGCTTTGTTCATAAAGCTTTGACATTGGAACTACTAATAAATTTCACAAGGATGATCTTCAGGACCCCTATCAACTTCTACAAACTCCTTGGATCTCCATGAAAAGTTATAATGGAGATATGATCATCTCAAACTACTTACTCAAGATTTTCCTTTCATTTACATAGGCCTAATGTTGGCTTTGAGCTAAAAATTGCCTCCCTTGTAACTTCCCTACATTACAAAATATTTATAACATTTGTAGTGACCCCAAAAAAATTCTCCAATATGTTATAAATCTCTCCCATCATTGGAAATGAAAATGACCTATCATTTGGGCTTTAGGCCAAAACCCTGCCTAAAAGTCTTGACTATAACCTTGAGGGTTTAGACCTCCTTGTTGAGACTATTCCTTATTTTCTTGATTAATCATGTTGGTATAGGTATTATGTAACTTTAAAAACCTTCCTAAAATGTCTCTATATCCTTTGGTTCATCTTTTTCACCAATCTTATCTAAAAAATATAGGTTTTATGCACAAGGGAGTGCCCTCAATTTGAGACAAAATACAGGGCACTTTCCCTATTTGCCTAGATAAACCAAATGGTGTATGGAATTCCCTAATTTGTGATGAAATTATACACCAAAATTTATCCCTTTTTTATTTAATTTGACCTTCTAACTCTCCCAAAAGCCAAAATAAACCTTCATGAAGGTAGACTGTGTAACGTTTAGGATGTAGACTATGTATTTCACCATAGGATCTATTATCATTGATTTGTACTCATCATGAGAGTATAATAAGGTTTTATTACTATATTAGGTATATTTAAATCACATAAAAAATTAGACCCTTTTCCAAACCCTACTTGGTTCCTAGCTTACTGAGATTAGTCTAGATTGAGGTCAATTTCTTAACTATGTTTCTCTTCCCTGTAGGTGATCATGCTTGCTTGAACCTGGACCCATTTATAATCATATTTATGTTATACCCACACTTAAATCTCACTCTTCAACCTATTATTGCCTATAATCAACTACAATTGATTGTATTAGAATAAGTAGAGACATGTGGGAAATAAGTCATATTTAGACATGTACCACCTCACCTTGATATCCTATAAACCAATTAGAATCATATTTAATATACCAATGTAGGTTTTTACATGCTTACCTCTCATGGATTGTATAGAAACTCACATTTAGTTATAGGTGCACATTTTTAAAGGAAGGGACACTTATAGGTGTGAATAGGATCAAAATTATATGCATCATCCTCTTTAAATGATCACTAGATCATAAGTGTTCTTTAAAAATACTTATAACCACTTAGACATGGTTTAATTATCTATTTTTCAACTTTAGGTGCTAGAGTCATCCAAAAGTGAAATCCTATAGATGTCAATGCAAGGTTTTAGCATATAAATACGCATCTTAGAGCCCTCCAATAACCAAACACCACTAGTCAACTACCATCCAAATTTTTCAAAGTCATTTTATTATGTGTAAATTTAAATATTTGATCACTTGTATGCCTCAAAGATTTTGGAAACCTTATCATATGACATCCATAAAATTTCTAGGTGTTCTATTTTCTCATTTTAGGGATTTATTCCTTGAACATAGTAATTGCTTTTGATCATGGCCATTCATAGTATTCCTACCAACCTAACATCCCACATATGTATATTTGTGTATCTTAACATACTAGGGCTCTTAAAAAAATTTCACCGTACTCCAACCTTCTCCATACAAGTGTCTCAGTTCTCTGTTAAGCCACCCATAGATGGAGATATTTTAATGTACAAGCAGTCGGTAGAAGTGTGGAAAATATGTGAGATGTATATGCTTATGATAATTTATATGACTTTACCAATTTTTCAAATTAATTACTATCATTCCAAAGGACTTGAAACATCTATCAACACCTTCTTTTCACACATGGCATCCTCTATTAAAGCACTTATAGATGTGTATGAGTTGTATGAAATAAATAACATGAAATGACCCTTGTAATAAATAAATTTCCTTCATAATCAATTTATATCTTCCTAAATGTATGTTTGTACCTATGGAGATCTTGAGACAAGCTTCAAAACATCTGCTCCATTGTGAAAACCTATTGCAAACACCTGTTACAGAGCAAGCAGTGGTAGCTAGTGGATGGTTGTGTGGTGCATGAATTTACAAAAAATATTGCATCCTATTCAAACATTTTAAAATCTCTTTATTAATTTAACAAGTTGATATATATTCATTACAACTCCATAGACATGCTACACAAACTTTATACATGTGACTGTAAGTGAGAGTGAGTGAAGAGTTGACTATGAGAATGGCAAAACTAAATATTTGATCAAAGTAAGGTGTGATGATATAAAACATTGATGGAGGTGATAATTATGTCAATGATACATGGGAAACATCATATTCAATTCACATGAGACCCTCCATAGAACCAAACCTTCTCAAACTAGGAAAACTTGACTGAGACTTCAAATGGTTGCACCTTCTTATAACATGAGATGATTCTCCAAACAAAACATCATGAAACATGAAACCAATCATGGATATAATTTTTAAATGAATCCAACATCATCTGGAGTCCACATCACTAGTTGGATTGTACATACCTATCCATATTAGAGCAAAACCTATAAGGTGCAGGAAATAGTAAGAAACACATTCAACTTGTTAGAGATGATTCATAAATAAGAGTTGACCAATATTTTAAAACTTATTATGAAAAATAATCTCTATGACTGTACTATCAACACCCAAAGTAATTTGGTCTGAAACCACTTCTACTAGTTGTACCAAGCATGAACCTGCTAACCATTTTTGTGTGTCTAAAAGGGTGAACAAGGAGTAGAATGGTTTTGGACTTTTTTTAGCACTTCAAAATCATGTTAAATGCTGATATGAGTATGAAGAAGATAAAGAGACATTTCATGACCTTCTCCCATGTGTCACCTTCCTTCATGGGTCATACAAGTGCCAAAATCCTCCTTTTTCAGTTGATTTCTTGATCTTTAGTTAGATAACCTATAAGTTTCAAATGAGACTAGCATTCCTAATAGGGAATATGAATTTTTAGATGTTTGAAAGGAAATAACGACACTTGGGCACATTGAAAACCATGCAACTTGCATTTATGACCCCTAAATGGCTATTATGTGACTCAAAATGGCATATAAACTAAATAAACCATGACTAAGGCTAAAAAGGCATCAAATTACATCAAATGGACTATAATATTAGACCCCTAAAACATATAAAAATCAAATTTTTACCTATAGGGGTCCAAATTTGACCTTTAGGGTCAAATTTAGTCAACAATATGTACAATAATAAATAATGATTCAAAAACATGTAGCCTAGGGTATGAAATATGATTTCAAAGGAAAGATGTTTTCAAAGGGAAATGCATAAGCTCTTTAGAATCTTTGTTAAGTGCTTATTTAAAATGAAACTAGCCCTAAAATGTAATCTTTAACCCTATCAATAACACTAAACTATAACAAAATGATGATTTCACCTTAAAAATAAGGTGCCCTCAGATCATGCTCAACAATAATGCAAGAAACTACCAACCAAGAGTCCAAGTTTGATCTTGATCATAAAAAGAATAAGCTACAAAAAGAAGTTGGTCAAAATTGATGCTAATAATCTAAGATAGGGAGTGAGTAAAGATAAATCATAATGTGTGATAGCTAATCTAAGTGCACAAATCAATTACAATTCTAACTGATACAACATGAGAGTAAATAAAAATTAAGGCAAGTGCAACTGTGAATCAAAATGGTGAATCCAGTCCGAATAGCAAGTGAAAGTGTGAATTTATCTCAAGAGGGAAGAAAATTTAGAGTATAAGTAGAATATATGGGTTATAATGAAATTTTATAATTGATATAGGGATACCAAGGGTTTAACTCACCAAAAATTAGTCTTTTTTATCCATTTTGTAACTTCCCAAACTAAAATGGGTTTATTTTAGGAAAGTTGTGGCCTAGGCCACAATACTACCTATGGGGATACATCAAGTTATGAGAAGGTTCAATATGGTATTAAAATGTCTAATAGGGTGTGGTAAGGCCTAGTAGGGTACATGAAGGTCAAAAATCTCTCTAAATTATTATTTAGGGTCAATATGGTCTCTTAGTGTCTAGTAGTAAGCATGACGAGTAAACATATAATCATAGCGATGAATAAGGTAAAATGATCATGATTAAAATATCATCATCACTACTCATAAGATATTATGTATGATGGGTAACTCTAGGAAGCCTAGAACTATGTGGGGTTCATATTATAATAGGATAATATATTGATTTCTCTTTTTGTTGTGGAACACATTAAACTATTCGTAAAATTCACTGAGTACATGTTATAGTAAACAATGACATTTTTGAGTCCTACATGAATCTTTGATATAATGGATATTAAATAAATGACTATCTAGGTGAGTCACCTACCCTCCTCTGAACTGGGTACACAGAATGATCCTGAATATAAGTAACAATCATCTCTATATAATGATCTTGAATAGGTGTAACAAACATCTCTATATAATGATATTAAATAGGTATAATAACCAACTATGGTGGTGGTTGGGATGGAAGAGGAGATACAATTGGCTAAATATGGTACTTATATTAAATGCTTAAAACTATGACTACCTTATTTTATTATATATATCATACATCGATGCAATTTAGATTGTACTACATAGAGCTTTACTATTCAAGGGCATCATAATAACATGTCAAATACCCCATTACTCATAAAAATTAGGAATATAGTAGCCATTATTTCAAATCCCACCTAAAGAGGTAGTATAATGCACCTAAGAGTGTGTTATATCCATCCATTAAATTCCTTAAATATTATTAATGCATCTTACATATCATATCATAGAATTGAGAAGTGTCATTGTTAAAATGTTTTTGTTTGAAAGGTTGTCAAACAATAAAATATGTATAGAAAGTATAATTATTGAATCTCATATGAGTAGTGCATGGAGATCTGAATCATCCTTGAAAATCTCACTATCATCAAATATAATCATAGGTCATTGTGTTGATGTACCTATAAGTGTGACAATGATACCATCAAATAGATGGTCATATGTTACAAGAGGATAACATGTTTTTTTTCTAATGTACTTCTAAAGTATCCTTAACATCAGTTACCTTGTGCCTAAAAAATGAATCAAAGAAAATTTTAAATAAGAAATTTTCATTCAGTTGTGGTATAGAATCTTGTGTAGGTGTGTTAATCTCCATAATGTTGTCATCAATAATATATTGCATCTTGTATCTTATCTTAAATAATTTATTTATAGAATGACCCATAGATTGATATTAATTATAATATATGTTACTAACATATCCTTTATGTTTAGGCCTAATCACATCAACCTATTGTGGAGGGAGAGATATGAAGTTGCACTTGAGTAAATTGTATAAAAGTATTTGAGGTTGAGGCAATCATGAAAATTGCCTCCTATATGGAGTGAATAAGAGAAATATATTAGTAGGTTGTGATACTAAATTAATTTTTATGTTTACCTCATGCTTGGTATCATTATATTTAACCTTTTTTGGTTTACTTTGAATTTTTTTTATCATATTAGTTGTAGTAGTAGTTGCATACTTGAGTTTATTCAAAGTTATGAGCTTGACTTCTCAGTCTCTCATTATATGGAATAACTCATCCAAAGGCATGAATTTATTAGATAATATGGACTCATGGAGTGGTGTAAATAAAATTTTCTTGAATATGTATTTTAATTCATTATCTTCCATATTATTGGTCCTCTTAGCTAGCATGGTCTTATATTGAAGTACATAGTCATTGATTGGCTTGTTGGATTGTTGCTTGAGTTTGGTAATTTATGTACAAGAAAATTTCTCATCAATGTTGATGGAGAAATGTGCTAGAAATTGATGTGCCAAAGGGTTCAATATTATAACTAGTTAAAGAGTGAGGTCATGGAATGATTTCAAAGCATGGTCTTAATATCTTGGTCAAAAATATATCAATGGATGCATAATCCAATCATTCTACATGGAAGGATCAAAGGTGTTAGTCAATATCACCTTTGTTGTAAAATAATGAAAATGTGAGAGTTAAGAAATCTATTGGTAAGGCATAATTTTAAAATCTTTGAGGTTAATGGATTATAAATAAAAGCATGTGAATTAATTGAATTACTATCTCTTGAAGCACCTTGCTCTAATTACAACACATTAACCTACAGAGTTAAAGTAGTCTACTCAAGGGAGCGTGTAGTATGTGAGGTTTATGATGTAATATCCGTAGTCATTTTAGGATTGGCATAGTTTAAATATGTAGGAATTGACATAGAGATCTTAGGGAATCCTTGTGTTTCCTTCACACCTTGGGTGGGAATCATATATGTAATTTGAGGTGTGTACATAGGAATATTAGCTATAGTAGTGGTGTATAAACCTATGGTGGGACTAGTACCTGCAAAAGGTTGATTAACAATGGTAAAGGGCTAATATTTTATATTGTATGTTCATCTCATGATACATATAACATTGCATCAAGAATTTATGGATTGATGTCAATATATTTTATTAATTTATTTTCATCAATGTCATCAAAACTATCCTTGATATTCATTAGTTATTCATGAGCATTATTAGATTTGATATTCATAATATTTACATCAAGTGGATGTAAACATGTATCATGAAAACCATGATAACATTTGGGTGAATAATGGGAGTAAGAGGAATATAAGGGATCATGCATACCCTTTGTTTCTTGGTGGTAACAAGAATCAAATTGTATTAGGTGTCACAATAATATGGACAATGGGTGACTAAAGATTGGTCCTTATTGATTTTAAACTTTTTTGTGATCAGTAAAGGAGGGTTATGACAAAATCCAAAAGGATAGGATAGTAATATGAAGATGAAACAACTTCTCATAATAATTTTCCAAAAAAAAACATTCAACTCCTTAATAAGGCTTCAAAATAAAGCAACAGAGTCTATACCCAAAAGTAGCCACAAGGCTTAGAAAGGTAATTTGAATATGATACCATGGTCTCAGTACAACTAACCAAAAAATAAGTAGCATTTTAAATAACTAAAAACCAACTAATATAGAACAATTAAAAGCTATAAAATAGTCTAAAAATGTTACCAAACCATAGATAAGCACCAATCTTCAAAATCAAGAGTTATTTCATAGTCATTGCCTGTGTATCATTCTCTTAAGCTAAAAATAATGAGGGAAGAAAAACTCAAGGTATGGTTTGTTTTATTGAAATGTACCACATCAAATCCTTTTCACAAACCAATATAAAATCTAAAGGAAAAATATTAGGAGATGTAGACACTAAATCTGAATTACATAGCATCTCGGTCTTGTACACTTAGCAAATACATATCATGGATGTACCTTCATATTCTAAAACTTCCTAGTACTGAAAGGATTACATACACTATCTCTTTGTGCCAAATTGATTATCTTTTAGTTTGAATGGTGTTATTATAATGACCTAGGCCTTCTATTATTTCTCAAAATTCTATAAACATGTTCATCTTCTATCTTTATAAGTTTTAGACCTATACTTATTTTCCAACTTCCCAAAAACTTGTGTCCCAGTCAAATGCCTATGTTGAAATAAGTGTCATGTGAGAACATAAGTGTTTTATTTCATAAATTTATCAAATTTTCAAATTATATCATGTCCCTATGGTTAACCTAAGTTCTTTTATGTGAGATATTTCTAAAAGGGCTTGATATATACATGATCAAACCTCACTGATTCATCACTTAACATAGACCTAAAAACTCATAAGAAAACTTACTAAAGCATTAAATCAAGCATTCAAGTGATCAAAGTTCACTATTTTTTCCTATTTCCATATTAGTCATAGGTACAACACATCTACAATTCTGAAGTATTAAAGGGACAGTCCATGATTCCTATTTTCCAAGTTATAAATTAGGTCATTATTGTACTTTCTTTCCACATATTGCACCCTTCTACATGCACAAGCCAACACATTAGGGGATAACTACATCAACTTGAGGCCCTCTTTAGAGTAGTGGTTATGTAGATAGTACCCACTAATAAATGGTTCTATAGTTTTAGCTTGATACCATGATCCCATTAACCCATTTACCTAAAGCCACTATGATTATGAAGAACTAGGGTTTTGATATTTGATAAAGAGTGATAACCCATGATATAGATCTGGGCACACTAGAGCAAAAATAACATATAACCTAGAATATACCAAGTGGTCACATATATATCTAGTAGGTATTCCATATTAGACACCTATGTCTAAGTTACATAGAAGCATCGATGCAATAATCTGAGATCAACACAAGTGTCTAAGGCTATAGAGGTCAAATTTCCAAAATTTGACAATTAATCTAGGGCACTAGTCCAATCTATTTATATCATGTTCCATATCAAATCCACATGTACACAATAAACCATCTAATTACTCTTATTTTCATTTCATTATTATATCAATCAATAGTTGTACTTATAATATTTAGCATATCTCAGTATTTAATTTCAAAATATTATTTTATCTAAGTTTATAAATTAATTAGCCTACTATATATATATATATATATGTATGTATGTATGTATGTATGTATGTATGTATGTATGTATGTATGTATGTATGTATGTATACACACACACACACACACACACACACACACACACACACACACACATATCACCCCTGTGCTTATTCATTTCTATATTCTTAACCCTATGACCCATCTCGATTTAGGGTTAAATATTTGTTGAACCCAACCTTTAGTCCTCAAACCTCAAATATTGATCTAGGGTTTATTGATTCTTTGTTTCTGATTTTTTATTTTTTATTTAACAAGATTTCAAAATATAAAAATTAGATTTCACTTTGTTACAAATATGTGCAATATGGATGCCTCTATAGCCCATTTTGGGCTCTAATTTGTGATTATAACTATGATTTGTTATTATAATTGCTTGATCAAACCTATCATTCAACGAAATAGGCAAAACCATCAATATAATGAGAGGGTTTTAAATTGAAATCAAAAATTAATATCTCTTCATAACTACTTTTGCAATACCATAGAATTAGTATCTAGATGCCAATGTGTGTACTCTCAACCATTTATTCCACCTATATCTTATTTGAGAGACAACCACCATCCCATACCCATTATTTACCCACGAATTATATTGGGTTCCAAACCCAATGTTGTCATTACTTGAAAAGGTAAGGATGTCCAATCTAATATGCCACATGTTAATATACAATAACTACCTCTTAAGCCTAAATGTGTGACCAAATCTAAGGGATATGACCTTTTTGATCAATTGAGCAACACACATGCTAACATCTCAATATTCTAAATTCTAAAGCAATCCACTATCTATAAAGATATCCTATATGAAGCATTATGTGATACCCAAGTTCTAAGTAATATTGAACTAGCTTACTTTATGGATATTTTAAAAGACCTTAAAAACAATGCAAAACTTATTACCTTTGATCCAATAGATTTACCATCCAATATATTATTAACAAAGATTTGTCTTTGTTCATACAAGTGACTATGCATTACAAGGGAATAAAAAGAGTACTTGTTGATAATGGATCATCCTAAACATTTTTATTATAAATTGCCTAACCACCATAGGTATTATCACCAATCTTATCCAAAAATCATCTATGCATATCAAGGGATTTGATAATTCACATAGCCCTTCAATTGGCCAAATAACATTGGATATAACATTGGGGCCAAAAATATTTTCAACCACTTTTCAAGTAATATATCAATAATTACATTATAATATATTTTTGGTTTTCCTTATAACATGCCCCTTGTTTGAGGTCTCCTTGAACTATTTTCTTTTGACTTATTTTTGAGTGTTCTTATGTGTGTGTTTGATTAGTTGTTTATCTTGTACTATTACTATCTATACATTACCATGATATATATCATGCATCTTAGGGCTTGAAGTGATCCAATTATGTGTACTTTAATGATATATATACCTAGACATGCTACTCATATATCTTACATGGTTCATACATATATTATACAATTATTTTATCCTTTTGAGGTAAGGTGACTATCAATGTTTATTCCCCTCACCTCAATATGTGGGGAGTATTAGTGGGGGCATGTCATAGATACATGGCTTTCACATTTTTCATAGTTCACCAGATTCATATATAGTGGGGGCATGTTATGGAAACATGTTCTCCAAATTTTTCATTGTTTTCCAAATTTAGATATATAATGGGAGTTGTATACACATAACATTTTTAAACTTTTATCAAATATTGATGTTTTCTATCTTGTAAGAACTTGTCAAGTCTCAATCTCTCTGAGTGCATGCCCTAAGGGGTGTACCAAGAAAGGGATGGGCAGACCATTGGTGCTTCACAATATTGTTGTCCCTTATTTCTACTTATTTTCAATCCAACCAGTTTCTAAAACATTTCCTTAAGTTATTACTACTCTTTTGCACACTCCTCTAGTCTTTTACCATCTTATATCCCTTTTTTCTTAACCTAAAACCCTTTTTGAAAGTTTAAAGTACTAGGTTGACTAGGTTGACCTTATCTTATTAGTGAAACTCATTTAGGGTCTAGGTCGGCTCTTGGCCAACTTAGCCCCTAACTTAGTGAGCTTTTGTCAATAATGATACTAAGTTGACTGGGTTGACCCTATTGACTGAAACTTTTAGAATGGTTTAGGGTTAGATCCACCTATATAAACACATTCATTCACTATTATTAGAGAGACATCAAGAGTTATTATTCATTTTTTATTCTTTATAATTTTATTTTCTACCATTCTACTTGAGGAGTCTTAGCTTATGGCTTCTACTTGGAGAATCTAGTCTTGTGGAAAAGTCTTGGATGCTTTGGCCTTTCTTAGTGATCCTTACAAACCAAAACAACCTCTTGTGAAGCCCCTTTGGCCAAAGGAGAGATTGAGTCTCGATGGGTTTATCTTCCAAGTAAGTATCTCTAACTTTGCTCCTCTCTTTAGTAGATATAAGTAGCGTAAATAATGGAATTTGAATAATATTACTCTTCTTCTCCATGCATTAGGGTATTACCTAGCCATATCTTAATTAAGATTCTCTTATATAGGTTTATTTTCATTTGTTTACTAACCCACATATTGTGACACAAGCTTTAGTGAGCACTAGATTAGATTTATGTGCTTTTCTTGTTATTAGTATAGTGAATATGAAAACATATGACTTAGTTAGGGTTATTATGTTATTTTGCTTAACTAGAGGCTTTGGAACCCTCCCTAGTATTATTATTATGGTAAGATATCCCCTAATTGGGTCTAGTAAATCCACATATTGGTCATGTTCTTGATTATCTAATGTATCCCCAATCAAAAGTGTAAGTAGAATCTATCTTCTCTGAGCTTGGATTGATTTATGAATCTGATGCAATTCTGATTGCATACATTCTAGTGAACTCAATGTGAATCTAATCTTTGCATGTTTTCTTTCATGTTTTTCATTTTATATCATTTTATTTATTTTTTTTTTATTTTTACAATACCAGGTTGACAGGGTCGATATAGTTTCTAATTTTTGTGCACAGGGTTAACACACAGTTGCATCAAAAATGATTTTGTTCTTTCTATGTAGGTCTTCATCAAATATAGGTTATTGGGTCAAAAAAGTCAACATAGTACTCTTATTCAGCTCTAAAAAACATATTAAGTCAACCAAGCTCTAAAAATATACTAGATTGACCAAGATGGTATAGTCATCTTGACAAGCTTCAACAAATAGGGAATTGTAAAACTGGGTCAACTCAATTGACATAGTTGAAAGAATTTGCAAGTAACATTCAAGGCACTTCAACAATAATTTCACATTTCTCAACATCTTTGAACCCAAAAAGGTTCCTTTATTTCTCTCTTTTATTTCATCTCTTTCTTATAGTTCTATTTTGCAAATTTTATAGTCTTAAAAACTACCATCATACAATAAACTAGGTTGACCCAATTGACCTAGTTATGTATTTTATCTTTTATCTAAAAGACTAGGTCAACCCTATAGACATGGTTCTTAAAGACTCTTGCTTTATCAGTATAGTAGAGACATTATAGACTCTATTCTATAATGTTTTCATACAAAGTCACCTTAACCAACTCTGTGTTGTGTTTCAAATTGGGAATTAATAACTATATTCTAGTAATTACTTCACACTTTCATTTTCAATTGTTTGCATGCTTAGACTAGATCACATAGTCTAATTAGGTGGTTTATCAATATACCATTTAGTTTCACTATTTGTATCTTTGTTTCACACATACCAAATCACATAATTTCAAAAAGTATTTAAACATTTGTCTACCCAAGCCCAACCTACTTAGATTTCATCACTAAGGGGGAAGCTGACTTGGTTTTCTATCCAAGTATAAATACGTGGTTAATGGTATATATTGTAAAATCACCTAACACCCTTATTACTGCAAGATTGTGAAGTGAGGGGGTAGGCCACAATATCTAGTTGGTACCATTGTCAACATAGATCCCTTTCAACCTAAACATCCTAAAACCATCCATAAATTACTTTTTATTTCCCTAGTTTCAACTAACTTACCTATCACATTAAAAATAACACTTTATAATAATCTAAAAACATTCAAGATGACCACTTATTAACATTTACTTTTAGTTGATTGTTTTCTCTTTGCTCATTATATGGTATATTACAAAAACTTTCATTGGCTAGCATTGGTGAAAGGTTTTATATTGTGTGCCTACATTGGATCATTCTCATTCACTCAATTACGTATGTTTTTCTTTTCCTTTCTTGTTCCAAAGTACATTACAATAGTTTTCCTTATTTTTAGTACAGTATCGATCTATTCAACACAATCTCTTATAGACCATTTTTCTCCCTACCTATAATATTAAGTCAACTTAGTTGACTTTATATCTCTTTTTACCAGTCAGCTAACAATACTAGGTTGACCCAATCAAATATGTACTCTTATCAAACTCTATTTTACCTAGTTTACAGTACTAGGTCAACCTTGTCAACTCTGTACTCTTATTACCTATCCTGTTTATCCAACTCAATTCTTTATTTTTCCTTCCTTAGCATTTTGTTTATTTTTCTCAAATCCTCATGAACTCCCCTATCAAAATATTCTTAGACAACCTAAATCCATTTAGATACTATATGGGATGTTCAATTCTCCCTTTCTTTTCCTCCCAAGAAAACCCTCACTCTTGGAGTACCTCTTCCCTTAATTTATAGATTGTAACATGGTTCAAATCATACCTCAAGATGAAGTAGGTGGATCTGATCCTTTTTATACTTATCAAGACAATTCCCATCTTCAAACCCTTCAACATAATGTGGGAGAAATTAATACAAGTCTATCCAATAATCCTACTCATAATCCATCTTCCAATAACCCTCCCCCTAATACCAATTTGGGGAGTTCTCCTACAAACACCAACCCCACCAATTAATATGACTCAACTTCTTGTACAAGTCATACAAAAAATGAACATAATGCAAAATTATAACACCTCTCAAATGATGCAACTACAACGTCATTTGATCAATATGGCTAATCAATCTCCAATTATCAATCTTCAAGCCAATCCAAATTTTATTTTTCCACCTATTAGATATGTATTAGAAAACCTTATTCCTCAACCTTAAATTAATAATAAAATGCTTCAAAATATCCAAAATGAGCCTTTAGATCCCTTCATTATGTCTATTTATAGTGGTAACATATCTCCAACTATCAAGTATGATGGGACTATAGACCCTACATCCTTTCTCAAGGCCTTTGTCAATCTTTACAAAGAATGGATCCAAACTTATACTTTTGCCAAGTAAAACTTCTAGTTAAAACCTTCACTGGTGATATATTGGAATGGTACAACTAACTTCCCCAACATTTCATTTATCAACTTGAGGATTTAGTCAATCCTTTAGTTAAAGAGTTTCAACATAATGATCTTCCTTAAAATTGTCTTAGTCATTTCATCAATGTTAAGCAATCTCCTATAGAATCAACTCATGATTTTATTAAAAGATGAAAATATTTGGCCCATAAATCTAATCATAACATGACTGATGATAATTTATTTAAACTCTATAACTTCTTTAACTCCTTCACTTTAATATAAGGTTCAAACTTTTGCTCACCAAACACTTAATGAATCTCTTGACCATGTTAAATGTCAATACTTTCTCATGAAATAATTCAAACCTACTACCAAATTCCTTAAAGGATATTTTCAAAATTATATTAATTACATCACTAGAAATACTTATCAAACCAAACTAGGAGTTACCAAATCCCATAATCCCTTGTAGTCTCACATAGCACTCATCATGATGTAAATGAAATAGTTCTTACCACCCTCTAAACCTTTTACTTATCCTGATAATCCTCCTAAGTGGTATGATCCTAATCAATTTTTTTGGTTCCATGTCGACATTGGTCATTCCCATGAATCTTATAGAGGGCTTACTAAAATTTTTGTCTCCTACATACTTGGTGATTCCTTTAATCACAAAGCCATGATTAACCTTCATAATCAAGAGTACAATACCACTTCTCAAAAATGACAAGTTTCTAAAGCTTCTTCTTCCAATAACAAAAAATATTTTTCCATATCTAATAATCAAAAAAATACCAAGGATGTTTGTGTTATTTATGTTGATTATGACCAATATTACAATAATTCTCAATATGTTAATGCAGTTAAGGTTAGTTAACATCACAAGCCAGCTCACAAAGATCTTGTCACAAAACCTAAGAAACCATCTTTGGAGGAAAAACTTCTCAAAGATATTACAACCACTCATTTAGCTTCAGAATCCCTTGATGAACCACATCCTTCTTCCAAACCCCCAAAAACTTCCATTCCTTCAAAAATTACCTTACCATCTAAAAATTACACTGGTTCTTCTTTTAAATCTCATTGGAACTTTCTCAAATAACTTAACTCCATGCCTTGCAAGATTCTACTTATGGAGTTAGTTTGTAATTCCCATTATTATCATAAGTTCCTTATGAAAAAATTAGAAGAAATCAAAGATCCATCTCCTATAGATGAAGAACCACCCCCTATGGAGCCTCAACCTACCAACGTGCATACCATTGAAACTATTTGTCCTTCTTCCAAGCCTTCTATTGAATTTCTTGAAGAGGACATGATTAATGATGAATTTTTTTTCATGCTGACGATCTACCACTATTCATTAAAATAGCCATTAATACTACCATTATCCATAAAGTTTTAGTTGATGAAGGATATATTATTAATGTGACATTTTTATGGCATATCTAATAACATGGTTAAAACAAGGATAATCACAAGCAAACCCACCTTATCTATCATGAATTTGATAAAACTAATCAAAATCCACTTGGTTGTATTTGGCTTCCCCTAACAATTTTACCTAAGAACATCAAAAATAAACTTATGGTCCTTGATTTTCCCCTATTTTATAACATACTCCTTGGTTACCCTTGGACTCATAGAATTAGGGCCATCACTTCTTCTGGTAGTTAATGCATCAAATTCTTACATAACAGTAAATGGTATAAGCATGAAGATGATCCCAACCCTTGGAGTATTCAACTTCCTAATCCAAAATCTCAATACTACATTCCTACCATTCCTACCATCAATAGTGCTCCCTTAACTAAGTTCATCATCAATCTTGACTTACAATTCACTCTTGCTAATTCAGATGATGATGAACCTAATGACTTGCAACACTACCAAGCTACTTCCTCATATCTTAGAGTGTCTTCCTCCTTATTTATTACCTCATGATCACACTATTCCTCTCATTGATGAGATCACTAATTTTACCCCTCTATGTAATACTCAAGAACCTTCTTTACTATAAGATGCCTTCACTTTCAATGATTATGGAGTGGCCAAATTATTTCAAGATCCTCTCATCATGTATCCACAAAAATTTAGTAACATTACGATTTCACCTTATAAAACTCCCCTTGAATCTTAGGCATGTACCATTTCTCCAACCTATGATGATAACTACATAATGTCCCAAGCTCAATATTGAGACTTGGATATTCAACATTATCAAAAAAAATTAGCTCAAATACATGCCTTTAACTAGGATGTTCATACCATTTCCAAAGATCATGAATTAGATCTCAAAGGTCATGTGCCACTTATTAATTCTTCACTTCTCAATACTCCTTTGTTTCTATAAAAAACACTACCTTTAAAACCTTCAAAAATTATTACATCTTCTTTATCATTTACAGATCCCATCATTCCACTTGATCCTTCCTCCACCAAAGAAACTAATAATACATTGATCCCATCTGATCTACATATTTCTCCTACTCTCAAGAATACATTAGATGCCAAGGCCATTGATATTCATTAAATATATTCTAAATATGATTTCCATGGTAGTAAAATTATTGATCTCAAAGTATATGTTGAGTATTATGGTCTTCTTCTCACCTTGCCTAGTGATGAATCTATTCTTGGATTACTTCATGCTCGAGAACCTTAACTTCCTTGGTAACATCACAAACTTGGGAATTTCAAAACCAAAGCCATTTGTTTCAAAAACTTCATTTTTAACATTGATATTAAAGCTAATCTAATTTATTCTTTACCAAATTCACCATACCAATTTCAAGCTGGTAATGTTATGCTTATCAAAGAAACAACTTGCATTGAATATGGTACCCCATCCTGCCCTCAACCAATTATAATTTTTCAAAAACTCTCACATATTGAGCATGATAAATTTAGCTTAATTTTTAATAAATATAATGTGATCTTTGTTTGGTCCTTTGAGGACATGCCTGGTATTGGTCCTAGCATTATGGTCCACAATATTATCACTTATCCTGATGCCAAACCTATGCATCAAAATTAATGGAAATTTCCACCAAAATTTTATACCTTATGTCACAAAGAAATTATCAAACTTATTGATTTTAAGTTTATAAAACCAATGGATTATTTTGAATGGGTTTTTAACATAGTTCTTGTTTAGAAGAAGGTTACTATGGTCATTCGCATTTACATAGATTTACATAATATTAATCTTGCTTGTCCCAAGGACAATTTCCCTTTACCTTCAATAGATGCCATTGTTAATTCCATAGTTATATATGGAATGTTATACTTATGGATGGATTCATAGGCTACAATCAAATTTGTATTATTCCAGAGGACCAACATAAGACAACTTTCACATGGAATGGGGCACGTATTGCTATGTTAAAATGCCCTTTGGTCTAAAAAATGTTGTATCCACTTATTGAAGATCAATGAATCATATCTTTCATTATCTTATCTATAAAATTGTAGAATATTATGTGGATGACCTCATTGATAGGCCTAAAAGTCATAATACTTATCTTTCTGATCTTGTTATCATCTTTGATCATCCTCTTAAATACAAAGTTAGATAAAATCTTTACAAATGTGTTTTTGGTGTCACATCTAGAAAATTATTAGGATTCTTAGTCTCTCTCCATGGAATCTATGTTTACCTTGCTAAAATCAATGCTATCATCAATATGCACATCCCTTGATCTATTTTAGACATTTGCACTTATCTCAACAAACTTGGAGTAATTAGATGATTCATCCCTAAAATGGCTTACCATATCCACTCTATCACTTCTCTTCTTAAGAAAGGTAATGATTTAGAATATATGGATCCTTGTCAAAAATCCTTTGATAACATGAAAGAATCATTTCTTCACCCACGTATACTTCATCTTCCTTCCAATGATCAACCTTTAATCCTAAATACCTCTTCCACACCCATATCAGTTGGGGTAATGCTTACCCAACAAGATGATACTAGATGAGAGCATGCCATTTGATACATCATTTGAGGCCTTATTGATTATGAGAAATTTTAAACAAAATTCAAACATGATTGTCTCACCATATATTTTACAACTAAAAAAACTTTGACATTACATGCTTTATCAGACCACTTATGTCATCATTCATTCTAACCCCCTTCATCAATTCTTCTCCAAAGCCTTTATTCTTGGAGATATAATTATAAAATGGATGGTCCCATTATGGAATTTGATCTTTGCATTTTTACCCAAAAATATGGCAAAGGACAAATCATAGATGATAAACTTGTCATAGTTCCTGTGCCTGCTACCAATCACCTTTAAGATAGTCTTCTTGATGATAATATTATCTATATTGAAGGTCTCAATCAATCCATCTCTCTTAAATATTACTTCCATAACTTCACTATTCATCTGGAAGTAAGTAATCTTTGTGAATCCTCTATCCTCCTCAATAATACTAAACCAAAATTAGTTATCTAAAAATTTCCTAAAATTAATGTCAACTTACACGAGGATACTTGAACCCTTAATTTTGATGGTGCAAAAATGCCTTCAAAGAGTTGGGGTAGGTTGTATTCTTATGAACCCTCTTGGAAAAATCATCCACTTAGTTTTTTGATTAACATTTGGCATCACTAACAACATGGTAGAGTATAAAGCTTTAATAGTAGGCATGAAAGTTACTCTTCATATAGATATCCAATATCTGCATGCCTTAGATGATTCTCAGCTCATTTGCTACCAATCCAATGGTGATTACCAATGTAAAAGTGAGAATCTCATTACTTATCATCAAATTATAACTACTCTCACCAAAGACTTCATCTCTTTCACTATCGATCCTATCCCTCGAGATCAAAATTATATTATTGATTACCTTGCCTCTTTAGCATCTCTTTTTCATTCATACCAAGTTATTTTTTATTCCACTTTTCTTATCCAAATAAGAAAATATCCATCATCTATTCAAAAAATCCCATGGTGCAAAGACATCATTCAATTTTTGGAACATCAAACATGTCCTCCCAACCTAGACTCTCATGAAAAGACTCACATTCGTAAACAAGATTTTAAGTATGTATTTTGATATAACATCCTATATTATTTCAATGCCAAAGGTACCTTGATTCGATGCATTATTAAATATGATTTTCTTATTGAGGCTAACATACCCCCATTTTTTTAAAATTGGGACCCTTCAGAAATCATGAGGATTGAACATGAAAATATGGCATGTTAGGATCATTTGTATAATTTGAAGATCATCCACTCTGTTAAAAATAGGTTTATTAATCATATTTTTCTTTAAATCTACCTAACATTACTAATAAATTATCTCCATGTCTTTAATTATAGGTTCCATGGTATTCTTCCTAAAACATTCATGTTTCAAAACCTTGGTAAAACCCTTAGTTCAAATTTGAATACTGGCAGGAGCTAAATTGGCAAGAAAATTTTAAAACCCACTTTGGACTTAAGCATAAATTTCATATCTTAAGCTTAGTCATGTTTTTTAACATGATTGAAACTTAGCCTATAATGTTTGGTCCCCTTTATTATTTTTTCCCTTTAAATTCTTTATATTTCTAACTAGGTCTAATGTCAATTTTGTAAGGTCCCTTTTCATATTTCCTAACCTAGTCCCTTCGATTCATAACTTAACCTAAAGTTTTAATCCTAAGGCCCCATCATATCTATAGCCTTAATACCTTAGCTTAAGTATTTTATATCATTGTAGGTCCTAACTTAACTTCCTTGCATCTTGTAGGATCTAATGACCTTCGATTTATCATGGTATATGATCCAATGAAGCAAGAAAGGACCAAGCTTAGATTTAAACAACATGCATCTTAGAATATCTACTGATCCATGCTTCATCATGGGAAGATGATCCAACAACATGAAGACCCTTTTCTCACTTCATCATGAAGACTTGATCAAATGGATTGAGGCATAGCTAAAAAGTCAAAATATTACAGAAGGCCTACCTAATTGACATGCAACACCCTTACATTCAAGGATTAAAAGCAAAGGGGTCCACCTGATAAAAATAACCAATCATGAGCAAGCTCCTGGATCATGATCTTATAGCTCTCACTTTGTCACAAATCACAATCCAATGGAGTGAATTAAGTCCAAGATCCTAAGAAACCCCATGGAGATGCCAAGTGGCACTCTCACATTGGGTCATAGGAATTTGATGAGTTTAAATTTGATGCTCATGTGATCATCATTTGACATCTACGAGGATGTATTTAACATCTGCATGACCATAAACTTTAAGCCCATTAAATAAAAATCTTTATTAGTTTAAAATTGATGTTTGTGTGATCATCATTCAATGTTTGCAAGGATTTATTTTACATTTTTGAGATCGTCAAATTTAAGCCAATGAATTATTCTATTCAAGATCAAAATATTGCTAGAAAGTTCATGAATTGCCATATAAACTAATGGAATCCCTTGAAAGATGCTCAAACACTAGAAATCTTCATTCTAAAAATATGGAAATGGTCTTATGGTCTAAGTATATGCCAAATAAACTTAGTATAAGTCTATACTTTAAGGTCTCCATCGCATTTTGTTCAAATTTCGTGAACCTTAAACTAAAGACTTATACTAAGTCTTATTTTAAAAGAGTCTTTGTTACGTAAAACTTAGACCAAGTGTTTCTAACCAAAGGTTTTAGTGTGTTTATTAATGCAATAAAAATCTATTTGATATGAGACCGTTATATCATTTTGAACCCCTTTGAGCATGCTTTATAAGCTTGGCATAAATATTTTAGCCGAAAGTATACATTGTTTTATTTAACATAATGTAAACTTTAGCCTAAAATATTTAACTGTGGTCTCTTTTGCATAAATTCAAAAAACTTAGGCATAAATTTCCTACCTAAGGTTTATTTCATGCTTAATAAACATGAAATAAACCTTAGCCTAAGGAATTTAAGCCTAAATCTTACCTTAATAATATGCTAACTTAAAGTTTGGGCATGTTTACAAATCAATGGTTTGTACTTTGTCATGAGAAGATGATCCAATAGCGTGAAGACCCTAAAGACTTCTTAATGGATTCCAGAGAGCCCATGGGCTCAACATGTGGAAAAAGCACATTATAAACATAATTGATAGATGATCCAATAGTCCATACTTCATGATCTAATGGCACAAAAGTACCAATAACACTTCAAAGGAACTTGGAAGGCTCACAGAGGTGCTAAGTGGCATAACCACAGGGCATTAGAACCAAAGAGACAATTAATAGGTAAGATCTCATATCGCAATCAATGGCTCACACCAATCCAATATTTTAATCCAATAGAGTAAAGCAAATAAGGCATTTTAAATACCAATGGCTAGTGCTCAAAGACATTTATGAAAAATATTGTGAAAGGTCTAGATCATTGTCACATAAGCACCATGCAAGTAGAAAAAGACAAACATAAAGATCTTGTGTGCCCAAAAATGTGAAAGTATAAAGGCAAAGGTCCAAATCAAATCCTAAGCATGTATGAGCTGAATTCTAAATAAGAGACCACTATTAAAGCTCTAAAACCCCAAACCCTACATAAAAGAGACCCTAATTGGATTCATTTGATCACAATTCAATTTGAGAGAAGCTTAATTGCATTTTTTAGCATGAAAGAGATTTCATAATGATCAATTACAATCCAATGTGAAAATTTTGTAGAAGTAGAAACCATGGCAGTTCGTAGGTGATATTTGAAAGAGGAGATAGAACTCTACCTATTAATAAATAACAAAGGAAGGATCTTCAAAGACATTGAATTGGATGTTTTAACCCTAAACTCCCCAAGCATCAAGAATTAGTCTAAACTCTTCTTCACTGTGGAAGAGTTAAAACCCATCACCAAGGAGAAGTAGAGAATCACCATGGTAAGCAAGAAACACTATGACCTATTCGTATTCTAGATGAGCAACCTTTATTATGTTGCCACCAAGCTTGAGGTACTTCATTGCATAGATGTTCTCACTCCATTTTTTTATACTGTAGGGTTGATAATGATTAGATCATCTAAGAAAGGAATTCTAAGAGGGTAGCTTACATTTCCCTTATGGCCTTCAAAAAATACTATAAGATCCTAATCCCCCATGTAGACTTATCCAAAATCAAGGAGTGGACCTCCAAGCATGACCCATACACCATCCTTAGATCTTAGTTGCACCAAAGAACCCATGTCTTTAGAGATTTTGAGGGTAAAATACCAATAGTCCAATTCAGGAAGGGAATCAAAGTGAATATGACCCTATTAAATTGAGCATTAGGAGCCCCTTAAACCACCTATGTAAACAAAATATGGGTCCCCTATGTGTATTTCATTATTGAATAAAATCTCACCCCTCCAATTGGATACTTGATCAGTGTCTTCTTAACTAGGTTGTTCACTGCTATCAAAAGGAAAATATCCAAGCAATTTTATATGATGGCATACTTACTAGATGCCCTTCTTTCCTCCATCAGCTTCCCTAACATTAAAAATTGGTCAACTAAAGGGAGAACCACCATCTCCCACCATTACTCAAAATTATACATCTTTAAGTATAGGAACCACATGTAATTTATCTATGACTATGTTTACCTAGCCATAGTAGAGGCTATTACAAGTTTCCTAATGCCTAGAGACCATCCATTGATCAATAAATATGTAGATATGATGGGTGATATATGGTTTTATCCAAACTACATAGTTATCAGGATTGAGGGAGTCATGTCCTCACCATATAGATTGCATGTGTATGTATCGAGCAAGCTGGTTGAGCAATAAATTGCTTCCAAACTCATCAATAGAGTTGATGGGATCTATAAGGAGAAGAAAAAGGGTCTTCTCCATCCCTTCCCTCTAATTATTGGAAGGACTATGTTGAAATATTGGAAATAGGTAAAAATCATGTCCAAACATAGGGACTCATTTGGGTTTCAACTTGACGAACTCAAAATGTGGGACCCAAAGAACATGGGAAGTGATCATTTGATGGAGAAGAAGCTGACCAAGCCTGATTATATGCATCATCTTAGTGTTCATGACACTATTTACATTAAGGCAAATAACTATGAAGAAGTGTTGGCCAGGATCAAAGGGAACAACATCAAGTTTGAGCACAGATTGACAAAGGATGATAAGCCAGTAGGAGAAGTGTGATAGATGCATCCTCTCCAATATATCTTTCTACCTAGACCATCCAAGACATCCCAAGAATAACCCCAAGTGGGGTAGCCACAACCTCAAGGGAAAATTGTGCAAAGGCAAGATGAATATGGCCATGGTAAGGAGAAGTTGGAAGAGAGACCTGGAAAGAGGCCCTCATCTTCAGCACTACCCCAAAGGCCACATTATCTAGTTAAAAATATAGATATGATTGTCTTAGAACCATATGAGACACTTGAGGGTTCCCTTAATCAACTTGCAGAGGCACATGGCATAGATGAAGAAGGGTAACATATTAAAGAGACTCAAATTCAAGCAGGCAAGCCTGGAGAAGAGAAAGTAAAAGAGGTTACTCTTGATTTAGTCTCAGTGGCTCCTAAAGAGAAGAGGAAGGTAGAAGTGGCATTGGTCCCTGTGGACCCAAAAGACCAAGGTTGACTCTCACACTTCCTACGGTGAGATCAACCTATTCAGTGAAGAATTCCCCATTCATGGACCAATCATCCTTGACTAGATTTTTTATGGGAAACTATAGAAGATCCCTTCTCTCTCCCACTCATGGGCACTCATGAAATCTACCAACATTGAAGTACATGATGACATTAAGCCATGGATTTGGTATATAATGAAGGAAGAGGAAGAAATAAGAATTGTGGTCACTCTAGGACTAGAGAGAAAGAAAATAGATGCTCTAAGAGCATCAAGTAGCACAGGTGTAGAAGTCTTAGAGCCTCTAAAATTCATAGGGTCATCCACCACCATGTAGTTTAATCTAAAGATAGCTAGATTGGAAAGGTTCAGCACTAGGAAAGCCATGGTGGGAGCTGAGGAATTCACCTTCCAAAAGGTTGAGCCCTTTATAGGTCTAACCTCGATAGGAGGGCAACAACTTGGTGAAGCTCCTATACATGAAGAGGATATTGAGAGCTTGATTGAGGCTCAATAAACTCAAGCAAAGGCTAGGATCCAAGGGATGAAATAAAGAATCCAAAATTTGGAAAGAGAAAATAAAAACCTAAAAACACAAGCCATTTTGTCAACACATGATGCCATGATGGATGTGTTTAAGGCCTCATTATTTGATATGTTTAATTCTTTTATTTCAATAAAGCTAAATTAGGATGCCCTAAGCCCATAAGGTGAAGTAGCCAGGGGTTAATAATGAAATGGAAAAAATCAAAGACCCAAGTAAGGGATCTCATTGACATTTTGATTAGGAATAGGATTCCTAAGTTCAAAACTATTAGCTTAGCTCATTTGAACACAATATTGGGAATAATAGTAAACAAGGTGCAAGGTTTAAGTGCTTGGACCAAGAATTTGAACAAGCTTCTAATGGATGATAAAGGATTGATCATTAGAATTGAGTACCTCCTAGGAATTATGTTGATAAATCCTACCAAGACCACTACCCTTGGAATCATTGATGAAGCTAAATACAAACACAGGGTCACTTTGGTAATGTAGCTAGGTAGGAGCAAGAGCCAAGGGTAGTCTGGTAGAGATAACATAATAATATTGGACATGATCTTCACAATCGAAGAGAAAATTATAGAGGCAAAGAGGATAGAGGAAGCTATGTCCAGGGATGACAGATACTTGGATGACTTGGCTAATAAAGAAGAAGTCTACCTCATGAAGCCAGTTATAGACTTGGATCCCATCAAAGACCAACATCAAAAAGCAATGGAGATTCTATAGAATCAATAAGGGGACCCTTCAACAATGGGCCCACCCAATAAATAATATTCCTTTTGGAAAAAACATTGTAATATTTAGAATAGGAATATTCTTCTGTAAGCTATATACTAATCTATTGGCATATTGCCCCTAGGTCAGTTTAATTGTGAAAGACAAGTGTATTTTAGAACTTTCTAAGGAAAGACATTTGTCCTTATCTTTTGTATGACTATATATTGTAATTGACTAGTGTACTGCCTGATATTTCTATAAAAGGCATATATCACCATCTTGTAAAGAGGGAGAATTTTGAGCAAATTTTGTATATATGGAGCAATTAATATAATCAAGGAGTTATACAAAGATTGTCCATATTTTATATGTCGATTTCTAACATAATTCTTCTCTCAATTACTAGTTTTATGTCTTAAATTTGAATAGCTTCTTTGAATTTTGGGTCACATTTTCTAATAACAGGGTTTCAAATTTGTGAATATGCTAGATTAGCTGAAGGATCTTGGATTTGCTTCACTTCATTTTGCTTTGTATTCAGATGTACAAATTTTATTTGATTATAGTAATAAATCTATAAATGTAAACCTAATTCATACTTGTGATTCTTTACATTATCCTTCAAAGTTTGTCTGGTATATAATGAAATCTAAGCTTAGGTTATTTTGCATTATATATTGGTTTGAATTCATACTCAATGGTAATTGATACTTTGTCATAATATTTAAGACTAAGATAGGCAATCACTTATTTTCTTTAATGCCTTACCCTTCTCTTTGTTCTTTTTTTACATCAAGTCACTTTAGTTTAAAATTCATTATAAATATACATCTAGATTAATCTATAGCTTAAGTTTGGATCATAATTCACTGAATTAACATGGATCTTTTACAATTCACAAGGAACGAACCATGATGACTCCTAACTATCACTTATTATAAATTTTTTGGAACACTCATACATATCTCTGTCATTATTTTGCCATAGGTGACATCAAGTCACCACAACTTACTACTCATGCTCTGAATTCTTAGAATTATAAAATGAGAAGTGTTCTTTGAACACTATGAACCTCTATGGTGCATTTAGAGACATCAACAGGCATTTTTTTCTATTAGAAGGAGGGCAAGGGATATCTTTATGAATTCTTTCAATCTTTGTTAGTCTTATCATGTTTTGATCTAAAAGTAGTGTATCTTTATGTTTTTGAGTAAATTATTTGCTTATAAGTATAAATATCATTGATATTTATAGTTTGTGGTATATATGTGTGCTTCCTTAGACAAATATCAAGGTTCTTCGAGATTTGATGCTTGGTTTTGGTAAATTTAACTTAAATTTTAAAAATCTACAATATTTGAGGTTAGGACGGCTTGTTTTGATCAAACATTGGCATATATTTGAGTTAATTTGAGCTTAAAATTATAAACATATATCATATTAGCATAATTAGATACATCTTTGAACTATTTTAGGCAAAGATCAAAATCCTTTATTGTTGTTTACATAATCTTTGCAAAATGAGCTTAATGTGTAGGTTTTATCTTTATTCCTTATAAATATTATCTTGATACATTGTATTTCAAATAGGATCTTCAACTTTCAAGCTAGAATTACCAAAGATTTAAACCAGATCACACTCAGAGACAAGGTAACCTTTGCTTAAACTTGAGGTTCATCGAAAGGCTAGGCATGACAAAGGTAGATGCAGGAGCTCCAAATATTTGCCAACTTCACCTCTTCAAGGTACCTTTTCCTTCAACCTTCATCCAGGTATGTATTGGTTGGGAGAGTCTTCAATCAATGTGTTAGGTGTGGTACATGATCTCCCACATAACCCTAACAAGTATTTGCTCACATTTAGTCCAACTAGTACTACAACTATTGAAGAGCACATTAAGTCTTTTAAATATTCCTTAAGGTTTTTAAATGTTATGCATGAGGATTTATCTTCTAGGTTATTCCCCTTTACCTTAAAGGATGTTGCTTATGAATGGTTCTTAAACTTGATTGATAATTACATCACTAGTTTGGATGGTTTCATCAATGTTTTTATAGATCAATTTGGTAAAATTGGTAGTCCTTGTGTTATTTACCATCAGTTCACCACCATTAGAAGAGATGAAAGTGAGCTTATTATATCCTTTAATACTATATTTTTAAAAATGTATAGTAGGACCATAGAACCCTATAAGCCTGATGATGTCTTAGATCCAGAAATCTACAAGGGTGTACTAGATCCCATGACCTCTATATTCTTGAAGAGATCCATGCCAGCTATAACTTCATTATCCAGGGCCTATTTTGAGGTAGTAATCATCAATGATCAGATGCATCTCTAGGGGAAAATGGCATATTTTGTTCCAAACATAAACCCACAAATTCCTATGCTAAACTTATTCCTAAACAACAATCAAAATATCCCAGTCTTAAATCAACTCCCAAACTTAAATCAATTTCCATTAAGTCATGTTACTCCTAATTGGAACTTAGGATTCTTAAATCATCCTAATAATGGCTTCAATACAAATGATCAAAGGCATTTAATTCCATATACTAATAATAACCAGGTACATAATTCTTAAACCCCTAAAAATGAGAATGAATCTATCCTAAAAGTGGTCCAAAAGTTGAGCACTAATTTTCTTTAGCTACAAAAATAATTTGTAAATATTATTGAAAGCTATAGTAGTAACTTCTTATTTTAAAGGTATAATAGGCCAAATAATAGATTTTGGAATGATATTTTTTATAATAACAAGAATAATGACCCATATTCTAAAAATAATACCATGGACATTAACCTTACTGATATTGCATTACCTGATTATTATAGAGTACATTACACAGCTAAACATGGTGAAATTGACTGCATCAATTTTTGCAAAGATTTTAAAGCTTTCCAAGAGGAGTTGGATACATTTGAAGTGGTCCCTAACAAGGAAAGTAGTGTAATGGCTTCAATACAAATGATCAAATGGATTTAATAACATCTACTAATAATAACTAGGTACATAATTCTAAAACCCCTAAAAATGAGAATGAATCTATCCTAAAAATGGTCCAAAAGTTGAGCACTAAGTTTTTTCAGCTACAAAAACAAGTTGTAAATACTACTAAAAGCTCTAGTAGGAACTTCTCATTTTAAAGGTATAATAGGCCAAATAATAGATTTTAGAATGGTAGTTTTCATAATAACAAGAATAATGAGCCATATTCTAAAAACAAGACCATGGACATTAACCTTACTAATATTGCATTACCTGATTATTGTAGAGTACATTACATAGTGAAACATGGTGAAATTGATTGCATCAAGTTTTGAAAAGATTTTGAAGCTTTCCAACAGGATTTGGATACATTTGAAGTGGTCCCTAACAAGGAAAGTAGTGCAAGTGATTTGAGATCCAAGTCATTTGATCAAGCCTTCATGGTGGATACTTTTGATTTCCCTTTTCAAGAAGAGAATGAACCTAATGAGATCCCTGAGGAGATCCAAGCCTTTCAATAGTTCTTGAAGAAAATCTATCCCTTAAGGAATAGAGAACAGAAGCAACCCTTAACTACCTCAATGCCTCCAAACAATTTTGGAACTCCTCCAAACACTTCTTCAAACAACAATCCTGAGCCACCTAAAGGGAGTACTTCTAAACCTAATATTGATATTCCTAATTCTTCTAATAAAACTAAATATAACATTATTGAAGATATGAAAAAGATAAAGGCTAATATTACATTCCATGAACTTATGCATATTATAGAACAAAGAGACCTCCTATTGGAATCTCTATCAAAGAAGCCCAATAAGCCCCCCAAGGTTGACCATGCCAATGTGACTGTGCACAAAGCCAAAGCTGAATATCCTCCTTTCTTGCTCACTATCAGGATGTTTGGTAAGGATTTTCATAATTACTTACTAAATTTTAGTGCATCAAATAATATCATTCCTATAGGTATATGTAAATAACTTGGCTTAACACCTAATAAGTTTGATAAGGTTATCAATTAATTAGACAAATCTAGAGTTAAAATTATTTGAAAATTTTTAAATGTTCATATGCAACTAGATTTTGAGCCTAGAGTGTAGTAATTCATTGATATTTAAGTTGTTGATAGACTTAATGTTTATGGAATCTTGTTGAGCAAGGAGTGGACCAAGTCCCTAAATGGTTACATGTCCATAGACTACTCACATTCGTGGCTACCTTGGAAGGGGGTTCCTAATAAAATTAGGTTTGAGAGAGAACCAAGGATGAAACACATGATAATTGAGTACTACAATTTGAATGAGAGGGTCAACATAATTGACTCAGACTTATGGGTTTTCACCCTATAAATTGATAAGGTATGTGATCCCAAGAGTGCTCATGTTGTTCCTAGACTATGGAAATTGCATTTTGATGGTGTTAGGTGTAAGGTTGGATCTAGAGTAGGTATTGTCCTTACTAACCCCATTGGTAATAAATACCATGCTTCTTATAGAATCTAATTCCCTTGCACTAATAATCTTGTTGAATATGAAGCCCTTATCCTAGGTTTACAATTTTCTATAAGGAATAAGGTCAAAGAACTGCTAGTTTATGGGGATTCAGAACTAGTAGTCAACCAAGTAAGAAGCAAATACCAATGCAAGCTCTCATATCTTAAGAGGTATAAGTTTAAGGTTTGGGATTTGATTGAGTCCTCTAATTCTTTTAGCATTACCTCCATCCCAAGAGAATAAAAACAAGTTGTTGATGAGTTGCCATCTACTATAACCAACCTCATGCCTAACCAAGACTCCCCTAATTTGAGTATTGAGTTGATCCCTTGTCCTTCAGTGCCTGATAATGTTAGCCATTTTCAAGTTTTCAGTGATGATTAATAAATATTGGATTTCATGACCAATTTTGGAGCATTTGATGCTCATATTATTGATAAAATTGATGATAATGTATCAAAGAAGGACAAGTTTGATGGTAAAGTCATTCAGTTGAATGACAACAAGATCCCTAAGGGGATGATTACTTTAGAAAGACTATTTTATTAGGACAAACTGGTTGAGGTTTCTAAGATTCCCAAGGTCAATGGAAATGACTATAATGTTGTTTATCTTGGTCTCCAAGATCAACCCCAGCTAGTAAACATTGGAAAACCCTACACAAACATTGCAAACAAAAAAGATAGAGTTATTTACCCAATATAGGGATGTCATAACATGGTCTTATGATGACTTGAAGATTTTTGATCCTAGAGTCATCACTCACACCATCCCTCTTAAATAAAATTGTAAACCATTCAGTCAGAAGTAGAGGCCTATGAATCATGTCTTAGAGATAAATATTACTAAAGAGGTTAAGAGACTACTAGATTCTAGGATAGTCTCCCCCATCAGGCATTGTACTTGGGTGGATAATTTGTTACCAGTCAAGAAAAATAATGGTGATATTAGTCTCTATATTGATTTTAGAAACTTAAACAAAGCATCTGATAAGGATAACTATCCTCTTCCTTCTCTTGACTAGGTTATACAAATTATTTTAGGTTCAGCCATGATGTCTTTTCTTGATAGCTTTTCAGGTTATAACTAGGTATTAGTTGACAAAGAAGATAGGATGAAGATAACTTTCACTACCAAGTGGGGAACATTTTCTTACAAGAGAATGCCCTTTGGGATAATAAATGTAAGAGATACATTTCAAATGGCCATGGACCATACCTTCCAAGTCACGATAGGTAAATGCATCATTATTTATATGGATGATCTAACAACTTTTTTTTAAAACATAGAAGATCACTTCATGCATTTGTAGTAAGTGTTTGAAAGATGTAGAAGTTATGGGATTTCCTTAAATCCTAAGAAAAATATTTTTTGTGTTACTAAAGGTAAGTTGTTGGGACATGTATAACCAAGGATGGGATCTCTATAGATCCTGAAAGGTTAGAATCTATATCTAAAATAGATCCCCCAATAGTAGGAAAGAGATAAAGTCATTCTTTGGTAAGATAAAATTTGTAAGGAAATTCATTTCTAGATTTACAGAGATTGGCAAGCCATTAAATGACATCCTAAAGAAGGATGCCAAGGTATCAGTTAGTGAAGAATCTAGAAAGGCATTTAATGACATTAAGGAGGCCTTTAGTCAGGCTCTAATCCTGATAAGTCTTGAATTTTCAAAGGACTTATACCTTTATTCATTTGCCTCTAATCATACCATGGCTATTGTATTAACTCATAAAGTTGATGGATGTGATCACCCAATAGCTTTTATGAACACTAATTTTAAGAATGTTGAGTTAAACTATACATTGATAGATAAGTAAGCATATGCATTAGTAAAGGTAGTAAAGAAGTTCAAGCATTATATCCTTAGAAATAAGGTGCATGTTATTCTACCTAACCCTACCACAAATCTTATGTTAAGCCAGAATGAGCTCAAAGAACTTAGAGGTAAATGGATGTTAGTTTTGCAAGAATATGACATAGAAATGAAAACAACAAAACTGGTAAGGTGCCAAGGTTTAATCCAAATGATTGCTAATACTAGCTCTAAGTTAAGTATTATGAAATTTGATTAGTATAACTTTCAAGCTAGTAAATGGTATGATTCCATTGTTTATTTGCTAATTAATGGTACCTACCTTGCAGGATTGACAAGGGAGTAAAAGAGGGCTCTAAGGCTCAAAGTTGCTCATTATTTGATTAAGAATGGCATCTTATATAAGAAAAACTTTGAGGGAGGCTACCTCAGGTGTCTTTAAAAAGAAGAAGCTGCTCAAATCATGATTACCTTCCATGAGAATTTTGGCAATGGACACCCATCAGGAAAGATTACTACACATAACATTCTTAAAGCTGGCCACTATTGGCCAACTATCTTCAAAGATGCTCACAAGCATGTGAAAGAATGCTACTCTTGCCATATTTTTTTCACAAAAGAGCCTAAGATAGCATTGCCTCTATAACTAATCATGGTTGACAAACCATTTTCATAATGGGGGTTGGACTCTATAGGAGTAATCAACCCAAATTCATTTAAAGTTCACAAATTCATCCTAATTACCATAGATTACTGTACAAGGTGGGTTGAAGTTATATCCACTAAATAATGCAAAATGGAAGAAGTGATCAAATTTATGAAGGAGAAAATTTGTACTAGATTTGGAACTCCAGTTTCTCTAGTGTGTGATAATGGGTCTACATTTTCATCCATAGAGATGATTGAATGTGCTTATGATAATGGTATCTATCTGAAGTTTTCATCCAACCATTAACCCCAAGGAAATGGATTTTTTGAGTCTACCAATAAAAATTTGATGAAATCAATCAAGAAATTTGATAAAGACAAACCCAAGACTTGGCACAAGTTGCTAAAATATGCATTGTGAGAAGATAGGATTAGGATTAAACAAGCTTTGAAGGCATCACCTTTTCTTTTTGTGTATGGCCAGGAACTAATCTTCCCTATCACTCTTAAGTTTCCCACATACAGATTTATGGAAGAATATATGGAAGAGGGTCAAGAATTATAGAACTCAAAATTATTGGACATGATTTAGATGGAAGATGCAAGGGAGAAAGACTTTGTTGATTTTAGTAGACATCAAACCACAGTGAAAAGATGGTTTGATAAATTATCAGAGATTAAGGTGTTCAGACAAGGGGACCTAGTTATCCTTTGCGACAAAGCATCTGAGCCTAAGGACAAACATGGAAAATTCACACCTTTATGGATTAACCCTTATCAAGTTGTAGAAACATTGGGAAATAATACCTTCAAGTTCAAAGATATACAAGGATCAGAGTTCACATTGCCCACCAATGAATACTACCTCAATCAGTACTTCTTTGTTGTTCCTCCTAAAGTCTTTATGGAGTAAACTATAACATGGTTAGAGTTAGTGTAGGTATATTAGTTAGTTTCTTTCAAGTTATTTCCTTTTTGTCCTTTATTTGTATATAAGTTTTATATATTTATTTTCCCTTTGCTTTCTTGTTTTCATACTTTTTGTTATGTGTTTTCTTTAGTTGCCTTGTTCCTTGATTCCAATAAGTCCTTTTGGATAAACTTGAGCTCAAAGTCAAGCAGTTTCCTTGAAATGCCCAAAATTTAGAAATGTAGGTGTGTACCTCATACATATGATGACCATGGTTTTAGAACATAGGTTTAATTTTTTAATTTGAAGAAACTAGTAAAGACTAATGAAAGAATCCAATCATTCCATTAGAACTTAAGCATTATCTAGACCTTAAATTGGTTTTAAGAATATTTGCACTTCTAGAGTAAGAGCTCAAACTATCTTTATATAGCCTCACTATCACTTTATCAACATCTTTGTCTAGTGTAAGGGTTGTAGCCATAGGTGATTCTTTGAAAATCAAGCACTTGACCAAACCCTACAACCTAGCTATTCTAGTTCCCAGCCTTGTTGAAAGCATAAAGATCTAAAGAAAATATGAAAAATAATAATTAAATTCAAAATCAAAATCTTTATGAGCATAAGTGATTTTGGTAATCTCCATCAGGTCTATGGATGCCTGGCTAGCTATGGAAAAAGGCCTTGAGTGGAGCTAAAGGCATCTCAATCAGGGCTATAGATATCTAGTTGATAGTAGAGCAATACCCAATCCTTCCCTAAGCTAAAATCATGGTTCTTAATGAATATATAAACATGTTATAAGTTAGTGTTAGTGATTAAGGACATTAAACCTTGAAGTTATTTATTGAACCCCATGGCAAATAGTAATTGAAATCAAAGTACACACACATTTTGGCTATGTCTTGATAGTTAACCCTAATTTTGCAAGTGAAAGGTTTATTTCATTCATACGAAGTTATTTTTTATCCCACTTTTCTTATCCAAATAAAAAAATCTCCATCATCTATTCAACCACATGATTCACTTATCTACCATATTGAGGCCATCACCATTCGATAAAGCCCATGGTGTAAATACATCATTCAATTTTTGGAACATCAAACATGTCCTCCCAACCTAAACTCTCATGAAAAGACTCACATTCGTAAACAAGCTTTTAAGTATGTATTTTGATATAATATCATATATTATTGTAATGCCAAAGGTACCTTGACCTGATGTGTTATGAAATATAAGGTTCTTATTGAGGCTAACATACCCCCATTTTTTGAAAATTGGGACCCTTGAGAAACCCTAAGGATTAAACATGAAAATATGGCATGTTAGGATCATTTGTATAATTTGAAGATCATCCACTCCATTAAAAATAGGTTTATTAATCATATTTTACTTTAAATCTACCTAACATTACTAATAAATGATATTAATGTCTTTAGTTGTAGGTTCCATGGTGTTCTTCCTAAGAATTTCATGTTCTAAAACCTTGGCAAAACCCTCAGTTCAAATTTGAATATTGGCGGGAGCTAAATTGGTAAGAACCTTTTAAAAACCACTTTGGACTTGAGCATAAATTTCATATCTTAAGATTATTCATGTTTTTTAACATGACTAAAATTTAGCCTCAAATGTTTGGTCCCCTTTATTATTTTTCCCCTTTAAGTTCTTTATATTTCTAAATAAGTCTAATGTCAAATTTTTAAGGTCCCTTTTAATATTTACTAACCTAGTCCCTTCGATTCATAACTTAGCATAGATTTTTAATCCTAAGGCCTTATCGTATCTATTAATATGAATGAGACCTTAGCCTTAATACCTTAGCCTAAGTCTTTTATATCACTATGGGTCCTAAATTAACTTCTTTGCATCTTATAGGATCTAATGACCCTCGCTTTATCATGGTATATGATCCAATTGAGTGAAAAAGGCTTGAACTTACACTTAAACAACATGCATCTTAAAAGATATAATGATCTGTGATTTATCATGGGAAGATGATCCAATGACATGAAGGCCCTAATAAATCTATGCCTTTAGCCTTCATCTAATGGTTCTTGCTTCATTACAAATACTTGATCGAACAAAGTGAAACATAGTTAAAAATTCAAAGGATTATGAAAGGCCCACCTGATCGACATGAGGTACCCTTACCTTTAAGGATTAAAAGTAAACGGGCTCCCTTGATAGAAAGTGTCAATCATGAGAAAGCTCTTAGATCATGATCCTATGACTCTCGCTTCATCATAGATCATAACCCAATAGAGAGAATTAAGTCTAAGATCTTAGGAATCCCCATGGAGGTGCCAAGTGGAACTCTTGCATTAGGTCACAAGAATTTGATGAGCTTAAATTTGATGATTTCACAACCATTATTTGACATCCATAAGGATGTATTTGACATCTGCATGACTGTCAACTTTAAGCTCATTAAATAAAAAGCTTCATTAGCTTAAAATTGACATTTTTGAGGATGTATTTGACATCTGTAAGACTATCAAATTTAATCTAATAAATTATTCTACTCAAGATCAAAATACACTCCAAAATTTTGTTATAAAGCTCATCAATTTCCATACAGAATAATAGAATCCCTTGAAAGATGCTCAAACACTAGAAATCTTCAATCTACAAATATGGAAATGGTCTAAGTATATGCAAAATAAACTTAGTCTAAGTCTATACTTTAAGTTCCCCATCATATTTTGTTCAAATACAATGAACCTTAAACTAAAGACTTATATTAAGTCTTATTTTAAAAAAGTCTTTGTTACATATAACTTAGACCAAGTATTTCTAACCAAATGTTTTAGAGTGTTTATTAATTCAATAAAACTCTATTTGATATTAGACCATTATATCATTTTGAACCCCTTTAAGCATGTTTTATAGGCTTGGCATAAATATTTTATCCTGAAGTATACATTATGTTATTTAACACAACATAAAATTTAGCCTAAAATATTTAACCTTGGTCTCCTTTGCATAAATTCAAAAAACTTAGGCATAAATTTCATAGCCTAAGGCTTATTTCATGTTTAATAAATATGAAATAAACCTTAGCCTAAGGAATTTAAGCCTAATTCCAACCTTAATAATATGATAACTTAAATTTTGGGCATCTTTATAGATCAATGGTTCATGCTTCATCATGGAAAGATGATCTAATGGCAAGAAGACCCTAAAGTCTTTTCAATGGAGTCCTGAGAGCTTATGAGCTCAACATGTGGTGAAAGCATATTCAAAGCAAAACTAACAGATGATCCAATAGTCTATGCTTCATCACGCTCTATGATCCAATGGTGTGAAAGCACCAATGACTTTTCAAAGGAACTCAGAAGGCCTACATAGGTGCTAAGTGGAATAACCACATGGCACTGGAACCAAAGTGCCAATTAACAGGCAAGAGCCCAGATCAAAATCAATGGCTTGCTAATCCAAGATTTTAATCCAATGGAGTAAAGAAAATAAGGCATTTTAAATACCAATAAATAGTTCTCAAAGGCATTTATGAAAAATGCCATGAAAGGTCCAAATCATTGCCACATAAGTGCCATACAAGCATAAAAAGACAAACTTAGAGATCTTGTGTGCCTAAAAATGTGAAAGTATAAATGTAAAGGTCCAAATCAAATCCCAAGCACATATGAGCTAAATGCTAAACAAGCTAGCATCATTGAATCTCTAAAACCCTAAACCTTGCATAAAAGAGACCCTAATTAGATTCATTTGATTACAATTCAATCCAAGAGAAGCTTAATTATATTTTTTATCATGAAAGAGATTTCACAAAGATCAATTAAAATCCATTATGAATAATTTGCAAAATTAAAAACCATGACAGCTCATAGGCAATAGTTTAAATAGGAGACATAACTCTACATGTCAACATATAATGAAGGAAGGATATTCAAAGACAATGAATTGGACATTGCAGCTCTAAACTCCCCAGGCATCAAGAATTGGTTTGAACTCTTCTTCACCGTGGAGGATCTAAAACCCATCACCAAGGAGGATTAGAGAATTACCATGGTGAGCAGGAAACACTATGATATGGTCACATTCTATATGATTATCCTTCATTATGTTGTTGTCAAGCCTAAGTTACTTCATTGCATAAATGTTCTCACTCTATTTTTTGTAGATTGTAGGGTTGATAATGATTGGATCATTCGAGAAGGGAATTTTAATATGGTAGCTTACATTTCCCCTATGGCCTTCAAAAAATACTATAATCTCCTAATCCCCCATGTATAATTATCCAAAATCAAGGAGTGGAACTCCGAACATGACCTGGACACCATCTTTAGACCCTCGTTGCACCAAGGAATGCATGTCTTCAAAGATTTTAAGGGTAAGATGCCAATAGTCCAGTTCAAGGAGGGCATCAAGGTGATCATGACCCTATTAAACCAAGTATTAGGAGCCCCATCAACCACCTATGTAAAAAAAATATGGGTCCCTTATGTGTATTTCATGGTTGAATAAAAGCTCACCCCTCCAATTAGAGACTTGATTAGTGTTTTCTTAACTAGGTAGTTCACTACTATCAAAAGAAGAATAGCTAAGCAATTATATATGATGTCATACTTACTAGATGCCCTTCTTGCCTCTATCAATTTCCTTGACATTAAAAATATATCTCTTGAAGGGAGAACCACCATCTCCCACCATTACTCTAAATTGCACATCTTTAAGAATAGGAACCACATGCAATTTATATGTGACTATGTCTGCCCAGCCATAATGGAGGCTATTATAAGTTTTCCCATGTCTAGAGTCCATCCATTGATCAATAAATATGTAGAGATTATGGGTGATAAATGGTTCTATCAAGATTGAGGGAGTCATGTCCTCATCATATATATTACCTCTGTATGTACCAAGCAAGCTGGCTAAGCAAGAAATTGTTTCCCAAATAATCAATAGAGTTGATGGGATCTGTAAGGAGAAGAGGAAGGGTCTTCTACATCCCTTCCCTCTAATTATTGGAAGGACTGTGTTAAAATATTCGAAACAAGTAAAAATCATGTCCAAACATAGGGACTCATTTGGGTTTCAACTTGATGAACTCAAAATGTGGGACCCCAAGAACACAGGAAGTTGTCATTTGAAGGAGAAGAAGCTACCCAAGCTTGAGTATATGCATCATCTCAGTGTTCATGACACCATTTACATTAAGGCAAAAAACTATAAAGAAGTGTTGGCCAAGATCAAAGGGCACAACATCAAGCTTGAGAAAATATTGACAAACGATGATAAGCCAATAGGAGAAGCATGGTAGATGCATCCTCTCCAATATCACTTGCTACATGCACCATCTGGGACATCCCAAGAACAACCCCAAATGTAACAGCCATAACCTCAAGGGAAAATTGTGTAAAGGCAAGATGAACAAGGCTATGGTAAGGAAAAGCTAGAAGAGAGACTTGGAGAGAGACCCTCATCTTCAGCATTACCCCAAAGGCCACCTTCTCTAGTTGAACATATAGATATGATTGCCTTAGAATTAGATGAGACACTTGAGGGTGCCTTCAAGTAACTTCTAGAGGCATATGGCACAAATGAACAAGGGGAATAGATTGAGGAGACTCAAATTCAATCAGGGGAGCTTGGAGAAGAGAAAGGAAGAAAGGTTACTCTTGATTTATTCCCAGTGGATCCTAAAGAGAAGAGGAAGGCAAAAATGGCATTGGTCCTTATTGAACCCAAAAGACCAAGGTTGACTCTCATACATCTTACTAGTGAGATCAACCTATTTAGTGATGAATTCCCCATTCATGGACCAGTCATCCTCAACTGGTTTATTTATGAGAAATTGTAGAAGATCCCTTCTCTCTCCCACTCATGGGCACTCACAAAAGCTACCAACATTGAAGTACATGATGAAATTAAGCCATAGATTAGGGATATAATGAAGGAAGAGAAATAAATAATAATTTTGGTCACTCGAAGACTAGAGAGCAAGAAAATGGATGCTCAAGAAGCATTAAGTAACACAGGTGTAGAGGTTCTAGAGCCTCTAAAATTCACAGGGTCATCCACCACCATGCAATTTAATCTAGAGACCATTGGATTGGAAAGGGTCACCACTAATAAATCCATGGTGGGAGTTGATGAATTCACCTTTCAAAAGCTTGAGCCCTTTATAGGTATAGCCCTAGTAGGAGGGAAACAACTTGGTGAAGCTCTTATCCATGATGAGGATGTTGAGAGCTTGATTGAGACTCTATCAGCTCAAGCAAACACTGAGATCCAAGGGATGAAATAAAGAATCCAAAATTTGGAAATAGAAAAGGAAAATGTGGAAACACAAGCCATTTTGTTAGTACCTAACACCATGATGGATATGTTTGAGGCCTCATTATTTGATATGTTTAATTCTATAAGTTCAATAAAGCTAAGGTAGGATACCCTAAGCCAACAAGGTGAAGTAGCCAGGGGGTTAATAACAGAATGGAAAAAA
Source organism: Torreya grandis (assembly GCA_037957365.1). Lineage (NCBI taxonomy): Eukaryota > Viridiplantae > Streptophyta > Pinopsida > Cupressales > Taxaceae > Torreya > Torreya grandis. The sequence continues at coordinate 1,117,001 of JARHVA010000436.1, forward strand.
TTAGAGACCTAAATAAGGGATCTCATTGAAATTTTGATTAGGAACAATATTCCTAAGTTCAAAACTATTAGCTTAGCTTATTTGAACACCATAGTAGGAATAATAGTAGACAAAATCCAAGGTCTAAGTGATTGGACCAAGAATTTGAATAGGCTTATAATGGATGATAAAGGATTGATCATTATAATTGAGTAGCTCCTAGGAACTATGTTGTTAAATGCTACCAAGACCACTACCCTTGTAATCATTGATGAATCTGAATACAAACACAGGGTCACTTTGGTAATGCAATTAGTTAGGATCAAGAGCTAAGGCCATTCTGGTAGAGATAACAGAAGAATCTTGGACATGATCTTCATAGCCAAAGAGAAAATTGTAAAGGCAAGGAGCATAAATGAAGCTATGTCCAGAGATGATAGAGACTTAGATGACTTGGCTAATCAATAATAAGTCTACCTCATGAATCTAGTTGTGGACCTAGAGCTCATCAAAGACCAACATCAAAAAACAATGGAGCTTCTGTAGAATCAATAAGGGTACCCTTCAGTAATGGGCCCACCCAGTAGATAATATTCCTTTTGTAAAAAAACATTGTAATATTTAGAATAGGAATATTATTGTGTAAGGCATATGCTAGTTTGTTAGCATATTACCCCTAGGTCAGTCTAATTGTGAAAGACAAGTGTATTTTATAAATTTCTAAGGAAGGATAGTTGTCCTTATCTTTTGTATGCCTATATGTTGTAACTAAACCAATACACTACCTGATATTTCTATAAAAGGTGTATATCACCATCTTGTAAAGAGGGATAATTTTTAGCAAATTTTGTATACTTGGAGAAATTAATATAATCAAAGAGTTCTACAAATATTGTCCATATTTGATATGTCAATTGCTAACAGATTTTTTCTTTTAATTGCTAATTTTATGTCTTAAATTTGAATAGCTTCTTTGAATTTTGGGTTGCATTTTCTAATCATAATGTTTCTAATTTGTGCATATGCTAGATTAGTTGAAGGATCTTAGATTTACTTCACTTCATTTTGTTTTGTATTTTGTTATGTAAATGATATTTGATAATAATAGTAAATCTTTAAAATTAAACCTAGTTCTTACTTGTGATTCTTTACATTGTCCTTCAAAGTTTTCCTGGTATATAGTGAAATTTGATCTTAGGCTATTTTGTAATATGTATTGGTTTGAATGCATACTCAGTTGAAATTTATGTTTTGTCATAATATTTAAGACTAAGATAGGTAATCACTTTTTTGCCTTACCCTTCTCTTTGCTCTTTTTTTACACTAGATCATTTTAGTTTAAACTTCATTATAAATATGCATCTATATTAATCTATAGCTTAAGTTTGGATCATAATTTATTGATTTAACATGGATCTTCTAAAATTCACAAGGAATGGACAATGGTGACTCCCAACCATCACTTATTATAATTTTTTTGGAACACTCATACATATTTCTACCACTATTTCACCATAGGTGACATCAAGTCACCACAACCTGCTACTCATGCTATAAATTATTGGAATTTTAAAATGATAAGTTTACTTTAAACACTAAGAACCTTTGTGGTGAATTTAGAGACATCAACAATTCTTTCTCTTCTTAAACAAGCATATGGAGGCATTTATAGTGGCCACTGTAGTGGACATGCTACAGCCTATAAATGCCTACATATGGGATGTTTTTGGCCCACTCTTGAAAAAGATATCATAAAAAAATTTAAAAATTATACTCCTTTCCAACTTCATGATGATTTAATTCATTGACCTCTAACCGAGATTCAAACTATCAAATATACCTGGTTATTCTTTATGTGGGGATTAGATCTCATCAACAAATTACCTCGATCTTAGGATGGGCATGTCTTTATAATCATATTCACCAAATATTTCACCAAATACGTAGAGGCTATGCCTCTTATTAATTTCATCAGTACCACCATCTCCAAATTCATCCTTAATCAAATCATTTTCCACTTTGGTGTCCCTCTTACTATCCTTTTAGACAATGGTAGTAATTTCAAAAATAAATATGTCAAACAACTTTGTGCTAAATTTAAAATCAATCATAAATTTTCCACACCCTATCATCCACAATGTTATTACCAAGTTGAGGCCACCAACAAAATTCTTAATATGATTCTCCAAAAGATAATTCATGAAACCCACATGGTTTGGCACCTTCATCTCTATCATGCTCTTTAGGCCTATCAGACTAGCATACATACTACCACTGGGGTAACGGCATTCTCTCTAATCTATGATTCTAAATTAGTCCTTACCTTAGAAGTTTAGATTCCTTATCTCCATATATCTCTTCATGGTATCATACTCAAATAATTACATGAATTTTTCCTTCATGCTCTTGATCTCTTTGATAAACATCATCTTTTTGCTTTGCAATATAATCACCAATACAAGGCCCATATTGCCAAAAAACATAACAAACATGTTAAAGTCCACACATTTAATGTTGGTGATCTTATCCTTAAATTATACTACACTCATGACTAAGAAGGTAAATATGCCCAAAAATGGTGGGGCCCCTATTTAGTTAAAGATATTCTTGGTCCAAGTACCTATTGCCTTCAAACCAATAAAGGCCATATTTTTAAAGAGCCCACCAATGTCCAATTTCTGAAGAAGTATTTTGCCTAATCCTTCCCTTATTTTCATGCTTTTTATATGTTATCTATATAACACTTTTTTTAGGATACTTACATGGGTCTCACCCTCTACAGTAGTTTTCTCTTTTCATAAACCTTAATCCTTCCTTTTGTCTTTTGGTTTCCCCTTTTCTCATGAGTTGTATTGTAAAACCATGGACAAGACCTGATCTTCCTCATGATGTACTTTTATCCTCTTTATTTTCACTTTTTTCCATACTTTTTGGCACCCCTTGGGTTTCTATTTTGTGAGTTACAGTGTAAGACCATAGATAGGACCTAGCCTTACTCACAAATGCCATCTTTTCTTATCCCATTTATTTTTCCAATACTTTTTAGCACCCTCATGGGTTTCTCTTTTATGAGTTGTAGTGTAAGATCATGGATAGGACCTAGCCTTCCTCATAAAATCACCATCTTATCATTCCTATCTAGAATGTGTTTATAAATTGTTACAAGTTTTTGATCTTGGTTCTCAACTTTAGCTCTTATATCTTTTATAGATGAAATTTGCATAAAAATTTATGTTAGAATGTTTTCCTACATATCCCTCATTCTTATGATAAGGAATCACACTTTTATATCATTGTATCCCTTTTTCACATTTTTTGTGATTTGAATTAATTCAAATTTTTTCATGTTTCATTCCTCTTAATTTCCTTTCCTTTCACTCCACATTGGATAAAATTCTCTTAATGATAGAACTTTTATTTCACCTAGATTTATGAGACTGTTAGACACTAAGCTCTCTAAAGTTCTATCTCTTAGTAACCAAGTCCTAAGTATTCAAATGAAAGTCATCTTTAGCACCCATGTTTGGTTTTCCAAATCCATATGGAGGAGGAATAGAAAAAGCTATTAAGAAAGTTAAAATCCAAATCATTTGAAACAAAAGGAAAAATACCAAATTCAAAAGTCAAAATCACATCAAAAGACATGATTAAAAGCACGTCTCCTATATCCAATCAAAACTCAAACCTCCATAGTTGGCCTCATAATAGAGTTGAGTTCCATTGGGATGTGGTAGGCCAGTTGATTAGAATAGGATAATTCAACAACCTCTATGGTGCTACCTATTTTATCATGCAAGTATCCAATCTTTGTAGTAGACTGACAGCTTTGTAAGGGGTCCTAAGGAATGGGGAACATGTTGTGGGAAGGTAGGTCCATTTTACTTTTCATGCATATATCCTTCATGAGATGATATACATACTCCATTTTTTGACCTAAAGACTTGTGCGGCTAAGAGAAGTTCTTCAGAGTCCTTAAGGTCAAAAGTCCTCTTATTTTGACAAACCTAATTTGAGTGTCTTGACTTCAATAAAGAGTTCCTCTACCTTGGTTTTTCCTTCATTATCCCCTCCACCCATTTCATTTCCCCCTTTGATAGGCATGTGTGATTCTAAATCTATTTTTCCTTCTTCTATACTTCCCTCTTCTTAACATCTTAAGAACATGCTAGCACTATTTTATTTTCAATTTCATCTATCCTTAGAGCAAAACAACATGTTTGAGAAACTATGGATTACTTTATTTACACCATGTTTCTACATTTATAGACTTGTTTTGCTTTATTTTACCATTTATTATTGTTGTACTACCTTTTTATGGACACCTGAGTCTATTTATACTACCATGTACTTTTTTCACTATTGAGTGAGGTTGGTTTTTTAATCCTCACTCATCAATGTTATTTCCCTTTTATGCACCTTTTACCATTGATGATTGAGTAAAGATTATTACTTCTCATTCATCAATATAGTTTTACCATTTTTGTTTGCCCATCTTTATTTAAGGATTGTTACTGATTTTACATCGATGTTTGTTTACCATCCTTTTTGACATGTATCCTTGGTTTGAATAGGTGAGTTTACCTTTCTTATTTAAGGTTTACTTTTTTGAGTTCTTCAAATTTTAGTAGCCTTGGATATTCGATTACCCGATTTACTCTAAAATTTTGACTTGGCCATTTGGTTTAACATAGCACTCATCACTCTAGCTTGCCAAATTTGTAAGTACATCCCATTCACATAGCATCAATTATCATAGCTTTCCTACATTTGTTTGTTTTTGCTCTTTAGTTTTGTATTATTGGGTTTGTTGAAAGCAGTCTCTGTGTCCTACATAATCAAAACTATAAACATAGTAAAACCATCCAATAATAAAGGTAAGTCAAGGTATGCATTACATCTACTTTTTAGTTATTTCCTTTTCACTCATTTACTTTCAATTATTTAATGCTTTAAAATACTACAACTTTTTTTAGCCTCAACATTGTGTGTTACTATGTTCTTTATCAAAGTACCATCCCCTATTGCACCTACATTACACATGATAAATTTCAAGAGGGGCATATGTATACACAATATTTTCAAAATTTATCAAATACTAATCCTTTATATCTTGAAAGAAACCATCAAGTATCAATATCTCTAAGTGCGCACCCTAAAGGGTGTATTGAGAAAGGGGTGGGTAGACCATTGGTACTTTGCAAGACTATTTTATCTTATTACCACTTATTTCTAATCCAACTAGCATATTAATCCTATTTTGCACACTCCTCTAATATTTTACCATCTTTTGTACCCATTTTCCTAAACTAAAACCCATTTTGATAGTTTACAGTACTAGGTCGATTGGGTTGACTTTCTACTCTTATTGGTGAAACTCATTTAAGGTCTAGGTCAGCTCTTGACCGACCTAGCCTGTGACCTAGTGAGTTTTATCAATAATGATACTAGGTCGACTGGGTCAACCCTGTCAGCCAAACTTTTAGAAGGGTTTAGGATTAGATCTGCCTATATAAAAACATTCATTCTTCTATTATTTGAGAGACATCAAGAGTTATTATTCATTTTCACTTTTTTACAATATGTCTTCTACCATTCTACTTGAGGATTCTTAGCTTAGGGTTTATACTTAGAGAATATAGTCTTATGGGGAAGTCTTGGATGCTTTGGCCTTTCTTAGTGATCCTTATAAACCACAATAACCTCTTATGAATCCCCTTTAGCCAAGGGAGATATTTTTACTCAATGAGTTCATCTTTCAGGTAAGTATCTCTAACTTTACTCCTCTCTTTAGTAGATAGATTTATCATAAGTAATGGCTTTTGAATAATATTACTCTTCTTCTTTATGCATTAGGGTCTTATCTATACATATATTAATTAATATTCTCTTATGAATGTTTATTTTCATGTATTTACTAACCCCCATATTGTGCCACAAGATTTGGTGAGCACTAGATTAGATTTAGTGCTTTACTTTTTATTAGTATAGTGAATATGAAAACATAGGACTTAGGGTTATTACATGATTTTACTTGACTAGAGGATTTACAACCCTCAATAATATTATTATTATGGTAAGATATCCTATAATTGGGTCTATCAGATCCACATATTGGTCATGTTCTCAATTATCTAATGTATCCCCAATTAGAAGTGTAAGTAGGATCTATCTTCTCTGAGCTTGGATTGATTTATAGATCCGATGCATTTTTGATTGTATACATGGGCATGTTATGAAAACATGTTCTCCACACTTATATCATCTCTTAGTTTTATATTTTATTGGGGGAATATTTTGGAAACATGTTCTCCACACTTACATAATTGTAAATTTGCCAAATTACACAGCTATATGATTCAAATACACATTTGTGGTAGATTTTTATACATTTGTGCCATTTTTATACCCAAGGTTCAACATTAGACATATATAAGGTGCATATTATATGGAAAGATCACCTAAATTAAAAAATCAAAATTAGTTTCAGATTTCAAAATACTTCTATGGACTTTAGCTCACCAGGTTGGAATGTTATGCAATATTATTAATCCAATCTACTGCAGTAGTTGGTTTACTTTTGATATGGTGGAGGTGATTAAATCATTCAATCTTGCCAATATTATAGGTTGGACTTGATTACATCATCCAACCTCACCAAATTTATAGTGTGGGTTGACTTGGATCAACTCACACTCATATGTTATAAGTATGATTAGGTTGCACGGTTGAGGTAATCTCAACTATCAAGTGGCAACTCACCTTTTCTCCAAGGTTGGGAGAAAATTTTTCCTTTAGCCTTTGTGTGTGTGTGTGTTATGTGTGTGTGCTTATATATTTACATTTATCCTAATTTTAGTTTAAAATAGTTCATAATGATACATCTTTTCAAATCAAGTTACCAAAAGGAAAGACAGTTGCATCGATACATATGTGTACTCCTAAACCTTTTTCTTTATATTTCAATACTTTTAATTTTAGATTAAATTCACCGATTATATACTATAACATGCTTTTATTTGTAGGTCTATCACAAGTAAATCACTTCAGTCTAGTTCACACATAGTTAAGGTGTGTTATACACACCCATGTATGCATTTATTTTCATTTAAACTATAAATTTGATTACTATATTGAAGAGGGGGTAAATGTAGACACTAAATATGAATTATATATCACCTCAATTTTGTACACTTGTCAATACATATCATGGATGTATCTTCAATTTCTATACCTTTATGCTGCTAAAAACTCACATACATTACCTCTTTGTGCCAAATTACTTATCTCTTTATCAGACCAGGGTTATTTGAATGACCCAAGTCTTTTATTATTGCTCAAAATTCTATAAACCTACTTATCTTCTATTTTTTCAAGTTTTAGATCACAAGCAATTGGTAGTGTTATGTTCCCCAAGGAGTTTTTCTAACCTCCTTTGCTTTATAAGACTTTCAGATCAAATCTAGGCTATTGTAAATGTCTTACATTGCAAGCAGTTTTTATTTGTGTAGGATCAACATGGTTATACCAAATATAAGCATCACCCATGAATAGAATGATTCTTAAATCTTATTGGCATGGATGTTGTTTGATTTTTTTAACTTGAGGACTCAACATAGGATGTGGACCTTGGATGGGTCCCATTTTTAGTAAATTTTGTAAATCTCCCATATAAAGGTTAGGAACACCACATTTTTATTCATAATGTTCATTTGGTAAGTCATCTCCCTCCTTTGTGTTAGGAATAAGACTTTGGTATTTATAAGGTATATGATAAGATCCTTTGGATGGGTAATTATATATGAAGCATATATATGCACATCCACATATATATGGGTAAATGACTCATATCATTTGTGAAATGATCTTTCTTTAAATGTAGAAATAATACCTCTACTAAAAATGCACTATAACTCCAAATCAGAATGTCTAAATGCTAGCTCATATGATGTACTTTTGAATCAAATGGTATAATCTTAAAGGGATCCATTATTACATTGTTTAAAATTGTGAAAATGCTTTAATGTAATTTTTGGCACCTTATGTATTTTTAAAGTCATCAAGAATTCATCTTCTTATTTTTAAAAAATCATTAAAGAACCCTTTGGTAGGCTATAAAACTAATTATGAGCTTCATTATAAATGCTTATATGGAATACCTTTAGTAATAATTTGTCATCTTTTTCTAATAGACCAATAGAATGTACATAGTTAATCATGTGGTTGAATGGTTCTTAATGACTCAAAAAGAAAGGTAAATATAGTAGTTTAAAATATTGTGGATATGAATATTCAAGTATACATTGTGTAATGGGTTAATTGTTGAATGAGGTAACATTTGTATTAGTGTTATGGAAATCCATTTGCATTTGAAGTATAAAAACCTAATTTTTAATATCCCTAATAGTGATCATAATAGAAATAAAATACTCCATGGGAATGGTAATGCTTGGAATATGTGTTATCATTGATTATAATCCACCACCTCTTTTGAATCTAGGCATATGAGTATCATCATCCTCACGGATAACAAGTGAAAGTTCTGAATCACTAAATTTAGGATACTTTGGTAATGGTTTAGGATCTCTAAATTGTGGTGCCCTTGGTATATCATTTTTAGATCTTATAACATTTGAAGAACTTGGTTCACTCACCTTTGGTAGAGATATATCAATTGGTATATTAGGGAACTTTGGTAAAGGCACTTCTTTTAGTATGTTAGAAACCTTTTACATGAATGAATCTTTTGGGATATAAAGATCCTTTAGTTTAAATAATTCAGTTGATATTAGTAAAAGTGAAAGATTTGGAACATTAGGAGTCTTTGAAATTTTAGGTTTGTAATGTTTCCCTCTTCTTGGTACCTTAAAGTTACTTGGTAAAGACGACATGATGTCTTGGTTAACTTTTCTAAAATTTTCAATATCAAATGAAGGTAGAAAAGAATCGTAACCCTTAATAAGGGGGATACAATTTTGGATCATTAGAATTATATCAGTTTGAATCATTTTACTTGAAAGAATACCCCCTTTATTTTTAATTTGTAAATTTACCATAATTTCCTTATGTAACTGTCAAAGCTTATGACGATCATATGAAAGAGCATCTTGGTTACATGTATCCAATTTTATGGTAGAATTTGCATGAAGAACACAATGAGATGAATTTTCTTGTTGGTAACTAATAGGATGGACCAAATATTCCCATATAAACTATGGATGAATAATGGGTTTGGAAAGGTAACTAGGATCACCTTGAATATGTTTTACAAGTCCATGCATCACATATGCCCACATCTGATATTATTTGATATATTTTGTTGTCAAGTGATATAGATTGAAAGATATACATGTATTATCTTTAAAATTCATCCTTTGGTTGGGTAAATTTATCCATGGAATTTTTTTAGTTTATTTTTTGAAAAATAAGGAAAGATAAATCATAAAATAGGAAACCTTAGGAAGCAGTATCCTAAAAGATTTTGCATTCATATAAATCAGGTTCACCAAATGTTTAACCCTAAGTTTTGGATAAGGATCCTATGGGGTTAGGGTTAAGAATAAAAAATTAATAAGCATAAGGGTGACAAATAGATCTATAGTAGGCCAATTAATTTCAAAACTCAAATAAAACATATATTAAATTTATTCTATTGAGACATGATAATGATAGAAAGTATAGCTGTGTAGATATTACAATGATAATGAAAATAAGATACTTATTTGGTTCTAATGATAAAAAATATTTAGATTTAGACTAGGTATAAATAAGACTAAATATGGATTCTAGATCAATTGCCAGATTTTGAAAATTATACCTTTGGAGTTGTAGACACTTGTATCGACCTGGGATAATTACGTCGATACTTTTATCTAACGTAGACATAGGTTCCAATATGAAATACCTATTGGAACTAAATTTGAATACCTAGATGATTTTGGGCTCTATATCACCTTCACTTTGTTTCATTTAGATATGGTATATGGAATATCACTCTGTCATATATCAAAACCCTAATTCTTTAGTTTCATATTGGTTATGGGAAAAATGGGTTAGTGAGTACATGGTGTTAAGCTACCCCATATACCCCTCTATCAATGATCATTGAATAAATAGATAATACTCTAAATAGGGCCTCAATCCTATGTAGTTCTCCCCTATATGTTGGATTGTGTGTGTATCATGTAATGTGTGATAATAAAGTACATAGAGTGACCTAGATTGTAACTTGGAAAATGTGGCTCAAGGGATGTTCCTTCAGTACTTGAGACCTATATATGTGTTGTCCCTATGACTAATATGGAAATAAGATAAAATAGGGAATATTTTCTCATTTGAGTACTTGATTGAATGCCTTTGGTAAGTTTCCTTATGAGTAGATAAGAATTTGCTAGGTGAGGAATGAATGAGGGTTGATCTTGTATATATACCAATCCCTTTGGAGAATATCTCACATTAAATCACTTAGGCTAACCATAGGAATACATTTCATTTGTAAACTATATAGGTTTATGAAATTTGACACTTGCATTTGGGTAGGACACTTGCATCAATGTAGGCATTTGACTAAGATACAAGTGTCTAGGTAGTTGTAAAATAGGCATGAGTCCAACATTTTTAGAGATAGATGATAAGCAGATTTATAACATTCTAAGCAAGATAGAAAATCTAAGTCATCATAAAAATATTGTTCTAACTATGAGATAAGCAATGATAATAAAGAGATAGTGTATATGATTCTTTCAACAGTGGGAAAGGTTTATAAGTTGAAGGTACATCTATGATGTGTGTTTTCTAAGTGTACAAGACTGAGGTGTTATATAGTTCAGAAATAGTGTTTACATTATAATTAGTGTTCCTAAAATGTATGCAACCTATGATATAGAATCTAACACTTGGAAATTGACAACTTTGTCTTGGATTTAAGGTGTTTTAGACTTGGCTAAGACCTATTCTTTGTGACTAATTTGTAAATTAGGAGGAATAGGGTAGTCCCTTTAAATATGTAAGTATTTGAGTATGCTTGATAGATTCTTGCTAGATGATCAATAAATGTAAACTTATTTTGTATTTATATGAGATTCTTTGGGTAATTTCTCATGCCATAAAAATTCTATGTGGATGGGCTAACCCATAGAATTTGTTTTATTTTGAAATATGACTGTTGATAGGAGAAAGGTGAAACCATCAGATTTAGATGGTACCATCTGAGTCTGATGTTTTTAGTCTACAAGATAGGAATACTAATCTAATGATCTGGGGATGATTGAGTATGATATTCTATTGGTTTATCATAGATTAGAGGAATTAATTTAAGTGATAGATTGTGGACACTCAAAATTAGTAATCAAGTACTTGACAATACTAATTTTTGACATTTATACCCCTACTTGGTCTATTTACCATTTTGCTAACTTATAATATATATGAGAGCCTTATCTATCTTAAAATCACTAAGAAAATCATATATTCATCCTTATCTCTATCACATTTATCCTTATTCATCTCAAAAACCTTTATTAATAATGTCACAATAGTATTTGGTCTTTTGGGACAAGTTTTCACTAGGAGGACAAGTACACATTACGACCTTGACCAACTAGTGTGACCTTGTCCCTAACACTCCAATAGTAATTTTTGAAATTTAAACCATTTAATATTACCCTTTCCATGTGTTTTTTAAGGTTGGTTAGCAAAAAACATTGAAATATTCATCTATATAAACACATCAAGACTTCTCTAATACCAACTAGCACCTATCAATCAAGTACTTAATATACAATGAGTAAAAGATAATTATTTATTCCTATTTAAATTTTGAAGCATCCTAATAGGCATAGGATAAGTTTTAATATATTTTAATTTAAGTTAAGGGCATCCATTTTTCAATCACTTTAATTAAATATACTATATATATTCATCTAGTTTCATAATCATGGATCACACAACACTCTAAGACGGAGAACTACATTGATCTACGGCCTATTTGGGCTATGCAGGTAGCACTCAGTCACAAGGGGTTTTTAAGGCCAAAATAGCTATTCCCTTAACCATGTTCCTTGTATCTTGTATTTAATTTGTATTGTATTATTTGTGAAGAACCTAAGGTTTCTATTTTTAAGTCTTTTATGAGACATATCAAAACACAAAACTTAACATTCAACCTTCACAAGTAGTCGCATAGACCTAGATAAAAAAATCAGGAATACAATCATATAGAATATGGCTATGGTGCACTCTTATATGCCTCTTGCATACTTCAATAAATGGACTATGAATTATCATTTTATAAATGACTTTGTTTGCAAACCTTTCTACATAATTTTTAATTACATTTAGCCTACACAGTCAAATCTATTTTGATTTTGAGGAACACTCTCTAAAGCTAGTCTAAATAACTTTTTTTAGAAAGTTTATGATATTTTTATAGTATGTATTTTAATATAGATTTAATATTTTTACTATATTCTACTTCATTTCAACTTTTTAATAGTTGAATACACTTAATTAGATTCACATAATGAAAATAGATTAAACATTCTAGTGAACCTATTATGGTAGAGCATCACTTTTTGTTTATTTGATTTTTATCCTAGGGTTTCATTAAGTTTCTATGAATTCCTAACATTGAAATAGAATAGCCTTCAACCTTGGATAAAATATGTAACATAATGATTTAACTTCTTCAACCTTGGATTATATTTGACACTAAAGAATTTTATCTTATCACCTCAGATAAAATCTAACATTCAAGCTCTTTCTTTCAACTTCAAGTTGAAATTTATTGTCGTCTATACACAAAAATCTTTAGCTTTTTATTTTATTTTATTTTACATTTTCTTTTTATTATTTATATAAACTATGTTCAGGGAGTTTTCAAACTAATTAATGATTGTCATGAAGGAATACACGGTGTTTTATTTAAAGACATCATGGAGTGTGGGGTTTACCCCAATATTGAGTCATTTTATAACACTAAACATGGATTTTAGTTTACATGTAACATATCGTATATCATAAATGCCTAGGATCCCTTGTTTAAACCAATAGGAAGTTTATTTTAGCCACCATATTTTTGGTGCACCTGAGAGAAGCATATTACCCAAAGAAGTTGTTTTCATTGTACCCTAAAAATGGGGTTGGTGGGATACAAGCATGGTTATAAATCTATAGTTAGTGCTATGAAATATTTGGATAACACCAATCAATGAATGGGAAAGTATATTTAAGAGATCATAAATCATTCAATCCCATTCCTAGATCACACTTATACTTTTATTTTTACTTGTATTATATTCATAGTCATTAACATTGTTTGATTCATATTATATCATATTTTTTATTCATGTTATATTCTAAGTCACTTGTAATGTCAGATTATTTGCTAATTAAATATATTTTTTAGCATCTACATTAATTGTATATCTCATGGAGAGTCAAAGTAAATATACTAATCATGTACATTAACTAGATAAATTGTTTTCTTCTCATGTTATGCATTTTACTTATCATGACAAATGTACAAAACATCAAAAGCAAAAACTTATAGATGATGATTATAATGATTATGATTTTGATGATGTAGAAAATAATTAAAAACTTGATTTTAATGATTCTTGGGAGCATGAATGTATTCAACCAAATACCCCCTTGGAAGTCTCTCTAGATTATTCTTTGCTCAAACCTCTAAATTCCACCTTGTAATCTCATATATATTCCACTTTGGTCACACCCCTAAATCCCTCTTTTGATTTTTCCCAAAATTTATTTTTGAATTTGCCTTTGGTCATAACTCTAAATATCAATTTGGGTTCTTTTCTAGTTTCCTTTTTGGATTCACCTTTGGTCACACCTTTATATTCCACCTTGGAATATCTATTATCTTCCTCTTTAGTCACACCTCTAGATTCCCCTCAAGATGCTCCTTCATATTCTTGCTTGACTAATTATCCAGAATAAAAAGTATGATTCAAATTTTAAATAAAATAACATTTAGAGGTAAATCTATCAAAACAAGATCAAAATATTTTCATTAAAGGATTTATTTGTAAAGGTATTTCAAATAGAGAATTAATTTATAAAGTTATTCCTTTACAAAAAGTTCATATTGAGCCTACATGCCATAGTTATTCCCACTTGTCAACCAGTTAGGATGAACTTTATTCCTCTTCCCTTAGCTCATCATAAGCTATAATTTAAAACCGTGACATTATTTCTAACACATCTTATGATGTTACCTATACTTCCACATCGTGTGTATCTTCACACAATAACAATGCATCTCTTGTTAGTGATGATTCTTTCAATGTTATCAATCAATAAAAAAATAACTTATTTATAATCAATGAATATCCATAACTAAGAGAAGATCCTATCCCTTCCATACCACCCCTTGATGGTGTTTCAAATAATATTTAATTAGATATATCTAGGGTTTGTGATTTTGAAACCCTTTAAGATCAAATCATCACTATGAGGAATTCAATAGAAGAGTTAAAAAAGCAAAATCAATATTTTATTTTAAAGATCATATCACTTGAAAATAATATAAAATATACAATGAATCCATAGTATGCTATTATAAATCATGTATATTCATCTACCTATCATGTGCCTCACAAAAAATATACATATACAATTAATGCTTCAAAAAGTATGCAACGTGCTAATAAGAGTCTAAGTGAGGTTCTAATTGAAATGATTAAAAACAATTTGATTACATTACCTTCTATTCCTCTCTTAATAAAATAAAAATATTATTGTGCATTTCATATAATGTATGGTCATCATACAAATACTTTTTTGGATTTAAAAAACAAAAATACAAAGTATCATTGATAGTGGTGATCCTTTAATAAACAAATCAACTAAGCAACCCACTTATATTTCATCTCCTCAAAAGTAAGAGAAAAAATAATACAAAGAGAAAATATGGATATAAAAATATGATTCAACATAAGAATATATTCAACAAGCAAAACTAGATCAGCAAAGATTACAAAAAGAATAATATGAAAAAGTAATATAACAAAAAGAAAAATTACCAAAATAAAATTTGTAAGAGCAAATTCAAGATAAGCAAGAAATCACTATTTTGAAAATATTTATCATAAATAAATTTCCAAAGAAAAATATTCCTCAACATTCTAATGATACAAATATGGTTCTTAAGGAATCAATCATTATATATACTTCATTCATTAAATAAAAAGATAAAGTCAAAGCACAAATTACATCTCTTCATAATGTTCAACCAAAAATGCATTATCATTATTTAGTTCTACATGAAATTACAATATCCTAACAATGATGCACATATTTTTTAAAAAAATCTATTATATGGTGTAGTGAATTTATCATACACAACTATAAATGATAATCAAAATAGCATATCACAATTTCAATCACAACCCAAGAAGTTAATTATCTCCTATGATAATAATTACATTGATATATATGATCATAATTATACATAATATTGGTATGATCCTAATGATACTAATTATGCAAAATGTCAATACATAAATATAATTGAAGGTTATAATACACATGATGCAGGGCCTATACATAGGCATCCCCTTGATGAGATCCTTGTCTTATAGTTTACACATTTTCTTTGTACATAGTTTATTTTGATTTTACTTCCTAGCTAATTATTTTATCCCTTATCCAAGAATTATTATATCTCTTTATCTTTATGTTTACTTTTAGGACCTTCCCTCTCACTTTCAAAATCAATTTGAATAATTCAAAACAACTATCTTACATCACTTTCAATACCCATTCCTTATGGCAAAACCATTTACACATTATTGCACATCAATACATATTAAGGATTTCATTTTCAATAACATAACCTAATATATATCATTTTTTACATAAACACACATATCCATGCTTATCATTTATGCTACATTGTTATACTTCATTTCCACATATATTAAGGGCATATTTCTTGACTTCCCTTTTTCTTGTATTAAGTTTTTCACCTTGTTAAGGATTGTTAGAATCCTTCCAAATTATTATATTTTCAAAGCCTTTCTTATTATATTTTTTAAAATTTTCAATTATAATATATTACAAAAATACAAAAAAATCAAATATATCAAAAAATCAAGAACATTCAAAATATTTCCAATTTCTTAAAAAGCAAAATATTTTCAAAGATTCTGAAATCAGGACCTAAAATCATTTTTTAGATGTTACTAGCTTACTTCTCTACATATGTTATTTATTTCATGTTGGTAGATGAATCTTTAATTTATCTCATTACACAATGATTTTTCATGAGGTATATGAGTGTGATACAGGATATGCTATGGCATGGTTTTTGATGTCAGACTTCCCTTATTACCAAAAACCATGTTAAGTTGGGGGCATCTCTTCGTTCATAGTGGACAACATAACAAGTTATATCTAATCACAACCTTCTTTACCATGATGAGTTATATAACATACAAATGTCTTAGTAAATCACTCGTACTTTTCAATTGTGTTACTTAAATATGTTATTTAATTGCTAATGTCATGGATCAATACAATGGATGTAGACTACTTTCATTTACACTAAGTTTCTTTCAAATTTCACTACATGATAAATTAAAACTCGCTTGTTCATTATATGTGGCCCACAGCCTTGTTTGTGAAACATTTACATATTCTTGCATGTATGAAAATATTTTCACTAGTGTGTGTACCCTTGTCCTTATGTGAATATGACATTTATTTGTCCCTTGTATCCAGAATTAGTACCTTGCATGTGCTCTTCTATACAAATGTCATGACATTGTATGACATTATTTGTGTTTGTTAATATTATGTCATGATTTATATCATGAATTTCTACTAATTATTACATATAATATGGTGCTATGATTTATATCATGCACATACTACTTATGTGCTTCATTATTTTATCTATCTAACATATTTTTAATAATGCATTTCAATGTTACATATTACATTATAATACAAATGTAAATTCAATGATGTAAATGCTACTACATGATTACATCTTTCATAACATTTTACAATTCTATTTTGAGATAAGTGACTTGCATACTATGTCTCTCATCTCAAAATGGGGAATCATACAGATTACAAAAGTTACAAGTTTTTAAAAAAATTAAATCTAAAAAAACACTCAATATAAATAAAGTAAAAACACATGAGGAATAGTACTTATTCATGTCCATATTTTTTATCAAAATTCTCAAGTTTCAAGTTTCAAAGTTGTAAAAGTTTTAAATATAATCTAGATATGTCTACATGGAGA
This sequence comes from Torreya grandis, assembly GCA_037957365.1. Lineage (NCBI taxonomy): Eukaryota > Viridiplantae > Streptophyta > Pinopsida > Cupressales > Taxaceae > Torreya > Torreya grandis. The sequence continues at coordinate 1,134,252 of JARHVA010000436.1, forward strand.
TGCTTAAATCTAGACTTATATGTTAAATTAGTATTGTACACTTGAAAAATATCACTCAAGGCTCTACCCTTTAGTTATTGACCTTCCTTGAATCTAATAGGCTCACATTTACCATCTCACTAGGCCTAAATACTTGTCTTGTAGTATGTCATTATTATGATTACCCAGATCATTTGTAGTTTAAATACACTTAAACTCTGATATATCCTTTACTATCAGCTTCATAGATCCAAAAACCTAATATGTTATTAGATATTTACATTTATACTTTGATAGTAGCATCGACACTACTATCCATTCTCTAATGCAAGTGTTTGTGCCTTCTGAACACTCAAAGTTGAAAATATTTTAATATGTATGGGTAGACATATTATGTTTCATTAACCCTTACATGAGGAAATTTTTAAAAGATATGGTATAAATACAAGATAAATCCAACTTATTATTCATGTAGAAAATACCAAGCAAGCATCTATTAAAGCTCATTCAATCAATTGCATAACTGAGTTCTAATACCTTATTATTCCCTCTATCTAAGTGTACTCTAATGTTGAGATGATACTTGCTAGTAAAGAGCAAGTGCAAAGGTTTTATCATTGAATAGTGGTATTTTTTAAGTCATCTAGCATCAAGTAATGACATTATGCTTGTACTTGTCTATACATATCCTCCAAATGTCTTGACAACTACTTTCCAATGTTGGAATCCCCTTTGTAACTGTCTATTCATCATTTTATAACATAAAAATGAGGAGATATTAAAATACTTGTAGGTAAAAATAAGTAATAAAAAATTTTGCATACTCCTCCACCTCTTTACAAATCAAGGGAAGCTACATAATCACCTTGTTCATCACCTCTAATAGTTTAAAAAGGTAGAACATGTAAAATCTTGAGGAAAACATGATTTTGGAGCTCTTTTATAGAGATTTTCCATTGATGGACAATGTAAAAACTCCTAAAAAATTATCCCTAGTCTCTTTAGACCTAAATCCATGAAAAGTGGAGTTTCAGAGCCAAACAAGCCAAAAACCTCCTTCCTTTCTCCACCAAGTTTATTGGCAGCCTCAAAAGGCTAACTGTTTGTGGATGGTACTCAAAGGAGAGAGAGATGGATCACAAGTTATTGGGTAGAAAAGGGGACATTAATTCCCTTAAACTTTGTGGTATTAATTTTTTGGTTAGGTTACTTTTTATGAACAATCATTAAGAAGTTAAGGGTGTAGAAAGAGGACTCAAAACCCCACCAGGGTTAGTTTTCTTCAGATATAGAGTTATGAATTTTAATGAATGCATGAAAATGATTTTTTAGGGTCTATTTAATAATATTTTACCTCTGTAATAGTATTTTTCCTTGGGTTTATTCATGCTCATGTTTGGATCAACAGCAAATAGTCTTGATTTACTAGTTTAAACATGACAATCATAATTTGAAAGAGTTATGAGGTGTATTGATGCATAAAATTAATGAAAGGAGGTGAGTATTAGTTAATAAAACTTCCCTAGGATCCATAAAACCTTTTAAAATCATCATTTAATGAATGATCTTCAATAAAACTTGATAACTAAGCATGCACAGTTGAGTTATTTGAACTAGCAGACATGGTTGAGTTAGGCCTGGTCAAGTACAGGTGTGTTGTCATTGTCCAACAAACTTGAATTTAAAGTACCATATTAAAATTCCCTTGAATATAATTCTCAAAATTTATTCCAAATGGCAAGCCATGGGAGTCAAATATCTTAGTGTCTTTCTTCAAAGCCAAGTCCAAAAGGAGTTTTGTGAACCTACACATTTGTAGACATGTAGGTCAACATTTAAACTAAAATGAGTGTATGGTAATTATATATCGATATATTTAAAACATTATATTATGTTATATTTCATTTTAAAATATATTTTTAAACCTTGAGATCCAAACCTCTCAGACCCATGGTAAATATATGAAGTTTAGGTGCATATAATGCATGCAACAAGCATTATTATGCTTCTATAGGAAATAAAAATTCATAGCACCTTCGTGGACTTAAAAATAACCTTATAAAATCTCTAAAATTTTTATCCAATCATCCTAAACATATATTAAGGCTCAGACCTCAACTCACTTTGCTTTCAAATGGACTGTGTGGACTAGGATGGACTATGTGAGCCAAAAAAAAGACTGTCAAGGTTTAAAATGCACACCCAAGGTATTTTGAGTCTATTGGAGTGATGGAAAATATATAAAAATAATTATTTACTTTTTCCACAATTTTATCATTGGCTAGTTAGGCTCAAGAAGACAAAAAAAAATTTAGACCTAATGACTACCTACAAACCTATCACAGGTAGTAGGAGCAAAAGAGCATGTTGATGATGGTTTTTTAAAGAACCAAAATGTTTTATGGGTCAAAATAAAAGTTTATTAAAGTTTTAATCTATAAAAAACATATAAATAAGGATATATTATTTTGGGGAACTCAATTGGTAAGCCTAATAGTGAAGGAGGCCTAATAACTACCTAGAGGCTAGTTGTAGGTAGATATGAGCAAAAGACATGTGTGATGTGGAATGAGGTGTTGATAAGTATTTAAAGAGTCAATGAGTATTTTATGGATATATAAACACTTATAAAAATCACCAAATTGAAAAATAATCCAAATGAAGAAGTCCCACCCTCAGAATTGTTGTCAAAAGCCCATAAGCACATATAGGCATGGTATAGGTGAATTAGAGAAAATGTGTATTGGTTATTAAATGAATACATTGAGGTATATGATAGATTTAAAGTACATATACATTCTATTATAAATTTATAATAAGATATACATATATATTTCAAGGTGATAGACTGCAATGATATGACTATGAAGCCTAATTAGGCCTAAAAGGCCAAATGACTACCTACAAGCAAGAAAAATAGGGTTTGAGCATCATGAGGCCTTAAGGTATATGGATAAAAATATATGGTAATTGGATAGGTTTTTTTAAATCTATAATAATAAAATATAAATAACAAGATACATTTTGATAACTTCTTAGCCTAAAAACTCTCTCTTAGCCTAAATGTGCCAATTCTACCAATTCGAGAAGGTTCTTTCTTTGCTTGACACTTTCCTGAGAGTTTGCATGGGATATTGATCATAATGGGATAGGTGTATAAGGATACTAAAATTATAATATTGGTTTTATTTCATCCATTAAATCACATATCTTTATGAATAATGCATAAGAAATGAAGTCATTTAAATCCCTCCTACCGCCTTGTGAAAAGTTTGAGAAGCCTACCAACTTTGCATTCAAACTCCAAGGAGAATTTGCATGGATTAATATTATATATGGGCAAGATATGGAGGTTTTTTCACTCTAAATTTCTGGTATTGGTTTTTATTTCAAGGCTCCAATATTTATGAATCAACCTTAACAAAATTGCAAGCCTAAAACCCTCTTAGTGACCCAATGACTATGTTTGTCTTCTAAATGACTTCAAATGAATTGTTTTTGATTTAGATGATTTGAGTGAAAAATATAGGTACCATAATAACCTTTTTTATCCATTTTTTTTCACATGTGGACTAATGAAGTATAGAAAATGACCTAGAAATGGCTATTACAGGTCTAAAAATGTAGGTTTTGGTGGCTTTTCATGAAATTTGATTGAGTGAGACCTAATGGGATACCTTGAAATCACATATGACCTAGATAATATAGTGAAATATGTTTATAAACACCCAAAAGAAGGTTTATGGTGACTGAAACAGCCTTAATAGGTTCTAATACACCTAGTGTTAAACAAATATGTCATCAAGAGCTCCTAACAGACCTAATGCACTTGTGTAGTGGTCCTAGAGATGGTTTTGATCTTGAATAGAAGAGCTATGATACCCTAAAATATGTTTAGGATCTATTAAAGCTATTATAATAGTCTTCAAGCAAATAACTAATCCTTGGGTGGAGAGATAGACTTATCATTGTGATCTCCACTTGAATCAAAAAAGCCTTATGTAGGTTTTTGTCAGTTTGAAGAAGCTTGAGTCTAGATTATCATCCTCATCAAGATGAGAGAGACATTTAAGTGGCCTAGCATGGTGTGGGAAGACTCTAAGAAGCATGATCAAGAGTGATACATGTCAATACATAGACTTGTAACTCTTCCTAGACTAAGAATGGCTTATTTATGAATGAAGTTGATGAGTCATCTAATAAAGTCAAGAGTCACTCTATGCCACCCTGATGAAGAATATCATACTAAGTGCACACTTATGGTGAATATACTTCATAACTATCTTTTGGTAGTTTTATTTTTTGTAATTTTCATCTTCATGAGATGACATTTTTCATAGACCTCTCTAACGTCCACCTTTTATCCCATTCTCATTCTCTTCTATATGTATGCCTGATTTTAGCATTGTAATCCATCCTCAAATTGGTTATGGAGAAAACCTACCAATATTAATACTTGTAATTACCTTTGAAATCAATTAAAGCTAAGTTTTATTTTCATCTTACATACAATGATTTTTAATTAACTATTTATGAATGTTTTGTGATAGTGATATTACTTCCTTGCATTTGTCCTTCTCTTTCATGCCTCTATGTAAGTTAGTCTTCTTTCCACATGCCATAAGATGTGTGATACATGGTTCATTGAGTTTAAGTGTTGAAATATCATTAGTTTATCCTCTTAGGCCTCTTGACTAATCACTTTATCTATTACAATATACATATCCATCATATAGAAGCATTTATGTGGTAGGTGTTATTTTGAAGTTGTAAACATCAAATTGTAACTTGTCATTAAATATTGAAAACATTAGCAACTAGAGGACTCTATATTTGGTACATCACCTCCATGTTTTCCTATTAGTTTTAGTTATTTTCTAGCCCTTTTACTTTCAATTGAGGTAGATTAATTTTATTTTTGGGTGAATCGTTAAGGAAGCTAGCCCAATCTAGAGGTTCAATCCACTCATTAGGTCACCCACAACCTGGGATTGTTCCCATGCTATCATCTAGTTAAGAAGGCTTGAATAACCTTCCTAGGGGTGAAAATTAGATAGATAACAATTTTTCCATGCCCAGTGGGATTGAATTTGAACAAGTTTGTCCAAGATTGTTGTTGGTCTTGGAAAATTTGTAGTTGTACTAGCCTCCTATATGCAGTATTTGGTGACTCTAGAAGGTTCTTAGCTCTTGGTTGTAAACTAGCAAGCTCATTTTCATGGAAAAGGTGGCAACAAGGTTAAGGGCCAAAGGTATTCCTTTTGAGTTTGTTGAATTACCTTTATTTTCAATCAAGAGAAAGAGATTTCTCCATACTCTTACTTATACTAAGACACCTAGAAGAAAGATTTATTTACAACATACTCCAAGATCTCCCAAAGATAGCAATATGGATAGAAATTTGCATTTTATTCCCTTCAATGGTGGTGTTTAAGAGTAATTTTTAGTTTAAGGATCGTAGGAAAGAAAAGAAACTCAATACAGGTGTGGTTGAAAAACCTATTTAGTTGTGTACATGTTGAATCAAAAGATGTGAAGAGATCCTCATTATCTTGGGAGGAATACCTATAGATAAAAAAGCACTAAGGCAAACTTGTTCATTAAACAAACAGTAAGGTGGATTGCCTAGCGAGAGCTAGATCCTAGAAGTGAGAGCTTCCTTAAGGGTTGTCAATCCAACTATTTTAAACAATTAATTTGATAAAACTAGAAAGAAGATACTTGCATCAATAATAAAAGATTATTGAAATTGAATACAATAAAAACTTGTTCAAAAAAGAGACTAGAAATGATCTAATTAGTGAAAAACTAATTAGTACTAGTGCTAATGGGTTAATGTATGGCTTAAAAAATTAGAAAGGGGCTTATAAATAGGTAGGGATAAAGAAAAGTGAATTTGGTTGGGTATAAGAGGGTCAAATTAGCTTGTTGGTTTTTGGTGCCACAGGTGACTGTCACCAGTCATGCAACCATCACTAGTCAAGGGTACCCATTGTTGATTGAGGGTAACTATGACCAATCAGGTAACCATCACCATTTGTGTGTCAATGAATCTAGAACTGAAATTGGGGTTTGGGTTTGTTGATTGATGGGATTTGGAAAGTGGATTCTAGGAGATAGCTTAGGCTTGGAACAAAAACCTAGTAAAAGAATATAATAAAATGAATACTTGTCTTACTATAAATTAGTTGGTAGGTGGTTGATGTAGATTTACCTATTGGTGGAATTTAGGTTGATTCTAGTAGTGTAAAAGTACTTGGGAGATTAGTAGAGGGTTGATATCAAGTAGGTTCCCTATGTGATGGTTGATAGCACTTGATAATGTAGATTGACTTGATTGACCTACAAAAAGAGATTCTAGATACAAAGAGCTCTTGATAACAATTGCAGATGCTTTGACCTCCCAAGCCTCTCTCTCTTATAGGCACAAGTAACAAGTGGAAGTGGTTTTCCAAAATGGACTTGAAGAAGGCTTTTAAATATAAGTCATCCATGCAAAGGGCTCATAACTAGATTTAAACTACCATATTTAGAAAAGCAAGGTGGTGGTTTGCATGTAGGTTACATATTGATTCTAAGCTATCCAACCTAAATGTCACTAGTTAGGGTGACTATCACCAGTCACCCTAACCATTACTAGTTGAGTACCTAGGAAAAAGATAGGTTAAAATGGGTGAAAAGCTGAGTTAAGCTAGACAAGTGACTAACTTAACTCTAGATTAGGTAAGTAGGTTTGTCAAAATTATAGGTGTAGTCAATAGAGGTTCAAGATAAACCAAAGCTATTGTGATGACTAGGACCATGTGTTTGGTTTTCTAGTGTTTACATTTTGCCCATTTTTATTATGTGGCTTTCATGAATGAGCAGCAAAACAAAAATGGAGACTGGCTCTAGATCTGTTTGCCTTGAGAGTAGGAGGAGGTATTTCCCCCTCAAATCGAGAGATGGTGAGGTGGAACATAGGTGGGTATGGTTTTGATAATAGGTAGATGGTAGGTCATGAGGTAGGTGAAAAAAATAAGGGTGGGGCACATGATATGCAAACTTGCGTATAAAATGTGATAAAATGGTAAGATAGCTAAGATCATGCAAAAGACTAAAATTGCCAACATTTGTAAAAATTAAGGGTCATTACTAAGGAAAATAAGTGATAAATGAACCGCATGATTACCTAAAGGTGTGTAAATTAGGAATAATCATAAATGTAAGTCTCTTAAGTGAGTTTCATGTTCTCAGTGGGTATCCAAGGTAGGAAGTACTCTCAGGAAAAACATAAATGGGTCAAGTGTTATAGGTATCCAAGGTAGGAAGTGCTCCTATTGAGACATAAGTGAGTCAATGTACATGAGGTGGCATAAAATATAGAAGGTCAACATGGAAATTTTGTCACTACAGTCAAGGGACCAAGCAAAAAAGTGTTGTAAAATTGCATGCTAGATAGGCCAAAATAGACAAATGGCTAGGTGATGAGGTTGTTGGTCATGGCCAAGCTGAATCCATGTGCACAAGGCATGTGGATGTTGCCTACATAGTTATGTGGATGAAATATCCAACAAAACTTTAGGCTAAATGTAGTTTTTCTCATGTGGGAAAGATATGGCTGAGCAACTAGGGTGGTTATTGGTAGGTGTTTTAAAAATTAAGATGGGGACCCTGATCAATGATGGTTAGGGGAATGCCCCAAGGGTTGACCAGCACTAGTCACCCTGACCAAAAATGATTAGGGTAAAACCTCAACATCTATTAGGGTAAAAGTAAAAGTGAGTGTCATTTTACTCAATTAGACTTTTGTGCTTTTGCTCTAGTGAATTATGATGATTTTTGCACGTGGTGGGTTGAGGGTTACTAATGTAGAAGTGAGCGAGTGGTGTACTTGTCAAATGAGGATTGAGAGTATGAAGGTAAGTTGAGGATGTGGTGGAGTGGGTGGATGAGGCTTGTAGCCATGATAATGCTCCCAGAATGAGGTAAGGGATGTGTTTAAATTGCTAGTTAGGGTAGGGTTTAAGATTGTTTAGGAATTGTGTTATTTTAGGCTTTCTGTTGAAGCTATGGGTAGGGTTTTGGGTGGGGTTTATTTGAGAATAAAATTCAAGAAAATCAAGTTTAGGGAAGCTTTTTATTTGCAAATAGGGTTGGGGGTGGGTTGTGAGAATATATGTTAGTGTGTATTAGGTTTTTTAGAATGTTCAGATGTTTGCTTTGGTGAAAGTAGGAGGTATAGGGTTTTAATCTTTATCACTAGGGCAGAGATAATAACTGATGATGCTTCAACTTGATCATCATTGATCGACCCTAAGGGGATAACCATCCCTAGGTGATCGATGATGGTTAAGGAACCATCGATAGTCGAGGGTATGAGTTTAGGATTTTTGAATGTTGGAATTTGTGAGGTAGTTGTTATATTATGTTGCTTAGCTAGAGGGGTAAAAAGGTGTGTTTTGGGGGAATGAGTTGGATTGGTAGTTGAGTGTTATGGATTTGATTAGCTAGGCTTAGTGGGTAGGTAGGCTAGGGGGATGGGGTAAGATGAAAATGGGGTAGGGTAAGGGTAGGTCAAAAGTCAGTACTTAGTGTTAGGTGAAACACTAAAATATTGTGTTGTATGTTATACTTGCAAGCTAGAGAGAAGATTAGGCTGAGAGACTAGGTACCGGTACTCTTTGCTAAGGTCAAAGATTCTATGATTATAGAGGAGTGGTGGCACATGGAAGATGTGGGATTAGGTGTGATGTGACATTATCAACATCTACCATGAGACCCTACAATGATTATTGTGTTCATTGAGAGATGGGACCCCATGTTGAACATGTTTTGGCTATCCATTGGAGAGATCACCATCTTACTGGAGGATGTGCATAGGATCATGCATCTACTGATTTTAGGAGAGGTAGTATATGATGGGTGTCATCATCCCCTTCATTTAATCAACTTTTTGTTGATGTCATATTTAACCAGGGTTGTGTCTAAAGCTATATGCAATAAGAAGAATCGTAGCAATTTAGTAATTGAATGGAGGTATTTGTATTTTGTTTTTGTTTTGGGGGGTTTTTAATGTCTTAAGGATTTCTTGTCAAAACCTTATTGGAAACAAAATATTTTACTGGAAATAAACACATGTTGTAGAAATGAAATAGATTGCTGGAAATAAACACACATTGCAGAAATGAAATAGATTGCTAGAAACAAACACACATTGCAGAAATGAAATAGATTGCTAGAAACAAACACATGTTTTAGGAATGAAATAGATTGCTGGAAACAAATACACATTGTAGAAATGAAAATTTAATCTAAAATGCCTACAGGAACAAATTCACAACAAATCTTAACTTTAAGAAGTTGGAAGCATTTATAAATTTAATAGAATTACCTATTTACTTTTACGAATAGAAATATAAATACCGACAAAAATGAAGATCTTGGTTCTTTGGAGGAGTGGGCCCTTGCTCCACCTATAACAAGATTTGAACAATTTAATTTGCATTCAAAATAGAAATGGCTATTTCATTGATAAAATATTTTGTATTACAAATGTACTAATCTATCCTTTTTCTCTCTATTATTTAAATGATTTTCTCTATCTTCTATATTCTATATCTATATACTAAATTCCCAGGTCTATATATATAGATGCTTTAATGGTTGTAACTATTTCATAGATACGATGGAACTGAATCATGCCCAAAATAGATGTTGAATCAAGATGTGGCTAGATGTCCAGCTATGTGATAAATGTCTTGATTCTGCAAGTTTGGAAAATCAGGAATCTATTCTTGATTTAATGGGATCATTGATTTGACATATCATCAACCATTTAGAATAGATCCTCATCAGTTCCATATCTAGCCGCAAAAGTTTCAGAGCTTATCTATAAGAGTACCAAAGCTAAATATAGAGTTCTAGATCTAAGTCTGAAAATGCGACAACTTGAAATAGTATGGTGGAGTTTCAGAACTAACTATGATGGTTCTGAAATAGATTTTGTAGGTTTTAGAACTAACTATGATGATTTCAAAATAGATTTTACAGGTTTCAAAACTAATCTAAATTGAGTCCAATGCTTCCAAAAACATGCAATTCACTTTATATTTGTTTTTTAGCCTGATGATGACCTATTTTATTACAAAACTAGAATTTTCCAACACACTTGTTAAGAATTACAGGTCTTTTAAAATGTTAGAATCACAATCAATAAAAAATGGATAATCACATCCTAATTCATCTCAGATCAAAATAAAAGTTACAAAATGCAATCAAACTTAATAGAAAGAGAGAGTAAGATGAGGTCATTTATTATACATTTATTGGGCATATTTTGGCCTCATCACTTCCCCCATACTTGTTTGTAATTCCCTTTACAAACTTCACTCTTCAAATTTGGGATTGTATATCCTGCATTCCATTTGATTTCTTAGATCAAATGGCTAGAACTGAATATCCCAATGCTTTGATTCAAAAGTACTATACCCTGCTCCTGCTTCTACTTTTCTTTTCCATTCCTCAAATTGAGTGGGATGTTGAGTTTCTCTATTTTTCCAAGGAGATATGGGGGTGAGAAGTAGAGGTAGCCTTGTCTGCATTCCTATCCATATGTTCAGGGGAGTTTCATTGAACCAGGGAGTTATTGTGCATAAAGCTTTTTCCCTTTCTAAACTCTAGATCAAATTTGAAGGGGATATTACTTCCCTTATTTTCAATGCCAACAGGAAAAATTCCCATCTTTTTAAACATGCATCATAAATATTATCAAAATTTTCCCTTTCATAAGAGGTGAAGACATCCATGCTTTGTTGTAAACCGAAAAGCTAAGGTCCCTTGAATTTATCATTAAATACATGGGATTGGAAATATGTAGCAAAGGCGGATGGATTACCATAATGAATTCTCATACAGAGACTGGATGAACTAGCCTTTGACCAATGCTCTGACTCCCTTTCTTACCATGCAATCTGATTTTGAAGAATAGAGACAAATGTATTAAGTTGGCTTTCTCCTACATATAAATTGATCATAAAACCTGTTTTTCTTTCTAGCATAAAATTGTAGAGGTAAAATTCACAAAGAAGGTTTTTATGTTCTGTATTAGCTGAGTAGGTGGCCAAGAAATCAAATTTGTCTTTTATTTCATGTGGAAGGCCACATGCTATCCTTGCCAACTGCCAGTGAATGAATTATTCCTCTAAAAACATGTTATAAATAGGAGAAGGTCTTCTGCACACAAGCAGCTTCTCACTCATCATATAAACTATTTGTATTTTCACAAGACATTTATACTTCTCATTTTCCTCCTTATAAAATTTGTCTTCCCATTCCTTCCTTGCTTTCTCTTCTTCCGCCAGTTTGCCTTTCAAGTCTGTATTGGATGCTTTGATTTCACTGAGTTCTTTACATGTGTCATCCCATAACTGTTTGAGTGTCAGATAAGTCAATTCAGTCTGTGCAGATACTATTGACATAGAGGTCTTATTGTACATTTTTCCTCATTTTCCATTAGTTGCCTTTTAATTTTTACTAATTCCTCATTCTTGGCTGTGAACTAGTTTGTTAATTCTGCAAGGAGCATTTCCTGCTATTCTAACTTGAGTTTGAGGAAGTTCAATTCCTCATCCTTTTCCTTGATAATGAGATCTGCTCTAAACAAAAATAGAGCCTATTTAATCTATTGGTTTTGTTCTTTTTTTTAAGTTATTGGGGAGTTAAGCATTCCTCTTCCACCATAGGGGATTTCCATTTCCTTCTCCAAGATACATGTTCATCTTCTACATGTGATGGTGTTGCAGTCTCACTCATTTCTTGGAAAACTAGCTCCTCAAATCTTTCATCTTCTTTTTCCTTTTTTGCTTGGCTTGGTTCAGGAGTCATGGCCATGCTGCCCAAAATATCAGCAGCTTTAGTTTCTAGCCTTTCTTGTTCTTCCAGCTCCTCTAAACTTTATTTAGACTTTTTATGACATTTTCTTTCTTGAGGAGCCTCAAAATGTGTAGACATAGGTCTCCTCTTAGAACTTATGGTTTTCACCTTTTGCTTAGGCCTAGGTGAACTGTCATTGTCAGAGATAGGTACCAGTTCTTATATAGCCTCAATAAAAGAAGAAATGGATTAAGAAGGTATAGTAGGGTCTACAATTTTAATGTTTCTTCTATATTTTCTTCTTTTTGGTATTTCCTCTTCCCCTAATCTTTTCTTTTCCTCAGCAATGATAGCAGTTTTTAAATGAATTGAAGGAGCAGGAGGAGTTGTTATTATTCTTCTAGGAATACCAGGGTTTTGTCCAAATTTGCCAAGAAAACTGTCCCACATTTCTTCCCCATTTTTCTTGGAAAGGAAATGGTGTTGGCATACTAAATGCACTAACCCATGATGTCTAATTGTTTCTACACCCTAAGAATACCTCTGGGCCATGGTATGGATGGAGTCAAAAAGAAACCCTGGAAGGTTTACTATATATTCTAGTTTTTTGGCTCCATATCTAAGGTGTATATGGATTTTTAGGACTTCTTTTCCTACTATCCCAAACTGTCCATCACAAGTTAAATATTTAACTATCCAGAATGCTACTCTGTCAAAAGGTTTGGGCAAGCTGGCCCTCTTATCTCCTTTAATGATTTTCTTTGTATTATAAATATTGGGGTTCAACTTCCCCTTCTTTCAATAGGGTCTCAGCCAGGTCTTTCAATGTCCCTTTGATAGGGTTTGGGACATGCATTATTGGTATTCCAAACATCTCACTTATGATATTTATAGAAAAAGGAATGAAAACCTTCCTAATCTTTGTCCTTGTTTGCTCTAAATTGATAACAAATTCTCTTACCAATTCATCATTGTATTTGGGAAATTTCCTTAGAAACTCTAGCCATCTTGCATGTTGAAAGATATTTGCTACTTCTTCATCTACAAGGAGTTGGGTATCATTGTCTGGTTCTGCCTTATTTTTTATTCACATGATTCGTTCTTCTTTGAATCTTTCACAGGTTAGCTGAAAATTGCTTCTCGTCTCAGTAGAATTGATGATTTTGGCTACAGAACTAGCAGATTCAGTTGTTGATTTGGCAAATTTAGTTGTAGAATTATTGTACTCAGCTATGGAACTTATCAATTTCAGCTATGAAATTACTGTACTCAGCTGCAGAACTAGCAAATTCAGTTTCTTCAATCATAAGAATGATTCTTTATGGTTATCCACCAACTCATTCCATCATCAATATCCTTTTCATGATTTTCACATTTAACCATGATGTATAATAGATGAATCATCATACTAATCTTTCTAAATAAAGTCTAATCACACATGCAAACTTTCCATTTAACCTTTAACAAGTTATAAACATAATTACCATCCTTGATGATGTAATCTCTCCATCATGCTGACACATCATCCCTAAAAAATAGTTAGAATTCAAAAAAAGTTTTATTTGAATTAGCCATTTATTTGAGAAGATCAACCACCATCACTAATTTTCAATTGATCTCTATTTTTTTTTTGGGGGGGGGGAAGAGAATGCCATTTACTAGTTTTCATTCTCTTCCTTTTTTTTTTTAGGAAGAGAATGTCATTTACTGGTTTTCATTATCTTTCCTTTATTCTAGATCTTTTCATCTGATTATTTGATCATTTTGGAAGAACTGGGTTCTTCCATATGATTAAATTCTTTGTTTTCTTCAATCTGCTTCAAGAATTCATCCTTAGTAGGAGGCTTCCTATAAAGTTTTAGCCTGTGTCCATTGACCAAGAGTATTCTTTTGTTGTCGTCAATGGGAAGTAACTGGATAGAACCATTGTCAAATATCTATTTGATCTGGTAAGGTCCCAACCATCTAGTTCTTAATTTACCTTTGAATTTTTGGTACTTAGAATCAAACAACAATGCCCAATCTCCTACTTTGAATTGTCTTTCCTTGATATGTGAATCATGCCATTGTTTCCTTTGACCTTGGATTATTTATGTCTGGTGAAGTGCTTCCATTTTAAATTCATCCAATTCATTAAGTTGAAGGATTCGGTCCTTTTGAGCTACATCCAATTCAATTTCCACCTTAGTTGTTGTCCTCAATGTTTGTAGTTCAAACTCAATAGGCAATAAGGGCTTTTTCCCATAGACTAACTCATATGGTGAAAACCCTGTTGTGGTTTTCCAAGTTGTATTGTAAGCCCAAATAGCTTTAGGTAGTCTTTTTACCCAATCTCTTCTTTCAGCTTCAACTATTTTAGTGAGGATGTTTCCTAATTCTCTATTTGTTACTTCAACTTGTCTATTTTCTTGCGAGTGATAGGGAGATGACTTCCTATGATTGATCTAATAATACATTGTGAAGGCCTAGATCATATTGGACATAAATTATGGTCCCTTGTCTGAAACTAAGCTTCTTGGTGCTCCAAACTTTACCATAATTCTGTGCCAAAGGAAATCAACAACTACTTTTTTAGTGACATTTGTTAAAGCCTGCACTTCTACCCATTTTATTACATAATCAGTACACATAAGAATATGATCTTTTCCTTGTGAAGGAGGATTAAAAGGTCCAACAAAATCCAATCCCCATCTCTCAAATGGTTTAATCACTACTTGTGGTTGTAGAGGCATTTCATTGGTAATTGTTGGTTGTACCATCTTTTGACAAGGATCACACTGCTTGATATATCTCTTCACGTCTTTATACAGAGATGGCCAATAGTAACCAATGCCAAGTATCTTGTGAGTTGTTCTTTTCACTGAATAGTTTCCTCCACTTGGTTCATCATGACATGCCCAGAGGATGTCAAAAAATTCAACTTCTCTTACACACCTGTGTAAAACCAAATTAGGACCATGTTTAAATAGCATTTCATTTAACCATTTGAATTATGCACTGGTTTTGATTAATTTTTTTATTTGTTTTTTAGTGAAAGGAGGAAACTTCCATGTTATAAGATAATTTTCCATGTCAGCAAACCATGGTGTGAGAGCTAAAATAACAAGCAATTGCTCATCTAGAAAGTTATCCTTGATTGGATCTTGCTCCCCTATACTGGTCAATCTTGACAAGAAATCAACCACCACATTAGATTTGCCTGGGTTGTCCACAATGGTAATATCAAATTCTTGGAGAAGTAATGACCATCTAATTATTCTACCTCTAACCACTGGTTTATTCATTAAATATTTAATTGTTGAGTGATCTGTATGTACAAATATTTTGTACCCTGTAATGTAATGTCTAAATTTATTAATTGCATAGATCACATCCAAAAATTATTTTTTAGTGGTAGTGTAATTTCGTTTAGTGAGAGTAAGATTTTTACTGAGATAGTAAATAACATACATTCTTCTTTCTTCATCTCTCTATCCCAAAACTACACCAATTGAGGTATTTGAGACATCAATTTGGATGTGAAAAGGTTTCTCCCAATTAGGTCCTTGCAATATTGGGGCAGTTACTAGTTTCTCTTTAATTTCTTCAAAAGCATGTTGACACTATTTATCCCAAAAAAATTCACAGTCCTTGGTAAGCAATTTAAACATGGGAGTAGAAATTTTACTAAAATCCTTGATAAAATGCCTATAGTATCCAACATGTCCTAAGAATGATTTGATATCTGTGGGAGTTTAAGGAATAGGCAAGTCTAAAATAATCTTGATTTTATTTTGGTCAACCTAAATTCCTCTTTTTGAAATATGGTGTCCTAATACGATCCCTTCATCAACCATCATCAAACATTTCTCATGACTAAGAGACAAGTGATGTTGTTCACATCTTGTTAATACTCTGTCCAAATTTTTTAAGGCATCATCAAATGTATCTCCATACACAGTAAAGTCATCCATGTATACCTCCACACAGTCATTTTTTAGGTCTACAAAAATTGCTAATAAAGCTTTTTGAAAGGTTGCTAGAGCATTACATAGTCCAAATGGCAATACCCTATAAGCAAAGGTACCCCATGGACAAGTAAATGTAGTTTTGTCCTGATCATCAGTAGTAATTTTGATTTGATTGTATCCACTAAATCCATCCAAGAAGGAAAAGTATTATTTACCTGAAAGGTTGTCTAAGACTTGATCTATGAATGGTAAGGGAAAATAATCTCTCATAGTGACTTTGTTCAGTTCCCTATAGTCAACACAAATTCTCCATTTTACATTCTTTTTAGGGATAATTACAAGAGGAGACACCCACTGGCTATCTAAGATAGGGTAGATAAAACCTACTTGTAATAGTTTTTCAATTTCTTATTTGACTATATCCCTTAAGGTTGGATTAATCCTTCTTTGAGGTTGCCTAACTAGTCTAATATTTTTAGTATAAATGTGATGGGTGCAGATACTTGGATGAATTCCCTTCACATCTTTATAGTCCCAAGCAAACACTTTAGTATGATCCTTTAGAACATCAAATAGTCTGAATTTTTCATCATTCTTTAACCAGCTATTAATATTCAAAAAAATTCATGGTTGAATATCAACATGTTTGGTTTTAGGATATGATGAACTGATTTGTTGAAAGGGTTCTATTAAGGTGTTTAGTGGACAGGCATGTGGTAACAATATATGGTATTTAGCAACATCTTTGAAAGTTCCTAGAGATAGAATGTTGGACAAAGGACAACAAGAAGAGTTATGATACTTATCTTGTTGTAGGTCAAATTCTTCACTAGCTCCTGATATTTGTAAAGCTGATGCTACAGATCTTTCCTCTCCCCAAGAGAAATCGTGTTCCTCTGGAGTGAAGTTATCTTCACTTGTAGAGAATTGGTGTGGTTTTAAAACTAACTGTGATGGTTTCAAAACTAACTATGATGGTTCTGGAACTAATTTTGACTGTTCCAATGATGATTGATGTTCATTTAGTGAAGGATTAACCTTTTCATCTATTTCTCGTACATGATCTTGTAAAGTTATCATAGCCAAAAAAGATAGATTTTGCTCATTAATATCAGGATTATCAACCCATAATTTTGCTTGATTGTCAATAAAAGGTTGTGCAAATGGATATAATGAAATTTGCTTAGAATTCTTACCATTTGAAATAGTCATAGCACCTGACCTACAATTAATTAAGGCAGCAACTGTAGCTAACCATGGTCTCCCCAAAATAATGGGATAACCAAGTGTTTTACCTTTTGGCTGTAATATAAGGAAGTCAAATGAATATTCCTATGATTCCACCATTACTACCACATCTTCAATAACTCCTAGTTTTGCTACAAACTGATCTGCCATCTGCAATATGGTATTAGTAGGTTATATTCCTATTAATGTTAATGTTTTCAAAGTGTCCACTATCATTACATTGATAATTGTTCCCAAATCAATCAAAATGTTATGTATATCCTTATTCCCTATAGAAATAGAAATAATAGGGTTTCCAAGATCTCCATATTTAGGTAGTAAGAGTTTTCTTCCTAATAAATCAGCAAGTTTCCCATCTACCTGAATAATATTGGGGTACTGCTTCTTTCTTCTAAGTTTTTTAAAACATAACAATTTGATTAACTTGTTCAACTCTGGAATATCCTTAATTGCTTGTAACAATGGTATTTCAATATTCAATCTTCTTAGTTCTGACACCAATTCAAATTCCTTAAGTTCTATGGTTTCTTTAAGTCTTTCTGGAAATAGAATCTCATTAGAATTTCTTTCTGGTTCCTTATCCTTTTCTTTGTCATCTTCCTTAGGTGTAACTGTGCTAGGGGTTTTAGCTTTTTATGTCATTTCAGTGATTATAACAAGTGGACTGCTAACTATTTTGCCATGTTTGTTTTGAATATTTTTACAATCCATTATATTTAAATCAGCTGATATTTCTAGTTTTGTTTCGTATACAGGAGTTGTTTGTTTGTTTCTTGGGTTTGTTACTAGTTGTGTTGGCATTTGGGTTTGGACTATGTTTTCAATCTGTAGATTTTGAGATGGAGGTCCCATTATGGCTTGTTGGTTCTAATTTGGATATGTTTTTCCTTGCACATAATTACTAGGGCTCCATCTAGGTTGTGGCCAAGCATAAGGATTTCCTTGACTAGCCCAAGGTTGTTGATGTCCTTGAGTATACCAAGATTGAATTGCCCAATATTGAGGATGTTATGTGGGTTGAGGGGCCCAAGGTGGCTATCCCCAACTTTGTGGTACTATTTGAGTTGCCCATGGCATCATCTAGGGAGTAGGAACTAGTCTTGGCATAAACTATCCTTGGTTAGGTTGTCTCTAAACAAAATTTAATTCTTCTGTGGTGGATGATGTATTGGTTTGTTTGAGCTGATTTTTTATGAGTGGAAGAAGAGAACAAGTGTGAGTATCATGTTTTTTAGATTCATAGACAAGGCATACTTCTATTTTATCCAAAAGACATTCCCTTATTGCATACTTCTTCCTACATCTAGGACAATACATGGCTAATGGTTCAAGTTGGGCATTTGCTTTAGCTTACAATCCATCCATGGTGGAGGTTAATTGAACTAATATGTCTGTTTTAAAGTTTTCCAATTCATCCATTAATTTTTTCATATCTGGATTCAAATTTTTTACCGTTTTCCCTTTTTGAGGTCCACCCCTTATTCTTGAATAGTTTCTACAAATTTCTATGATTTCATCTATTCTTAATTGAGCAATGTTTCCTCTACCATTTAAATCAAGGGTTTCCCTAGATTCATCATCTAGACCTTTGATAAAAATGGTTTTATTTAAATATTCTTGAAGTACAAATCCACATCTTTTACTTGCAAAGAGGAATATATCCAAATAATCTTCCATATTTTCATCTTCTTCTTGTTTGATTTTGAAAAATTCTTCCTTTCAATTTCTTCCTCTATAATAATCTTGATATTTATCTAGGAAGACAGTTTCCATTTATTCCCTATTGGCAATAGAATTAGATGTTAATCCCATAAACCACCTCATTGTTGCATCCTTCAGGGTAGTTGGAAACAACTTCAATTTTTGATTATCTATCTTGTAATCATAAGTCTGACATAGTACATTAAACTCAAACAAAAATTGGTCAGGATCCTCAGATGACATTCCTCTAAATGTGGACAAGTGTGCAGGTGAAATGTTTTCCATAGTGGTTTCATCATCCTCAATCTGAATGGGATATGTAAAGGTTCTCTCAGGTTCTCTTCCAAATTCTCATTCCATCTCTCTGATATTTTTTAATTCCTTCTCCCAATCAATGTGGTATGTGGTCTATTTTGGGGATGGTGAAAAGTCAGGAGTAGGGGGTTGACTACTCAATTGAGAATCAAAACTTTCCCTCAATGGATCTTGAGAAATAATCCTCCTCCCTAAGGTTTTACTTGGTTCTGGTGGCTGATCCAAAAATTCTAAAGATGGAAATTTTGCTTCTTGTCTTGTAGGAGATAATGGTGCCTCCAATTCTTGCTCAACATCCTTTCTTAAACTAGAGGATGATGGAAATTATTGTTTAGATATTTTGGGGAGAAATCTACCCTTAGAATCTTGTGGTCTACTAATAAATTAGGGAAAATTTCTTAAATTACTAAATGAATGATTGTTTCTCTTGTTGACACCTAATTAAAAAATTCCAACTAGTGTTCCCCGGCAACGGTGCCAAAAATGATGGGTGTCATCATCCCCTTCATTTAATCAACTTTCTGTTGATGTCAAATTTAACCATGGCTATGTCTAAAGATATATGCAACAAGAAGAACTGTCTCAATTTAGTAATTGAATGGAGGTATTTGTAATTTGTTTTTATTTTGGGGGGGTTTTAATGTCTTAAGGATTTCTTGGTCAAAACCTTATTGGAAACAGACTATTTTGCTGGAAATAAACACACATTGCAGAAATGAAATAGATTGCTGGAAATAAATACACATTGCAGAAATGAAATAGATTGTTGGAAACAAACACACATTGAAAAAATGAAATAGATTATTGGAAACAAATACACGTTGCAGGAATGAAATAGATTGCTAGAAACACACATTACAGAAATGAAAATTTAATCTAAAACGCCTGTAGGAACAAATTCACAACAAATCTTAACTTAAGAACAGGGTTTGAATAATTTAATTTGCTTTCAAAATAGAAATGGCTATTTCATAGATAAAATGTTTTGTATTACAAATGTACTAATCTATCCTTTTTCTCTCTATTCTTTAATGATTTTCTCTATCTTCTATATTCTATATCTATATACTAAATTCCCAGGCCTGTATATATAGATGCTTTGATGGCTATAACTGTTTCATAGATACGATGGAACTGAATCGTGCCCAGAATAGATGTTGAATCAAGATGTGGCTAGATGTCCAACTGTGTGATAAATGTCTTGATTCTATAATTTTATAAAATTAGTAATTTGTTCCTGATTTAATGGGATCATTGATCCGACAGATTACCAGCCGTTTAGAATAGATCCTCATCAGTTCCATATCTAGCCATAAAATTTCCAGAGCTTATCTATAAGAGTACCAAAGCTAAATATAGAGTTCTGGAGCTAATTTTGAAAATATGACAACTTGAAATAGTATGGTGGAGTTCCAAAACTAACTATGATGGTTCTGGAATAGATTTTGTAGGTTTTGAAACTAACTATGATGATTCTAAAATAGATTCTATAGGTTTTAAAACTAATCTGAATTGAGTCCAATGCTTCCAAAAACATGCAATTCTCTTCATATTTGTTCTTTAGCTTGATGATGACCTATTTTATTTCAAAACTAGAATTTTCTAACACACTTGTTAGGAATTATATGTCTTTTAAAATGTTAGAATCACAATCAACAAAAGATGGATAATCACATCCTAACTCATCTCAGATCAAAATAAAAGTTACAAAATGAAATCAAACTTAATAGAAAGAGAGAGTAAGATGAGGTCATTTATTATACATTTATTGGGCATATACTGGCCTCATCAGTATATCAAATAGAGGGTGAGGTGGTAAACAACTTGCTAGAGATGATCTATAGTGATGATCATACTCAGGCATGGGACCATGCAAGTAGGTTTGGTTATAGCCTATTATACTAGAGTGCTCTAGTAGACAGATGCCTGATCACGATGATGATGATGGTGTTGATGGCCTTAGTGCTACCTGACTCAATTAGGGGGTAATTTCTTATGGATTTATTAGGTGTGGTAGTTGAGATGTCATTAGGGAGGACTGTATTCATTTGGGCCCCTATCCTATTAGTACAGATATACTAGGAGCTATGGGGTTTCAAACACCACAAGTGGTATAGGATTAGTGTCAACTTTATTCTTCATTACAAGGCCTTTGAGAAAATTTAGGTACTGAGACCCCTAAGATTATTGGTAGAGGGTTCTCCTAATGGATTATATAGTGGGATTCATATGATGGAGGAGAGGCAAAGCTATGATAGGGGTAGGTAGAGCAACTAGAGACATTGAGAAGTTTTGAGGGCATTAGATGGTCTGGTAGTTGGGGACTTGATATGGAGGCCCTACATCGAGTGGCCATAGTGGGTAAGGTTTAGATATCACACCTTATGTCTATAGATTTGGTGGTGGATATATGGCCATAGGGAGGGTGAGGATGAGCTTCTCTCATTTGATCATGTGTGAAGATAGTTTGAGCTTGTTTAGGGGATCCCACTTGATTTCCAAAAGTACATGAGAGAGGAGGCAAAGTTTATGTTTCCTATAACCCAGACATAGGAGGTTGTGCCTAATTTTGAGCAGTTACTAGTGAGGGATCCTATTGATGATATAGGCATTAATGATGGTTATGAGGCCTAGTAAAAGGGTAAGTATGTTGTGGTAGAATTCAGATGGGGTGATGGGGGTCAGCAACCCATGGATGTAGATCTAACCCTAGTTATTAGTTTACAAGGATACATGGTTGCATTAAAGGGATAGGTGGTCACCTTGAAAGGGTAGGTGTAGTCTTTGATAGCTGAGAGAGACTAGGCATAGGCTTTTATTACCATGGTTATAGGCGAGTGAGATAATGTAAGGGCATATCTTATAGGGACAAGGGCAACTACAGGAGCACCTAATTCAATGACCAAAGTATGTTACTTAGCCACTATATGAGAGATTAGATATTATGAGGCCATGATGTTAGATTAGTTACCCCAAGCCATGAGATATGCAGAGTATACAACTAGTTTGGTCGATGGGGCAATAATAGCTACTCCAGGTTAGTGGGTAACCACAATTGGATAGGTAGGGGATTTAGGGGGACCACCACTAGGTACAAATATAGGTTTAGGACTAAATGGGGCCAGTGATAGTGGTACATGTCTAATTGGGGCTGGTGAGGTCCCATGATTATTCTTGGATATGTGATTTTGGTACATTATTCTGATACCGACCTACATGTCGATGTAGTGAGATGTATATTTTGTTGAGAGAGAGTTTGATACATTACTACATGTATTATTTTTGACTATTCGATGTATATGATGTATGAAATTTGATGTTTTATATATGATGGATGTCTATAGTTTATGTGATGTTTATGTTTGTGATTTATGGTCATGGATGCTCATAGTTATGGTTATTTGACTTAGTAGTTTAGGTATGTGATGTTTAGAAAGTTGAATTATGATGTTTTAATTATGCTCATGGTTATGATAGGATATGTTATGGATGGATACATGTTATGGCTCATGTTTATGGTTATATGGACTGAATGGGGAATGGTATATGCCATGATGTTTTACTCACTAATTTGGTTTATGGTGTAAGAACATGTTTAGAGGCATAAATGATGTGATGAATAGGATAATGTTTACGGTTGGTTGTTTTATGTTTACATTGTGCTTGGCTCATTAATAGATATATGTTGTTATACTTGTTAATATTGTTGGTGATGTTTATGCTTTTGGTATGATGTTTGTTGTTCATGTTGGTAGAAATAAGACTACATAAACAAATACAAGATGAGAAAAGGAACATAATGACTTTTTTAGTGGTAAGGATAAATGCAAAACCAAAAATTTGGATTGGCTTAGTTAAAATAATCTTTTTGGATGCTTTGCATTAGCATGCTTATGTTGATAAATAGGTATCCCTATCATATTATGTCAATTAATCTCATAGTCCCATGTATATGATATATAGAGGAATAGTGGGTGAAATTAGAACCATTAGTGAGGTTAGTATGCCTTTTTTGTAGGTGTCTAAAGAGGTAGTATAAACATGCCTATGTCCATATATAAAGTGTAGACTGATTGATGTGAGAATTATACCAAAGAGAGCCTATTGTGGCTTGCCAAATTTATTACTATTTATGAGATTTGATTGCGGCTTCAAAAACTTTTTTGCTTTTTCTTTTTGATTTTGATAATTGCTTTTACCTTTTGCTTTTGATTTTTGCATTTACTTGACGGTCAGGGAAGTTTATCAATGTGATAAGATTCCAATGAATTGCTAGCTTTGACTAATGCTTTATCCAACCATCTTTCAGGGGAGTGGTCTAAATTTATATGGTTAGTTCAAATGCTTTTGATAGCTATCCTTCAAGGGAGTAGTCCACCTTACATTTTACAATTTTAGAATAAGTTTTCAGTATCTGTCTTTCAAGGGAGTAGTCTGTGGATGATAAGGATGACCCATGATTTGTTTTTTCTATTTTGATATTATTGTTACTCTTGCTTGGATTTTATTAACATAGACTTTTTCATACATGCTCAATGGATTACCTTTATGAAGACAAAACTAAGCTGACATGATGGTTCAATAGGAGAAAAAGAGGTATAGGTGGCAATAACCATAGGAGCCTATCTCAAAGAGATGGGAAGTAATATGAGAATCATGCCATGGATAGAGCTATGGTATCCATAGTTTAAGATTAGGCTATAATTGTGATGAATAATCACATGATTTAGTTGTAGTTGATTGCACCTAAAAAGAGGGAAATAAATGTGGCTACAAGGGACGAGCTTAAATTAGACAAATGGGGATTGGTGATCCTTACTTAACAATAAAATGGATGTAGATGCAAATCATTGAGGGGCTCAAGTTTTGGTTTGCCTTCGAGAGAGGACAAACAATAAGCTCTTCATCCATACTTATGGGTAATGATATAGGGTCCAAGCTAATTGAAAACAAATTTTCCCCTTTAAATTTTCTTCATATTAGTTACATGTTGGTTTTCCTTGAGGACAAGATCTCTAATGTTGAATTCTTAGACTTTTAGGTATTTTTTATAGGCTCATTTGATTTTTTCTTGATAGACATGAAGATGGGAAATAATGGCCAAATAACACTCATCAAGTAGCTTGAGTCGAGATAAATGTTCTTGATGGTAATAATCTTCCAAAATGAGGTCATGCAAAGATATGTGAAGAGAAGGTATTTGGATTTTAAGAGGCAAGAAAACCTCGACTCTAAAGATGAGATAAAAGGGTGTATCACTAGTAGGGGTTTGGATGCTAGTATGATATGCCCATAGGGTGAAGGGGATGTGCAAGTACCAATCCCAATTTGAGACATTGACCATTTTGGTAAGCATGTTGTTAAGGGTTTTATTAGAGGCTTTAGCTTATCCATTTGCTTGTGGGTGATACTAATGAAAAGATAAGCTTAATACCAAATACATCAAAAAGGCCCTGGACTTGTTTATTTTTGAAGGATTTTCCATTGTCAGTGATGATCTTATGGGGAACACTGAAATGACAGATGATTTGGTGAGTGATAAATTTGATAATCTTTTTACCTTTTATCAAGACAATGGGAATAGCCTCCACCCATTTGGTGAAATATTCAGTTGTGATAATGATATAATGATGTCATTGTGAAGAGTGGGAGTTGATTTTGCCAATAAAGTCTAGACCCCATTATGAAAAGGGCTAAAAGTATGTAGAAATGCGAAGATTATTGCTAGGTGCATGATGTAAATTAGCATGTTGTTGACACTTGACACACTTTTTCACATAATTAAAATAGTATTGGTTAAGGGTGGACCAATAATAGCCCAGGTAGAGGATGCACTTAGCCATAATGAGGCCACTAAAGTGACCCCCATTAACACCATCATGTATTTCTTTGATGGCATGAGAGGATTCTAGACCATAGAGGCAATGAAATAAGAGGCAATCCAAGCCTTATTTGTAGAGGATTCCTCCCATAATGGTATAATGAGAGGTACTTTGAACAAATGTTTGATGGGAATTCCTAGAGAGGCCCAAAGGGACTATGCCAAGGTGAAGGTAGTCAAAGGTTTATTGATACCAAAGGTCAAGAAAAATCTCTTCCACACTAAATATAGTTAGAGTGTCTAATTTGGTATAAGAAGGTTTGGTGAGGTGGTGAATAATAACTAATAGTTTGGAGTTCAAGAGTGCTAATGGGATCTGAGAGGCAAGAGAATCCATGGTATCAGCAAACTTATTGGTAGATCTAGGGGTGGTTTGGATATGGTAGTGTTTGAGTGATGATAAAATTTCTATGACTAATTATCTATATAGTTGCATCATTTCATTCTTACAGTGGTAAATGTTGTTGACTTGGTTGACCATAAGCTAAGAGTCTTCAAAGATATTGATTATTCTGACTCCTAAGGCTAAGGTGATCTGGAGACCTATTACTAGGGATTCATACTCAGCCACATTGTTGGTCCATTTAAAGTCAAGTTTAAATGACAAAGGAAGTGGTTCACCAATAAGGGGGATAAGGATGATGCTATCCCATCCACCATGATAACATTTGGAACCATCAAAAAACATGGTTACGTGATTGGTAAAATTCACTTGAGATAGACTTGTGATTGACTAGTATAGAAATTTAAGAGGGGGGTTGGTTTTTTGGTAGGGGTACCTTAGCTAATTGGTCAATAATTACTTACCCCTTGATTTATTTATGCTAAAATAACTCAAGTTCAAACTCAACTAAAACCATTAGCCACTTAGCCTCGTATGGTTTAGAGTGCATGTATTTGAGGGGGTCATTATTAGATATGACAAAAGTTTTGTGGTTAAGAAAGTAGTGGTAAAGTTTGGTAGCCACAAATACCAAGGCCAAACATAGTTTTTTGATATTTATGTATTGAGTCTCGTATTCGACAAGTGTATGGCTAATGTAATAGATAACTTGCTCCTTGTGTTATTCATCCATATGGGCAAGTATCACCCCTAGGGAGTGGTCTATGGTAGAAATATAGAGGTAGAAAGGTCAGCCATCATTAGGAGGTGTAAGGACAAGTGGAGATATTAGACACTCATTGAGTGCATCAAAGGCACTTTTATAATAGACATTCCACTTGAAAGAGACATCCTTTTTTAAGAGGTGGTGGAAGGGTTGACATCAATTAGAAAGCTAAGAGATGAAGCGATGAATGGATTGAAGCTTCCCCTGTAAGATACAGAGTTGTTTAAGATTGGTTAGAGGTATCATCTAAAGGATGGATTTGATTTCAGCCAGTTCTACCTCGATTTATTGAATGGAAATGATGAAGCTTATAATTTTTCTTGATAAGACCCCAAAAATACATTTCTTAAGATTGAGTGGATGTGATAATGGATAATTCACTCAAAGATAATCTTGAGAATGGCTAAATGGTCTTTACAAAGCTCGGACTTCCTGATAAGGTCATCCACATAGTCTTCGATAATTGTATGGATAAGGTCATGAAAAATATAGGCCATGGCACATTGATAGGTTATGTCTGCATTCTTAAGATCGAAGGGCATGACTCTATAATAGAAAGTCCCCCATAGGGTAATAAAGGTAGTTTTATGTTGATCTTCATGGGTAATCAAAATTTGATTATAACACAAGAATCCATCCATGAGTGACAACATCTCATGGCATGTTGTAAGATCAATAAGTTGGTCAATGCTAGGTAGAGGAAAATCATCCTTTGGGTAGGTGAGGTTGAGGTCATGAAATTCCACATAGATACATATTCCCCTTATGGCTTTAGTGATAGGTATGATGTTTGAAACCCATTAAGGATAATCAATGGGTTGAATAAAGTTGATATAAAGGAGGCGTTGAAGCTCTTCTTTGACAAGGAGGGATATGAGAGGGTCTATTTGATGAAGTTTCTATCTGATAGGTTTTGCATCATGATTTTTTATGATGTTGTGAGTGGTAATGGCTAGGTAAATACCATGCATATCAGCATATGACCAAGTGAATACAATACTACAGTCTTGGAGGAAAGTAGAGAAGTCATGTAGTTCCTTAGGGGTGAGGGTCTAGCCAAAATTGACAATATGGGGGTTATTTTAAGTGCCCAATTTGATATATTTGGTATATTCATTCAACATGGTTGAGGTTTTTAGAGGTAAGGATTTTTGGATGGAGGAATAAGGGGCACCAAGGTAAGTGAGAATAAAATCATCATCCTAACACTAGACAATGTGAATGGTAGGAGAGTCTTCTCCCATAAGTTTAGGACAGATCAAAGGGCTAGATATGAATGCCCCTTCCTTTTGATAAGTTATGGGGCTGAGGGTAATCATGTTGATGGAAAAAAATTAGGTGGGCTGATGTCCTCATCCTCACCAATAGGTAGAGGGCGTGTTGGTGAGGAAGGGGTATCTTCTTCAACTGGTAGGGGTAGTTTGTTTGGCTTTCTTCTTATTGGGTAGAATGAAGTCAAGGGCATGATTCTCATGATAATTTTGGGTCTTAATTAAGGTTAATGTGTGTGGGTTGTGCTTATATCATCCCAAACAAAATCCCTTCCAAGCACATCTATAAAGGTATAGTTTGGTGAAGTTTGGGTTGTCTAAATAAGAGAAGATAGAGGTGAATGGTTGAGGTGGAGAGGGAGTGATGATAGTGTTAAGTGGCTTGTCAATTCCCCCATAAATAAAGTGGTTTTGACAACTCAAAGGCCCAAAGGGGGTAATGGTTCTAATGTTAGGGTCCTAACTAGGTTGGTGGTTGATTTTTCTATATTCTTGAGTGAAGAGGGCACCAAGGGTAAGGAGATGATATTCTCCATGGGTAAGGCATTAGAATGTATGTTCCAAAGGGTCAGTGATGGGTATCTGGTCCATAAGGATAGTTGAACTGGTAAAGGCCTTAGTGGAAGGGTAAGAAGTAATGACTTTGACTTCTATGGGTGAGGGCTTGATGGTGGTTGTTTGTAGTTTAAATGGAGGAAAAAGAATGTCATTAGGTCAGTAGGTCATATTACATGCTTCAAAAGGGTTAGGGTCAGCTTGTATGGTAAAAACATGACCTTCATGTTTAAACTTGACACAACAGTGGAGGGTTGAAGGTACACAAGCCATGGCCCAGATCCAAGGTCTCCCTAAAAAAACATTATACTAGAATTAACCTTCAACTACATAAAAGATTTTAAGGAGCGTGCGAGGTCCTAGATGAATATGAAGGATGATGTTTCCCAAGGTAGTGGTCATAGTGTCATTAAAATATCTAAATATGGTTGAATTTTTAAACATGACATTGTTCAGTAGTTTTAGTTGCTCATAGGCATGGGAAGAGATGATGATGATACTAGTTCCCCCATCGATCATAACCCATTTAATGTAGGTTTGATTGATGTGGGTTGTAATAAAAAGAGGGGATTTTGGGTCTTCAAGGTGGATATAAGGTATCTTTGATTCCTTGAAGGTAACAAGGATAGAGAGTTGGAGAGCACCAATGAAGGCCTCTATGCATTAGGAATCCCCTGGTCTAAATTCAATGGCCTACATAGCCTTGATCATGGCTTGATAATGGTGAGGTGAGGTAGAAATGAGCTCATAAAGGATCATTTTAGTGGGGGTCTAGTGGAGTTGTTTAAGGATGACCCTCCTAATAGATTCAAAGGATTTTAGCCTTTAAAGTGCCTAAAATAGTGACTTTGGGTTTAGTTGTAGATGTGGAGGTTTGGATCTGGTTTGGTATAGGGTGATTTGGTGGGTATTTCCATGGAATGGACACTTTGTTCTTCCCTTTATCCTTTTTTTATGATCATGTGACCACATTAATGGTATGGATATAGGGGCAAGGTGTGATGGGGGTTTAGGTAGATTCTACACCACTCTAAGGTGAGAGTGGGGGATTAGGAATGTATTGGTGGTTGGTTGTTAGGTGTAATGGTGGAGGAATGGATGGAAGGTCATCTACCAAGAGATCATCCTCATCATAGAGTTTGTGGATAATGGCCTGGAGAGCTTTACAATTCTTCATGTCATGCCTAGGTGTCCTATGATAGGATCATATTTGATGGTCATTGAACTAGGTTAGCTTCAAACCAAAAGGATTAAAACATCTAATGGGAGGTAATGTGAGGCAAGAGATCTGTATTAAATTTTGAAGAATGGTTATATAGGATTCTGCTAGACGTAAGGAAGGTTTTGGGCTTGTAGTTTTAGTTGATAAGATGGGTGTGTGGGTGGTAATAGGTTAAGTGAGAGATGGCTTGGGTACGGTGGTTTGTTCAGATGGTCTTGGCCTAGGTATGTTGGTAATTGAGGTGGCCAAATTTGGTGGTCTAACTAGTTGTGGTCTAGGAAGGAACAACATGTTGAATAATAAATGTGTTGGTGTAATCAATAGTAGTGGGAGACATATGTTGAAAAGGGCTTAATTTTTAAGCAAAGTGGAAGGGTGAGGCCCTAAGATAGAGGGTAAGGGAGAGGGAGGTAGAGGCTTAGTCATTTGTCCTTTCAATGATTTTATCCTCTTGGTTGGTATGGGTCGAGATTTGGGTATAAGCTTGGGTGAAGTTAAGTCAACTTTCAATGATAGGTGAACCAAACTCTGAGTAGGGAAGGCACCAAGATTTTTGAAAGGTTTGGTTGGTGAGGTGGTGGCTTTTTTGGTTGACTAAGAAGTTGAGGGGTTATTAGAGGTTTAGATTCATTTAAGAAGTGGAGGAGAGATGATGGATTGATTAGTTATAGGTGTGTTATAAGGTTCAAGTTTGTTGATGGAAGGAAGCCCTAATTGTTGCTAAAAAGTGGCTCAATCCATGTCTAGTTTTAAGGCAAATTTTTATTTTTGTACTAATGTGTAAAACGGTTTGTGTATTGATCCTGATATGTGGGTAGTGGATGCAACAGATAGACTTGTAGGTTGGGTAGGATGCTTGGTAGGTTGGTTGATCTCTTGAGGTGAGGGAAACAAGGTTGAGATAAGTGGCTTGTCTATAAGAGGCATGGCTATAAATGCTCCTCCTTTATGGATAATATCCATAGGAGTAGTGCTTTATTGGGTAGTTCATGGAGGTGGTGAATCAAGAATGTTGATTTGCCTAGATGTACTAGTTGAGGTAGTATGTGATGATTCCAAAACTTTTATGAAGGTAGCTAGGGAGAAAGGAACTTCTTTAATTTGGCTATCCAAAGGAGGGTAAGGTGACTCCATGACCTTGATAAGCAAAGTGAGGGAGGAAAAGATAGATTATCTAATCGGGTCCTCATGGGTAGGTGTATCACGAACCATGTTGACTGTGTGGGCATTATGAGAGTAATCTTCCTATGTGTCCTCAGCTTTGATAGGGACATGGTTGGGATGAGGTTTCCTAAAGATGTAAAGAGCTTGGTTTTGATGGGCATTTGGATTATCCAACATGAGTTCCCCTTTGTCGGTAAGACTCTAAATAATATTATTGAAAGTATTACATCAACTAATGTCATGTCCAATTACCTAATATAAATCATAGAGGTCATTCTCATTTTACCAAGCAAGTGTTGGATGAGAAGAATCAAATTGATGGGGAGATTTGATAGGTGGAAGTTGTATAAGGTTAGGTTTTAGTAGCTTCTCTAGAATTGAGGTTTAAGATTCTCCAAGTGGAGTGAATTATTTTTGGTTGTTTCAATTTGGGTTACTTACATTTAGATTGGAGTTAATGGGATAATTTTGTTGGTTTCCATTGGGTGGAGGGGTGGTTTTAAGGATGATGGCATTCATGGTTCCCCTAGTCTTGGTTTCAATATTGGCTTGGTTGTTTGGTTTAGAGGAAGAGATTTCATTGGTCTTGAAGGTAGAGTTATTATTTTTTAACTTCAATTTACCCTCATCTATGGCCTAGTTTTCTAGCTTACGTGCCATGGTAAAAGCCTCATTAAAGGTTTTAAAGCTCTGGACACACAGTGTAGAAGATATATTTTTGGTGCAAGCTCAAGTGAAAAGTTTTATAAGTTTAGGCTAGGGCAGGAAGAATGAAAGTTGATTAATCAAGATTCTCCAATGAGCAACAAAATTGGCAATAGACTCATCATCAAATTGCCTGATAGAATAGGGGTCTATGATAAATACCTTGGAAATGTTAATGGAAAACTAATTCAAGAAGACTAGTGCTAGTTGGGTGAAAGAAAGGATTGAATGCTTGGTAAGTGCACTATACCAGTCAAGTGTTGGACCAAATAAAGACATGGGGAAGGTTCAGAGGAGAAGGACATCATCATAAGCAATCTATAGCATGCATGCCTCAAATCCCTAAGGTGTTTTTGGGGGTCCTCTTTGCTTTGAAATTTGGTAAATTTTAGAAGTTCCCATTAAGGAGGGTAAGGTCTGATAGGAACAGAAGGATGAATAGGTTCGTTACAAATCTAATCATAAGATAGGAGGTTATGAGACCCTAAAATGGATGACTCCAAGTTGGTCATCTTGTCCATGATCATTTTCATTAGGTTGGTTTGAGGTGGTGCACCTAAAGGATTGTAAGGCTGATATTATGGTCGAGGTTAGGTAGCATATTGGTAATTATTTGGTGGTTGAAAAGTTGCCACATATTGGAATGTGGATGCTAGAGGTTAGGTAGGGTAGGTGGTTGGGTAGTGGGTACATACCCTTGTGGGTTAGGGATGTATCCTAGATTGGGTGCAACAGGTAACCACTGATAAGTCCATGTGGATTAGTCATGGGTGGTAGTTGGGTTAGTGACAAGAGGGGAGGTAGTGACCTTTGTGATAATGGGTGGTGAGGTAGAAGGGATAGATACCCCTAAGCTTGGTAAAGGGGTATTGACTGATGGACTAGGTTTGACAAAGGGGAGATTGGTAATGATGGTGTTGGGTGCTCTAGCTATAAGTGGGACATGATGGGTTAATGTTTGGGTTATCCCCAAGGTAGAGGAGTTATTATTAGGGGAGGAAGGTGTAGGGGTAAGGGTGGTTGGATAGGTTGATTCTCAACCGTAGTGTCAAATGGGTTATTAGATTAAGTTGCTTGGGTGGTCAAAGGTTGGGTGGTGACCACAGAAATAGGAATACCCTCCATAAGGTGGGATAGCATGCCATAAGGAGGATATTGAGGTGGAGTTGAAATCAGGATATGGTGAGAAGAGGTGTTAAGATAGTGTTGAAGGGCCATTGAATTATTATCTAGAAAGGTGGTAAAATCCATGTCTCCTTGGGGAAATACTTGAGGGAAATTAGGGCTTCCCAATGGATGAGGTGAATCTTCTACCTTAGAGACATACTCCATAGATGAGGAGGTAGAAGAGGTTGATTTAAGTGATGGGTTTTGTTTTACCAGGTCTCTTCACTGTTGATGAGTGAGAACCATATAAGGAAAAGGGGAGAGAAAATAAGAATAATCTCACCACTCAAATAATAAGAAGATAATAAAATGATCAAGGCAATAAATACACACACTATGAAGTATGTTTAAGCCTAGAGGTTAGTTTTAATCTCATTTTTAGATTATGTTTTAGTTTATGAGAATGTGTGATAGAACTTGACTTGTAGATTAGGTACTATAGAAATAGTCTATTATTGGTTTCAAGTTATTTAGGTGCTCAAAAAATCTATATTTGAATTAATACATGGCTTGGTATTGGGGCCTACCCCCTCACTTCAAAATCCCATAGTGACGAGGGTGTAAGGTGCTTAGCCAGTATATATTGATATCTAGAGTTTATACTCAACCAAAGAGCTGAGTTGGTTCTTACCTTGGTAATGACCTTCAAGTAGGATTGTTGGGAAGGGGTAAGGTGATTTCTAGGTGATGAAATCTTAGTTAGGCCTTGTCTCAAATTATTTTGATGTTTGATTGATTGTGTAGTTTGGCGAGTGTTTGTAGAAAAAAATGGTGCTATGATAAGATTATTGTGCTTTAATTCAAAGTAAACTAATGTTCAAAGTAATTAATGGATGTAGTTGATTTTAAGCCCCAAAATAAATTTTAGTTTCAATTATGAGCACAGTTAGAGAGGAGAGCATACAAATGCAAAGAAAGTGCTAGTAAAAACTCTAGGTCCCACCAAGCATGCCAGAATGTTTAAAATTAATTTTCAATTTAAGGATCTTAGGAAAGAAAAGAAACTCGATATGGGTGTGGCTGAAAAAGCTATTTCATTGTGCATGCATTAAATTAGAAGATGTGAAGATCTCCTATTTGTCTTAGGAGGAATACATACAAATAAGAAAGTATTAAGGCAAACTTATTCGTTATACAAATAGTAAGGTGGATTGCCTAGTGAGAGCTAGATCCAAAAAGTGAGATCTTCTCTAAGGGCTATCAATCCACCTATCTTAAACAATTAAGTTGATGAAATTTGAGAGAAGATACTTGCATCAATAATAGAATATTACTAAAATTGAATACAAGAAAATCTTGTTCAAAAAAAAACTATAAATGATCTAATTAGTGATAAATTGATTAGTAGTAGTGATAATGGGTTGGGGTATAGCTCAAAATTTTAGAAAGGGACTTGTGAACAGGCAAGGACATAGAAAAGTGAATTTGGTTGGGTATAAGAGGGTCAAATTAGCTTGTTGGTTTTTGGTGCCATGGGTGATTGGCATCGATCATACAACCATCATTGGTCAAGGGTAACCATCATCGGTCAGGTGACCATCACTACTTGAGGGTAAACATCACCGATCAGGTAACCATCACTAGTTGCCTATCAGTGAATCTAGAACTGAAACTAGGGTTTGGGTTTGTTGATTGATGAGATCTAGAAAGTGGATTTTAGGAGATATCTTAGGCTTGGAACAAAAACTTGGTAAAAGAATACAAGAAAATAAATACTTGTCTTACCAAAAATTAGTTGGTGGGTGGTTGATGTAGATTTTCCATTTGGTGGAATCTAGGTTGATCCTGGTAGCATAATAGTACTTGAGATCTACGTATAGGGTTGATGGCAAGTAAGATCCTTATGTGATGACTGATATCACTTGATAATGTAGATTGAATTGATTAACTTGCACAAAAAGAGATTCTAGATACAAAGATCTCTTGATAATAATTGTAGATGGTTTGACCTCCCAGGCCACTCTCTCTTATAGGCACAAGCAAGAGGTGAAAGTGGTTGTCAAAACTAGACTTGAAGAAGGATTCTAAATATAAGTCATATGTGTAAAGGGATCGTAACCAGATTTAGACTACCATATTTAGAAAAGAAAGGTGGTGGTTTACATGTAGGTTACATGTTGATTCCAAGTTGTCCAACTTGATCGTCACTAGTTAGGGTGACTATTGCCGGTCACCTTGACCATCATCAGTCAAAGACCTAGGAAAAAGATATGTTAAAATGGGTAAAAAGGTGACTTAAGCCAGACAAGTGACTAACTTGACTCCACATTAGGTAAGTAGGTTAGGCTAGGTAGGTTTGTCAAATGTATAGGTGTAGTCGACAAAAGTTTAAGAGAAATCAAAGGTATTGCGATGACTAAAACCATGTGTGTAGTTTTCTAGTGTTTATAGGGGATCTCCTCTAAACCTTGCATAGTATGATGACATCCCTATGGCATCCCTTAAGAGTTTCCCATACTTTAGAGGAGAAAACACCATTACTCACATTGAGTAGATAAGAGATATGGCTAGTTTTTGAAATATACATAATATCACCCAAGAGAATGTAGCCATTATGTTATTAGCAATTTTATTCCTTTGGATTGGTATTGGACCTTGGCTCATAATTTAATAATTTCATGGGATGAATTAGGAGAGAAGTTGAGTAAGAGGTTTGAAGATAAGAGTGATCATTTGTCCCTAGCTAAACAATTGATTATTATCAAGAGGAATCCACAAGAATTCATGCAAGACTTCAATTCTAGGTTTTAAAAAACATGAGATAGGATCCCAATTCTTTTGACACTTACACCAAATTATGCCTTCCTCTACTATTTCAAGACATTGAATAGTGACATAGTTGTTATGATACAATCCATGGGAGGAGAGACCATACCTAAATCTTATGACCTTGCCATAAAAGCTAAAAAAAATCATTCAAGCTATAAATATATCTCCAAGGCCTTATATGCCATTATTTCTTGATATACAACCCCTATTCCCATTCCTACAATAACCAATCATGAGTTGTCTACTCTTAGTCAACCAAACAAAATAAGTGATGTCGAAGGGATACTCAAGGCCCTTGAAAATGATATGGTGGTAATGAAGAGGTAGACAAGTCAATATCATAGACCTTATCAAGCCCCATATCAAGATAATCAATCCTATCAACCTAATTGGCCACCTTTCCAAGGTAATTCTCAAGGTCAAGGGCAGATTACCAATGTTAGACCATATAGTAGCTATAATCCCAATGTTTCCTTCACTTATAAAGCCCTAATATATACTTAAAAAAAATTGGTACAAGAGCATGATTAGTCTTATAAATGGTTTCAACCTCTTAATAAATCCTCTAATCAAAGTGAAGTGTTTAATCAAGCTTGTATGGCACAATATAGAGCAATTCCTTTTATGACAAAAGATGAAGTTATAAATTAGGTTATGACTAATGGAGAATAATTTATATCCAATGCTACATTGATAATTGGGAAGGGATATATTGGTGTGTGGTTAATCAATTGGGAATCACAAGTAAGGTTGGTGATATTCTATAGCAACCAATACAAGGTCTAAAAGGAGAGTAATTGATGATGCTCAAGAGATGGTTAAAATTACATCCACTATGCCTTCTATGTTCCAAGAAAAAAGATATGTTAATTCAGCTCATAAGGCCCAATAAACTCAAAAAAATAATAATGTGAAAGGTGTTTACATACCTCAAATTATGCAGCCTCAAAATAGTATGAAAGCTCCTAAAGGATAGTCAAGAGTTAACAGCTCTTGCATCAACATTGTAGACCAAATGAAGAGGATGAATGTAACAATTCCTATATGGGATATATTTGATCTTCCCAGCCACTTCTTGGTCAAAGGGAGGCACTTCGATAGGAATTATCAAATCTAAGCCTTTCAAAAACATTAGCTATAAGAAAGAGTTTAGTTTTCACAAATAATCCTACACCTATTAGTGGGTAGCTAAGAAAATATGGTAAGCCACCTCATTTATATGTTTGAGTGATCATTAGAAACATTCTAGTCAACAATTACATGATAGATAGTGGGGCAAGTATCTCAGTGATGCCTAAATAAATAGATGATAAGTTAGGCCTAAAGTTTGAGCCTAATGCCAAAGGTGTCTTATAATTGAATGTTTTATCTACTAAGATCATGGGTGTGATCAAATTTTTAAGCCATACTCTTCATGTTTGTTCTAATTTCTCCATTGTTTAAGATGTTGTAGTAGATTTTCCACCATACTTTGTTATTTTCTTGTCAAGAGACTTCACTGCCGATATTAGGGGTTACTTATCATCTGATTGGTTATATACATGGCTTTAAAAACTAGATATGGTACTAAGGTTACAATCAAATCTGAACCTCTGTCTTATTTTACATCTTGAACCATACAATCCAAACATTTAAAATTTTAATTGTACCACCATTGATGATTAAGATCATCTTAATTATAAAAAATCAATTGTCCCTCTTGAAGACATATCAGATCTTTTCCTTGATGAGTGGGGAGCATAAAATCATGAGTATGACCTATATAGAGGTGTTGAAGAAGCTAGTCTTGGTGTCTATTTTTTACATCAAGAAATTACAACCATACCCTCCTTCTAAGCCAAGTGAAGATGGTGATGGCCTATGAAATTTGTTCTTTGATGGCACAAGATGTAAGAATGGTTTAGGGGCAGGTATTATGTTAGTTTCTAATTCAAATGAAAGGTATTATTCTATAATTAGATTTTAGTTTAGTTGTACTTGTAATGAAATTGAGTATGAGGCTTTTATGCATGGGATTTAATGATTAAGAAAGAAAGGAGTGAAGTAATTACAAGTTTTTGTAGATAGTGAACTAGTTGTCCACCAAGTAAAAGGTAAAAATAATGCCAAGAATCCATTATTGAAGTCCTAAAAGCATAGAGTATGGGAACTTATTGAAGATTTTGAGGCCTTCAATATCCAATCGATTCCAAATGGAGGAGAATCAACATGTTGATAGGTTAGCTTTATAGGGAGCTCAAATTGACATCCCTAATGATGTCAAGAATTAAAAAACTTAGCCAAATATAAAGGTGGTAATAAGGCCATCAATATCAAATAATAATGTCAATTGGTAAG
The DNA here is from genome assembly GCA_037957365.1 of Torreya grandis. Classification (NCBI taxonomy): domain Eukaryota; kingdom Viridiplantae; phylum Streptophyta; class Pinopsida; order Cupressales; family Taxaceae; genus Torreya; species Torreya grandis. The sequence goes on from JARHVA010000436.1 coordinate 1,171,478, forward strand.
TTTTTGTGTGTGATAAGTAAATAGCATGTTTTCTTCAACAAGAAGGTGATTTTTCTTATAAAAACCAAACCAAATTTCACCACCAATATGGAGATAAAATTGTATAATTGAGGTCTAATAAGCTTCCCAAAGGGTTGGTAACTCTTGATAACATATTCAATGAGAGTGATCAAATGAGAATGGACAAAGTAAACATGTCTACCAAAGAATAAGTTCATGAAAGAGTGGCTATCTTCAAATACAAGTTTCTTAAGCTTGTAAAGGTATGTACTTCAGTTGAGATAACTACATTTGTTGAGTTATGTAGAGAATTTTATGATTTATTTGCTTGAGAATATAGTGATCTTAAGGGGTTTGATCCCACATTAGCCCACCATACTATAGAGCTTGATCCGAATTCAAAACCTATAATACAAATACAAAATCCCATTAATCCTAAATTTGAGATGCTAATGAGAAAAGAGCTAACCAAGTTGATAGAATCAAGAATCATATTTCCTATTAAGCACTCTTCATGGATTGTTAACCTAGTTCCTATGAGAAAGAAGAGTGGAGAGATCAGATTACATGTGGATTTTAGAGATTTTAATATGGTGTCATTTATATATCATTATCATTTACCCTCCATGGAATAAATTTTTCATATGGTTGTAGGTTCTCAATGTTTCTCTCTCTTGGATGGATACTTAGGTTATAACAAAGTCTTGGTAAAGGAATAAGAACAATATAAGACAAATTTTACTACTAAATAGGGCACATATGTCTATAATATAATTCCATTTGGGTTGTATAATTTAGGTTATACATTATAAAAATCCATGGATATGGTTTTCCAAGGTTTGATGAAGCAAATGGTGCCAATATATCTTGATGACATAACAATTTTCTCAAACAATGCTAGTGATCACCTAGCTCATATTAGATTGATTTTTTAAAGGTGTAGACAATATGCAGTCTCTCTAAACCCCAAGAAATGTGTTTTTATATTTCATGAGGGTAAGTTATTAGGCCACATTATCTCCAAAGGTGGGATTTCTATAGATCCTGAAAGGGTGAGTGTCATATTGGCTTTATCTTTGCCCAAACATAAGAAAGGATTAAAAAGTTTTCTTGGGAAAATTAAATTTGTTATAAGGTTCACACCTTGTTTTCCTAACCTTTTGAATCCTATTATATCCATGTTGAATAAGCACCAAGCCTCTATTTGGAATAAAGAAGGGGGAAAACGTTTTGAGGCCATTAAGCAAGCCATTACACAAGCACCAACATTGATCAATCCTAATTTATCAAAGGATTTATTCTTGTATGATTTTGATAACCTTGACACCATCTCATCCATGTTAATGTAGTAGGATAGTGAATGTCTTGAGAAGCCTATTGCCTTCTTTAGTCAAGGGCTAGAAGAGTATGAAGAGAGATGCACCTTCATTGAAAAGCAAGTGTTGTCAATCACAAGGATCCTTAATAATTTTAGTCACATGGTTTATAAAAAAAATATTCATGTCATGTTGACCCACCCAATCATAAAATACTTCCTTTTGAACAAGTATTTGAATTAAAAAAGGGTTGGATGGATAACCAAAGTCATGGAGTATGATGTGGAGATCAAGGCTACTAAATTGGTAAGAGGAAGAGGGCTATGGGAGCACTTGGAAGCAAACCTTCAAGAATAAAAAGATGTTTTTTTATCATTAAAATATTATCCTAATGCATTTTTACCTTCACTCTCTCCAATTTGCACACAAGATATGTTAAGATTCCTTCAAATAGGTGAGTGTCTTATAGGTTTAGATAGAGAGAAGAGAAGATATTTTAGATTACAGTCCATCCCCTATATTCTTATGGATGGATTCCTATTTAGAAGGTATATTAATGGTATATTATTGAGTTGTGTTGAAATTAATTATATTGATAAGCTATTGGAACAAATCCATGGACTAGTTAGAGGTCACTTTACACCTAAAACCACAACAATAAAAGTAATGAGGGTTGGGTACTATTGGCCTAGCTTGTTTAATTAATATTATGAATGGGTAAGGAGGTGTAAAAAGTATGAATTTTTCATAAGTAAACAAAGTATTTCAGACCTTTATCTCAATCCTATTCAAGTGGATCATCCATTCATGGAGTGGGGTAAATCCACATTCAAGCGTTGGCCATAAATGGGTGATTATAGCCACTGATTATTTCAAAAGGTATGTGGAAGTAATAGCTCTAAAAGAGGATAATGAAAACTTAATTATTGACTTCTATGAAGGCATACTGACTAGGTTTGGAGTTCCTTCAATAATAATTTATAATAATGCATTGGCATTTAGTGTTGCAAGAACAATTGAGTGGGATCTCAAGCATGGCATTTATCTAAGTTCTTCTTCCAATTACTATCCTCAAGGTAATGGGATATTTGAGTACACCAATAATAAATTTATCATATTCATTAATATATCAATAAAATACAATCAAAGAGCTTGGTATGCCAAGTTAAGGATAATTTTATGGGCTGATAGGATCACCCCCAAGAAGGTTATTGAAAGTTCACCCTACATACTTGTTTATGAGAGAGAAGCCAAGATACATTTTTCTCTTGAACTTCTATCCATTGAGTTATCTCATCAACTTGAGATGAAGGAGAGTGATCCTATGGATATAATATTGACACAATTAATGGCCTTAGAGGAGACAAGAAATCATGCTATGCATACCATGGAATATCACCAAGCCCAAGTGGTGAATTTTGATAAGAGGGTTGTTTCATTAACATATCAAGAGGGATATATTATATTGAAGTGGGATGAATATATGGATAAACATGGAAATCATAACAAGTTTGATGCATTATGGAGTGAGCCCTATGTTGTCATTAGTTGCAAAGAACATAATGCTTTTTAACTAATAAAGCTTGATTGAGAAGAATTGAGTATCCCAATCAATGGGATAAATTTAAAACCATGATATTAAGGTCATATGTTTAATTCTATACATGTTATAGTAGGTCTTTATTTTCCCTAAGTGCTTATTGCACATGTTATTTATTTGCTTTTGATTATTGCCCTTCCTCCAAGTGTCTTGTGACGCATGTGTGTGTGTGGTGTGAGTTTTAAATTAGTTCAATTTTAGTTTAATTTAAAGTTATTATCAAGTCCAAATTTTAGTTTTAATTCAATTAAATTATCATTCATGACCCCATATCCCAATGAGTGTTCAAGGCCACTAGTCTAGATGCATAACAAGCATGCAATCCCAAGAGGTCACCAAAGATGTTAGCCAAAATTGGTCATCATGAATGAGTATCATTCAAAACTTTGGTGTATATGATGTTGACTTTGTTATTATCCATTATAAAGGTCTTTTATTAGTAATTAATGGTCTAATATTATATATATCATGTCTTTGTTGCTATCTTGCAAAGCCTTCTTGGATGGTCTAGTTGGTAGCAGGGTCAAGTCACTTTGTATTGTCATCAAATGGTCATTCATTAGATTATTCTTTATGTGTTTAGCATTGATTAAGGTAAGTTTGAAAAATTTAAGTGTGAAGTCAATTAAACATTGAATCATGCTCAAGGATGTAATTTGGTGACCCTTCCAAGAATAACTATGATCTAAGATGACTAAATTGATCAAAGAGAATAATGAGTAAGTTGATCACATTGTATTTTCAAGCAAATTGGAGAGATTAATGTAATTTCAAAAAGATCAAGGTATTTCATTTACTTTAGTCTCATTATGTACTCTAATGTTGAGATGATACTTACTAGGAAAGAGAAAATTTGATGGTTTTATCATTAAATAGGGTTATTTTATAAGTCATCTAACATCAAGTAATGACATGATGCTTTTACTTGTATGTACACATCCTCCAAATGTCTTCACAACTGTTTTCCAATGTTAGAATCCCCTTTATAAATACATAATCACCATTTTCTAACATCTAAATGAGGAGATATTGAAAGAGGTATAGGTAAAAATAAGTGATAAACATTTTGGCATACTCCTCTACCTCCTACAAGTCAAAGGAAGTTGCATAACAACCTAGTTCATTATCTCCAATAGTTTTAAAAGGTAGAATAGGTATAATCTTGAATAAAGCATGCATTTGGAGGTATTTTGCATAGGTTTTCCATTAATGGGAAATGTAAAAACACCTCCAAGGTTCCCTAGTCTCTTTAAACCCAAATACATTAAAAAAGTGGAGTTTTAGAGCCAAACAAGGCACCTCATTTTCTCCATTGAGTTTCTTAGTAGCCTTAAAAGGCTAACTAGTTTATGGATGGTAATCAGAGGAGAGAGAGAGATGTATCACAATATTCTAGGTAGAGGAGGGGACCCTAATTCCATTTCACTTTGTGGCATTGGTTGTCTAGTTAGGCTTCTTAACTTTACGAATAATCATTAAGAAGTTAAGGCTATAGAAAGAGGACTCAAAACCCCACCAAGGTCAATTTTCTCCTGATATAGAGTTATAAAGTTTAATGAATGTATGAAAATGATTTTGGAAGGTCTTTTGAATAATTTTTAACCTATGTAATAGTATTATTCCTCATGGTTCTTCATGCTCATGTTTGGATCAACACCAAATACTCTTGATTTTCTAGTTTAAAATGACAGTCATAGTTTGAAAGAGTTTTGAGGTGTATAGGTGCATATAATGTGTTAGTTCCCAAAATTACACTAGAGAAATTGGGCCCCTATAAATAAAATTCTCATGTCTAAATTGAATGAGTGTCAATGTTTTAGTCACTTGCCCCAGTCTTGCAGAAGATCAGAATGCATGTTCGTAATTAATCATGTCTTTTATCTTGCTTTTGCCAAGTGGGAGTGTTCTTCCACTCCTTGCCAAATCCCTGAGGGGCATTTCCTCAAAATGGAAGAGAATCTTAATATCTCTAAAGGAATCATGAAATTTTGATTAAATATCCCATGGCAGGATAATTCACAGTGAGAAGATAATGGTATAGCCAAGCCTTTTTTGTGCTTGGATTTGTTACTTTATGTTTGTAGGGAGGTTTCTAGGGACCTAGATGAAATTGTTGAGTTATACTTGATGTGTTTTGATGGTTAAGGTGATAAATATCCCAATTAAATTAATGAAGGACATGTGCTTATCTCAAAGGACTTATATGAATGTTTTCAGGGGATGGAGGGATCTTGCAACCTTACCCAAATAAAGAGAGATAGTACAAAAGGTAAAAATGGCTAAGAGTCTAAACTCACATCTAAGTTGGACATATGGTAGATTCTTAGGGCTTCAAGTATTTTAGGCCTTTTTATAAAATTACACCACTTACCTTTTTGTGGGAAAGGTGTTTAAAGTCCCTAGGGCTTGAATATCTGAACTTATAAGAAAAGTGATACCACGTAGTAGCTCCTTAGGGTTTTCTCAGTTTTGACACCATTTTGAAGATCGCCCCACTTCCCTCTTGGTGGGAATAATCTAAAAATTACTCAAAGGTTTGAAATCCCAAACTTGTAAAGTAAAATTATGACACATGGCATTCTTAGTCCCAAAAGGAGCTCAGGGCTTATTACACCGTTACACCAGTGGAAAATAACAAGTGAGAAAGTGTAAAAGTCCATGAAGGCCCAAAGAGGTATCATGATGTATGTTCCACTCATGTCACTCCATGTGTTATAAGGAATATCACCTAGCATAAAAGGGAAACATTCATGTTTTCCATCTATTTTTTGAATGAGACTCAAACAATTAATGAGAGTAGGTGGTGATTAGTCGTTGGGCTTTGGAGAATTAATGCTAACCCTAATATTAAAATGAAAAGTATTATAAATTAGGTATTTGTCTTAATTATAATATTATCCATTACATTTACATCTTGCATTTTTTCCTTTGAATTATTTGTGTGCCCTAGTTGAGTGTGGTGTGAGAGTGTGATTATAGCAAATTCTTCATGGACCTTCAAATTTTAGTGTGCATAGCCCTCCAAATTAAATAATAAGTTTCCCATTTACTCCTTATGTTGTTTTTTTTAATATGATTCAAGAGATATGTTGAGGGTTGTTTGAGTGGAAAATTCATCTGGTATTAATATTCAACCCCAATAAAGGGAAATATTGTTTCATTTTTGGATTTGATTAGGGATATAGATATTATAGGGTTAGATTTTGGGGCCCTATTGAATGTTTTACAATAGCCTATCCCCCCTAGGTAGTTTCCAACATCATCATGAGTTGCATCACACCTATAGCAGCATTCCCCATGGTTGCTTTATACCCAGAACTCATTATTACATGTGTTCAAGAAAACCAACTAGACACTAGGACAGTTGTTGATAGTAGACATTTAGTTGTGTTCTCCTTTACCCCTTCATCCCTTAGTACCATGCTCATAATTCCCCTCCAAATAGAAGCCATCACACTCTCCTTAGAGGAATGTCAAGTGTATGCTAAAAAGGATGATAAGGCAATATGGGATGTTGTAAATTCTTGTTGGCTGGTAAAGAAGAGACAAAATGTCTCTAAAATGTCTAAGAATTTTAAATTGGTAGAGTTTAATGAACCACCCTAGTGTATTATTGATATGGTTTCTAATATCTACTAGGTTCCTACCACATAAAAGCTCAAACCATGGATGTTCCTAATTATGATCTGCATGTTGGAAGGGGAGAATAAGCTAGACTAGGTGGCCATACTTAGTGCTAATATACATATGCAAATGATGTAGCTCTAAGTTGTAATTCCTTCTAACAAAGCATTCATAGGTACTTTCTACATGTCTTCTTACTTGATGTACAGTGTAGTACATAATAGGACTTTCCAAAGGATCACCAGGAACCCTTCAGGAATGAGAATATATGAAGTATACCTAGAAGTTACCCTGGAAGGGTCCAAAAATAATTTTTTATAGAGTTCACAATTATTTATTCAACCCCATGATGAGTGTTTTCTATCCCTTGAGGATCCTTAATAGGTATCTATGATATCCAAATAAGTAATTGAAAATTATGGCACTATATACATATAATTTAGAACATTCACATACATCAAGGTCATTGGGTATTTGGGGCATCCATACAAGTTGTTGAGGTTTTTGGATGATAAGTTGGTGGTGATGAAATTGAGTCGACAAATTTTCCTACCACATGAAATGATCACAACTAAGAATATTAACAATCCTTTCAAATTTCCTATGGTAATAGGGTATTATTCATGTCCTTCAGTTGCCAAAGAAAAGGAGTTGGAGTAGGAGATGGGCCTATATGCACTTGATAAGATACCAACCTGACCCAATTATGACATTAGGTGGTTGGTAAATATGGATACTAATGTGATATTACATCAATCATATTATGAGGACATTTGGTCCAATTGCACCACTAAGAAGATGTCTAGAAATGGGAATTTATGAGGCTAACAGTGTAGGAAGTTATAGCATACAACATTGCTCCCATCCCCAAAGACATGGCTGATGATAAATTAACATTATCTTTGTTGTACAACATAAATGACATTGAAGCCTAGACCATCACCCAACTATATTTTAATGGTCAAAAGGATGATTCCATCCCTAGGAGATCAGTATGAATCATGAATAGAACCCTTAGATGGCTTGAGCAACATGGGGTCAACCTTGGTGCATATAATACTCCTATCCTTCAAGAGATGAAGAAGGTTAAGTAATTGAAGGATTTTATCCTAGAGTATAATGGTGACCCTATAGCTCCATCATTAGCTTCAATAGGTAGGGGAAAATTCAAGGTTAGGGATACTAAATTCACCAAATCAGTAGATGTGGAGAAGATAACAATGGCACAATCCAAGGCCAGGTTATCCTTTTTAAAAATAATAAGTTTGGTGGAAAACTAGGATAAGATTATTATAGGGTAGGTCACACTAGCTAATTCCACCCCCATATCCATTTCAAAAAAGGGAGCCCCAATAGTACCATCCATTCCTATGGCCAGCCCAGCTACAATCCCACATGCTTCACCTACACAACAAGTGGTAGTTGATCCTCCCTTGATAATATATTCAAGAAAGAGAGGAGGTAAGGACTGGGGGGAGAAACCAATTCATAGGAGAGTCAAGAAGGCTCTACAACCACCAATTAGGTCACCAATAAAGAATAAGGAGGTTGTATTCAAAGACCTACTATCTAAAGAAATCCCTATGAAGAGAAGAGAGGACCAAGCCTTGTATGCCCAAAGAATAAGGGATATGGGTGAGGAGGATGTAGATGAAGATAGACCTATTGGTAATGTGATGAAAAAATATCATGCCTTCATTCCTCCTCAAGTGAAGACTAGGCAAAGGACTTACATGGAGAGGGCCCAAACCCCAGTAAAGGTCCCGATAATGGGTTTGTTTATAGAAGGACCCTTGATGATAAAAATCAAAGGTGATGAGGAAGGTGCCTTGACCTCAAAATGAGCCTTTGTATTTTAATTATGTTGTATAGTTTGGAGCTAAGATGGTTACCCAAGCTCAAATCACTCTTGAGAAAGAGGCAACTTCCCTAGATATAGAGGCATTTGTTAAAAATTTCATTTCTCAGTCACCTGGTCAGGACAAAGCTCATGAAGTTGAGGACATTCAGAATTTGATGGAAGAAATGGGGGTGAGTCAGAGCATGATGACCAAGTCTCCACTGGTAATATAGAGGGGGAGAAACAAAAATAAGAATAGATAGCTATCAAAGGAGTGTCGGATGTTCCTTCTCCTCTAAAGGTATCGATCTCAACACCAGAGGAGAGGGTAAATATAGAGGAAGGTGGGCAAGTAAACTTGTAGAAGGGTACCCCTTCCTATTTAGAAATAAATAAAGAGTTGGATCCATCAAATAAAGTTGATGAAGAAGGCATCTCATGGAGTGTTACTTCCATTGAAGTACCCCAGGGTTTCCTTTCTCTCATCAAGATTCATGATCCAACACATAATAAAGGTCCCAAGGCCATGATTGGTGAAGAGTTGCCTAAGTTCAATAAGGAAGTTACCATATCCTCTTCTAACCTAGGGACTCAGTTGAATAAGGAAGGCAAAGTGGTTACAAGGACTTCAAGTTATCCCATGGAACAAGGGAGCTCTATTAATAAATTTTTCATGGAGTCCCACCAGCCTAGGTTAGCGTTTAAAGTTTTGGAACAAATAGAGCTAGCTTTGGAGAAGAAGCATGGAACAAAGAAGGATAGAAAAGAGCAAGAATGTGATGAAGATAATGAACAATTTGTATTGAGCCCACAACCCAATCCTGTGGCACTCCCTGTGGCTAACTCATCATTGACACCACCCCTCATTATCTCAAGGCCATCCATAACATCTCCAACTTCAGTGGGATTTCAAACTAGGCCTCTTCTTTGGGTCATAGAGAAAGTAAAAGAAAAGGAATAAATTATGATCAAGATATGGGACATTGATGTAATGAAGATTATTTAGAATCATAAGGCCAAGCCCCCTAAGAAGGCCAAAACAAAGTTTCAGAACCACCTACACTAACAAGGGAAAAAGGAATGTTGAGGTAGTTGTCCCTGCACCTGATACATTGAAGAAAGATGTTCCCCTAGAAAGTTACTCCATCTATAGTTATAATCTTGGGGATCCATCACAAAAGGATCTGAATCACAGCTCACAAGTCCTAGCTAACATGGTGGCATAAAAAATGGATAAAGATAAAGCCACCATGGAAGAATTGAAGGTGAAAAACCAAGCTATGATCTAGTACTTGTAAAAGTTATTGAGTGAGCCTCAAGAAGTAACTCTAACTGCCATTAAGGCTCTAGACCTTCCTCTTTTCTCCATTAGATTATTATACCTTGGTTGATGTGATGATTTGAAATCCAAAGGATGCACCATATAATAATGAAAAAAGGATTTAAGCACCAAATCCAAAGAAATAATCCATTCAGCACTAAAATGCTTGGATGACATAGTGGATAAAAAGAGAGATTGTGAAGCCCAGATGTTATTATATGATGTAGACATAAAGAAATAGGAAAAAATCCAGCTTAAGGTGGATGAAATGTGAAGTATGCGCACTAATATTCTAGTGGTAGAGAAATTCATCACTCTCGATGATCGCAAAAGGCCTAGGGAATACTAGTTGGCAATCAAACATCATTTGATGATGCTCAGGGATAGCATCTTTGATTTGAAATGGGAAGAGAAAACTCTCAAGACTATTATGAAGGAAATAGACACCACCCTTAGACAAATGGTGAACTTTGGTGGTGCAAGTGACTTGATGGAAGAGGAAATAAGTGTTGCCCTGAAAAGCCTCATCAATGCATCACAAGGAGCTTTTGATGCTAACATAATAAGGTAGTTGGTATCACTTAAGAAATCTTGTGACCAACTCAAAACATTAGTGGGGCAAAAATAGGTCTTGTTTAAAAAGGTCACCACTTTGCTTGAGGAATATAGAATCAAATTCAAGTATCAATCTGGCTCAGACTAAAAGGATATTGCCTCCATGATCGATGAATATACCAAATACAAGAATAGGTTGGCAAAAAACTCAGTTATCAACATCAATTCTATAGCATGACCAGGTATTACAGTTATTTTTGAGCTGACACCACTCTTCCTTCCATTTATTTCTTCTTATTCTTTCTTCCCTTGTCTCTTTTCTTCTTGTTTCCCATTGAGAAACTATTGTACTATGCCCATTAGTGGCATATCCCTTTCAAATTTACTTTGAATAATCATGTGTATAGGAAAGGGATGTTTTTTGTTTGATTATGCAAAGAGACCAAGGTTGTTTTGTCCCTTATAGAATTATTCTCCATGTGTCTAACTAAAAAAAAAATTCCATAGTGGAGTATCATGTTTATCATCATCATGGAAGCACAAGCATAAAAGCGAGAAATCATGTTTGTTATAACAAACTCCAGGCCTGTGAAAGAATTTTCTAGCTGGAGTATATTTAGGAATGTGTCAATCTTAGCTAAAATTATATAATTAACGGGGGGTTTTCCCTTTACAAAGGTTGGTTAATTTTTAAGTTCGAATCTATAGCTTAGAGAGTCCTCCCTATCTGATTTTCTAGTGCCAAATTAATTTATATTGTAAAATCATTGACAAGCTTTGAGAACATTCAAAATGTTTCCCTTGTTACAAAATTATTTCTTATAATGTTCTATTATATAATTTTCAAGAAATATTGTATTCAGCATTGATTTAGTTGATAAATGAAATTTGTTCATGGTTTATTGTTTCTTCTTGTTGTTGAAGTACAATGTTCTATTTTACATGCTCGGTAGATTGGTTATCTAATGTATTCTTCTTCATGGTAGTCATTTAAGGTCTACAACTAGAGTATAAAATTCTTTCTATTTTAATAATTGGGAATAGAGCATTGATAGCCTTTTTTAAGGGTAGTCCTAGGCTCATAAAATTAGCTGGAGGGAGTTCTTGAAGGGTGATTTGCAGTATTGCTTATAAACTTTTGAGGATCATTTGTGCATGATTTTATTTTACTTGTTTTTAAATTGATCAACATTTGTTAATGAAGATAATATAGTTATTTTTTGAACTTCTCTGTGCTCACTTGGTGGCCATCCACACCTTTATCCATTGATGAGGCTAGGATGTGCCCGATAACTGTATAATAAATGACCTCATCTTACTCTCTCTTTCTATTAAGTTTGATTGCATTTTGTAACTTTTATTTTGATCTAAAATGAGTTAGGATGTGATTATCCATATTTTGTTGACTGTGATTCTAACATTTTAAAAGACTTGTAATTCCTAACAAGTGTGTTGGAAAATTCTAGTTTTGCAATAAAATAGGTCATCATCAGGCTAAAGAACAAATGTGAAGTAGATTGCATGTTTTGGAAACATTGGACTCAATTTAGATTAGTTATAAAACCTATAGAATCTATTCTGAAATCATCACAGTTAGTCCTAAAACTTGTAGAATCTGTTACGAAACCATCACAGTTAGTTTTGGAACTCCTCCATACTATTTCAAGTCATCCTATTTTTGGGCTTAGTTCTAGAAATCTATATTTAGCTCCGGTGCTCTTATAGATAAGCTCCAGAACTTTTGAGGCTAGATATGAAACTGATGAGGATCTATTCAAAATGGTTGGTGATCTGTCAGATCAATGATCCCATTAAATCAAGAACAGATTCCCAATTTTCCAAATTTTCAGAATCAAGACATGTATCACACAGTTGGACATCTAGCCACATCTTGATTCAGCATCTAATCTAGGTGCGATTTAGTTCCATCATTTCTCAGTTCCATCATATCTATGAAGCAGTTACAACCATCAAAGCATCTATATATATAGACCTAAGAATATATAAAAGAGAGAGAGAGATAATAAAAGTAGAAGATCATTGAAGAATAGAGAGATAAGGATAGATTGGTACATTTTGTAATATATAACATTTTATCAATTAAATAGCCATTTCTATTTTGAAAGCAAATTAAATTGTTCAAATCCTATTCTAGGTAGAGCAAGGGCCCACTCCTCTAAAGAACTAGGATCTTTATTTTATCAGTATTTATATTTCTATTCACAAAAGTAAATAAGTAATTCTGTTAAATTTATAAATACTTCCAACTCCTTATAGTCAAGATTTGTTTTAAACTTGTTCCTACAGGGTTTTTAGATTAACTTTTCATTTTTGCAACATGTGTTTGTTTCCAGCAATCAATTTCATTTCTATAATGTGTGTTTGTTTCCAGCAATTAATTTCATTTCTGCAATGTGTGTTTGTTTCCAGCAATCAATTTCATTTCTGCAACATGTGTTTGTTTCTAGCAATCAATTTCATTTCTGTAGAGTGTGTTTATTTCTAACAGATTTGCATAGTTTGATTCCAATAAGGTTTTAATCAATAAATCCTCAAGACATTAAAATCCCCCAAAACAACAAAATATATATATATACAAATACCCCCATCCAATTACTAAATTGATATGATTCCTCTTGTTGCATATAGATTTAGACACAGCCCTGGTTAAATATGACATCAACATAAAGTTATTTAAATGAAGGGGATGATGACACCCATCATTTTTGGCACCGTTGCCAAGGATCACTAGTTGGAATTTTCCAATTAGGTGTCAACAAGAGCACTAATCATTCATTTAGTAATTAAATAAAATGTCCCTAATTTATGAGTAGACCACGAGATTTCAAGGGTAGATTTCTCCCCAAAATATTTGAACAAGAAATTCCATCATCCTCTAGTTTAAGAAAAGACGTTGAGCAATAATTGGAGGCACCATTATCTCCTACAAGACAAGAAGCAAAATTTCCATTTTTGGAATTTTTGGATCAGTCACCAGAACCAAGTAGAACCTTAGGGAGGAGGATTATTTCTCAAGATCCATTGAGGGTAAGTTTTGATTATCAATTGAGTAGTCAACCTCCTACTCCTGACTTTTCACCATCCCCAAAATAGACCACATACCACATTGATTGGGAGAAGGGACTAAAAAATACTAGAGAGATGGCACAAGAAGCTAGAGAACCTAAGAGAACATTTACCTATCCCATTCATATCAAGGATGATGAAACCACTATGAAAAACATTTCACCTACACATTTGCCCACATTTAGAGGAATGTCATCTGAGGATCCTAACCAATTTTTGTTTGAATTTAAAGTACTATGGCAAACCTATGATTACAAGATAGATAATCAAAAACTCAAGTTGTTTCCATCTACTCTAAAGGATGCAGCAATGAGGTTGTTTATGGGATTAACATCTAATTCTATTACTAATTGGGAAAAAATGGAAACTATCTTTCTAGACAAATATCAAGATTATTGTAGAGGAAGAAATTGAAAGGAAGAATTTTTCAAAATCAAACAGGAAGAAGATGAGAATATGGAAGACTATTTGGACAGATTCCTCTTTGTAATTAGAAGATGTGGATTTGTACTTCAAGAAGATTTAAATAAAACCATTTTTCTCAAAGGTCTGGATGATGAATCTAAGGAAACCCTTGATTTAATTGGCGGAGGAAACATTGCTCAATTAAGAATGGATGAAATCATAGAAATTTATATAAATTATTCAAGAACAAGGGGTGGACCTCGAAAAGGGAAAACAATTAAAAATTTGAATCCAGATATGAAAAAATTGATGGATGAACTGGAAAACTTTAAAACTGACATATTAGTTTAATTAACCTCCATCATGGATAGATTGCAAGCTAAAGCAAATGCCCAACTTGAACCATTAGCCACGTATTGTCCTAGATGCAGGAAGAAGCATGCAATAAGGGAATGTCCTTTGGATAAAATAGAAGTATGTCTTGTCTATGAATATAAAGAACATGATACTCACGCTTGTTTTCTTCTTCCACTCATAAAAAATCAACTCAAACAAACCAATACATCATCCACTACAGAATAATTAAATTTTATTCAGAGACAACCTAACCAAGGACAGTTTATGCTAAGACCAGCTCCTAATCCTTGGATGATGCCATGGGTAGCTCAAATAGTACCACAAAGTTAGGGATAGCCACCTTGGGCCCCTCAACCCACATGGCATCCTCAGGATTAGGCAAGTCAATCTTGGTATACTCAAGGACATCAGCAACCTTGGGCTGGACAAGGAAATCCTTATGCTTGGCCACAACCTAGATGGAGCACTAACAATTATGTGCAAGGAAAAACATATCCAAATCAGAACCAACAAGCCATAACAGGACCTCCAGCACAAAATCCACAAGTTGAAAACATATTCTAAACACAAATGTCAGCACAACCAATAGCAAACCCAAGAAACAAACAAACAACTCTTGTATATGAAACAGAACCAGAAAAAATAGTTGATATAAATACAATGGATTGTAAAAACATTCAAACTAGATATGGCAAAATCATTAGTAGTCCACCTGTTATAATCATAGAGATGACAGAAGAAGCTAGAACCCCTAGCACAGTTACACATAAGGAAGATGACAAAGAAAAAGATAAGGAACTAGAAAGCAATTCTGTTGAGATTCCATTTCCAGAAAGACTTAAAGAAACCATAAAACTTAAGGAATATAAATTGGTGCAAGAACTAAGAAGATTGAATATTGAAATACCATTGTTACAAGCAATTAAGGATATTCTACAGTTAAACAAGTTAATCAAACTGTTATGTTTTAAAAAACTTGGAAGAAAGAAGAAGTACCCCAGGACTATTCAAGTAGACCAAAAACTTGTTGATTTATTAGCAGGAAAACTCCTACTACCCAAATATGGAGATCCTGAAAGCCCTATTATTTCTATTTCTATAGGGAATAAGGATATACACAATGTTTTGGTTGATTTGGGTGCAGCTATCAATGTAATGACAGTGGACATTTTGAAACATTACCATTAATAAGCATACAACCTACTAATACCATATTACAGATGGCAGAATAGTCTGTAGCAAAACCAGAAGGAGTTATTGAAGATGTGGCAGTAATGGTGGAATCATGGGAATATCTAGTTGACTTCCTTATATTGCAGATAAAAGGTAAAACACTTGGTTATCCTATTATTTTGGGGAGACCATGGTTAGCTATAGTTGTTGCCTTAATTGATTGCAGTTTAGGTGATATGACTATTTCAAATGGTAAGAATTCTAAGCAAATTTCATTATATCCATCTGCACGACCTTTTATTGATAATCAAGCAAAATTATGGGTTGATAATCCTGATATTAATGAGCAAAATCTATCTTTTTGGTTATGATAACATTGCAGGATCATGTACGGGAAATAGATGATATGGTTAATCCTTCATTAAATGAACATCAATCATCATTTGAGCAGTCAAGATTAGTTCTAGAACCATCACAATTAGTTCTAGAACCACCATAGTTAGTTATAGAACCACCGCAGTTAGTTCCAAAACCTTCACAATTAATACTGAAACCACACCAATTTTTTGCAAGTAAAGATAACTTCACTCTGGAGGAACACAATTTCTCTTAGTGAGAGGAAGGATTTGTAGCATCAACTTTATAGATATCAGGAGATGGTGAAGAATTTTTGGAAAACAGTAGTAACAAGGAGTTTGATCTGCAACAAGATAAGTATCATAACTCTTCCTGTTGTCCTTTGTCTAGCATTCTATCTCAAGGGACTTTTGGAGATGTTGCTACATATCATATGTTGTTACCACATGCATGTCCACTAAATACCTTAATGTAACCTCTTCAACAAATCAATTCATCATATCCTGGAACCAAACATGTTGAGATTCAACCAAGAAAATTTTTGAATATTAATAGCTGGTTAAAGAACGATGAAGAAGCCAAACTATTTGATGTTCTGAAGGATCATACTAAAGCTTTTACTTGGGACTATAGAGATATGAATGGAATTCATCCAAGTATCTACAACCATCACATTTATACTAAAAATATTAGACCAGTTAGGCAACCTCAAAGAAGGATTAATCCAGCCTTAAGGGATATAGTCAAACAAGAAATTGAAAAACTATTACAAGCAGGTTTCATCTACCCTATCTCAGATAGTCAGTGGGTGTCTCCTCTTGTAATTGTCCCTAAAAAAATAGAAAATGGATCATTTGTATTAACTATAGGGAACTAAACAAAGCCACCCTGAGAGATTATTTTCCCTTACCATTCATAGATCAAGTCTTAGACAACCTTTCAAGTAAACAATACTTTTCCTTCTTGGATGGATTTAGTGGATACAATCAAATTAGAGTTGCTGCTCAGGATTAAGATAAAACTACATTTACTTGTCCATGGGGTACCATTGCTTACAGGGTATTGCCATTTGGACTATGTAATGCTACAACAACCTTTCAAAGAGTTGTATTAACAATTTTTACAGACCTAACAAATGACTGTGTGGAGGTATACATGGATGATTTTACTGTGTATGGAGATACATTTGATGATGCCTTAAAAATTTTGGACAGAGTATTAAAAAGATGTGAACAACATCACTTGTCTCTTAGTCATGAGAAATGTTTGTTGATGGTTGATGAAGGGATCATATTAGGGCACCATATTTCAAAAAGAGGAATTTAGGTTGACCAAAACAAAATCAAGATTATTTCAGACTTGCCTATTCCTCAAACTCCCACAGATATCAAATCATTCTTGGGACATGACGGATACTATAGGTGGTTTATCAAGAATTTTAGTAAAATTGTTGCCCCCATGTTTAAATTGCTTACCAAGGACTATGAATTTCTTTGAGATGAATAGTGTCAACATGCTTTTGAAGAAATTAAAGAGAAATTAGTAACTACCCCAATATTGCAAGAACCTAATTGGGAGAAACCCTTTCACATCCAAACTGATGCATCAAATACCTCAATAGGTGCAGTTTTGGGACATAAAGATGAAGAAAGAAAAATGTATGCTATTTACTATCTCAGTAAAAATCTTACTCCCACTGAAAGAAATTACACTACCACTAAAAAAGAATTTCTGGCTATGATCTATGCAATCAATAAATCTAGACATTACATTACAGGGTATAAAATATTTATACATACAGATCACTCAGTAATTAAATATTTAATGAACAAACTAGTGGTTGGAGGTAGAATAATTAGATGGTTATTACTTCTACAAGAATTTGATATTACCATTATGGACAACCTAGGTAAATCTAATGTGGTAGCTGATTTCTTGTCAAGATTGACCAATATAGGGGAGCAGGATCCAGTCAAGGATAACTTTCCAAATGAACAATTATTTGTTATTTCAACTACCACACCATGGTTTGCTGACATGGAAAATTATCTTGCAACAGGTAAGTTTCCTACTTCTTTCACTAAAAAACAAACAAAAAAATTAATCAAAACCAGTGCACAGTTCAAGTGGCTAAATGGAATGCTATTTAAATGTGGTCCTGATTTGGTTTTACGCAGGTATGTAAGAGAAAATGAAATTTTTGACATCCTCTAAGCATGTCATGATGAACCAAGTGGAGGACACTATTTAGTGAAAAGAATAGCTCACAAGATACTTGGCACTAGTTACTATTGGCCATCTATGTACAAAGATGTGAAGAGATATATCAGGCGGTGTGATCCTTGTCAAAGGATGGGATAACCAACCATTACTAATGAAATGCCTCTGCAACCACAAGTAGTGATTGAACCATTTGAGATATGGGGATTGGATTTTGTTGGACCTTTTAATCCTCCTTCACAAGGAAAAGAGCACATTCTTGTGTGTACTGATTATGTAACAAAATGGGCAGAAGTGCAGGCTTCAACAAATGCCATTGAAGAAGCAGTTGATTTCCTTTGGCACAAAATTATGGTAAAGTTTGGAGCACCAAGAAGCTTAGTTTCAAACTAGGGACCACAATTTATGTCCAACATGAACCAAGCCTTCACAATGTATTATTATATCAATCATAAGAAGTCATCTCCCTATCACCCGCAAGCAAATGGACAAGTTGAAGTAACAAATAGAGAATTAAAAAACATCCTCACTAAAATAGTTGAAGCTGAAAGAAGAGATTGGGTAAAAAGACTACCTGAAGCTGTATGGGCTTACAATACAACTTGAAAAACAATAATAGGGTTTTCACCATATGAGTTAGTTTATGGGAAAAATCCCTTGTTGCCTATTGAGTTTGAACTACAAACATTGAGGACAGCAGCTAAGGTGGGAATTGAATTAGATGTAGCTCAAAAGGAGTGAATCCTTCAACTTAATGAATTGGATGAATTCAGAATGGAATCACTTCATCAGACAAAAATAATCCAAGGTCAAAGGAAGCAATGGCATGATTCACATATCAAGGAAAGACAATTCAAAGTAGGAGACTGGGCATTGTTGTTTGATTCTAAGTACCAACAATTCAAAGGTAAATTAAGAACTAGATGGTTGGGACCTTACCAAATCAAACAGATATTTGACAATGGTTTTATCAAGTTACTTCCCATTGATGGCAATAAAAGAATACTCTTGGTCAATGGACACAGGCTGAAACTTTATAGGAAGCCTCCTACTAAGGATGAATTCTTGAAGTAGATTGAAGCAAACAAAGAATTTGATCATATGTACGAACCCACTTCTTCCAAAATGATCAAATAATCAGATGAAAAGATCTAGAATAAAGGGAAGAGGATGAAAACCAATAAATGGTGTTCTCTTTTCCAATATATATATATATATCAATTGAAAACCAATGATGGCAGTTGATCTTCTCAAATAAATACCTAATTCAAATAAAAACTCTTTTTTTGAATTCTAACTATTTTCTAACCATTTTTTAGGAATGATGAGTCATCATGACAGATGGATTACATCATCAAGGATGGTAATTATGTTTTTAACTAGTTAAAGGTTCAATGAAAGTTTGCATGTGTGATTAGACTTGATTTAAAAAGAATAGTATGATGAGTCATTTATTGTACATCATGGTTAAATGTACAAAATCATGAGAAGGATATTGATGATGGAATGAGTTGGTGGATAACCATAAAGAATCATTCTTATGATTGAAGCAACTGAATCTACTAATTTTGCAGCCAAAATTGATAATTTTTGCAGCTGAGTACAGTAGTTTTGTAGTTAAAATTGATAAGTTTTGCATCTAAGTATAGTAATTTTGAAATCAAATTCACTGAATCAGCAACCAAATCTGCTAGTTTTGTAGTCAAAATCATCAGTTCTACTGAGATGAGAAGCAATTTTTAGCTAACCTATGAAAGATTCAAAAAAGAATGAATCATGGGAATCAAAAAGAAGTCAGAACCAGACAATGATACCCAACTCCTTGCAGATGAAGAAATAGTAAATATCTTTCAACAAGCAGGATGGCTGGAATTTTTGAAGAAATTTCCCAAATACAATGATGAACTAAAGAAATGATATCTGACAGTGAGGATCCTCAAGAAAGAAAATGTCATAATAAGTCTAAAGAAAGTTTAGAGGAGATGGAAGAACAAGAAAGGCTGGAAACTGAAGCTGTTGATATTTTGGGTAGCATGGCCATGACTCCTCCTAAACCAAGCCAAGCAGAATAGGAAAAATAAGATGAACAAAATGTTGAGACAACAGCACCAACACATGTAGAAGATGAACAGGCATCTTGGAGAAGAAAAGGGAAATCCCCCATGGTGGAAGAGGAACATTTAATTCCCCAAGAACTTTCAAAAAAAGAACAAAACCAGTAGATTAAATAGGATCTATTTTTGTCCAGAGTAGAACTCATTATTAAGGAAAATGATGAGGAATTGAACTTCCTCAAACTCAAGTTAGAACAGAAGGAAATTCTCCTTGCAAAATTAACAACCTAGTTCACAGCCAAGAATGAAGAATTAGCAGAAACTAAAAGGCAAATAATGGAGAATGAGGAAAAGTGTACAAGATAGTCCCCTATATCAACAGTCTCTGCACAGACTGAATTAACTTATCTGTCACTCAAATAGTTATGGGATGACACATGCAGAGAACTCAATGAAATCAAAGCATCTAATACAGACTTGAAAGGCAAACTGGCAGAAGAAGAGAAAGAAAGGAAGGAATGGAAAGACAAATTTTACAAAGAGGAAAATGATAAGTATAAATGTCTTGTGAAAATACAAATATTTTTTATGATGAGTGAGAAGCTGCTTGCATGCAGAAGACCTTCTCCTATTTATAGCATGTTTTTAGAAGAATAATTCATCTGTTGGCAGTTGGCAAGGATAGCATGTGGCCTTCCACATGAAATAAAAGATGAAGTTGATTTTTTAGCCACCTACTCCTTAACTAATATAGAACAAAAAAACCTTCTTTGTGAATTTTACCTCTGCAATTTTATGCTAAAAAGAAATACAAGTTTTATGATCAATTTATATGTAGGAGAAAGCCAACTTAACGCATTCGTCTATGTTCTTCAAAATCAAATTGCATGGAAAGAAAGGGAGTCAGAGCATTAGTTAAAGGCTAGTTCATCTGGTCTCTATATGAGAATTCATTATGGTAATCCATCTGCCTTTGCTACATATTTCCAATCCCTTTCATTTAATGATAAATTCAAGGGACCTTATCTTTTCAGTTTACAGCAAACCATGGATGTCTTCACCTCTTATGAAAGGGAAAATTTTGATAATATCTATGATGCATGTTTTAAAAGATGGGAATTTCTCCTAGTAGCATTGAAAAGAAGGGAAGTGATATCCCCTTCCAATTTGATCTCGAGTTTAAAAAGAGCAAAATCTTTATGCATAATAATTCCTCAAATCGATGAAACTCCCGTGAACATATGGATAGGAATGTGGACAAGGCCACCTCTACTTCTCACCCCCATGTCTCCTTGGCAAAATAGAGAACCTCAACATCCCACTCAATTTGAGGAATGGAAAAGAAAAGTAGAAGCAGGATCAGGGTATAGTACTTCTAAGTCAAAGCTTTGGGATATTCAGTTTCAGCCATTTGATCTAAGCAATCAAATTGAATGCAGGATATACAATCCCAAATTTGAAGAATGAAGTTTTTAAAGGGACTTACAAACAAGTATGGGGGAAATGATGAGGCCAGGGTATGCCTGATAACAATATAATAAATGACCTCATCTTACTCTCTCTTTCTATTAAGTTTTATTGCATTTTGTAACTTTTATTTTGATCTGAAATGAGTTAGGATGTGATTATCCATCTTTTGTTGACTATGATTCTAACATTTTAAAAGACCTGTAATTCCTAACAAGTGTGTTGAAAAATTCTAGTTTTGCAATAAAATAGGTCATCATCAGGCTAAATAACCAATGTGAAGTAGATTGCATGTATTGGAAGCATTGGACTCAATTTAGATTAGTTCTAAAACTTGTAGAATATGTTCTAGAATCATCACAATTAGTCCTAAAACCTATAGAATCTATTCCAGAACCATCACAGTTAGTTTCAAAACTCCACCATACTATTTCAAGTCATCACATTTTTAGGTAGCTCCAGAACTCTATATTTAGCTCTGGTACTCTTATAGATAAGCTCTATAACTTTTGCGGCTAGATATGGAACTGATGAGGATCTTCCAAATAGTTGGTGATCTATCAAATCAATGATCCCATTAAATCAAGAATAGATTCCCAATTTTCCAAATTTGCAGAATCAAGACATGTATCACACATCTGGACATCCAGCCACATCTTGATTCAACATCTAATCTGGGTGCAATTCAGTTCCATCATATCTCAGTTCCATCATATCTATGAAGCAGTTATAGACATCAAAGCATCTATATATACAGACCTAAGAATATATAAAAGAGAGAGAAAAAAGTAGAAGATCATTGAAGAATAGAGAGATAAGGACATATTGGTACATTTTGTAATATAGAACATTTTATCAATGAAATAGCCATTTCTATTTTGAAAGCAAATTAAATTGTTCAAATCATGTTCTAGGTGGAGCAAGGGCCCACTCCTCCGAAGAACCAGGATCTTTATTTTTTTGGTATTTATATTTCTATTTGCAAAAGTAAATAGGTAATTCTGTTAAATTTATAAATACTTCCAACTCCTTATAGTTAAGATTTGTTGTAAACTTGTTCCTGGAGGCATTTTTAGATTAACTTTTCATTTTTACAACGTGTGTTTGTTTCCAGCAATCAATTTCATTTCTGAACCGTGTGTTTGTTTCCAGCAATCAATTTCATTTTTGCAACATGTGTTTGTTTCCAGCAATCAATTTCATTTCTACAAAGTGTGTTTATTTCCAACAGATTTGCATAGTTTGATTCCAATAAGGTTTTAATCAAGAAATTCTCAACACATTAAAATCCCCCAAAACAATAAAAAAATATATATACAAATACCCCCATCCAATTACTAAATTGTTACGATTCCTCTTCTTGCATATAGCTTTAGACACAACCTTGGTTAGATATGACATCAACAAAAAGTTGATTAAATGAAGGGGATGATGACAAACATCATCCATCATTCAAATAAATATGGTTTTACCCTATTTTACCCTATAAATAACACATTGTTTACATATCATAAGTGTCATTTGCCTTACAAATGCACAAAACCCTAAATGTTTAAAGTGTGTTCATTGTGTATGTTATAAATCTTAGTCTTATAATTCTCACTTGTTCTCCATATTTGAAATAATTTCCAAAATGAAAATTATAGCCACACTCATCTGTCTTTAGTAGCTTGTATATGACATAAAGTATTTGTTCATTTTGTGTGATAACCCTTCTCGAGTGAAGTGTATAAGTTTGGTTATGCTTTGGTCATATTTCCCCTTTTGTACCAATAATCCTCATAAAGATTGAAGTGCTAAACTCCTTCATGTGAGAAAACTACCTTAGTAAGTCCTCTCACCTTGGTTCAGGCAGAGCTGAAAGTAGCAAGGAATTAACCATACCCTTTGTAGGTGCCTCCCAATCATTTTCTCTGTTCAGTCCATTTTAGATGCTAAGCCTTTCCCGATGGTAACAACATACCAATAGCTTCTCATCTTTGCTTTCCACCCTCTTCAAGTGTGCAATGCCAAATGATAGAGGTGTACAATTGGGAACCAACACTTGTCTAGTGCCATTACCAGGGATATCTTTTGTTACCTTTGTTACAGGGAAATTATTACAAAAGAGATATAAGTGTTTTATTTGTTTCACTCTCTATTGTTACCATAATGAGTTGCTCATCCTTGGTTCATTGAAATCTTTGTATATTTTCTAGGTGACTCCATTAGGGATGTTCACCTCTATTTTGTGAGAAGTTAATCAATATTCTTGAGGTCATTTTAAATGTTTAAGGGCTAGTATCTCATCAGTTATTATGTATATCTTTGTTTTTTCTAGTCTATAAGTCTTGCTTCTAGTGGTGACTCTATTATATCAAGGTTTAAAGATCAATTCCTAATATATGTACTCTTTTCTATTTTGAAGAGCTTTCTTTAGATCTATAAATTTTGAGGATACTAGGTCTTCCTTTCAAATGAATCCATCAAAAGAGCTTATCTCTAAGTTAAAAGTTCCATGCAGAAGAAAACAAGTGTGAAAACCTATTGTGGGCCAAAGCTTAGGCCATCAAGTAAGACCTAATCAGTTCGTTCCCCATTATATTTACCCCCTTTTCTATAATATCCCTTTGGTTGAAGGATACCAGAGTGCTTCAGAGAAATTTGAGCTTCCCACGAGTCAATCTCCTTCTCTATAATGAATTCTTTCCCCTCCTTCTAGGCCATTAAGGATTCACTTTATTTCCCCTCCTTCGATTCCTCCATGCAATATTCATCTTCAATCATCCCCTAGTTCTACTTCATCCTTAGATTTAGAAATGGGAGACCATGACCTGAGGAGGAGGATGTTTAACATGGATAATGATAATGATGGAGAAGATGAACAAGGCTTGTCTAATATACATAGACCATTTATGATCCTAAGGTTTATAACTATTAACTTTAATGGTATGCTTGGTTTTCCCAATTAGGTCCCTATGAAGATTAAAAATGTGCTACATAAGTTTCAAAGGAATAATGTAGTGTTTCAGGAACAACATCTGAAAGCCTTATTAAATGTCATTGAAGATTATGAGATAGATCTAGAAGATGTATGTACAAAACTCTTTATGAACACACTTAGGGATGAGGCTTAGGAATGGTTCAAATACCTCCCTAATGGATCCATAAACACATGTAAAGCTATGATTGATGCATTTAAGATGCAATATGGTGATAGTATAGACTTTATATTCTTGTTTGCCAAGTTTGAGAACCTCAAGAAGAATCCTAACAAGTGTGTGAAGGATTTCAATTCTTTATTCAGTAAAGTATTGAGAAAGCTACCAGAAGACATTAGAACTAGTGGTGTTGCTTCTTTAAATAAGTATTGTGATGCATTTGAAAATAAAGTGGCCTATTCTCTCAAAGATAAGGTTCCCAAAAATCTAAGGATGGATTTCAATTTGGCTATCCAAATAGAAAATAATATCAAAACCATGGGTAATCCTTTGAACATGAGGGCTGATGTCAAGCTATTGAATCCTAAAAAGCCTCAATCCTCCCATAAGAGTGTAGACCTAGAGGAAAAGGTAAAGACTCTAGCCACTATAGTGAAATATATCTCTTAAAAGTTAGCTAGAGCCAAAAGGGGTTGTCTCAAGGTCCTTCTAACCATGATGATAGGAGAGATCATAAGAGAGATGACAAGAATCATCCTAGAGATCAAGGTCAGGGCAGGCCACCTTTCCAATCTAGGAATAATGATAAGGTAAAAGGCCTGGTAAAGGATGACAGACATGAAATAAATTAGAACTGAGGAGGTGGAAGGGAAGTACCAAATCCTTTAGTTGCAAAAATCAACACAATCAATTACAACATCGACTGGTGTGATAAATGTTTCCTCCCTCATCCCCCTTGTAGCATAGCTAATGATGGTGGTCAAGATGTAGATGGATTTGAAACTGCATCTGACAAAGATGATATCTACATTATTGACTTCTAGGAAATGGAAAGTTTCACTTTTAAAGAGGAAGTTATGAGTGCCTTAATTATCCTTGATTGTGAGGACACCCCGGCATATGAACATTTTAATTTCCAATTTGATGAACTATATGTGAGGGTTGCTTCTCCATCAACAAAGCTAATGGGTTCTACCACTGCTTGAGCATTATGGAGTGCATGTGGAAAGGTAAGGGTCCCATCCCCAGATTTTGTCTATGAAATAAACATGATGTATGAATATGAGTTACCAGTTCATGACTTTGAGTTTGTAAGATCAATGATGAAAGAAAAAGATGGAGACTCTCCTCCATTGGTTGAGGACTGGCAGTTGATGATCCACATAGTAATTGCCTAAGAAAAGAAGGATTATAATTTGAGAAGGACCAAAATGCTCCTCCAAAAGATAAAGACTATGTTGCTCCTAAAGTAGAGACTAAATAAAAAGAGCCCAAAGGGAGTAAGGAAGCTCAGGGTTTTACCAAACCTGGTTCTACAACCTATAGTGTCAAACCAAGAAGTACCCATGCCAAGAATCAAACTTCTTTGTTGTCTATAATTCCCAAGAAGGATGAACCTAGGAAGCCACCCTTAGAAAGTGAAGTTAAGAATGTTAGTTCTCCTACTTTTGTTCCCCTAACTCTTAAAGGATGTATCCCAAATGAAAATGTTACAAGCTTACTCGCTAACACTCCTTTATCCAAATACAGTGTTTGTGATGTGGCCCATGTATTAAGTTAACTAAAGGTCACATTACCCTTTGTAGAATTGCTTATAATTTTAGAGCATAGGAAAAGAGCTTTTAAATATTTAGGATTCATAGAGAAATTCACTGCCAATGAAATTATTAACGCTGAGCTTCCTCTCACTCTCCATGTGGAAGGTGAAAACACCTCAAGATCACTTAAGCATCACCTAGAGGTATACTTGGGAACAACATTGGTATAAACTTAGATGGATGTTGACCCATTCTATATCACCCTACTAATTAATGGCCTAATTACCCACAACTGCATGTTTAACTCCAGTGTATCTTTTAATATCATGACACTGGTTGTGTTGAGTGAACTTTGCATAAGGATAATTACAGCATATAGATGATGCCTTTCCATGGATTCCATAGAAGTACCTATTGTTGGTGTAGTCAAAGGATTGGTGGTGTAGCTTGCACAATACCCTAGAAAATTTTTGAGAGCGGATGTCATTATTGTAGATTTTGCTCCAAAATGGGGTATGTTGCTATCCATAAAATGGGTTGTTAGTATTGGAGGTAGTGTATAGATGGATTTTTCCTATGCCATTATACCTCTAGATGGGAAAACGGTTTGCCTAAATTGGAAGCTGCAAATGCTTCATGTCTTATAAGATCCTAAGGACCAATTGAATTAAGTGTTGTATGTGGATACAGACATTAATAATTTTGTGGGAAGTGTTGAGTACATAGAGCTACCTCCTGACTCTGGTATCAATGACGAAGACTCCATCTATACCATGTATTTTGATGGAGCATGTTCAAACATTGAAAATGGGGTTGGGGTTATTTTCTATACCCTTGATAGCCAAGTTAATAGATACTCTTTTTAATTAGCCTTTTAGTGCACAAATAAGATTTTGGAATATGAAGTACTCATGATTGGCCTCTAGATCACCCATCAATATGGATTCAAGAAATTGTTGGTTAAGGGTGATTCATAACTAGTGGTGAAATAGGTTTGGGTTATTTACACCATGAAGTAGAAAAGGTTGAAGCGGTACTAGAATGTTGTATGGGACTAATTAAAATGGTTTGATGCCTTCAATATTAAGTACCATGCCTAAGAGTTTAATCACATGGTAGATATGCTTGCGAAGAGGGCTGAAAAAATTAAGATTTAACATGGAAATCCTTCTTATGAGTATGAGGTTAAGATACTGGTAAGACCCTCTATCCTAGACAATATCAATCATTGGTAAGTATTTGATAATGATGATCAAATAAAGAGGTTTCTATGTCATATAGATGAGTTTAAGGGAACCATTCTAAATTGGGACTCTATGGTACATGTTTGTGATGGAAAAGAAACCTTAAATAGGAAGAAAATAATCTAGTTAAAGACTAATACTATCCCTAGAGGATTGGTTAGTCTGAAAGCATCCTTCAATAGAGCCGATAGAGTCAAATCCAAAAACACTTCTATATCGAAGGATGTAACTAAGATTAATATTAGGACAAAATAAAATCCAAGGAATATTTGGCTCAATACTCCCCTGAGTAAGAAGGAAAAGGAAGCATTCATCATGCTATTAAAAAAGTGCCAAGATTTCCTAGCATGGTCATAGTCAGAGTTAAAGGCTTATAGGGAAGATTTATTCCATCATGTTATTACCCTTTGCCTTGATGCAAAACCATTCCACAAAAAACAATGGCCCATCAATCCCATATTATCTTTTAATATGCAAGAGGAATTAAAGAAATTAAGAGATGATGGGATCATTCAACCCATCAGGTATTCATCATGGGTGAAAAACTTAGTTCCTGTTAGAAATAAAAATGGAGACATCCAGCTCTGTATTGATTTTTAAAACTTAAACAAGGCTTCATTAAAGGACAATTATCCATTGCCTAACATGTACAATATGCTCCAAGATGTCACTGAATCTGAACTATTGTTAACTTTGGATAGCTTTTTTGGTTATAACCAAGTGGTGGTAAAGGAGTCTGAAAGATCCAAGACTGCTTTCACTACCCCGTGGGGAACCTATGTGTATATTTGAATGCCTTTTGGTTTAATGAATGCAAGTACCACTTTATAGAGATCAATGGATGTAGATTTTTCTAGATTAATCAATAAATTCATTTTTGTATACTAGGATGATGTTACAGTGTACTCTAAGAGGATAAGTGATCACTTGGTGCATTTAGAACAAATGCTTATCGGATGCAGGGAGTTTGGAATTTATCTCAACCCCAAAAAATGACAATTTCTAGAATAAAAGGCAAAGTTATTGGGACACATTGTGTCTCAACAAGGTGTCATGATAGGCCCTGAAAGGGTGGAGGCCATTGATAAAGTACCCATCCCATAGACCAAGAAAGGTATTCAATATTTCTTTGGCCAAATTAATTTTGTTAGATGGTTTGTTTCCAGCTTTGTAGAGATTACTCTAGCTATAATTTCAATGTTGAAGAAGGATCAGACTATAAAGTGGGAGTAGAAGACCACCTAGTCATTTCAAGATATCAAGGTAGCTTTGAAAACTACCTTGGTGCTTGTTAGTTTGGACTATAGAAAAGATTTCCAAATATTTTCATTTGCCTCTACACATACTATTTCCACAATGCTGCTACAAAAAAATGATGAGGGTCATGAGTAGCCAATTTTCTTTTTCATCAAGGCACTACAAGGATATGAGCTAATATATACCATAATGGAGAAGCAAGCCTTTTCTCTTTTAAAAGTTGTCAAGCAATTTAGATCTTACATTTTGAGCTCAAAGATTATGGCCTATGTCCCTCACACTATGGTGAAGGACATATTAACTCAAAATGAATCTACTAACAAAAGGTGATGATGGGTCAACAAACTTCAAAAATATGACCTAAAGATACAGACTACTAAGTTGGTCAGAGGCATGGGTCTGGCTAAGCTAATGATTGAAGCAAATTTACAATCTATGGAAGTGAATAATGTAGAAAGGGTGGTTGATAACCATGAATCTAAGTACAACCAATCTCCATGGTACAAAGATATAGTTTATTATCTGAAGACTTTGAATTGTCCCTCCCATTCAAAGGAGGACACTAAAGCTAGTATTGTAGACACCTAAATAGTGTCTAACCCTTGGTCACTTTCCCCCTTAGTCCATTCCTAACCCATTCCTAACAATTACTAATTTAAAATAATTAACTTATTTTGAATTAACCCCCCCTCCTTGGACACATCACCCATGACACCTCGCCTAGGACACCTCACCTTGGACTAATTCCCATCCTATGACTCACCCAAGACCTATTCCTACTTCTCTCTAACCGCCTAACAAACTCTTGTGCGTATTTAGCCCAACCCTCGACATTCTCCAACAGATAGTGCACTTGGTGGATGAAAAATGGGCTTAGTGGCTCTTTTTGCCTGTTCTAACCCCGCCGACATTGGTCAAATGTCGACCGACGCTGGCGGAATCACCGACGTCGATTATACTTAACCAATTTTTTAGACTCTTTGGGGATCCAAATCACAAGCAGCTAATCTCTGTAGCTAATCACGACTCTCAAATCCTCTTCCGGTGAAACAAAGCTCTTGTGCATTTGCTTTTCAGTGTTCTAGACTTCTTGGTGTTCTTGCAGGGATCAGCATTCTTGGCAGCACTTTCTAGGCACTACGGTTTTGCATCAGACATTCTGCACAAGGACTGCATCCATCACTAGTGACAACCAAAACACAGCTTCTACACCTTTGCCAATTCATATCACAGCTAAGTATCTGTACTTTTTTCATTTTAATATCATTTCAAATATATTTTTTGTATTCTGTCTATTCCAAGCACCCTTGACCCGACCTTCCCTGTTCTTCTCGGAGAGGCTGAAAAGCCTTCTCTCACCCCTTATTCCTTTTTCTTTGCCTCTGACACTCCCTTAGTCTCTCTTTAGGCAACATCCTCTATCCAATCAACCCGGCATAAATTATCAGAGACCTACAGACATTCTTAAGACCCTTCTAATCAACCCTGACTAAATTGCTTTACGAAAAGGCCGAAAGGTTTTTTTCCTATTTCTCACCCCTTTTCTGACAAGATTTTCAGTCCCTTATATCCTAAATAGTCCCTCTAAATCCCTCATAGACCCTCAGACCCTCAGACGAGACCAAATCCATTCTACAGACCAAAAACTAGACCTGTAACCCGTCCCTGGCCAATTGCCCTGACCGACCTCGTCCACTTCCCCTACCGACGTCGGCAGTCTAACCGTCATCGGCGACCACCCTAACCGATGCTGGAAATATCACCGACGTCGGTGACTGTGTTTACCAGATTGCAACTTATCAGGTACGCATTTGTTTTTAGTCTTTTCTTTTCACATCTTTCATTATTTCTCCTTTATGTTTCTGTCATATTCTATATTAAACAGTGGATTGTCATCCTCCAAGAAGCCTTAGCGCTTCTAGGACTAAGCTTTCGCTTGGCAATCCACCCTCTTATCAACTAACATTCTTCGTGTTTTTAGTGTTTATCTCTTTTAGGTGTCATTCCTCCACAGCCAAAGAGGAGTACTCACAGCGTCTAGATTACGGTGCGCAGACTATATCCATGTACATGCAAGCCTTGACCATTCCTTTTATTTTCTCATTTTCTCTCCTTTGAATATAGAAAGTGAAATTTAAATAGAAACATTCTGGCACACCCGGTGGGACCCCTTTAGGGCCTTCCTTGGGTTCCCTTTCTTCTTTGTTCATTTAGGTGCATTAGGCTTCTTAATCTTCACCTCTTTCTTCTTTTCTAAAAAGACATCATAAGCAGGAAATAAAAAGAACTTTTTCTTACTTTTTCTTGCATTTCTAGACTAGTAAAAAAATCATTTTCTTCAACCCTTTCTCAAACTTGTCTTCATTCCAATTTAACATTTCAATTTGGGGCTTTAAAATTTATTGCATTACATTTCTGCTTGTGCTTGCATTTTCTAGTTCACACTTAGTAATTAGTAAAACGCATATTGAATAAATCGTAAATCACTTGATGTTACACAACCAGACCACGTGTACTCAATTAAACATAAAACTCACTTGAGACAAGGCCCGACTGGGATTTCATCACCCAGCGGATACCTTACCCATCCCGGCAATCCTACTTGGATTTCACCACCAAGGGGAAAGCCAACTCTGTTCTCTGGCAGAGTCTAAACTATAGCAAAAGTATATTTTGGCTAAGCGAGACCAGCTAACAACTGGAATCATGAAGTGAGGGGAGCTTGCTCCTTAGTACCAGGCCTGTACGAAAGCTAATACAAACTTTTGAGTGCCTTAACATACCTGAAACCATCTTTAGATTACCTATTCTAGGACCCTTCTTACAGCCAACTTCCTCAAACATCACATTAAGGCATAAGCCACACGATCTTAATAAAATTGTTTATAGGGATTTAACGCTAGGATCTATCTGTCATCATCATATTTTCTATTTTTATCTATTTTTTTTGAGCTGGTAAGGACGTCTTCTTTATTTCCAAAAACTTTTTTTCTGAGTTTCTGGAAAACACAGTAACCGACATCGGTCCTGTAACCGACGTCAGCAACTTTTCTGTACTGGCATCGGTCATCTGACCGACATCGACAGTATCCTTCACCGACATCGGTTTTTATACCGACGTCGGTCTCTGTCCATTTTCTTTTTTTCAAAAAAATAGCAAGCTTAAAATCCAACTTTTTGGCTGTCTAAACATCTATTCTGGTTTTCTGAGACTGACAAAGCACAGTTTTCTGAAACCTGACCCTATCTTGCCTTGAATGGTTTTGACACACAGTCAAACCAAGGCCCTTCTTGACCATGCTAGTCAACAACTGCTTTCACCTTCACCATCTATAACCAGTCCTATAATGGAGTTCAACTTGGAGACTGAAAAAACTCCTACTCGCCCAACCCCGCCTCAAACTCCTATTGTCCCAAAAGGGGACCAAGATTTCGCACGATTCTTGGACCTTAACGTCAAAGCCTTACAACACTATCTCACGCATAGCCAAACGTGAGACTCCCTCGACAACCCAATCTATGGGATGTCAACTTCCTTAGTTGAGACAAGAATCACATCAACCGCACCTACAATTCAGCCACTAGACAACACCTCCACCAATAACCCAACTGTGTCTTACCTTCAAAACATAGCCTCTCCATCTAAACCTACCTCCATGGGGGTTCCGATACTCCCTCAACCTCAAATCACTCAACCAAACCCCACACCTTTCCAAAACCTACTAGTCTCTATTCCCCCTACTCTTGCACCTATCAACACAAGAGTAATCATTTACCCGTCAACAAGCGTAGCCACTCCTCAACCATCCTTGATGGCCCCTATCCAACTTGTGCCTACCAACCCCATAACACAAGTGCCCTTGGCCCCAACTTTTGCTCCCATAACCAACTACCCATATGTTGCATCTACGTAACCAACCACGTCATACGCCCCTCTCAATATCTTTCAAGCGCCTTATAATCTAGGGGGCGCTCCACCCGCCAATCCGTTAGCAGATATCATCAAAATGCTGATGGATAAGATGTCTAGCTTAGAGACCTCCATTTCCGGCTCACGCAATGCTCTCTCATACGAGCAAATTTGCAATGAGCCTATTCATCCTTCCGTTCCAATTAGACCATACCCCAACCAGTGGGAGCTTCCCAAATTTTCTCGCTTTCAAAGCAAGGAAGATCCACAGCAACACTTATGGGCATTTAGACATGCCTGTTACCTTATTGCCCATGACAACGCATTGCTCTTGTGCACATTTCTTATGTCCCTTTCTGGCGCTGCACTTGACTGGTACAGCTCTATTGCCAGCGATTCCCTCTTCACATTTACACAGCTGGCTCAGCTTTTTCTTGATCACTTCTCCATTAACATCACCAAGAAGGTCTCGATCATGGACCTTTACACTATCCGCCAATTCAAGGACGAATCAATAGCTGACTTCGTTGCTCACTGGAGAGGCCTCATCAATCAACTCTCCTTTTCCTTACCTCAACCTGAACTTATTAAACTATTCTCCCGAGCTTGCGCCAAACATATTTCTTTCACTTTAAGGGTTCAGACCTTCCGTACCTTCGACGAAGCCTTCACGATGGCCCGTAAACTTGAATTACGTGCCATCGAGGAGAATAAAGTCAAGTTGTGGAGCAAGAACCCCAACTCTAAGACCAATGACTCTTCTTCTTCTAAACCTTCATCATCCAATCCTAAGTCTAAAGCTTCAGCTAACGCTGTGGTCGTTAGACCTTCGTCCTCTTCATCCAATCAACCTGATCCCTCCACATCTCAGAGCACCACCCGTCAATTCCAACATAGATACGTACAACGACAATATACTCCTCTTGGAGAATCATACGCATCTATACTAGAAAAACTTGTTAAATAGGGGATTCTCAACCTCCCCCAGATTTGACCACCGCCACAATTTGATCCCTCACGCGCCATCCCTGCGTGGTATAGGGAAAATGACTTCTGCAATTTCCACCATGTCAAAGGTCATGACACGAGAAACTGTAAAACCTTCAAAAACATAATCCAAGACATGCTTGAAAAGGGAGAGCTCATTCTAGATAATCCCAATGCACCTCTAAATCAGGGCATCGATATCTTCAAGCAACCATTCCCCAATCATCCACCAACCCAAAATAATGTCCAAACCTTGATTGACAACACACACGAACACGACATTCGAACGGTCAATACGGTCTCGCCCTTCATCCCCAACCAACCTCAAGAGGTTAGTCCATCTACTTGTCCATCACGTGTGGACGAACCTCTTTCCCCGGTTAGTTCTCCGTCAACCTCTCTCATCTTGGAGGACGCCTCAACCTTACCAGCACCACCGGTCTCACCATCCTCCTTTCTTCTGCCTATGGAGGACCTGACTTTACCTACTCCTTGACCGTAAGTGGAGGGCACCATAATTCCTGCCCTTTACCCGCTTGAGGAGCCACACTCTCCAGTTCCTTCTCCACCAAGAGAAGAACTTGACTCTCCATATTCCTTGACCAACGACAATCTAGTTATAACTCCCACACACCTTGGGTCTGAAACTACTGCCACACCTAACACATCTTCTCAAGAATCCAAACCTCATCCAACATCCTCTCAACCGTTTTCCCGACTAGTGGAGAAATTAGAACTTCTCCCTTCAAGGAAAGTGGAGCATTGGGGATTGTGGGAACATCTTAAAGTTCTTCAACATTCCCGTGCCCTCTTGTCTCATGCTGCCAATCCTCCTAAGGTAGAATCTCCCAAGATTCCCAACAAAGACCAGACTCTAGCTTTTAAACCTGCATCTACCCAATCTAAACCGATCAAGTCACTCGGCATTCATCCTGTTTCTACCCTCACTCACCCGCAAGTGAAGGTAGACTTAGACCAGACCCCGACCAAAAGTAGTCTTCCAACCAATTCGAAAAAGACTGCCAGACCACAGAAGCGAACCCCTCTTCCACCCTCAACATTACCCTCCATCTTAGGTCCTCATCCTTCTACCCTAATCTGTGTGCTTCCTACTCCGACCCTTAACCAAAACAAATTACCTCCATTACTTCCTTTGCCAACAACAAGTCAACACCCTCTCAAAAATTTGGCACCTCTCACAAATAAAGTGCCGTCTTCACCTGTCACCACACCACCAACCCAAAAGGTGGTATGAAAACCTTCTTCAACATCCCCCAAGCAAAAGTCACCAGCGCGTCATGCATCAACAAGCGCGGACCCCTTAGTAGGTTCATACGCTTTGATATTACGCCAACTTTTGCAGACTTCTAGCATTACCCTTCCTTCCATCAAGCCATTTCAACCTCTCAGGTCAAAACCGTCTTGGTTCGATGATACGAAGATTTGTTTATACCATCGTACGCTAGGACACGATACCGAGACTTGTTGTACCCTCAAGGCAGTCGTTCGCTGCTATATGGAAAAAGACACTCTTCTCTTTGAGGACACTCTTGACCAACCCTCGACACCTTCCCATCCAACTTCTTCAACCACATCAACATCTCACCAACAGGCCATAACCCCTTCTTCACCTACTATCTTTGAAATCAATGCTATTCATATAACCACTAGGTCACAAAAGGACAAGGCAAAAGAAAAAGCCGTTATTCCTTGGACCTATCCTTTTGTCCAGGCACCTCAACAATCAAAACCCAAGATTTCCATCTTAGGTGCGTCTCAACCCCCTTCTTTAGAGGCAATCAAAGAATCTATGATAAAACAACTTCACCAAATGCCTGTGAAGATGACCCTATATGACCTTATCCAAAGTTCCCCCCAGCATCACCAGGCTCTAATCAAAGCCCTACAGTCAGCAGAAGTCCAACCTGAAGACACTCAACCACTAGCTGCCTTAGTCCATTCTTTATCCCCCGTTGCCTCCATCACTTTCAGTGATTCTGAGATTCTGACCTCTACTTTGGAAGATCAGGATGCTGCCCTTTTCATCACAGCCTACGTTGATCGAACCCATATTAAACGAGTTATGATTGATGGGGGCACCAGCATCAATATCATTTCCACCCACGCCTTTGATCAATTGGCTCTTCCCAAGAATTGCGTATCAAAAACTGACGCAATCCTTATATCCTTTAATGACACCACCGCTAACACCATTGGCACTGTTGTCCTACATATCCGCATTGGTCACACACAATCCCGAATCTCTTCTACATCATTGAGGGAGAATTCCAATACAACATGCTCTTAGGGCGACCCTGGATCCGTGCCATGGCTTGCGTCCCTTCAACACTTCACTGTTGTGTCAAATTTGAACACGACAAACAAGTCCATGTCATTCCTGCTGACCCATCCCCTTTTAAGACTTGTAACACAACCTATCGCCCCAACGACGTTCTTATCCCGCTCAAGGCATCAACCCAAACATCATCTCCATCCGCGAAAGCATCAACTAGTACACAAACAGTAGTTGCCACCACATCATCTTCTCAATTACCAGCCAAGGACCCCATGGACGATATCTTCCAAAGACTTTCACTGGGGGAATATCGCCTTCTTACTCTCGACATGTTCCAGACTCCTCAAGAGTATGGACAGCTTCATCAAAACCCAAGCTATGACTGTCGGATCGGAATGGTCATTCCTTATGGTCCTCCTAGCCTTCGAACCAATCTCGTCTATGGGGGGCTAGATCAAACTCCTACTGAATCAAATCCTTCCTCCTCGCCTCAAATATTCACATCTGATTTCTCCTTTCTTAGCAACCCCACATTTGCACATACCTACCTTTATAGGTGTGCATGGAAGGGTTTCGGCTTTGGACGCTACGAAAAAGGCTCCCATCGGCCTATCGAACCACCCAATGACGATAATTCAAAGAAATGGTATGGACTGGGTTTTCAAGAGCCTGCTGAGGCTTCCACAAACCTTTGCCCCGAACCAACCATCGACCAAACTCTTCCAGACTCGCCTATTCTTCCATCCTCACCTACGGAGTCGGTGGTTTTCATCCCTCCTAGTTTTTTTTTTGCATAAACACCATCCGCTTGGAACCCCTAACCTATCAGCTCAACGAGGTTCCCAAGTCTCTCTCTCTCATTTATCCTAGCATGATAGACGATGAATCGGCAACCATTAACACAGTCCACTACATAGACAATGACGCCATTCTTACCTATATGGGTGCTGACGATTCTTTCATTCAGCGCTCCCTCCCCTCTGAAACACAGGTTATGTTATATGAATCAACCATCGACATTAACCTTTCATCTTCTGATGTCCCTCAAGTCTTAAAGATTGGTCAATCTTTAGACACCTAGGAACAGATCGACTATACCACATTTCTCTCAGACAATCACAAAGCCTTTGCCTAGACCTACGCTGACATGCCTGGCATCGACCCTAACATTGCTACTCATAACATTGTCACAAACCCAGAGGCTAAGCCTGTTAGGCAAAAGCTTTGCAAAATGCATCCTCATGTTGCACTTCTTGTCAAAGAAGAGCTTCAGCGCCTTCTTTCAGTCTCCTTCATCCAACCCATCGATTATCTGCAGTGGGTCTCTAACATCGTTCCTGTCACCAAGGTGACTGGGGGGATCTGGATCTACACATACTATCGTGATCTTAACCTAGCTTGTCCCAAGGACGACTTTCCTCTTCCAAACATTGACCAACTTGTTGATCTTACAGCTGGCCATGAGATGTTATCACTCATGGATGGATTTTCAGGATATAACCAAATCCTGATTGCAACGCAAGATCAGCACAAAACCACCTTCACTACACCATGGGGAACTTTCTGCTATCGAGTCATGCCTTTTGGTCTGAAAAATGCAGGTGCCACATATCAGCGTGCCATGACTTACATCTTTCATGATCTTCTCCATAAAATCATGGAGGACTATGTCGATGACCTGCTTGGCAAGTCAAAGCTTCGTCGCGACCATTTGACTATCCTCAAAATCATCTTCTCTCACCTTCTTCAGTACTAGGTCCGTCTTAACCCCAAGAAATGTGTCTTTGGGGTCCTCTCAGGAAAGCTCCTGGGATTCATTGTCTCTTTTCATGGCATCGAGATAGATCCTGCCAAAATTCGCACTATCCTCGAAATGCCACCTCCAACTAATCTCAAGCAACTTCGCAGCCTACAAGGAAAGCTCCAATCCATCCACCGCTTCATTTCACAGCTTTCTGACCGTTGCCAACCCTTTCATCACCTCCTCAAGAAGGACGTCTCCTTTAAATGGGATAAAGATTGCCAAGAGGCTTTTGACGCCCTCAAATGCTATTTGGTTTCTCCACCAGTCCTTATTCCACCAAAAGACGACCAACCTTTCTACCTCTACATCTCAGCAACCAATCATTCGTTAGGTGTCATGATCGTGCATCGAGACGAGCAACACCATGAGCAAGTAGTCTCTTACATAAGCCGAACACTTGTCGACTATGAAACTCGGTATACTCATACCGAGAAACTCTGTTTGGCATTAGTCTTTGCCACTACCAAGCTCCGTCACTATCTTCTCAATCACAAAACCTTTGTCGTCACCCAACTGATCCCCTTAAATACATGCATTCTAAACCATATCAAAACCAGCGTATGGCTCGTTGGCTCATGCTTCTTGCTGAATTTGACTTAGAATTTGTCCAGCAAAAATCTATAAAATGGCAAACAATCGCTGACCAACTAGTGGATGCCCCTCTTCTAGACAATCAACCTTCTCAGTGGGGGTTTCCTGATGAATCTATCGCCACTCTCTCGATTGATGACACATTCTACCAAATGACAATGTTTTTCGATGGCTCTAAATGTCAACTCGGTGGGGGTGCGGGGGTCATCCTCATTCCCCATGAAGGTGAACCCATGCCCCTGTCTTTCAAACTCAACTTTGAATGTACCAATAATATGGTCGAATACAAAGCCTTAATTTTGGGACTTTAAACTGCCCTTTCTTTAAACATCAAGACCATCAACATCTTCGGTGACTCGCAACTTGTCGTCAATCAAATCAATGGTTCATATCT
Source organism: Torreya grandis (assembly GCA_037957365.1). Lineage (NCBI taxonomy): Eukaryota > Viridiplantae > Streptophyta > Pinopsida > Cupressales > Taxaceae > Torreya > Torreya grandis. The sequence goes on from JARHVA010000436.1 coordinate 1,210,015, forward strand.
TTGTAAAAATGAAATTTTACAAAGGTACAGGCACCGTGTTGACACTCTTCTAGAATCTTTTGACCATCACTTATTGCAGACTGTTCCTCGATCGACGAATAAGTTTGTTGACACCATGGCTTCCCTCGCCTCACATATTCCTTCTTCTTCATCATCCTCATCAAGAATTTATGTCATGGTACATCGTGTGCCATTGCCTTCATACATTTCCACTGACATCAATCTCGTCCACGCCATAGACTCTAGTTCACAAGATGTATGGTATAAACAACTTGAGGACTACTTGGCTCATTCTCTCATTCCTCCCAACCTCTCTAGCAATGCGCGGCGGGCTTTCATCAAGCGCACCGCTCGCTATACCATGCTAGGGGGCCTTCTCTATAAAAGAGGTTTTGACGGCCTTCTTCTTCGCTATTTAAACTCCACTGAAGCTTCTCATGCTGTTAAACAAGCCCATGATGAGACTTGTGGCGGACACTTCAGTGGGAACTCGGTTGCCAAACGCATCCTTCACCTGGGTTATTATTGGCCCACTCTTCATCAAGACTGTAGCGATTATGTTCGGCGTTGCATCAAGTGTCAGCAGCATGCTAACTTGCTTCATCTCCCCAGTCACGCCTTACAAGTCGCTCAGGATTTTTGGCCTTTTTCACAATGGGGCTTAGATCTCATCGGCGAGATTAACCCTCATTCATCTCTTCATCATCAATCCATCATCACTGCCACCGAGTATTTCACTAAGTGGGTGGAAGATATTCCTCTCGTCTCCACAAAAGCCGACAAGATTGTCAACTTCATCAACACCCATATTATCTGTCATTTCGGTGTACCTCACAAAATCATCACCGACAATGGCAAGTCTTTTAAAAACAAGACCGTTCAAAAACTCTGCGCCTTATTTGGCATCAAACTCAGCTTTTCTTCGCCTTACTACCCACAAGCAAATGGGCAGGCCAAGGCTTCAAATAAAATCTTAACTAAAATTCTAATGAAGGTGGTCAATGACACTGGAAGGGATTGGCACGTTCAAATACCCTTCGCTTTGTGGGCCTACCGCACTAGCATCAGAACCTCTACGGGTGCTACCCCTTTCTCTCTAGTGTACGGATCAGAGGTTGTCTTACCTCTCGAAGTACAAATCTCGTCTCTTCGCATTTCACTCCATGACATTCTTTCTAATGATGACTTTCATCAAGATCAATTAGCTCAACTTGAGTTACTCGATGAGCGTCGTCTCGCTGCCCTCAACCATCTCCATGTCTATCAAAATCACATCAAACGCGCCTATAACAAAACTCTGAGAGAATGGGATTTCAACATCAGAGACCTCGTCCTCAAAGAGAACCAACATGTGACCAATATGGAACGGAGTAAACGAGGCAAATTTGCTCCTAATTGGCTCGGACCTTATATCATCACGCACAAGTATGGGTCAGGGACTTATCGTCTGTCTTCTCTTGAAGGCCGACCAGAACCTGAGCCCCTTAATGCTTTGCATATATGACCATTCTACTGTTAGTCGAGTACTCATCCACTTGACATTTAACTTGAGCTCGTCCCTTGAGCAATCCTTGTCCTTTTAATCCTTAATCCATTTCACCCTTTTTTCCCTTAACAAAATCCTCTACAACCCTTTTATGACGTACGGATGCTTCGTCCTAATAAAAGGGAGCCCTTGACCTTCTATAAGTCTTGTCCATGACTCAATATTCTATCAAAACTAAATCAAGATGTCAAAATATCCACGGTCACAAAACCAAATCAAAAAACAGACTGCTCCCTCGAAGGACAGCTGCACTATCATTTCTGTATCTAATAGACTGCTCCCTCGAAGGACAGCTATTCAAAAGCCCTTAAATCTATAAAGTAAAGTATAGACCACTCCCTCGAAGGATGGCTATGACTAAATCTTTCTATAAACAACATTTTCTTAGAAGCTTCCCGCATCGATCAGCTTCACAAATGACCACCAAACAAATGACATCTTTTATGTGGACTTCCCGCATTGATCAGTCCGCTCTAAAAAAAAAAAAAAGGGGGTCATGGACTTGACTTGTAGTTGTCTCAGGGTCTCCTATAAAAAGGGGCAAAGTTCTCCATACTCTAAACGGGTTACCCTTTTCCTCCTATCATATCACCTACTCAAGGGACTTCGAGCTCACTTTAATGTCAAAAGTGATTCGATTACCACTCTAACATAACTATGGTCAATGATGCAACGCATAAATGGGGCTCTTGGTTCTAACCAACCCCTGTCTATGTTGTCTTTTTGGTCCTTGTCAATAAAAGGGCGCTTATGCCTTTTACCTTCTGCCTACACTTTGGTCACATTCAACCACATCATTTGTCAAACCGACTCAATCCGACTCTTTTCAAACCACTCACATAGCCTAATCATTTTGGTTTCCATAGACATCAATACACATGGAAACTATCAACCACCCAATTTATGTTAAGCATAAACCAATACTTGCTGAAGCATAAATAGACCTCAATTCATTCTTAGCAAACATCCATCACGAATATGGATAGTTGTTAGGGATGAAAAACCCCGACCAATGTTACAGCTTACACCATCTGGAAAACGCTGTAGCATCATCTCCTCCTTGTCATTTCAAGCATGTTCTCTCAGACATATGAACATGCTAGACCATTCTCATGACTAGACCAATAATCAACCACTTTGATCTTATTCCTCCCTTTTAGGGAGAACTACATTGGCCTGAGGCCCTAACGACAGGGGCTATGTATGCAGTACTCAGTTGACATGGGGTCTTTTGGGGTTAGCTCGGCCATTTTCTTTGTCACTTTCTTCCATCTCCTTCTCTCGTCACCTGCCAATCACATCACAAAAAAGCACATATTTTCATAATCTTTGGCCTAATCATTTTCATCATCATCATTATTAATTACAAAAACATTATCATCATCACATAATTAAGCATTCACATCATATAGTCCGCAAATCATAAAATACATATCACTATCACATAATCCTTATGCATCATCATCTAATCTAAAAGTCATGACCATTCTCATTATTAGCATTATCACAATGCATCATCACATTTAATCATCATAACATTATAATCATAAACATAATATCAAAACATACATCATCATCATAATCAAAAATGCACAATACATTAAACATTCAACAATATTCATAACACATCAATGATCCAAAACTATCATCATATATATATATATATCAAAATATTTTATACAATCACACAATCTGTGCCTCTATCTCTCTCTCATACATCTTGCATCAACGGCTCGCAGGCTGGTATATACATCAAAAATCAATCTCAAGGGCTGCCCTCAAGGCTGTGGCTGTGGTGGTGGTGGCGGTGGCCGGGAAGAAGCTGTATCCTCTCCTCCCTCTGATCTATGCCGTCTGCAAGACCCAAAAGCCATCACTCGAGACATATACCTCTGTCAGCTCTGCTCTGCCTGCATCTTCGAGTATCGTTGTCTCTGAGGGAACCCCCTGATGGCCCTCTCATAATAAGCAATCTCGTCCAGCACATCACTATATCTAACTAGAGATACAGTCTACGGTGGACCCATCTGCCCTGCTGTTGTGCCCTGTCCTGACCCCTATGGCTGTGGCTGACCTAGATGTACCGATGCCGACTGTCGTGGCCCCTATGAAAATGCCAGCTACTGAGATGGCTGCTGCAATGGGCCTTGCTCTCCAAAGCTCTGACCTGCCACTGCCTGTGCCTGGGCTGCAGCCAGCTGTCCCTGTAACAGAGTGACCTACCCTGTCAATGCTACCACTTGACCTATCATCTCAGTCAGCTGCCCTGTAACCCCTACCAACTGTCCCTACAAAACTGTGACCTGGGCCTGAGCCGTATCTCTCTCCTTCTGCGCAGTGTCCCTCTCCTCGCGGGTTGTATCCCGCTATCTCGTGATAGCCTACAAATCTGGCTGGGGACCCACCTGTATGCCTATGTACTTCCCTGCCCACCATGCCGTGTAGGCCTCTGTACAACCTGGGTCAGCCACCCCAGGTCCTACCGGCAACTCCTCAAAATTTGGGCCCTTTGTCTCCTCTGGAAGTGGGAGCAGTGCCTCAATGTCATCTTGTCTGTACGATGGGAATGCAGGAGGTACAACCTATAACAGCCCGTACTAGCACCACACTCTCTCTATCGGGATCCTCTCAAGCTCATTGGCTCGCCTACCTCTGACCCATCGCATGCTCTGAGTCCCGACCATTTGCTCGCCCTGGTCTCTGAACGCTGGATACACCAAGTATGGTCTCCAGATGATATCTACTGGAATCAGGACCTCCAGTACCCCTCGGTAGTGATCAATATCTCTGACCACTCCGTCCACCCACGTCTGTGCTATCACCTCACGCCATCATCTGAACCCGACCCTGAAACCGGCCTGGATCGCCATTGGGAGGCCGAGAGGTCGGTAACCACAATATGCTCGTATGCCCAATAGTGTAGAAGGTGGCCTACACACAGATTGTACCATCGCCACCGACTGATGCCCCATAACTCTCTGTATACTTGGGCCAAAAAGATGAGTGCCCAGGCAAACACTGTTTGCTGCTCCAGCATGTCTATCAAAACCTCGGTCATGGCCACTGAGAACTTGCCTCCCTCTGCATCCAGCAACGCATAAACTGTGATGCTGATCATCATCAGAACTGCCAACCGATGCGCACTCTCATTCGCCACATACAAAGGCTCGTAGGCAAAACTGGCTGAATGGTAGCTCGTCTCCGTGACGTGCTCCCCAAACAGCGTGACCATGTGTATATCATGTGCCTCTCTCGAGCACGCATAGATGTCAGCTCCGTGTATCGGCAGTCACAAAATCTGGTACACGTCCTCGACCGTGACCGTCATCTCACCCGTGGGCAGGTGGAAGGTGTTGGTGGCATGGTCCCACCGCTCGATCAATGCCACCATGAGGCTCACATCCCTCGCCACTCTGCAATAGCGTCTTAGACCACCTAGCCCCACTGCACTCATTTGCACCCACTCCTCGATCGTCACGCCTCTACACAGCCGCATCAGCAAGGTCGGGAGGTGATCTCGCAACATAAGAGTCTGCCTCGCCTGCATCCATCCACAGTCAATCTCATGTTAAAATTGTTCCTACTCTTCCTATTTTACCAACCATTCTGACCATCTATGCCTAACCCGACATCCAAGAAGCCCTTGGCGTAGCTTCGACTCCTTGACTTAACCATTTTCTGACCAGGCAGCCACCAACATCGATTAGCGTGCTGGTGACGACACTCACCTAATTGACATCGGTCACTTAGTGATCGACGTCGATAGGTCAGTTGCTAGTCGACTGACGCCGGTGAACCCACCGACGTCGGCGACTGGTTTGGCCCTAGGGCCGAACGGGGCGAGCCCTAAAAATTAGGGCTTCCCCATTTTTAACCCATACACCCCCCAAAACCCTCTAAAAAGACTCCTAAGCTATCCTAGACTCCCCATCCACCTTCCTAGCTACCCTCCCCCTCGATTTCTACCTCAAACAACAAAAAATTCAAAAAAACTAAATCAAAACAAAAATAGTCCAAATAGGGTTCAGAGACCCTCCTACCTCATCCCGGCGTCGCCGGCGTGGTGGCACGATGGGTGCTGCTACTAGTGGACCTCCCGCAGGTCCTCTACTCCCCTCTACCATCTCTTCCATGCCAATGACTCTGCAGACTTCACCCGGCCCACATGCGTCCCTGCAGCGTCCAATCAACTCCTTCTCTTCACCAATGCCTATCTGCCACTTCACGCTGCTGCACTGATCAACTTGGGTCACTTTCACTAAATCCAATCCAGAGCTCTATTTTTCTCTTGGTCAAATGTCACAAATGACTTTTGGTGGGCCGCCAATCCAGTTTTGTTGGATTTGGTAGACCGCCGACGTCGGCATAGTCGTGCCCTAGGCCGCCGACGTCGGCCGATTTCTGCCGACGTCAGCGGCCTTAAAACTTCATCCCTCTTCAAAATGACCAAAATCATGCCCAACATCAGTCAGTCCTTCAGACCACATCATTTTATCCCCCTGGGGCACACTTAAGATCACTTTTGTATCCATCCATCAACCACCAGACATTGGAGATCATGCCCATCTTCTCTAACCGTGACTGCTTTCAAAGCAATTTTGCCTTGGTTATTTTTGCATATATGCTACCTCATGATTGGTTAACAAAATTGTGCGCACACTTTTGATCTTCACAAGTATAGGATCGCAAGCCCATTGATCCGCACTACTTGTGACTTTTTCAGGTTTTCAGGAGCACTTCCTAAGCCTGGGATACCTGGAACACGACGACCATTGGAGCTTCAGCTTAGATTGAATAACCCAATCAGCAGATGACTAAATGTTGGGGACCGGTTATTTCAATTTTGGCACTCCTTGACCCTCGACCTGCGACAATTTGACCTGACCATCCTCGTGAAGTGGTGTACATGCAATCACAACTTTTGCAGCGTTCTCACTCTATCTTCCCCCTTTTTCATCCACTCTCTGTCAAATCAGCACCCGATTCCAGGTTCCCTTCTCTCGACTCCTACTTTGAGGGGGGATACCTCATCCATAATCAGGACAACCAACCCTCGCCTATTTTTGTCTTGCAGTTCACTTGAACAACCAACAAGACGAAATCAACCTTATCCCATACCCGGGGCAACCAACACCTATTTTTGTCTTGCAGTTCATTTAGAACAACCAACAAGACAAAAAGGGGCAAATGTAAACACCTAAATAGTGTCTAACCCTTGGTCACTTTCCCCCTTAGTCCATTCCTAACCCATTCCTAACAATTACTAATTTAAAATAATTAACTTATTTTGAATTAACCCCCCTCCTTGGACACATCACCCATGACACCTCGCCTAGGACACCTCACCTTGAACTAATTCCCATCCTATGACTCACCCAAGACCTATTCCTACTTCTCTCTAACTGCCTAACAAACTCTCGTGCGTATTTAGCCCAACCCTCGACATTCTCCAATGGATAGTGCACTTGGTGGATGAAAAATGGGCTTAGTGGCTCTTTTTGCCTGTTCTAACCCCACCGACGTCGGTCAAATGTTGGTCGACGCCGGCAGAATCACCGACGTCGGTTATACTTAACCAATTTTTTAGACTCTTTGGGGATCCGAATCACAAGCAGCTAATCTCTGAAGCTAATCACGACTCTCAAATCATCTTCTAGTGAAACAAAGCTCTTGTGAATTTGCTTTTCAGTGTTCTAGACTTCTTGGTGTTCTTGCAGGGATCAGCATTCTTGGCAGCACTTTCTAGGCACTGCGGTTTTGCATCAGACATTCTGCACAGGGACTGCATCCATCACCAGTGATAACCAAAACACAGCTTCTACACCTTTGCCAATTCATATCACAACTAAGTATCTATACTTTTTTAATTCTAATATCATTTCAAATATATTTTCTGTATTCTGTCTATTCCAAGCACCCTTGACCCGACCTTCCTTGTTCTTCCCAGAGAGGCTGAAAAGCCTTCTCTCACCCCTTATTCCTTTTTCTTTGCCTCTGACACTCCCTTAGTCTCTCTTTAGGCAACATCCTCTTTCCAATCAACCCGGCATAAATTATCAGAGACCTACAGACATTCTTAAGACCCTTCTAATCAACCTTGACTAAATTGCTTTACGGAAAGGCCGAAAGGTTTTTTTCCTGTTTCTCACCCCTTTTTCTGACAAGATTTTCAGTCCCTTAGATCCTAAATAGTCCCTTTGAATCCCTCATAGACCCTCAGACCCTCAGACAAGACCAAATCCATTCTGCAGACCAAAAACTAGACCTATAACCCGTCCTTGGCCAATTTCCCTGACCGACATCGGCAGTCTAATCGTCGTCGGCAACCACCCTAACCGACGCTGGCAATATCACTGATGTCGGTGACTGTGTTTACCAGATTGCAACTTATCAGGTACGCATTTGTTTTTAGTCTTTTCTTTTCACATCTTTCATTATTTCTCCTTTCTGTTTCTGTCATATTCTGTATTAAACAGTGGATTGTCATCCTCCAAGAAGCCTTAGCGCTTCTAGGACCAAGCTTTCGCTTGGCAATCCACCCTCTTATCAACTAACATTCTTCGTGTTTTTAGTGTTTATCTCTTTCACGTGTCATTCCTCCACAGCCAAAGAGGAGTACTCACAGCGTCTGGATTACGGTGCGCAGACTATATCCAGGTACATACAAGACTTGACCATTCCTTTTATTTTCTCATTTTCTCTCCTTTGAATATAGAAAGCGAAATTTGAATAGAAACAAGTATCCCAAAAGTATCTTCTATTAAAAGATGACCTAGCTTGGAGGAACCTAGATGGTGTTCTCTTGAGATGTTTATTAGAGAGTGATATCTCTTCAATGATTATAGAGTTCCATAGTGGTGTGTGTGGTGGTCACTTCACTCCTAAATTCACTTCACACAAAATTTTGAGGGTTGGGTATTGGTGGACCACATTATTCAAACATGTTGCTACCATAATAAGAAGATGTGAAGAATGTCAATGATTTTCTTGAAGAATGAAGGCATTTGAATCACTTACCTTACAATTGGTCTCTATTAAGGGACCTTTTAGGCAATGGGGGATGGATTTCATGGGTGAAATATCAAATTCCTCAAGTTCTAGTCACAAATAGATCCTAGTGGTTACCAAGTACTTAATAAAATTGGTTGATGTCAGGATCTTGCTCCTCAATTAGAGCACATATGATTACTTCTTGTATTAGAAACTAAACACAGAATTATACCAGAATCAATAAGTAACTAGAAATATGAAACAACATAGGATTTGAGAGACAATACACAAATGTATTAAATACTCAGAAGAAAATACAATAAAGAAGATGCCACTTCTTCTTCCACCTCAAAGGTTCGCCACACCTCAAGACCTTCTTCCCTCTCTCTCTCAGTCCCAACAATCAATTCAAATATAGAATTGATGTTCACCTCTCCAACCAGTCAGTAACACGCTGCCAGTACACCAAGTACACAACCGTACTCCAAGTAGATCTCCTGCTCTCTGCTGCTACCTGCAAATCACTAGACCTTACTCACCATTGTAGATCTCCAAAAGAAGCCATGCTCACCTGCTGACCAAAATCATACAAATATGAAGAACCCTTCTGATTCTCCAAACCAGTACCCACACTTGGTACTGTGGCACTAGGAGGAACACACCATTGCTCACCTCTCTCAGAAGGAGCTTATTGTTCTCTTAGTCTCTAGCACTAGTTTACAATACAACCAATGAGTCTCTTAAATAGATCTCATGAAAACAATAATTAGACACCTAATTACAATAATTAGATCCGTAGCTTCTAGTCTAAATTTGGCTCTTGACATGCAAACACTTGGTTTGTTAGCTAACTGCCCGTAAAATACTCAGTCTGAACCACACAGGTGACCGACGTCGGTCCCTGTTTCCTTGGGGGGTGCCGACGCCGGCCGACTCCTGACCGACATTGGTTGCCTTCTGTCTGTACCCTGCTGACATCAGTTGTCCTAACCGATGCCAGTGACTATAACACTCAGCAAACACTCTGCAACCTCCCTAACTCCTCTTGTTTTCATCCTGGTGAAGCTTTTAGCTCCACAACCTAACAATCTCCCACTTGGAGATAAACAACTGCACCTATACCTGTATCTATACCCCATCTAATATGTTTCTTGGCTTGTATCCCTCTCCAAGCTCAACCCTAAAGACCAACCATCACACACCCTGTGATGCCTTTCCTATCATCTAAGTAACCTGCCACATCCAAACCTACATATCCATGTAGTGAAGTCCTTGACCCTGCATAACATGTTAACCTACTGCTGATCCCTCTCAAGTACCTGAGAATCTACCTTCCCCGAATTGGCTCCAAACTCTCTGACAGCTCCCACTACTTGGGAAAACTCAGGTCTACACTAGACCTCATGTGATTTCAAACCCTGTTCTAAGCTCCGCTTGAACTGTCCAGCCCTTGGTGTGCTTACCGATTCTGCATCCTGCGTAATGAACCTTGCCAACACCTGATTCACATCAGCTCCCACTAGAGACCAAATCTACATGTCTCTCATGCCAAGGAATTTTGTTGCTCCAAATTCCCCCTGACATACCTCTGAACTAACCTTACCTTTTAGCTCAGCAAAACCCTGTATGTACAAACCTGCTAGCAAACCATCCACATACAGTAACTGGATAATGTCACGACTCATCATCCACCTGGTAAGAACAAACACAATAATCACACTGACGTTGACTAAAGCCCCGCTTTGTCATCCACCTGTCAAAACCTGTACCACTATCATGTAGCTTCTTCAAGACCATATACCTTGGCCTTCTATCTCACGTATCCATCCACTCTCTTCTTTAACTTGGGAATCCATCCATCTGTTAGTGCTTTCTTCCAGCTGACAACTCTACCAACAAACACCTATTTGGTTCTTCTCCAAGGACTCACACTCCTCATCCATGCCAAGCTCCCACTGTATCTGGATTCTACCTGCATTGCCTCTTCACATCTTCCTAGTTCTCGACCATCAGTAAGCAATATAAAGAAGGTGAACAATGAATATGAGGTTCACTTACCCTTTTTGACCTCCATATGAGCATTTGAGACTTGTTGCCAGCATGTTGTCCACCCAATATCTATTCCAGTGACTGATCTCAGCCATCTCCTAATCTGCTCCTGACTGACATCGATTCCCTGTGACTGACCCTGTCTACCGACATTGGTCCCATTACTGACACCGATGTACCTGTTACCGATGTCGGTCACTGTATGATCGACATTGGTTCCTACTGCCCAACACCACCGACTCTGCTGATCTACACATGACCAATGTCAGTGCCTGTCTGTTCGACGTTGATTCCTCCTGACTGATGCCGGTACCTGTGTTCGCCTGTGAGTGATGACTTTTTACCCGTGAGCTCCTTTTGAGTCAAAACCCTATTCAAATCAACATAGCTCTACTCAGAATAATTCAGTACCCTCTACTGATCTTTGTCTGTCATCTCCTCCATGAACACCAAGGCTTTCCAGTTCTTTAGCTTGTCAAAAACATCTATCTTCTGCTTCAGAACATGCATTCCCCTCCTACATATGTAACCAAGCCTACAAAGCCACATCTCTATAATAGAAGGTGAATCAGTAATATAAGTAGATAGATAAAGGATACCTACTTTCTTACCACCGTCTAATTCAAGTACATCCACTGTGAGAGTTACTATGCATCTCCCATCACCTAACTTTCTTGAAGAAATTAGACTCATCTCCAAGACTGGTACTTGCATAACCTCATTCAACACATGTGTGTTATCCATCTTCAATTTCAGCTTCACTTCCCCTTTGCCAATCATTTGACAAGGCTCTCCAACTCCTAAATAAATCTCTCCAAAGTCTCCAAAGACATACCCATGAAAAGATGCTCTATTTCAGGCTGCATGGAAAGAGGCAAAAGAATCTGTAAACCAAGATTTTACTTTATCCAGAACATCCTGTGCAACATCCCCTGCAACATCTGCTCCTCCCTATTGATCTGCTACCAACCAAAAATCTCCTTTTCCCTGCTCTTTCTTTCCATCAATCAGACCATTCGTGCTATTCAGTTTCTCCATTCATAGCTTACTTTCTTTTGCCATTGCTATACTCCCACTCAATCAAAAACCCCTGTGAGTAACTTGTAATCAACACACACTATCCAGATCTGAAACCACCTATTAGTAACCCAACCAAAAGCTCTGATACCAACTTGTTAGGATCTTGCTCCTCAATTAGAGCACATGATTACTTCTTGTATTAGCAACTAAACACGAAATTATACCAGAATCAATAAGTAACTAGAAATATGAAACAACACAGGATTTGAGAGACAATACACAAATGTATTAAATACTCAGAAGAAAATACAATAAAGAAGATGCCACTTCTTCTTCCACCTCAAAGGTTCGCCACACCTCAAGACCTTTTTCCCTCTCTCTCTCGGTCCCAACAATCAACTCAAATATAGAATTGATGTTCACCTCTCCAACCAGTCAATAACACGCTGTCAGTACACCAAGTACACAACTGTACTCCAAGTAGATCTCCTGCTCTTTGCTGCTACCTGCAAATCACTAGACCTTACTCACCATTGTAGATCTCCAAAAGAAGCCATGCTCACCTGCTGACCAAGATCATACAAATACAAAGAACCCTTTTGATTCTCCAAACCAGTACCCACACTTGGTACTGTGGCACTAGGAGGAACACACCATTGCTCACCTCTCTCAGAAGGAGCTTATTGTTCTCTTACTCTCTAGCACTAGTTTACAATACAACCAATGAGTCTCTTAAATAGATCTCATGCAAACAATAATTAGACACCTAATTACAATAATTAGATCCACAGCTTCTAGTCTAAATTTGGCTCTTGACATGCAAACACTTGGTTCATTAGCTAACTGCCCGTAAAATACTCAGTCTGAACCACACAGGTGACCGATGTCGGTCCCTATTTCCCTGGGGGGTGCCGACGCCGGCTGACCCCTGACCGACGTCAGTTGCCTTCTGTCTGTACCCTGCTGACGTCGATTGTCCTGACTGACGCCGGTGATTGTAACACTCAGCAAACACTCTGCAACCTCCCTAACTCCTCCTATTTGCATCCTGGTGAAGCTTTTAGCTCCACAACCTAACAGTTGAAGCAATCCCCACTAGAAGATCAACCCACTAGGTAGTCATCAATTTTCTATTAAATAAAATGATTTGTCGATTTGGGGTGCTAGTCAAAATTGTGTGTGATAATGTTATGTGCTTTAGAGCCAAACAACTAAGTTCATTGTGTGAAGATTATGGGATTTATTTAGCATATGCCTCCAATCACAATCCATAAGGAAATAGGCAGGTTGAGTCTAGTAATAAGAATCTATTAAAGATCATCAAAAGGATTGTAGATGCTAGCAAGAGAAAATGGGGTGAATAGTTAAAGTTTATTATCGAGACAGATAGGTTGACTCTAAAGAGATCTACTGGGAGAAGCCCCTTTGAGCTTATTTATGGAACTCAAATTGTCTTTCCCTTGAATCTATAGTTTCCCACTTACCAATTCATGCAATAGATAGCTAAGAATGAAGATGAAAAGAACCACTATGAAGAAAGTATTGATTGAATCATCGAGCTTGATAAATCTTGAAGACATGCTCATGAGAGGCATGTAAAGTTCAAGGAGAATCTCAAAAGGATATTTGATAAGAAAGTCACCCCAAGAGCTTTTTAGGTTGGTGATTTAGTTCTACTTTGGGATAGCAGACATGAGGACAAGGGAAAGCATGGTAAATTTGATTCCCTATGGATGGATCCCTACATTATTGATTATTAGATAGGGAACCATACATTTTATCTCAGAGATATTGATGGAGAAATTTTAGAACTACTAGTTAATGGTAGACATCTCAATCATTTCCTAGATTGAGCCCATGTTTGCCTTTATAAATATGTATATAACGTGTTGTCCTTTCTATCTTTGCGGATTTTTTGTGTTTCATGTTTTTATAGTCTGAGTCTTTCCTTTTCCTTTGTTGTTGTTTTTGAATGTCTTGTTATAACTTTGATTACCCATAATATGTTTTTTCTTTGATTCTATGATGAAATCCTTTGACTCCATGGCCCAATAGATAGGTGACCAGTCTGGTGTTCTCTATGTACCTATTAGGGGTACCTATCCCCAAGCAAGAACCTATGTTAGTGCCCAAAATTTCACTAGATCAATTGAGCCCCTATCAATAAAATTATCATGTCTAAACTAAATGAGTGTCAATGTTTTAGTCGCTTACCCCAGTCCTTCAAAAGATTGGAATACATGTTCATAATTAATCATGTCCTTTGTCTTGCTTTTGCCAAGTGAGAGTGTTCTTACACTCCTTGCCAAATTCTCAAGGGGTATTTCCAGAAGATAGAATACACTCTCAATAGCTCTGAAAGAATCATGAAATTTTGATTAAAGATCCCATGGCAAGAGAATTCATAGTGAGAAGATAGGGGCATAGCCAAGCCTTTATTTGTGCTTGGATTCATTACTTTATGTTTAAAAGGGAGGTTTATAGGGCCCTAGATGAAATTATTGAGTTAAACTTGATGTTTTTTGACGATTAAGGTGAAAAATAGCCTGATGAACCAAATGAATTACATATGTTTATCTTGAGGGACTTCTATGAATGTTGTCGGGGGTTAGAGGGATATTGCACCCTTCTCTAAATAAAGAGAGCTAGTGCAAAAGGTAAAAATGGTTGAGAGTCTGAACTCACGTCTAAGTTGGACACATGGTAGATTATCAGGGCTTTAGGTATTTTAGGACTTTCTAAAAAATTGACCCACTTACCTTTTGGTTGACAAGGTGCTTAAAGTCCCCAGGGCCTGAATATCCAAACTTATAAGAAAAGTGATGCCACATGGTAGCTCCTCATGGTTTTCTTAGTTTCAGCCCCTTTTTGAAGAACACCCCACTTACCTCTTGGTGGGCATAATCCAAAAATTCCTTGAATGCCTAGACTTTTAAAGTAAAATTATGACACATGGCATTTTTAGTCCCAGAAGGAGCTCAGGGCTTATTGCACCACTGCACTAGTGGAAAATAACAAGTGATAAAGTGCAAAAGTCCTTAAAGACTTGAAGATGTATCATGATGTGTGTTCCACTCATGTCACTTCACATGTTATAAGGAAGATTTCCTAGCATAAAAATGGAAACATTCATGTTTTCCCTCTCTTATTTGAAGGAGGCTCAAATAATTAATGAGAGTAGGTAGTGATTAGCCATTGGGCTTTGGAGCATTAATTTTAACACTCATATTGAAATGCAAAGGATTATAACTTAGGTATTTATCTTCATTCTAAGATTACCCTTTGTATTTAAAACTTGTGTTCATACCTTTGAATTATTTATGTGCCCTAGCTGAGTGCAATGTGAGAGTATGATTACTGTGACTTATTCATAGATCTTCAAATTCCAGTGTGCATAGCCCTCCAGATTAAATAGTAAGTTTCCCATTTACTCCTTGTGATGTGTTCTCTGAGACGCTTCAATAGATAGCTTGAGGGTTACTCAAGTGAAAATTTCATCTGGTATTAAGATATTTCACTATAGAGCTAAAGAAAGATGGCATCATCTTCAACCCCAGTAAAGGGCAATATTGTTTCAATTTTTTATTCGATTAGGGATACAGATATTATGGGGTTATATTTTGGGGCCCTATTGAATGTTTTACAACAACCTATCCCCCCAGGTAGTTTCCAACATTAGCATGAGTTACATCACACCTGTAGCAACATTCCCCTAGTTGTTATGTACCTAAAACTCATTATTGTATGTGCTTGAGCATACCAACTAGACACTAGGACTGTTATTAATGGTAGTCATTCAGTTGTGTGCTCTTTCACCCCTTCAGCCCTTAGTACCATGCTCAAAATTCCCCATAGCCAAAAAACATCACACTCTCCTTAGAGGAATGCTAGGTGTATGCTAAAAAGGATGATAAGGCAATCTGGGATGTTGTAAATTCTTGTTAGTTGGCAAAGAAAAGACAAAAGGTCTCTAGAATGTCCAAGAATTTGAAATTGGTAGAGTTTAATTAACTACCCCAATGTATTATTTCCATGGTCATCAGGATCTATGGGGTGCCTACCACAAAAAAAATTGAACCATGAATGTTTCTAAATATGATCTAAATGTCGAAAGGGAAGAAGAAGCTAGACTGGGTGGCCATACTCAGTGACAATCTATATGCAAATGATGCATCTCCAAGCTATAATTATTTCTAAAGAAGCATTCATAGGTACTTTCTACATGTCTTCTTACTTGATGTACAACCTAGTGCACAATAGGACTTTCCAAGGGCTCACTATGAACCCTTCAAAAATGAGAATATATGAAGTATACCTAGAAGTTACCATGGAAGGGTCCAAGAATAATTTTTGTAGAGTTCATAATTACTTCTTCAACCACATGATGAGTATTTTCTATCACTTGAGGAGCCTCAATAGGATGTCTACGATAGCCAATCAAGTAATTAAAAAGTATGGCATCACATACATACAATTTAGAACATTCACATACATCAGGGTTAGTAGGTACTCAAGGTATGCATACAAGTTACCAAGGTATCTAGATGATAAGTTAGTAATGATGGAACTGAGCTAATAAATGTTTCTACCACATGAAATGATTACATCTAAGAAGATCAAAAATCCTTTCAAATTTCCTATGGTAATAGGGTATTATTCACGTCCTTTAGTTACCAAGGCAAAGGGGTTGGAGCAAGAGATGGTCCTATATTCACTTGATAAGATGCCACCCCAACCTAATTATGACATCAGGTGGTTGGTAAATATGGCTACTAATGTGTTATTACATCAATCAAATTATGAGGACATCTAGTCTGATTGTACCACTAAAGAAAATGTCTAGAAATGGAAATTTATGAGGTTGATAGTGCAAGAAGTTATAGCATACAACAATGCTCCCATCCCCAAAGATATGGTGGATGACAAATTGACATTGTCTTCACTATAAAACATAAACAACATTGAAGCCTAGCCCATCACCTAGTCATATTTTAGTGGTCAAGAGGATGATTCCATCCCTGAGAGATTAGTAAGAATCATGAAGAGAACCCTCAGATGGCTTAAGGAGCATGGGGTCAACCTTGGTGCATATTATACTCTTACCCTTCAAGAGCTAAGGAAGGTTAAGGAGTTAAAGTATTTTCTCCCAGAGTATAGTGGTGACTTTTTGGCTCCATCATCATCCATAATAGGTAAGGGAAAACACAAGCTTGGGGATACTGAGTTCACCAAGTTGATGGATGTGGAGAAGATAATAATGACATAATCTAAGGTTGGTTTATCCTTTTCAAAAATAACAAGCTTGGAAAAAGACTAGGATAAGATTCTCACAGGGCAGGTCATACTGGCTAGTGCCACCCCCATATCCATTTCAATAAAGGGATCCCCAATAGTACTAACCATTCCAGTAGTCATTCCTATGGCCTTACCGACTATAGTCCCACATGATCCACCTACACAACAAGTGATAGTTGATCCTCCCTTGATAATATATTCAAGAAAGAGAGGAGGTGATGACTAGGGGGGAGCAAAAAAAGAAGAAGAGAGTCAAGAAGGCTCTACAATGTCCAAGTAGGCTGCTAATAAAGAAGAAGGAGGTTGTATTTAAAGACCCACTGTCCAAATAAATACATGTGAAGAGAAGAGAGGAGTAAGCCTCGTATGGCCAAAGAATAAGGGGTATGAGTGAGGAGGAGGGTTCATATGAAGATAGACCTATTACTAAAGTGATGAAGAAACAATGTGCCTTCACTCTTCCTCAAGTGAAGACTGGGCAAAGGACTCACAGGAAGAGGCCCTAAACACTAATAAAGGTCCCAATAATAGGTTTCTTTATAGAAATATCCTCAGTGGTAGATAGTAAAGGTGATGAGGAAAGTGCTTTGACCTCAAATGACCCTTTACCTTTTGATGATGTTATACAGGTTGGAGCTGAGGTGGATACCTAGGCTCAAGTCCCTCTTGATAAAGAGGTAACTTCCTCAAATACATAAGCATTTATTAAAAATGACATTTCTTAGTTACCTAGTCAGGACAAGGCTCATGAAGTTGAGGACATTCAAAAATTTGATGGAAGAAATGGGGGTGAACTGGAGTGTGATGACCAAGTCTCCACTGGTAATACAGAGGTGGAGAAATAAAAAGAAGAACAAATAGCTGTCAGAGTAGTTTTGGATGTTCCTTCCCCTCCAAAAGTGTCGAGCTCAACACCAGAGGAGAGGGTAAATATAGAGGAAGGTGGGGCAATAAACCTATAGAAGGGTACCCATGCCCATTCAAAAGAAAATAAGGAGTTGGATCCATAAAATAAATATGATAAATAAGGTATCTCAAGGAGTGTTACTCCCATTCAAGTACCCTAGGGTTTCCTTCCTCTCAACAAGATTCATGATCCAACCCATAATAAAGGTCCCAAGGCCATGATTGGTGAAGAGTTTCCTAATTGCAACAAGGAAGTTACCATAGCCTCTTTTGACCTAGAGACTTAGTTGAATAAGGAACGCAAATCGGTTATAGGGCCTTCTAGCCAGCCCATGGAATAGGGGAGCTCCATCGATAAATTGCTCATGGATTCCCACTAGCCTGGGCCAAATTTTGAAGTTTTTGAACAAATAGAGCCAACTTTGGAGAAGAAGCATGGAATAAAGAGGGATGGCAAAGAGCAAGAAAGTGATGAAGACATTTAATAATTTGTATTGATCCCATAACCCAAGCTTGTGTCACTCCCTATGACTAGCTCATCATTGACACCACCCCTCATTGTCTCAAGGCCATCCACAATGTCTACAACTTTGATGGGATTTCAAACTAGACCTCTTCTATGGGTCATAGAGAAAGTAAAAGAGAAGGAAGATATTTTGAGCAAGATAAGGGAATTGATGTAATGAAGATTACTAAGAATCATAAGGCCAAGACCCCCAATTAGGCTAAAACACATTCTAGAACCACCTACACTGACAAGGGAGAAAGGAACATTGAGACAGTTGTCCCTCCACTTGATATATTGAAGAAAGATGATCTCATAGAAAGTTACTCCATCTATAGTTATAATCTTAGGGAGCCATCACAAAAGGAGTTAAATCAAAGCTCATAAGTCTTGGCTAACATAGTGGTACAAAGAATGGATAAAGATAAAGCCACCATGGAAGAATTGAAGGCAAAAAACTAGGCTATGATCTAGTACTTGCCAAAGTTATTGAGTGAGCTTCAGGAAGTAACTTCAATTTCCATTAAGGCTCCAAACCTTCCTCTTTTCTCCATTAGATCACTAGACCTTAGATGAGGTGATGATTTTAAAGCTAGAGGATACGCCATAGAAGAATGGCAAAAGGATTTAAGTAGCAGAGCCAAAGAAATAATCCACTCAGCACTAGAATACTTGGATGACATAGTAGATAAAAAGAGAGATTATGAAGCCTAGATGTTCCTTTATGAAGCAGACATAAAGAACTAAGAAAAGATCTAGCTTAAGGTGGATGAAATGTGTAGTATGGGCACTAATATTTTAATGGTAGAGAAAATTATCACTCTCGATGATCGCAAAAGGCCCAAGGAATACCAGTTGGCAATCAAGCATCAGTTGACAATGTTCAGGGATGGCATCTTTGATTTGAAAAGGGAAGAGAAAACTCTCAAGATTGCTTTGAAGGAAATAAACATTGCCCTCAAATAAATGGTGAACCTTGGTGGTGTAAGTGACTTAAAGGAAGAGGCAATAAACATTGCCCAAAAATCCTCATTGATGAACCATAAGGAGCCTTTGATGCCAACAAAATAAGGCAGTTTCAAAACATTAGTGGGGTAGAAATAGGTCTTACTTCAAAAGGTTGCCACTTGGATTGAGGAATACATAATCAAATTCAAGTACTAAGCTGACCTAGACCAAAAGGATCTTGCCTTCATGATCGATGAATATACCAAATACAAGAATAGGTTGGCAAGGGATTCAGTTATCAACACTGATTCTAGAACATGATCGGGTATTAAGTTACTTATGAGCTGGCACCAGTCCTCCTTCCTTTTATTTCTTCTTATTCTTTCTTCCCTTGTCTCTTTTCTTCTCATTTCCCACTAGGAAACCATTGTACTCTGCCTGTTAGTGGCACCTCCCTTTCAAAGTTAGTTTGAATAATCATGTGTATAGGAAAGGGACATTTTTTAGTTGATTGCGTAAAGAGACAAAGGTTTTTTTGTCCCTTATAAAATTATTCTCCACGTGTATAACTAAAAATATTCTACCATAGTGGAGTATCATGTTCATCATCATCACAAAATCACAATCACAAATTTGAGGAATCATGTTTGTTACAACAGACTTCAAGCCCATGAAAGAATTTTCTAGTTGGAGCAAATTTAGGAATGTGCCTAGATTAGCTAAAATTGTATAAGTAAAGGGGATTTGTCCCTTTACAAAGGTCAGTTAATTTTTGAGTCTAAAGCTATATCTTAGAGAGTCCTCCCTATGTGATTTTTTGGTGCCAAATTAATTTCTGTTGTAAAATCATTGGCAAGCTTTGAGAACATTCAAAATGTTTCCTTGTTATAGAATTGTTTTGCATAGTGTTCTATTATATAATTTTCAAGACATATTGTATTCAACATTTATTCAGTTGATAAATAAAATCTATTCATGGTTTATTGTTCCTTCTTATTGAAGTAAATTTTTCTATTTTACATGATTGGTAGATTGGTTATCTGATGTATTCTTCTTCATGGTAGTCATTTAAGGTCTACAACAAGAGTATAAAATGCTTTTTATTTTAAGATTTGGGAATAGAGCATTGATATCCTTTTTTAAGGGTAGTCCTAGGCTCATGAATTTAGCTGGAGGGAGTTATTGAAGGGTGATTTGTAGTATTGCTTATAATCTTTTGAGGATCATTTGTGCATGATTTTATTTTACCTGTTTCTAAACTAAACAACATTTATTGATGAAGATAGTATAGCTATTTTGTGAACTTCTCCATGCTCACTTACTGGTCATCCACACCTTTATCCATCATTCAAATAAATATGGTTTTACCCTATTTAACCCTATAGGTAACACATTTTTTGCATATCATAAGTGTTGTTTGCCTTGTAGATGCATAAAACCCTACATGTTTAAAGTGTTTTCATTGTGTATGCTATAAATCTTAGTGTTGTAATTCTCACATGTTCCTTGTTATTCGAAATAATTACCAAAATTAAAATTGTAGCCACACTCTCATCTATATTTAGTAGCTTGTATATGATGTAGATCATTTGTGTATTTTGCATGATAACCCTTCTCAGGTGAAGTGTATAAGTTTGGTCATGCTTTGGTCATATTTCCCCTTTTGTATCAATAATACTCATAAAGATTAAAGTGCTAAACTCCTTCATGTGAGCAAGCTACCTTAGTAGGTCCTCTCACCTTGGTTCAAGCATAGCCAAAAGTAACAGGAAATTAACCATAGCCTCTATAGGTGCCTCCCAATCATTTTATCTATTCAGTCTATTTTAGATGCTAAGCCCTTCCTTGGAACTAACTACATACCAGTAGCTTCTTAACTTTGCTCACCACCCTCTTCAACTATGTAAGGCTAAATGATAGAGGTGTATAATAGGGAACCAACATAATGAATGAAAGGAGGTTATTTATAGTTTATACAGCATCCCTAGGATACCTAAAACTTATGCAAATCATCATTGAATGAATGAACTTCAATAAAACTTGATAACTAAGCATGCACATTTGAGTTGTTTAAACTAGCAGACATGGTTGAGTTAGGCCTGGTCAAGTACAGGTGTGTTATAATTTTCCAAGACCCTTGAATGGAAAGTACCATATTAAAATTACCTTTAATATCATGCTCAAAATTTATTCCAAATGTAAATCCATGGGAGTCAAAGATCTTAGTGTCTTTCTTTAAAGCCAAGTCCAAAAGGAGTTTAATGAACCTACAAGTTTGTATACCTGTAGGTAAATATTGGAACTAAAATGAGTGTATGAGAAGTATATATGGATCTCTTTAAAACATTAAAGTGTTTTATCTTTCCTTTTCAAATAAATATATAAAACCTTGAGATCCAAACTTATCAAACCCATGCTGAATGGATGAAGTTTAGGTGCATGCAAGAGGCATAATTATGATTCTAAAAAAAATAAACATTCATAGTAACTTGGTGGACATAAAAATCACCCTCTCAAACCTCTTCAGGGTTTATCCAAGCATCCTAAACTTTTATGAAGGCTCAAACCTCAACTCACTTTGCATTTAATAGGACTAAGATAGACTGTGTGAGCCTAAAAAGAAGATTGTGAAGGTTATAAATGCACACCCAAGGTATTTTCAGAATATTAGAGTTATGGAGAATATCTAAAAACAATTATTCACTTAATACATAATTATATCATTGGCCAATTAGGCTCAAGAAGACAAAATAGAAAAAATAAGGTTTTAGGCCTAGTGACTACCTACATGCCTATCACAGGCAGTAGGAGCAAAAGAGCATGTTGATGATGGTTGTATGGGTAAAAATAAAATGTTATTAAATTTTTAATATAGAAAAAAAACATATCAATAAATATATACTAATTTGGATAACTCAGTTGGGAAGCCTAACAACAAAAGAGGCCCAATAACTACCTATAGGTTGGTTGTAGATAGATATGAACAAAAGACATGTGTATGATGTGTAATGATGTATTAAGAAGTATGTAAAGATTTAATAATTATATTAGGGATCTCTCCAAAACTTTTAAAAATCACCAAAGTTCCAAATAATATAATGGAAGAAGACCCACCCTCAAAATTGTAGTCAAAATCCCATAAGCACCTACAGGCCTATTATAGGTTAAATTGGAGAAAATGTGTATTGGTTGTTAAATGAATCCATTGATGTATATGATATGAAAAAAAGGACATATAAATTATATTATAAATTTCTAATAATATCTACATAGATATTTCAAGGTGATAGAATGCAATGATAGGAATAGAAAGCCTAATCAAGCCTAAAAGCCCAAATGACTAGTAATGGGCAAAAAAAATAGGGTTTGAGAATAATGAGGCCTCAAGGTATATGGATAAAAATATGTGGTAATTGGAGAGTTTATTTTAAACCTATATAATCAAATCTAACCAATAATATACATTTTGAGAGCTTCTAATCCTAAAAACTCTCTCTTGGCCTAAACATGCAAATTCTGCGAACTCGAGAAGGTTCTTTCTATGCTTGCAACATTTTTGAGAGTTTGCATGGGATACTAAGAATAATTGGAGAGGTGGATAGTGTTACTAAAATTATAATATTTGTGTTATCTCAACCATTAAATCACACAACTTTATGAACAATGCTTAATAAATGAAGTCACTCAAAACCCTTTTATCACCTTGTGAAAAGTTTGAGAAGCCTACCAACTTTGCATTGAAAATACACAGAGAATTTACATGGATTCCTATGATACAAGGGGAATATGGGGATGTTTTTCACTCAACATTTGTGGTACTGGTTTTAATTTAAATTCTCCAGGGTTTATGAATCAACCTTAAGAAAGTTGTAAGCCTAAAACCATCTCAGTGACCTGATGACTGTGTTTGTCTTCTAAATGACTTCAAATGAATTGGTTTAGATTTATATTATCTAAGTGACTATATAGGTCCCATGTGAAACTTTTTGAGCCATTTTTTTGCATGTGTGTACCGATAAAGTGTAAAAAATGACCTAGAAATGGCTATTGCAGGTTTTACAATGTAGGTTTTGGTGGTTTTTCATAAAATTTGACTAAGTGAGACCTAATGGGATACCTTTAAATCATATTTGACCTAGAGAAGATAGTGGAATATGATTTTAAATACCCACAAAAATATTTATAGTGACTGCAACATCATTAATAGGTTCCAAGACACCTAGTGTTGAACAAATATGTCATCAAGAGCTCTTAACAAACCTAATGCACTTATGTATCAGTCCTAGAGATGGTTTTGAGCTTAAATAGAAGAGGGATGATCACCTATATCATGTTTAGGAGATATTAAAGATATGATCATAGTCCTCAATAAAATTACTAAGCCTTGGGTGGAGAGATAGACTTGTCATTATGATCTCCACTTGAATCAAACAAGCTTATCAATGAAATGTAGGTTCTTCTCAGTTTAAAGAAGATTAAGTCTAGATTCTCATCCTTGCCAAGATTAGAGAGACATTGAAGTGGCCTAAGATGTAATGATAAGACTTCAAGAATCATGATCAATAGTTCCACATGTCAAGACATAGACTTGTAACTCTTCCTAGACCAAGAATGGACAGTTTCATGACTGAACTTGATTAGTCATCCAAGAAGGTCATGAGTCACTCTATGCCACCTTGATGAAGAAGAAGATCAGATCATAATAAGTTCACACTTATGGAGAAGAGACTTCATAACTATCCTTTTGTATTTTTCTTGTTATTAACTTGCCTCTTCATGAGATGACATTTATCATGGACTTATCTAATGTCCACCTTCTCTCTCCTTCTCATTCTCTTCTATATGTATGCCTGATTTTGGCATTGCAATCCATCCTCAACTTGGTTATGGAAAATCCCTACCAATTTTAATACTTTTAATTGCCTTTTAAATCAATTAAATCCAAGTTATACTATTTTCATCTTGCATAAAGTGGTTTTCAATAAATTATTGATGAATGTTTTATGATAGTGAGATTACTACCTTGCATTTGTCCTTTTTTTTCATTCCTCTATATAAGTCTTATTTCCATAGGTCATATGATGTGTAGTACATGGTTTATAGAGTTTAAGTGTTGAAATATCATTAGTGTTTACTCTTAAGCATCTTGACTAATCACCTTAGTTATTGTAATAGCCATAGCATCATATATAGAAGCATTTATGTGGTAGGAATTATTTTGAAGCTGTAAAGATTAACTTGTCATTTCATAGTGAAAACATTATCAAGTAGAGGAATCTATATTTGGTGCATCACATCCATGTTTTCCTATTGGTTTTAGTTCTTTTATATCCCTTTTCCTTGCAAGTGAGGTAGATTAGTTGTCATTTTGGGTTAAACATCAAGGGAGCTAGCCTAATCTAGAGGTTCAATCCACTCATTAGGTCACCCACAACCTAGGATTGTTCCCATGCTATCATCTAGTTAGGAATACTTGATAAAACTTCCTAGGGATGCAAATTAGATAGATAACATGTACAATTATTACTACATCCTCCATGGGAATAATTAATACTTTAACTCAATTATCGATTTCAATGCCTGCATCAACACAAGTGGTTTTCTCATCCCTTTTGTGACTTCTAAAGTTTAAACTCAAAATCCCAATTGGTCTATTATACACACTCTTTTAGAATTTATGCAAGCTTTAGAAGATAAATTTACCAACATTTAGCAAAATTATACAAAATCAACTCATGTTGTTGATTCATAAGATGTATTGCATAATTCTATAACACTTGAGATATCTTTTCACCCTTTGCCAATTGGTTTTATTGTACCCAATTTCACACTTTATGATGGCAAGGGTGATTTTGAACAACATTTTAAATATTTATATGCAACATGCCTTGATTATGCTCTAAATGATAATATTTTGACCAAATTAGTTTCAAAAAGTCTAAAGGACTATGCTTTAATATTGTTATATTATTTACCAATACAATCCAGGAGAGCATTCAAGCCTTTGGTGGATCAGTTTTTAGCACATTTTTCAATCAACATTACAAAAAAGATGTCATATGCATAAATTGCCAATATAAAACAATGAACTAATGAACCTATTAATGAATATGACTAGATTTATAAAATAACATTGGCCAAAATGAAAAATCCAATGGCAAATAAAGAGCTTAAAGATATATTTAAATAAAGTTTGATTTCTCCCTTATATGAGTCTATTATCTCCAAGAAGTTCAAATATTTTGATGACTTATGCCATATTGTTGGAGATAGATAAATAAAACTTATTTCATTGAAAATCTTAAATATGTATTAAACACACCGACTACATCC
The DNA here is from genome assembly GCA_037957365.1 of Torreya grandis. Classification (NCBI taxonomy): domain Eukaryota; kingdom Viridiplantae; phylum Streptophyta; class Pinopsida; order Cupressales; family Taxaceae; genus Torreya; species Torreya grandis. The sequence goes on from JARHVA010000436.1 coordinate 1,235,607, forward strand.
AATATCAAGTTTCATATCAAATGAAGTTATAAGGTAAAACCTATTGAGGCTAAAAAAGAATCAACCATCATGTTAATATAGTGTCACAAAAACCTAATCATCTTATCTTATTTAATGTATCTAATAGATAATTTTCATGATTACCTGAGTCTAGCTTCACTACTTCCAAAGCTTGTGGAGGGTCATCTCATATATATCCCTCTTCTTATGGTGGTTGATATGAGTCAACCTCTACAAAAAGGATATGATGCCAATGTTTATTATGACTATCACCAATATGCGAGGCATTTTACGAGCAAATGTTTTAAATTAAAGCACAAGATACAAGATCTTATTAATGTTGAGTTACTCACATTTGAGGATTCTCCAAAAAATTTGGGATTATAACCCAATGATCATAAAAATCAAAATATATTTAACAATCCATTACAAGATCATTCTATGGAAACACAAGAAGGGTAAATCACATATCATGCACATTCTCCTCCACCACATTATGGGAACCCATTGGATGGGATTAATGGTACACTTATAAATGAGATACCTCTTATGGTTTAGAGGCATTTTATTTCATTTTATGATAGTGATATTGTGGATGATGACTCAGATATTCATTATTTATTTATTAGGTCACATATTGATCATCAATGCTTACATAATGTTATGGTTGATAACGATTCTAAAGAAAATGTATGTACCATGACATTATTCACACATTTGGGATATGCAAAGGATGATTTATTCCCTTAGTCTAAAATGGTAAAATCATTCAATGGGAAGACACAATAGGTTTATGGTGAGATTGATTTAGATTTATAGGTTGATCCAACACATGTAACCATAACATTTTTAGTTAAATCACATACATGAATCTTTGATATATCACTGGGATGACCTTTGATTCATAATATTTGTGATTTACCTTCCATAATGTATGGGTTTCTTAAATATATTCATACCAATAGGCTAATTATAGTTTTAAAGATTTAATATGAATATCCTTTGCAATAGGAAAAGTTTGTTCCATGACAACTAATTATACAAACCAATTAGGTTAATCATGCACAAAATGGAAACCAATAGGAAATACCCTTTCCTAGGCAACCAATACTTAAGAGGCCATTGCATAAGAGATATATAGTCGACTCTTTGATATCCTCATTTATACCGCATCATCCTAGCTATTGATTGACATTAGAGTACCAAGTTTTACAATGGGTACAAAAACTCAATATTACACCAACGAAATCACAAATCATTAAAAAATGGGTTTAATGAACCATTATACCTTATAATTCTACCTCATGACCACAAAGTCCTATGAGGCATACATAGAGTATTACAAAATCTATAGCTCTAGATTCGGCACATATACATGATCCTTGGTAGCATTACCAATTTACTATACCATGTTCAAATTGTAGAGCACCCTATGACCATCCCTTATATGGGATCATCAGTTAACACTCTTCTCAAACATTTAAAAAAATAGAAAAATCAAAAACCTTGAAAATTAAAAAAAAATCAAATATTTAAGAAAATACAAAAAATATTCAAATAAACCAAAAAAATAAAATTTCACATGTTTAATAGCTTTGTGAATATGTTGTTTACATTATGTTAGTAGTTAGCATATTATTTCTATACACACATATGTTTCACAAGTACTTGAGTGTGATATAGGCATACATGAGATTCGTGATACATGAGCATGCAGGTGTTGGACCTTTCCTTTTCCCACATGACATGTTGTATTGGGGGAATATTTATTCTATATGATCATAATTGACATAGGTTATATTATTCTATGATCATTTCCATTTTTTCATTGAGTTTATATACTAACATTTACACATGCCTATACTCATGTTGTTATCTTACAAAGTACAAAAGTGTACTTGATATAGAGATTAGTTGATCTTATGCACTAATCCATCTCATACAATGAAATGCAATAGAGCCAAACACAGAGTAATTTAAATCCACAATAAAATATTATATCTCATTCTCTTACAAATACCCATAGGTATAGACATATATATAGGCAGACCATAGCCTATAAAAAGGGAGTCAACAACCCATGATTATCTCCTAGAATCATGTGGTTGCTATACCCATTAAAAATAATAATAATAATACATTACAAACTATATTAGTAATGTATTATGTTAGATTATAATAACATATTATACTCTAACTAATAATAATATTAAATATTTTACCACATCATAATATACTAATTATAATGTTCACACTAATTTCCTAACACTTGATATGTTAATCTACATGAATATTTACTAACATATGTATACAGGGACAAGTATGACATGCTTATGCTAGTTGATTCTATTTCATTTACTTCATCTCTTCGCATGGCTTACTTGACTGTAATTCTTATTTGCTTATTTGTCTTGCTGTGGAGCATTTCAAAATGGTCCTTACTTGTTGGCCACAGTGCCCTGAATCTTCCTCAATTATTTAGTGTGTGGACATTTTCATATGTCCTCCCCTTGAGTGTGTGATGTTTGAACATGTTCCTTATTTACGGTCTCCTTAGACCCCTCTTTGTATGACATTTGAGTACTCTTGTATGTGTGCTTGATTGTTTATTGAGTTTATTATCTTCTATAAATTTCCATGATACACATCATGTATCTTAGGGATTATTAAGTATGCATACCAAAAGCTTCATTGATATATTTACTTTGACATGATACTATTATATGTTTCTTTACTACATGATTCACATAGATACAACATAGTTTTCTTTTCCTTTTGAGATAAGGTTACTATCAATTTTTCATTTCACTCACCTCAAAAAGGAGGGGGGGTATTAGTGTCAGCATGTCATAGATACATGATTCCACATACATACAATTAATATAATTGGAAGAATTTGATTTAGTTTACATGATTCAAATATACACATGGAACAAAATTTTATATAATTGGCACAAATTTGAGACAATTTTTTCCAAAATTGTGATATATAATATACATATTTTATAGAGTAGAGGTTACATTTTGATATATACTTCATCTTGAAACACATTTTAGGTTCATATGCCATAAAAATACACCAAATTACATATACATTATTCACATTATACCAATATCCATGCACCAACCCTATCAAGATGCAATGTTTGAGCTTTTATCTATTGCAATAGTTGGATTATTTGTCTTGTGTGATTAAGATTCAATTCTCTTGATGGACTTAACACTATTTATATTATTACAATCAGGTATGGTTACAATTTGACTCGGTGAGATTGGATAGATTATGCTACACTAGAATAGTATGATTAAGATTATGAGCTCTCAATGGACTTGACACAACTCACCCTTATACTAGACTGGGGGCATGATCACCCTCTATTACCCTATTCACATCTCCAAGGTTTATTTGTGAACCTCTCTCTAATGTTTCAACTAGGAAGCATCATTACCAAATAAAACTATCAAGGGGAACATGGTTGCATCAACACACAATTATACTCCTTCCTTACTCTCTTTTATTTCAAGCAAAATTTAATTATTCATTTTTATATTATATACACTAATTACACCTATAACATGTCCTTAGTTTCAATTCATAAACATACAACAAATTTAAACAAGGCTCAAGAAAAGCAAGGTGTGTTGTACATACCACAATATACACTAATTTCCTTTAAACTAGTAATTTCATCCTTATGCATTACTATATTAAAGGGGGGGCATCTAGATACTTATATATAGATTTATATGTTACACTAGTCTTGTACACCTGAAAAATATCACTCAAGTCTCTACCCTTTAGTTATTGACCTTCCTTGCAATCGATAGGCTCCCATTCACTATTTCACTAGGCCTAAATTTTTATATTATAGGTCAACCTTATTATTAAGATTATCTAGATCACACGTAGCCCATAGTACATTTAAAATCTAATGTATATCTTTCATATTAAATTACAAAGCTCCAAAAACTTTTAGTGTTCTTGGACAGTTGCATTCAAACTTGGATAATAGCATGGACACTATTGTCTGTTGTCCAATGCAAGTGTTCATGCATTTTACACACTCAAATTTGCAAATCTTTTGATATGTATGGGTTGGCATATTAAGTTTCATTAACCCCTCTATAAGGAACTTTTTAAAATAGGTGGTATAAATACAATTTAAATCCAACTCATTATTCATCTAACAAATACCAAACAAACATCTATTCAAGCTCATTCAACTAATTACATAATTGATTTCTACTACCTCATTTTACCCTATTTCTATATTAGTCCTAAAATTAGTGATGTTAAAAGTTTGAATCATTTAAAGAATGGCCGATGAGTAATATTTATCAAGTTACAAGCTATATTAATACATATGCTTGCATATAGCATTCTACACCATTGTTCACACACAAGCCAACACATAGGGGATAACTACATATGATTGAGGCCCTCTTCAAAATATTGTATATGAAGTTAGTGCTCATTTATAGATGGGTTATTGAGGTTAGCTTGACTTTGTGAGCCCACTAACCCATTTTTTGGCAAGGTGACAAGACCTAAAATGGGGAAATAGGTTTTGAATTATTTTTTTATATGTAGAGCCTATGTGCATGATCTAAACACATAATCTAAAAGGTGACCAAAAAACCAAAAAGACATGGGTGGAATTTTTAGTCAACATTCCATACTATGTATAGGATATGTGCATTGAAGCATGGATAATAGTGTCGATGCAAGTGTCTATAGGGTGATACAAGTTTCCATGTTAATAAAAAGCTAATTTTCATAATCTAATGATTAGATCAAAATCTTTATACAGACTATTTATACACCTATATTACTCATATTTTCATATGCATCAGTGTATAAGCTAATTATAATAACGTTATTGTATTGTTACTATCATAATATTGAATGTTTTACTTTCTATATTTGGCATATGCATAGATTTAGTATTTCTTATCATAATATCAATAAAATATAAATTTATTAATTAGCCTAATTTTTAGAGTAGCTTACTCTTTACTTTGATTAGGATAATCTTTCATTATTAATCTTTATTTTCAAAAAGGGTTAACCATTTGGTGAACCTAACCTCCAAGTCTTCTCATGCAACTACTAGCTTACTCTAGAGTTTTTGCTTGTTAGGGTTTCTGATTTCAGCATTTTGTAGATCTATTTTTTTCATTACTTGTGGCATATTTGTTTGCATTTATCAAATATGGAAAATGGTAAAAAAATCATTTTTAAATGTAAGATAAAGCATCATTAATCAACCATTTAAATACAAATCAAGAATTAATTAATGCATTCTTACATGTTACACAAGAATAAATTAATAACCATGCTAAGGTTAGTACATCTACATGTAATAATGAGGAACCCTTAGATGGTACAACTATTGCTACATCCTCCATGGAAATAATTAATACTTTAATTCAATTACCGGTTTTAAGGCCTACATCAACATAAGTGGTGTTTTCATCCCCTTTGGTGACTTCTCAAATTTTAACTCAAAATCCCAATGGGTCTATTGTGCACACTCTTTTACAAGTTATGCGAGATTTGGAAGCTAAGGTTACCAACATTGAGAAAAATGCTATGAAATCAACTCATGATATTGATTCACAAGATGTATTACATAATCATCTAGCACTTGAGATATCTTTGCACCCTTTGCCAACTGGTTTTATTTCACACTTTATGATATATATGATCTTTCTATAGAACATGCCTTGATTATTCTCCAAATGATAAAATTTGGAACAAATTATTTCCAATAAGTCTAAAGGACTATGCTTTAAAATGATTCTATGATTTACCGATACAAGCCATGAGAGCATTCAAGCCTTTATCGGATTAGTTTTTGGCACATTTTTCAATCAACATTATATAAAAGATGTCATATGCATAAATTTCCAAGATAAAACAAGGAACCAATGAGCTTATTAATGAATATGTCTTGAGGTATAATACAATGTTGGCCAAAATGACAAATCCAATGGTAGATAAAGAACTTCAAGAAATCTTTAAGTAAAGTTTACTTACTCCCATACATAAGTCTATTATTTCCAATAAGTTTAAATCTTTTGATGAATTACGCCATATTGTTTGAGATAGAGAATTATAATTTATTTCATTGAATAAGTTTAAGTATGTAGCAAACACACTAACTACATCAAATACCAAGTTTCATATCAAACCAAACTATAAGGTAAAACCTACTGAGGCTAAAAAGGAAGCAACCATCATGGTTAATACAGTGTCACAAAAACCTAATTAGCTTATATATCCAATGCACCTAAGAGATAATTTACATGATTACTTAAGTCTCCAATTTTTCTACTTTCAAAGCTTGTGGAGTGTCATCTCATATCTCTTACTCCTTCTATGGTGGTTGATACAAGTCACCCTCTACCAAAAGGATATGGTGTTAATGCTTGTTTTGACTATCACCAACATGTGAGGCATTATACAAATAGATTTTTTAGATTCAAGAAAGAGATACAAGATCTTATTAATGGTGATCTACTCACCTTTGAGGATTCCTAATGAATTTGGGATCACTACCCAATGATCATCAAAATCAAAATATATTCAACAATCCATTACATGATCATTATAAGGAAACATCATAATTACAAATGGCATATCATGTACATCCTCATCTAACATTATGGGCACCCATTAGATGGGATTATTATCACACTTATATGCAAGATACCTCATATGGTTAAGAGGCCTTCTATTTCATTTGATGACAACAAGATTGTGGATGATGACTTAGATCTTTATTAATTATTTATTAGGGCACATATTGATCATTAGCCTATACACAAATTGTGGATAATGACTTAGATCTTCATTCTTTATTTGTCAATGCTATTATTTATTCTCCAATTCAAGTGTATGTGCCTTTTAAACACTCAAATTTTTAAATATTTTGATATGTACGGGTCAACCCATTATGTTTCATTAACTCTTTTGTGAGAAAATTTTCAAAAGAGGTGACATAAATACAAATTAGATTCAACTCATTATTCATCTATAAAATACCAAGCAATCACCTATTCAAGTTCATTCAATAAATTGCACAACTGAGATCTACTACCCTATTCTTCCCTATTTTTATATCATTCAAAGGAGTAGTCATAATATGAGTTTGAAATATTCAAAGAATAGCCCACAAATAATATTTATCAAGTTACAAGCTATATCACTACATGTATTTGTATATAAAATTCTATATAATTATTCACATGCAAGCCAACACATATGGGATAAATACATAGGTCTACGACCCTCTTCATAGTATTATCTACGTAAGAAAAGATCATTGATAAAGGGGTCCAAAATGTTATCTCAACTTTGTGAGCCCACTAACCCATTTTTGTCAAAATGATAAGGCCTAAGAAGGGGATCTAGGGTTTTATCTATATCCTAATATTGAAACCCTATGTGTGCAATCCAAACACAATCTCAAAGGTGACAAAAAATCCAAAAATACCTAGGTGGAAGTTTCGGTCCATAGTCACTATCCATATAAGGTAGATGCATTGAAGCACAAATAGTAGAATCAATGCAAGTGTCTATATGGTGGCACAATTATCCATGTTAATAGAAATTTAATTTTTATAATCTAATGATTGGATCAAAATCTTCATACAATCTATTTCTATAATTGCATTACTTAGATTTTGTTGTGCATTTATGTATAAGGTAAGTCTAATTTATCCTTCATATTGCTACTATCATAATATTGAATTTTGTACTTTCTATATTTGGTATATGCTTAGATTCAATATTTATTATTAAAAATATAAATAGAATCTAAATTCATTAATTGGCCAGCATTTTAGAGTAACTGACTCTTTCATTTGATTAGACTACTCTTTCATTGTTAACCCTTATTCCCAAAATGGGTTAAACACTACAATGGTTTGATTCATCTCAGTATTACAAGTGGGCCACATTTGATTCTAGTGACACTCGATGTCTATGGTTACACATTTTCAAGATGTAGTGATCCATAGTTGGTGGTTTCCCCCTTCAAATGTTTTACATAATACTCTATACATTCAAATGAGAGTCAGAGCATATATTCTTTACCACTCAAGAGAATTCAATGGTTTTCAAATTGAGAATTGATAACTTTCAATTCACCATAGGGTTAATATTCTTCAAATGCCTCAACAAGGGGGCAATAACTTCTCCACTTCCAAGTCACAGGGAAATTAGATTGCATATACTTATAGGTGTATACTTTCCTTACTCTCTTTTCAAATTTTAAAATTCAAGTTGCAAATTTTCAATTTTCAAATATGAATAATAACTACTTGTTTAACCTTAAATTAAGATGGAATATAGTATTGGGTTAAGAATATAAAAATGAATAAACAAAAGGGTGATAAATATATCTATAGCAAGTTAATTGATTTGCAAACTCAGATAAATAATATTTTGAATTTAAATACTGAGATATGATAAAGATAATAAGTATACTTATTGATTGCTTTAACAATGAAATGAAAAGAAGAATACTTAACAGGTTTATTATGTGCATGTGGATCTGATATGGAAAAGGCTATAAATAGATTAGACCAATGCCCTAGATCAGTCATCAAATTTTGTAAATTTAACATTTGTAGCCTTGGACACTTGTGTCAACTTCAGATAGTTGTGTTGACACTTCTATCTAACTTGGGCGTAGGTGTCTAGTAGAAAATACCTAGTGGATCTAGATGCGACCACCTAGGATATTTTCGATTTTTTGTTGCCTTCACTCTGGTGTGATCAAATATGGATCATGGGTTATCACTCCTTGTCAAATATCAAAACCCTATTCTTCATGTTCATAGTGGCTATTATAAAAATGGGTTAGTGGGCTCATGGTGTTGAGATAACCCCAAAGACCCCTCTATTAGTGGGTGTTTCCTGCACATCCAGTACTCTAAAGATGGCCTTAGACTGATGTAGTTCTCCCATACATGTTGGATATTGTGTACATAAGGATGAAATATGTGGAAAACAAGTACAAAAATGACCTATCTTGTAACTTATAAAATAGGACTCATGGAGTGATCCTTCAGTACTTTAGACATGTAGACATGTTTTCCCTATGACTAATATGGAAATAAAAGAAAATATGAAAGCTTTGCTCACTTGAATTATTTATTGAATGTTTTTTATAATTTGCCTCATGAGTTGATAGGTTTTTGTTAGGTGAGGAATGAATGAGGGTTGTTCATACATACATACATATATATATATATATATATATATATATATATATATATATATATATATATATATATAATTTTTGGAAATATCTCACATTAAAGCACTTAGGATGGCCATAAGTATATGTTTCATTTGAAATTGTGATGACTTTAGGGAAATGGACAATTGCATTGTAATATGACACTTGAATCGATGTAGGCATCAGAGTGAGATGCAAGTGTTCAAAAATATTTAAATTAGGCATAGGTCCAAAACTTATAAGACACAGAAGACAAGCAGGTTTACAATACTCTAAGCATGATAGAAGGCTTGGGTCATAAGAATAACACTAGTCAGACTAATAGATAAGTAATTTGGCACAAATAGATAGTGTATGCAAGCATTTTGGTAATGATAAGTTATAGAAGTTAAAGGTATATCTATGATATGTATTTATCAAGTGTACAAGACTGAGGTGCTACATAATTGAAATTTAGTTTCAAAATTTTCCCCCTTTAATCTAGTAATGAAGTTGCTAGTTTAAAAGGAAAAATGCATACTTGGGTGTGTACAACACACCTTGCCTTTGCTTGAGTCTAGCTTGAGTGATTTATTAGTGACTAACCATCAACCAAGAGCATGTTATAGTATATAATCAATGCATAAATCAAAAATTAAAATCATTGAAATGATTGTAATAAAAAAAGTAAGGTTTAGGAGTACACCTGTGTATCAATGCAAATGCCTTGCCTTTTTGAAAATTGATTTCAAAATATGCATCATTACCAACCACTTAAACCAATTTTAGATGTAAATATTAAAGTGTATATATTTAAATTTTAAAGGATAAACTTGCCCCCAACCTTAGAGAAAATGTGAGTTTCCACCTGATAGTTGAGATTAGCTCAGTTGTGCAACCCAATCATACTTATAACCTAGTGAGTGTGAATTGATCCAAGTCAAACCACACTATGAATTTGGTGAGGTTTGATGATGTAATCAATTCCAACCTATAAACTTGGTAATATTAAGTGATTTAATCACCTCAACCATACCAAAAGTGAATCAACTATTGTAGAAAATTAACTCAATAACAGTCCATAATAGTCTAACCTAGTGAGCTAAAGTCCATAAAAGTATTTTAAAATATGAAACTAATTTTGATTTTGTAATTTAGGTGATATTTTCATAGCATATGCACCTTATATATGTCTCATGTTGAAACTTGGGTATCCACAAATGTGTATATGAATCATATAACTATGTAATTTTACCAATTTACAACTGTGTCAGTGTGGAGAACATGTTTCCAAAACATTCCCCCATTAAAATATGAAATTGTGGACTGTGAAAAATATGGAGAACATGTTTCCATAACATTCCCCCATTATATATTTGAATATAGGGAATTGTGAAAAGTGTGGAAGCCATGTCTTTACGACATGCCCTACCATTTGAGATGTGGGGAAGTAAAAACTAGTAGTCACCTTACCTCAAAAGGATAATATAACTGTATAATCTATGAATGTATTATGTAACATATAGGAGTAACATGTCTAGGTAGATATATCAATGAGGTATATAGTATAAAATCATATCAAGTCCTAAGATGCATGATATAGATCATGACATGTCTAGATAGTAATAGTACAAGAATAAAAAGCAATTAAGTACACGCATAAGAGCACTCAAAAGCAAGTCAAAATAAAATGTTTCGAGGAGACCTCAAACAAGGGACATGTTAAAATTTCTCATAATCGAAGGGACATGACTTAGTCAAATGTCCATAAAATAAGGAATAGCATATTAAAATGTCCATACAATAATCAATTGCATATGTAAATGTCAAAGTAAGAGAACAAAGTCACTGGGACCACAAACAATGGAGCATATTCAAATTCTTAAAAAGGAAGACAAGACACTCAAGGCAGTGCATAAAGGAAAAGCATAAGCAACCAGCATCAACATAACATACTAGCCCCTAGACATATGTGTTAGTTAAAAACATCAAGTACATAACATATCAAGTATATTGTGAAAGATATAAGCATGAATAAAGGTATGTGTAAGTACATAAGCTCAAACATGATAATGGAAAGTGATCTCATAGAACTATATAACATGTATGTATCAATATCAAAGAATTAGAAGCCCCCAATGTCTATATCACATGAGTATAAGGAAGGCCAACATTTGTATAAGAATAAATAACGTATCTATGTATGCATGTATCACACTCAAATGATGTGTGAAACACATGTGTATATATAAATTATTGATATTCCATAAACCGATATGGAACCAACAACATACATGTAAGAAGTTGATAAACATGTAAATGCTGAAAATATTTTTGGATTTTTGAATTTTTTTTGTTGTACTTTTTGGAATATTTTACCTTACAACTTTAATTTAGATCCTTCACATTATTTCAATCATGGTTGGATAAGTGTAAACAGTGTATAGCATGTTCCTCCTTATAATTTACATGGGCATTAAAACAACCAATGCTATCATTTGGAATATGGATCAATTTACCTTCATGAGAAAAAGACATGCCTTATTTATTTTGGTCAATTTTAGCTTCCATTTGATATAACCAAAGAGTTCCCAATGTAAAAACATATTTTTATGTGGTGGACATAACTCAAACCCTTATTTGAATTAATTGAGGCCCACAAGTAATTGGTATGATGATGTTTCAAACCTCCTTTATTTTTAAGTCTTTTAGATAAAAACCAAACTATTGAAAACATCTTACATTGTAAGTTGTTTTTGTTTGTGTAGGGTCAACATGGTTATGCCAAAAGTAAGCACTGCTCATAAATAATGTAATTGTTAGACTTTTTTGGCATGGATGTGCATTATATGCCATTTGCATTTCTGAATTCAGCTAAGAAAGATCTATCAAAGGATTTTTAAATATCTTATGAGTCTGTTGATCACTAGGTTGTGAACCTAACTCCTTTATAGGATCATCAAATTTAATTTTTTGGTCATCAATAAGGTCTTGAATCTTATGCTTAAAGGTAAAACACTAGTTTGTAAAATGCCCAAGACCTTTGTAATAGCCATAATAAGCATTTTCATCATATCCTTTGGGTAGAGTTTGACTCATATCAACCTCTATAGAATGGAGAGATATGAGGTGACACTCTACAAGCTTCAAAAGTAATGAAATTGGAGACTCGATGATGTAGGAACATCAAAAGATCATTCATTATTCATATGTAAATAGAATTAAACGTGTATTATTATGATTGAATGAGTTCTTAGGAGGGTATAAGTAGTATAAGGAATCTTATATTCATCATTAGAAGTGTTTAAAAGATTGATTTCATGATTTGTCATTCTAAGCATAATTTGGGATTTTTTCACCAAAATGTCTTATTTGAAAATTTTAATGGCTTGGGAACATTGTAAGGGGATGTGACCTCATGTAAAGGTTATATGATATCATTTACTATATTTTAAACATGTTTCTCACCTATGTAAATGTAAAACTCCACCTCATCATCATCCTCTAGAAGAAATCCCAATGTAGGAAGAGCAAAATAGGCAAGTTGATAAGCCTTGAGGAACATTTTGGAGGAAAAGTCTAAGAAAATTGTGTTTTTAGAGTTGAAACTCAATTAATAAAATTGTTTACAAAGATAATAAACTAGTATAAGGTCAAAACAACAGAATAATGAGTGGTAAGGATGCAAAAGAGGAGAAAAGAAGGCCTTCTATGCCTGTGTTTTTGTAAAAAGTATTATGTTTTGATCAATAAAGGAAGCTTATTTGATTTTGAAGGTATGTTTTTATTTATGAAGGTAGTTTTTTACATGTTCTAGTATTTATTTCATATGTTCTAAGTGATCCTAAAGTAAATCTTGATTGCTAATACATAGAATAAAGTTTTTGTTGACAGTTTGCCATGATAACAAAATTTTGAGCATATGGAAACTGAGTTTTATTATAAACTAAAAGAGTATGTAGGTTAGAATCTATGTATACATATTATTATTTCATAGATAAATAATATCCAATATATTTTGAGGAGGTTCACACTTTATTTTGGGGTCTAAAATTTCAAATCTTCAAAAAGCCCTATTTTTGTGTAATTATAGTCATTATAGTCAAGTGATATACATCTAAGAAGTTTCATGGGTTCAATATAAATATTTTAATGGTTTAATGAGTCTTATAAGTGTATACCAAAAGTGTTATGATAATATAAAATGTCCCAGGATTCATGAACAATCCTTTATTAGCTCTTGGGCTCTACAAACCCTAGAACAAGGTTTCTTATACAAATTGAGCCATAACTTTATTTTGAATTGGTCAGATTTATCCAAAATTTTAAATAAGTTGGAATAAAATATTTAATATCTCATTCAAACATTATAAATATAAAATAGGTCTTGAAAAACAAAATATAACCGATTGTGTTTATATGTTTTGTAGGTGTCCATTTGAAAACACTGAATATGAGAAGAATTTGATGTTTGCATCGTTCTTGGGTTTCAAAATTTGTTTGAATTGTGAGGGTATTACAATATTACTATTTAATGTTTTAAAATGTTTTATAGGTCATTTTCTTAGTATTTTAGTCAAGACCTATCAGAAAGGATGGAGTAGGCCTACACAAGCCTTAAGAGTAAAATTTGTTAATTAAGACTACTCTTTTGGGAAACTAATAGCATCATTGGTTTATAATAAATTTAACTTATACATAATATCTTAATATTGTATTCTATAAGTTATTGAGTGATAGTCAAGAATATTAGCATCTTATTAAGATTAAATCAGACCTACACATATCATTATAGTAAACGCAGTTTTGTGTCAATTTGATAAGTTAATTGATGTACCAGACTTGAAAAAAAAGGTATAATATCACTAAACGAGGTGTCTTATAGGTGGATTAAATTTATTCAAGTGAATAAAATAAGATTAGAGTGGAAATTGTTTCAAGACCTCCAAGAAGCAGAATTAGGCCTAATAAGCCTACAAAGGTAAGGTTGCTGACACTTGAATTTTGAGGTTGGGATTCTTTAAAGATAAGAGGTTTGATCTAAGAGAATTAATAAGATACTTATAACCTTATTTGATAATGTAAATTTAATTGTTTTAGAAAAAAATATCTTGTTAAAAGGTAAATTACAGTCAAAAGAGCGAATACTCTATTTAGGAATATTGAAGTTGTCTTCTACTTAGAATACAGGGATTTTTGTGATAAATGAAGTAATAGAATATGGAGATTAAGATCCTTATAATGAGAGATAAATATAATGACCATAATACCTATAGACCTAATGTATTCAAAACCTAATAGAGGTCAGATCTCTTGAAGGATCTAGTTAGAAATTAAGAGATAGAGATTATCAATTATGAATCATTAAGAATTAGAAATATAAATGAGTTCATTGGTATTTTAATACCATTATGATTTGATATTATTTTGTTTAAAAATTAATTATGGTATATCTATTGTCAATAAAGGTTTATATAAGTGTAAATAAAATTCTTGATTTTAAACTAAGAAGGTAAACAAGTGTGTATCTTTGGATAGTGAAGATTAAATAGTGAGATTATCATCACTCAGGTAAGTGTCTAAATTATATCCTTGGTACATTGGGTAAAGAAAGTAGATTGTGTTTATAGTGAATATGTCAATGTGGTGGATTCCATTGCAACCTTTGCATCTATGTGTGAATGAACATGTGTGTTATCAAATGTAGGAAAATTAACTCCATTATTATATGGTATGGTAATTCCTTCTTTTTAGTAGATACATTATGCTTGGTTCATTTGATATAATTTAATACAAAGGCCACATATGGTGGTTCCACATTGTTTTTTAAGGTTTTCATATGTAATGTTCTCACACAAATACCCTTGAATAGTGGTGACTTGTGTAACAAGTCCAAGAGTGAAATTTTATCCATAACATCATTATATGTCTTTGAGATTTGTTGCATATACTTGATTTGGTTTTATTGGTTTAGAAAAGGAAATTGAATTGACAAAGGCAAGTCTTGATGCATGATATTATTTGAGGACATATCTTTACAACCAAAGGTAATAAAATTTGCATTATGTGTTAGATCTTACAAAATATCTGTGAAACTAACCAATGTTATATCCCTTGGTACCTGGGTATCATGCAATGCTTCATATAGAATATAATTATAGATAGTAGAATGATTTATAAGTTTGAAGATTGAAATTTTAGCATACATGTTGCCTCATTTATCAATAATGCCACTTCCCCTAAGTAATGTGATTGTTAAATCATGTTGGCATGGATGCTTTTTGGGGTTTTCAACTTGGGTGTTGCCCCATTCTCAAAAATATTAGTATCATGGTTATTTGTAGCTGGAGAAATATGTGTTTCTTGATTTTATGTTTGATAAGGAACATGCATATCTATACACATCCCAATATAGTATATCAAAAGAAGCAAAGGGCTTATATAATCCTCTTTCTCTAAGTGGAGAAATAAGAACTCTAGTAAATATGAATCTTATAAATATGAGGGGATATGATTCAAAGAGTATAAAATATTTTTGAATCTAATAGCATATTATTGAATATATGCATCCTCATTTTAAGCCAAGCTTTGTAAATGATCCAATTGTAACTTACAAAACTTGTGTTTATGTAAATGCATCAAAAATACATCTTAAAGTTGTTTGAAATTATTTAAAGAAACATTTGGAAGGTTATAGAACCAACAAAGAGCTTCTTTAGTTAAGATCCTATGAAATACTTTTAGTAGCAAACACCCATCCTTTGCCCACTATCCAAAGGAATGTGTGTATTGTTTAAAATTATTTGTAGGATATCCTTTTCCAAGAAATGTAAAAAACAAAGACATACTAAAATTTGAAGGATACAAATACTCAAAGACATTCTTAGTAGGCAGTTGGTCCTTTAATATACTATCATTAAAATTAGCCTCATGAGCAGAAATTTATAATCATAGTAACCATTTGTTGTTGAAGATATTTTATAGTATTAATCATTGATAAAACATTGAATTAGAGAGTTTGGTAAAGTGTTTCAAAACAAATTCATATGTTGAAAACTTCCATCCATATGGAATAGAGTTTTAAGTGCACATTCATTATCATTGAATTTTGAAACCTTTGGCATGTCACATGAGGATTTTTTTACATTTGATACTTGCATGGTAATTAAGTTTTCACCTACCCTTGGTGATGATGTTGCAATTGGAATTTTAGGTAAGTGTTTGAAAGGTACATATTTTGGTATATAAGGCATTTTTTTCACCTTTGGCTTGTAATGCACCCTTTTCCTCAGTGCCTTAATGATATATGGTAGAGATTCCATGATGTCTTTGTTTACCTTTAAAAAAAAAAACTTCAAGTGGAGGAAGAAGAGAGTCATCACCTTTTTAAATGGGGATATTATTTATAAATGTTGGAGTTATGGGGTTTGAATTAATTTATTCAAAGGAATATACCCCTTATGATAAATTTATAAATCAATGATAATTTCCTTATGTACTTTTAAAAAACTTTTGTCGATCGTATGAAGGAGCAACTTGCTCATATGTATCCTTTTTGGTGGTAGAATGTGCATAAAGGGTATGATTATATGACTTGACTTATTGGTGACTAATAGCATGGACCGGAGACTATCACATAAACTATTGGTGAATAGTGGGTTTAAGATGGTAGCTAAGAATACCTTGAATACAATTTGTAAGTTTAGGCATCACATATTCCCACTTGTCCTCATTTAGTATTGTTGATAGCTTTGGTTGTCAAGGGCTATAACTTGATAAATATACCTTTCTTCTCTTTCAAATTCATCTCTTGGTTGGTTAGATTTGGCCATGGAGGAATTCTTTAGTTTATTTTTTGAAAAATAAGGAAAGAGATAAATTAGGAATAAAATAGGAAACCTTAAGAAAAAACACCCTAGAAGATTTTTCATTCATATAGATTAGGTTCACCAAATGTTTAAACCTAATTGAGATGGGTCAGTATAGTATTAAGAATATAGAAATGAATAAACACAAGGGTGATAAATAGATCTATAGCAAGCCAATTAATTTGTAAACTCAGATAAATAATATTCTAAATTTAAATACTATGATATGTTAAAGATAGTAAGTAAAATTATTGATTGATATAACAATGAAATGAAAATAAGAGTACTTGTTGGTTTACTCTATGCATGCAAATTTTATATGGAATATGATGGAAATAGACTAGACCAATACCTTGGATCAATCATTATATTCTATAAAATTGACCTCTATAGCCTTGAACACTTGCATCGACCTCAGATGGTTGTGTCAACACTTCTAACTGATTTGGATGAAAGTGTCTAATAAATAATACCTATTAGATATAGATGGATCATACCACCTAGGATATTATGATTTTTTTTGTTGCCCTCACTCTGGTGTGCTTAGATCTAGATCATGGACTATCATTCCTTGTAAAATATCAAAGCCCTAGTTCTTCATATTCATAGTGGTTGTGGGAAAAATGAGTTAGTAGACTCATGGTGTCGAGTTAACCCCAAATACCCCTTTGTCAATGGGTGATGCCTACATATACACTACTCTAAAGAGGTCCTCAGACTAATGTAGTTCCCCCTTACATGTTGGCTTGTGTGTACATAGGGATACAATATGTGGAAATCAAGTGCAAATTTGTATTATCTTGTAACATGGAAAAATGACTCATGAAGTGCTCCTTCAGTACTTTGGAATTGTAGATATGTTGTCCCTATGACTGATATGGAAATAGGAGAAAATAGGGAAGCTTTGCTCACTTAAATTCTTGATTGAATGCTTTTGGTAAGTTACTCATTATTTGTTAGGTATATTCTAGGTGAGGAATGAATGAGAGTTGATCATATGTGTGTGTGTGTGTGTGTGTTTCAATCCCTTTTATAAATATCTCACACTAAATAATTTAGTTTGACCATAGGTATATGCTTCATCTTCAAATTTGATGACTTTAGGGCATTAGACACTTGCATTGTTATAGGACACTTGCATTGATATAGACATCTGACTAGGGTATAAGTGTCTAGGAAATGGGAAAATAGACACATGTCAAAAACTTATAGAGATAGAAGATAAGTAGGTTTACAGTACTTTAAACATGATAGAAAGCTTGGGTCATTAGAATAACACTAGTCAGACTACGAGATAAGCAATTTGGCATAGAGAGATAGTGTGTGCGAGCCTTTTAGTAGTGGGAAGGTCTAGATGCTGAAGTTACATCCATGATATGTATTTACCAAGTGTACAATACTAAGGTGATATATAATTCAAATTTAATGTCTACACTAATTTTGGTGGCATTATTATATGTTTCACACTAAGGCATCTTGCACAATCAATATTCTCATTAATAGATAAAGTATGTGTACACACTTTGATTACATATAATTTACTCTAGTAATTTTACTTCATTGCATCACTAGAATAAAGTGGGTAAAAATGTAGAGACTCAAAATTAATCATCAATTACTTGACAATGTTTATTCTTAACATTTTTACCTTTGTTTGGTCTAATCACCATTTTACTAATTTATAATTTATATAGGAGCCTTCTCTATCTTGTGAACACTAAAATAATCATGCATACATCCTTACTTATGTCACATTTATCCTTGTTCCATTCATATGCCTCTACTAAGCATGTCTTAATAGTCTTTGGTCTTTTGAGACAAGTTTGCACTAGGAAGACAAGAGTGTATCGAAGTCCTAACCACCTAGTGTGACCTTGTCCCCTACACTCTAATGGTAACTTTTTAAATTTGAGTTGTTTAATATTACCCTTCCCACATGTTTTACAAAGTTGGTTAGTGAAAATATTTGAAATATTCCTCTATATAAGCACATCAAGGCTTCTCTAAATCCAATTAGCACCTATCAAGTAATTACTTGACACATAAAGAGTAAAAGATCACTATTTATTCCTATTTCAATTCTGAAACATCTTAACAATCGTATAGGCCAAGTATAAGTAGCTTTTATTGTAGGTAAAGGGCACCCATTCATCAAGTACTTAAAATCAAATCTACTAGCTATAGTCATCTAGTTACACAATCACAGATCACACAAGCACTCTAAGAGGGAAAACTGTAATGGTCTGAGGCATATTTAGGCTATGTAGGCAACACTCAGTCATAAGGGGTTTATGAGTCTAGCTTGACTATTCCCTTAACCTTATTCCCCCTCTTTTGCATTTAATTATTAGTATTTTTTTGTGTAGGACCTAGGGTTTTTATTTTTTAGGTATTTCATGTAACATATCAACACATATAACTCAACAAGAACCTTTGTAATCAGTCACACAAACCCATATCTAAAAATTAGTTATACAATTAATCAGGTTGTATCCATCACTAGTAGATAAGGCCATAATGCACTTTTATCCACCTCTTACAGACTTGTCCCAACAGACTGTGAAATTACTATTTTCTAAAGATGACTGTGTTTCCATGTCTTTTTACATAGTTTTTAATGATCAACTTTCATAGTCAAATATATTTTAGTTTTGAGGAACACTCTCTAATCCTAGTCTAAATTATTATTTTTATAACATTTCTTATTATTGTAAAATATGTATTTTAATGTAGATTTACCATATTCTACTTCATTTAAAGTGTTTAATAGTTTAATACACTTAATTAAATTCATATAATTAAAAAAAATTAAACATTAGCAATAATTATAAAGATTGGACCCATAGATAGCATGTGGATGTGAAAGAAAGGTAAATTAGAGTCATATATGTACACACAAGTCATGTAGGGTGTAGGTAGCTCAAAGTTGATAGTGCCAAGTGTCTAATATAAGATTTTAATAACTACACTTTTTCTACCACTATGATAAGCAAATTTCATGAGTCTAAAGGTGGGTCGATGGTGTTTTAATCAATGAGTACCTAAGGATTTACTCCATCCTTAAGCACAATATATTTGACTTACAACTACAAACCATGGTTACTTCTCTCAAACATAAAATAAAAATTGTCAACAACCATGCAACTAGAGGAGCACAAATTAGGTCCTATTTACATTGGCTTAAGATTGGGGACCATGGATCAAAGGATTTATTTAAGTCTCTAAGGTCCCAAAAATCTAAACATAAAATCAAATCCATCAAGCTTTTCCATAAGTGCATTATCGATATATTAGAAATTTCCTCAACTTTCCTAGAACACTACAAATTAGTGTTTCAAGCCCATGAAGATTTGATGGAAATAACATAGGATTTACAAGAATGTTTATATGTGTTACCCCATAAATTAATCATTTTAGATTAAAAACACTATGATGCTCATATTTTTCTTGATGAACATTTCATGCAATGCAATAAATGGATAATGATAAAATATCAAGGATTGGTGGCTTTTCTTGTGAATTATATAACGCTACTTGGCACTTTATAGGGACCAACTTATTGCAAGTCCAAAAATAATCCCTAAAAAATAATCCATTATGAGCTATCATCAACAAAGGCAATATTAAATTTATACATAAGTTTGGTGACTTAAAACTTTTTACTAGTTGGTGCCCAATAACCCTTTTGAATGTTTCTTATAAAATAATCTCCAAGGCCTTAGTGAATCATTTCTGCCATATTCTACCTACAATCATTAGATTGAAGGCAGCATGTTTCATCAAAATGTACTCAATAATTTAATTGTAGTCTAGGCAAGAATGGAATGGCTCGAGCCTCTTGTTAGAGGACCATATCTATCAAACTTGATTTTGAAAAAACTTATGACCAAATAATGTGGCCTTTTATTCTCACTATGCTTAAAGCTCTAGGTTTTATCCAATTCTTTCTTTCAACAATGCAAAATTTATTTTTTGAAGCATCAACCTACCTCATCATCAATAGGCACAAGTCTAATAGCTTTGTAATTTTTATCTCCATTAGATGAGGTTTCCTTTTATTTCTTACCTTATATGTCTTGATCGTTGATGTGTTTGGTTATCTTCTTGCACACATAGTGGATCAAGGACTCATTAGGCATATTATTCTTCCCAATGTCTCCTCTCAACTTATTGATGGACATTATGTTGATGATACTTTCATCACTCTCAATGAGAAAGAAGTTTCCTTCAAAGAGATGCCTCAATGCCTTGTTATTTTTTGTAAACCCTCATGATCTAGTTTACGATGGGCCAAAAACCAATACTAAAGACAAAGCATGATGCCTTTACCTGGATAGATAAATCACTCTCAGTGGAAGTGGATACAGAAAGGAGAGATTCAAATTCCTTGGTATTCCTTTTTCTTTTGATATCTCTTCTTCAAATCTTTAGTAGTATGTCATTGATATAATAGAAAAGAAGGTTATTTATTAGTTTTTTTAAACCTCTCTCTTTAGTTGGGACATTTCATGCTTGTAAAAAAATATAAGTGACCATTCATGTTTATTACTCCCCCTGTTGGGCCCCCTCTAAGTCCTCATATTCTAAATTTGCAAAGTTTCTTAGAGACTTTATTTTGGCTAATGCTATGCAAACTAGAGGTTATCACAAAATTGCTTGGGACATTTGTTGCCTTCCTCATGATAAAGGAGGAGTGGGCATCATTGATATCTATAAACAAAATATTACCTATTTTTTTAAGTGGGTGGTTAGATAAATTTAAGGTAATGAGACGTTAACTATACTTCGAAGGAATTATATCTCTACAAGTACCCCCTATGGTAAAAATAGTTGGAAAAACAATAGAATTCACACTATGTTGATTTGAAGGCTCATTTATATCCAAAACTATTTGCAAAAATTTTGAAGGTGTCAAACCTTATCTAAAATGGATTGGATGTGGATACCACACTCATATTTCCTTCAATAACCACATTATATGGTGGTCCCCTATAATGACCAATATTAGTCTTCCTTTAGTAGAAATGTCAGGTATGAAAGAACTACATCTATTTAAAAAAGAAATTCACATTATCAAGGACTTGACTTCTTCTCGAGCTTGGATTTCATGGCATATGCTAAAATAGAAATATAAGTTGCTTAATATGAACTTACTTTCCATTTTGTGTATACAAAAATTGATGCCTAATGTCATGCTGCATAATATGGGTTTACAACCTCCATGTGGAAGGACTGGAGCTGGAACTATGACATTTAGTTTATAAACTAGTCTCCAAGTCTCATTTATCAGATCATGAACTCATTCTCTTCTACTCTAGTGAAGATAAATAGGTGTTAGAATTTAAATTCTTCCCCCAAGACTTGGCTCACTAGAGTTAATAAATAATGGAATACCAAGCTCGAACCTAAACTTGCTCATCTTATTTGATGTCTAACTTATCAAGTCCTTCCTCTTTGGGAACACCTCTTACACATTGGAATTGCTTAACCTAGATTCCCAGCTTACTCTAGCCTTGAGTCCTTCAAACATCTATTTTGGACATGCCCAAAAGCTCAATTTTCCTATTAATGGATCCACTAGATTTTTCAACCATTCCACCCAAATCCCTTCTCTTGGTGCATGGTTTTTTTAGAGTTATGTCTAGTGGAAAACTTATATTTCTTTTATGTAGACCTTATTTAGATTTATAATTTTATTTCAACTATAGAAATCTATGAATTCAACTGTGTAAAAATGAAGAACCATCTTCATATTTTTTTGTTAATGAAAAGGTAATTATTATTTCTTCAGCTCTTATGTAGATCTAAGCTTAAGTTGAGAAGGTGGAACTCGAGTTTCAACATTTACATAATCTACTCAACAACTATGGGGGTGATCCTTTCACTATGAACCATTTTCCTCCTAGACCAACCACCTCATCACTCCCCACCCCTGACACCTAGGGGTTGGTGGAGTTTTTCTCACAATGAAAATCATTTATCCACTCCTCTACAAGGGGGAGGGGATCCTGCTATTATTGTTTGGGAAGTCCATTTCTTACCTGTCATGATGGATGTCACCTATATATGGGGGTGGTCTAGTTGGTATCTTTGTTAAGTTGTCTTTTTATTGAGGCACATTATTTCATTATCCCCTCTAAAACCACTTAGGATGGTTAGGTGGAAACCGATCCTTCTTTCGTTGAGCCTTCAACTTGGAGTGCCCAACCTCACAAGGATGATTTACATCCACCTCCTTTTAAGGTTGCACCCTGTGCCTGAAGATATGTGTTTTTATGTTATTTTGATGTGATCTTGTAAACTTTGGATTTCCATACTGTACTAGTAATTTTTTATTTTGAATCATATTTTCTCACCAATGTAGATTTTGGGACATGCATATCTATAGACATTATTTATGAATTATATATCACCTTAGTATTTTACACTTGGAAAATACATATCATGGATGTACCTTCAACTTATATACCTTTCCCACTGCCAAAAATATTGTATACGCTACCTCTCTATGCCTAATGGATTATCTCTTAGTCTTATCAATGTTATTCTAATGAATCAGACCTTCTATTTTGCCTAAAATTTGCTTATCTTCCATCTCTATAAGTTCTAGACCTGCACCTATTTTCCAACTACCCAGACACTTGCATCTTAATAAGTTGCTTACATAGACATAAGTAACCTACCCTAATGTAAGTGTCTAGTGCCCTAAAGCCATCCAATTTACAAATGAAATGTATTCTTATGGTCAGCCTAAGTGCTTTAATGTGAGATGATATCTAAAGGGATTGGTATAAATACAATAACAATCCTCATTCATTCCTCACTTAGAGACTTCTTAGATACTCACAAGGTAACTTACCAAAAGCATTCTATCAAGAACTCAAGTGAAGAAAACTTTCCTATTTTATCCTATTTCCATATCAATCATAGGGATAACACATCCACAGGTTTAAATTACTAAAGGATCAGCCCAAGAGCTATATATTCCAAGTTACAAGCTATGTCATGGTTATACTTGATTATCACACATTGCATGATTCACACACAAGCTAACACATAAGGGAGAACTAAATAACTTTGAGGCTCTCTTCAGAGCATTAGCTATGTAGGTAGTGCTCATTGATAGAGGGGTCTTTGGGGAAGATCAACACCATGTACCAACTAACCCATTTTTTCCATAGTCAATATAAAGATGAAGAATTAGGGTTTTACTATTTGATAAGGAGTGATAGTCCATGACCTAGATCTGAATGCACAGAGTGAAAGTGACACAAAACCTAGAAACATCTAGGTGGTTGCATCCAATTTCAATAGATATGTTATACTCAACACCTACATCTAAGTCAGACAATGGCATCGATGTAACCATCTTAGGTCAATGCAAGTATTCATAGTTACAGAGATCAAATTTCCAAAATCAGATGATTGTTCTAAAATTCAAATCTAATCCACTTTCTACATGTTCTAGATTCATATATGTAATAGTATCAAAAATAATTGTCTTATTTTCATTGTTATTACAATATCTAACATAGTTATACTTTCTATATTTAGCATGTTAGTATAATAAATTTAGTATATGCTTATCTGAGTTTCAAAAATAATTAACTTGCTCTAGAGATAGTCTACCATCCTTATGCCCTAGACTATCTCTTCCCCATTTAACCTTAGATTCCCCCTAATATATATTTTAGGGTTAAACCTTTGGTGAAACTGATCTTTGAATATCATTCTTGCTTAAGTGTACCATATAGGATTTTTTTACCTATTTTGTCCTAATCTTTGTGTTCTTTATCTCTCTTGTCATGGATGATATTACTTGATTTAGTGACTATGATTATGAAACTCTCCAACTTTCTATCAAAGAAGGCGTAAAAATTGATTACTTTTGTATTCTTCCAAATTTCAGAACTTCTAACCTCAAATCTTTGAATGGTGGTGGCTACCATCCCTCTAATCAGGTCCATGCTCCCACCATTTCAAGAGATGAGTTGATCCATCTTAAGGAAGATAAAGAGCCTTTATTATTGCTCCCTACACCACCATCATATTATTTTTTCCTTCAATATTTGATAAAATATGGATACAAAAGACAAGGATTGGGCAAACATTAGTAATTTATAACCCACCCTATATCTCTTAAATATAATACAAATCGATGAGGCTTAGAATTTTTATAAAAATCCATGAGTCACCAATAAGGCAACTCATCTAATCATTCCCTTCATGCACATTCTGCCAAAAAAGTGGGTACATATGACCAAGATGCTCCTTCATATGATCATCAAAAGTTTTGACAAATACATAAAGAAACTATGATTGATTTACAAATTCCATATACGGGGATATTCCTTCAAATAAATTAATTCAAACCCCTATAATTTCAACATTTCCAAATAATGTCCCCCTTATCAAGTGTGATGATTCTCTTTTCCCTTCATTTGACATTGAAATTTTTAAAAAGGTTAACTAATACATTATGGAATCTTTACCAAGTAGCTTTAACACACCAAGAAGAGGGAAGCATTACAAACCTAAAGTGTTAAAGGCTCCTAATGTTCCAAATCTTATAACCGAGGTATTTAAACCAAGAGATCTTTATCTCCCAAAGGATTAATTCATGAAAAAGGTTTATACCATACCAAAATATGTACCTTTACAAAATCTCCCTCAAATACCAATTGCTTTATCTCTACCAAATGTGAATGAACCAAGGTCTTCAAATGATATACCAAGGGTACCACCATTTAGAGATCCAATACCATTACCAAAGTATCCTAAATTTAGTGATTCAAAACTTGCACTTATTATCCATGAGGCTGATGATACTCATATGCATAGAGTCAAGAGAGGTGGTTGATTAAAATCAATGATAACACCTATGCCAAGTACCACCATTCCCATGGAGTATCTTATTTCTATGATGAACACTATTGGGATCTTCAAAAATAGGTTTCTATACTTCAAATAAAAATGGATTTCCATAATACTAATGCAAATGTTATCTCATTCAACAATCAACTTCTTGCACAATGTATACTTGAATATCCTTATCCACAAGATTTTGAGCTACTAGATTTACCTCTTTTTTTGAGTCATAAAGACCCATTCGCCCACATAATTAACTATGTGCATTCTTTTGGTCAATGGGTAAAAGATGACAAATTATTACTAAAAGTATTCCATATGAGCATTTTTGATAAGGCTCATAATTGGTTTTATACCCTACCAAAAGGGTCCTTAACCACTTTTACACAATCAAAAGATGCATTCTTCATGGATTTCAAATATCTATAAGGTGCCAAAACTTACATTAAAACATTTGCACAATTTCAAAAAACATGATGATGAATTCCTTCAAGATTATACTATTTGATTCAAAATTACATCATATGAGTTAACATTTAGACTATTGGCCCTTGAATTTTGACTATGTACTATCCCATTTTTACATGTAGGACTAACACAATGTAGAAGGATCATTGTCCCATTTTGGCACAAGACCGACATGGCACAGAAGGACCATGACACATAGCTGATAGGCACATAAGCATTATGGGACATGACTTGATGAATGTGAGAGAACAATGGTGCAAGAGAACCAACATGAGAGGACCTAGTTAAAAGAGAATGCCATGAGGAACCTGAGAAAATAGGACTCAGAACAAAATCAGAAGACTAGGGGAACATATGGGAAGCAAATCACATGGAAAGTGGGAGAATTTAGAAGAACAATTCATATGGGACACTTTAAACATTTTGATCAAAGGTTTTATACCATCCTACCAAGAATGAAACACATGGCCACCAGTATATAGCATAAAGCAAGGATCTAGGGGCATAAGGCCCCAAGTCTTGTAAAATTCCATGATTCTCAATTTGTTTGGAGTTTATGCATCATTTGATTTTGTATTAATGATAAGTAACACTTGGTCAGGGGGAACATCTATAAATACCCTTGTTATAATCATTTGGAAGGATGGTCTTTTAGAGAATATATAATAGAGCCTTGCCTTGTAATTCATTAAGCATATAATGGGAGATATCAATTTTTACCAAATTTTGTTATGAATGGTGAAATACACTAAGTGTTAGGGATGGAAATGGTTTAGTTCTTTGTCTTATTATTGGTATCTTTTCATTTTATAAGTCACTACTATTAGATAATAATGGTGATCCTTGTAATAGTGATAGTTACATCTAGGATAAGAAGGATAATAGTAGTATATTTGTGTTATTAAATAATTATTTAGAGTTGCATAATGAAAGATGAACAAACATACATTACTATGTTACAAAAATTTCAAGAATCGATCTTTTTCTATGCACTTTGAGTGAGTACACGAGACCTAACTCTCACGTGATAGGGCCAGTGGACTAGCTTGTTGGGATAAACTTTAGCACCGAAGTTGGAATTGACTAGAATAATCCAACATTTTGGTTCCATTGCCAGGACATAAAGCACTTGAAGCATAGTCATGGGAAAATGTTTGAGCACATTTCACTAGAGAATATAGAAGAATGGGTTACCAGTGTCGAAGACAACTTTGTGGTTCCTTATCTTGAACCAGGAATCTTTGCACAATAGTAGGTATAGCAAAATCTTTACAGTTCTTTATATGAGACCTACTTTTCTGAGGTCCCAATTCTTTTACATGCTTGGATAATAGCCTATGCTCAAGGATGATACAAAAATCTTGGAAGGAGGCAACCTTGGATGATTGAATGACAAAGAATTTTAGCATGACTTGGAGTTTTATGGACACGAGCAGTTAAATTTTGGTGGAGAGGAGTTCAGAACATCTACATTTTAGAGTATGTTGCGACTACCTATTCATGTCCTAAAGAAGCCAAATTCCAATTTATTTGAGAGCTGAGGGGTCACTATCTTAGGATTTTTACTTTTGAGATAAAAAATTTATTTATTGATCTTAGGATAGAAACAATACCCATGGAGTTCTAAATTCTTCTATGCATGAGCCACCCATTTAGAAGGGGAAACGAGGGTTTGATAGAAGATTGTGGGTTTTAACATGGTAGCAAGTCAATGAGCATTACATAAATATAAGTATGATGAAGCTCAATAGAGTATCATGGGAGTTAGCAGTGTGAAAAGAGACTGGGAGACCTCTAGGAGTACTATAAAGAGCTGCAGGGAAGCAAACATGCATGAGGAACCCATCACTTTTGAACCACATTATTTTCCACTTCTATCCTACAAAGGAGAAATGAGTTGGACTACAAGAGTCGAGGAACCAAGCCTAAATCAACCAGGCTACCCTACCATAGTACATGCTCATGCCCTTGAGTCAAATAGAGTACATATACAAAATTAGGATATAGATAATTCAGAGTTAGAAACTGAATCGATAAGGGATATTGAAACTGGGCCATTCGATGATTTTTCAAATTTTACATTATCTTTCCATATTCAAGGGAATTCTATGGGACAGTTTGGGATGCCTGGTGGGTTTGGTCCTTGAGGCCAGAGCATAGTCCCAAAATTGGGTAGCCAACCTACTACCATGCCTTTTCTCATTAACACTACTACTAGAGGCGTTGGAGGATTAGGAGGAGGCGTAGGAGGAAGCAGACCCCCTCCTCAAGGAATAGGGGTTGGATCTTCCCATCAACCACCTTTTCAACCAACATAGACCTTCAAATTTAGAGTTACAATTCATTTTTAGTAGAGGTCTTTCTCCATTGAAAGAAAGAGCATTGCATAAACAATATGCATCATTTACCCATCTATATGTGGATGTCCATAGATATGCTTCATTCATCCTTACTCATCCAAAGGAGCTTAACATATCCCCTTATAAGTACCAAAGTTTTATTCCTCTGATAAAGGAGGGAGATGAATTACCAAATGAACATTATGAACAAAAATGTGGAGTTCCTAATATTTATATGGGAACTCTACAAGGTTTACTCAATATGAGACCAATCCAAGGTCCACATCCTATGCAAAAACCCAAGGTCAAAAATAAAAAAAAACATCTACGCCAAAAATATTTGACAATAACATTATTCATGAGTGGTGCTTATTTTTGGCATAACCATATTGATCATAAACAAATAAAAACTACTTGTAATATAAGATGTTTACAATAGATTGGATTTGATATCAAAGACTTACAAAATAGAGGAGGTTAGATAGACTCCTTAGGCAACATAACACTACCAATTGCTTGTGGTCCTAAAGTGATTATACCTACCACATCTCCATATGCATTTCCATTGGACACACTTTGTTTATACTAAATGGAAGCACAAATTGACAAAAAACAACAAGATATTTCCTTTTCTCATGAAGGCAAATTGATCCATATTCCAAATGATAGCATTGGTTCTTCTACTATACATGTAAAATGTGAGGAGTAACATGGCATGTACCATTTATACTTATCCAACCATGATATAAACAATGTAAAAGATCAAAATTAATGTTGCAATGTCTCACAAATTTTAAAAATACCCAAAAAATAAAAAAAACTTCAAAAATTGAAAAATATTTTTAGCATTTATATATCCTATTAGCTCCTTGGCATATATGTTTTTGGTTCCATGTTGCGAGATGTCATATCAATATTTCCTATATACACATGTTTCACACATATTTTGAGTGTGATTCAGGCATACAAAGATAAATGATCTATGGACTTTTCGATGTTGGGCTTTCCCTCTACTCACATCACCACAACATTGGGGGCATCCACCTCTATGATCATGTACATCCAGGTTATATCATTATATGGTCATTTTACATTATCATGTTTGAGATCATATATGTACTTACACATGCCTTTATCCATGTTTATATCTTTCACAATGTACTTGATATGTTATGAACTTAAAGTTTTTTGTTAACACATATATACAGGGACTAGTATGATATTTTTGTGTTGGTTGTTTATGCTTTCATTTATGCACTTCCTTGAGTGTCTTGCCTTGTTATTATATTATTTGTTTGAGCATTTGAATATGCTCCATTGTTTACAACCCCCATGCCTTTGTTTACCTCTTTGACATTTGAATATGTCTTTGCTTACTGTATGTTGACATTTAAATATGTCATTTCTTACTTTTTGGACATTTTATTAAGTCACATTCCTTCGATTATGCATCATTTAAATATGCCCCTTGTTTGCGGTCTCCTTAGATCATTATCTTTTAATTTGATTTTGAGTGTTCTTGTGTGTTCTTGATTACTTTTTGAGCTTGTACCATTACTATCTAGACATTGTTATGATCTACATAATGCATCTTAGGACTTGGTGTGAACACATTATCTATGCTTCAATGATATATCTACCTAAACATGTTCCCTCTATATGTTACATGGTACTTTCACAATTTACATGGTTATCTTATCTTGTTGAGGTAAGGTAATTCCCAGTTGTTACTTCCTTCACCTTAAAAGGTGGGGCATGCCATAAAGACCTGAGTTCTACATTGTTTCAAATATTGAGATTGCAATGGAGGCATATTTAGAAATATGTTATCCACACTTATTCAGTATTCAACATACCCAGATTATAGTAAGGGCATGTTATGGAAACATGTTCTCCACATTGGCACTTATATTAGTTTTCATATTTATCCATATATAGTGGGGGCATGTTTTGGAAGCATGTTCTCCACACTTACACAATTTCAAACTAACCAAATTACACAATCATATGATTCAAATACACATTTGTGAGAAAATTCTATACATTGGTATAATTGTTATACACAATTTCATCATGAGACATTTCTAAGGTGCATATGCTATGCAATGTATGCCTAATATTACAAAATCAAATCAATTTTAGATTCCAAACACTTTGAGGAGCTGTCACCACCCACCAAGTTGGACTTTTACAGATTGTATTGAGTCAATTTACTACAAGAGTTGATTTGTTTTTTGGTATGGTAAGGTGATTAAATCATCAATCTTGCCAAGTGTATAGGTTAGACTCGAGTACATCATCTAACCTACCTAGTTTTATAGTGTGAGTTGACTTGGTTTACCACACTCACCAGATTATAAGTATAATTGGGTTACATGATTGAATTAATCTCAACTATCGGGTGGCAACTCATCTTTCTTCAAGGTTGGCGGTATGTGCCCTCCAATTTATATTTCTTTAGATATATGCAATTTCCAAATGTATATTTGTCTTAATCTTAATTTTAATAATTTATAATGATATATATTTCAAATGAAATTTCCAAAAGGTAAGATGGTTGCATCGATACACAGGTGTATTCCTAAACCTTACTCTCTTTCAATTTCAATCATTTCAATCTTTTAAATTTCAGATTATATACACTAATTATATAATGTAACATGCTTTTGGCTGCAAGTCAGTCACTAGCAAAGCGCTCAAGTTGGACTCAAGCAAAGACAAGGTATGTTATACACACCCACGTATGCATTCCTTCTACTTTAAATTAGTAATTCCATTACTAGATTAGGGGGACAAATGTAAACACTATTTATATATTATATAACACCTCAGTCTTGTACACTTGATAAATACATATCATAGATGTACCTTCATCTTCTAGACCTTTCTTATTTTTAAAATTTTCACATACACTATCTCTTTGTGTCTAATGGATTATTTCTTAGTCTGATCAATGTTATATTGAAGACTCATACCATCTATCTTGCCCAAAATGTGTTTATCTTCCATCTTTACAAGTTCTAGACCTACACTTATTTTCTAACTGCCTAAACTTATGTCCCAATCAGATGTTTATGTCAGCGTAAGTGTCCTACCTTAATATAAGTGTCTAGTGCCCTAAAGTCATCCAATTTGTAAATGAAATGTATTCTTATGGTCAGCCTAAGTGCTTTAATGGGAGATGTTATCCAAAGAGATTGGTATAAATACAAGATCAATCATAATTGATTCCTCACCTAGAAAAATCTTACCTACTCACAAGGAAACTTACCAAAAACATTCTATCAATCACTCAAGTGAGAAAAGCTTCTCTATTTTATCTTATTTTCATATCAGTCATAGGAACAACATATCTACAAGCTTGAAGTACTGAAGGAGAAACTCAAGAGCTATATTTTCCAAGTTACAAGCTAGGTCATTATTGTACTTGCTTATCACACATTACATGATTCACACACAATCCAACATGTAGGCGGGAACTACATAAGCCTAAGGCCCTCTTCAGAATATTGGCTATGTAGGTAGCGCTAATTTATATAGAGTTCTTTGGGGCAGCTCAACACCTTGTGCCCAATAACCCATTTTTCCCATAACCAATATGAAGATGAAGAACTAAGGTTTTTTTATTTGAAAAGGAGTGATAGTCTATGACTCATATCTGAATACACCAGAGCGAAGGTGACATAAAACCTATAAGCATCTAGGTGGTTGCATCTAGTTTTAGCAGGTATTCCATATTAGACACATGCATCCAAGTCAGACAGTACCATCAGTACAACCATCCCAAATCAACACAAGTGTTCATGACTACAGAGGTCAAATTTCTAAAATCAATAAATTGTTTTAGAATCCAGATCCAATTCACTTTTTGTCTATTCCATAACCATTTATGTATTAACATCAGAACTAACTATATTATTTTCATTGTTATTATAATATATAACATATTTGTACTTTCTATTTTTAACATCTCAGTACAATAAATTTAGTATATGTTTATCTAATTTACACAAACAATTGGTCTACTCTAGATATAGTCTACCATCCTTATGCCCTAGGCTATCTCTTCCCCCTTAACCCTAGATTCCCCCTAATCTAGATTTTAGGGTTAAACAATATCCATCGATTGCTTTATTATTGTAAACTTTATTATATATTAATATTATTATTATTTGAATAATTATAAATACAATGATACATTCCAATAGTAAAAAATGTCTAATAATGAAATACAATGGTTACTAAATAATTCTAATTAAAAAAATCCAACTAGTAAAATAGTATGAACTTGGGGCCTATCATTAAACTCTCCAACACTAAGTCACAAAGATGACATCCCTGATAATAATGGCATCCTCAAAAGTTCCCTTGAATGAATGAAATATTTTAATAACATCCAAAAGATTAAGTAGTCTATGGGACTAAGCTTTGTAACAAAGTTGTTTCATGCTAACACAATCTCCTGACACAAGGGTTATCCTACTAATCATGAAAATTTTCAAACCCCTTCTTGATGCTAATTCTTCTGCTATGGATCTTGATTAGAAAACTTATTCTATTTAATCTTTCCTCTTTAAATAATTTAGCTAAGTCATCAACCCTTAAGCTATCTTTGTACATGATGTGGATGCCATTATAGGTTGCACATTTCATAATAAAGTATCATTCTGTCTTCACTACTCCCTTGTCACAAAATACACATATTCTCATTTCCAATTCTTCCTTGGGTATTGTCCACTTGTTGATTTCACATCTAAGATGATGCAAGCTAGTCATCAAGTGTGCAATCAACATCTTTGCTTTCCATTTGATTTTTGTCCCTATGTATGTATTTTCTTTGTGCTACCATGTGAGATTAAAATCTTTGATATAGTATGCTTCTTTCCATCCCAGATGCTTTGTCCACATGGTTGACCTAAATTTATCTCTTACATACTTTTTTATTTTGTCATTGGTGTTTGGACATTCTTGCATGTTGATGTCCCATTTATTCACCCATTTATCATTTTTTTTCATCCACATGTTTTTTTATTTTGCTTACTTATTCTTTGATTACCATTTTGGGCCATCAATGGTTATCCATACTTTGTATCTTTTATAAATAAATTAAACTCTGAGTCATTGCGAATCCATCCAATAGAAAAGTACTTGTTTTGGCTTAGAGAATCTCATATGGAACTGAGGCTTTGGCTTCGAGACTGCTTGTGATTAAATGTATTTGGATTATATCTATTCTCTCCAATTTGGATCAGACACATTGTTGTACAAAACTTCACATCCATATAGGACCACTAGTGTGAAAAGTAGGCCAAACAAAGTTCTCTTGGTTTTCTAATCCCATAATTCTACATTCTTACACCTATTTTGTAGTGAGTATAAAGCCATCCTAATCCCATAATTATGCATTCTTACACCTATTTTGTAGTGAGTATAAAGCCTTCTAGAATACTTGTATTCTTTTTTCTCTACAAGTCTTCCAACTAAACTTTTTGTATAAGTCAAGCCTGATGTATTTGTATTCTTCCATTAATTCTAGCAGCTCGCCTTCAAAAAGGAACTCAATTTGATTTTTTTTCCTCGATAGATAAAAGATCATGACTTTTGTTTTACTAGTATTCACTTACATTCCCACCTCTTGGTAAAAGAGCTCTAGAGCTTTCAAATGTTCTCTCAAACTACAGGGTATTTTTACAATTACAATAAGATCATGTCTACATATAACATTAACTTTATAACAAAACTAGCTAGGTGGATGCCCCCTCCACCAACGTTATTTATCCACTCTTCTGGTTTATCAATGTATATTCCAAATAAGGCAGGTCATAGAGGACATTCTTGTTTGATCCCAATGTCACTTCCAAATCATTATGGCATTCCTTCACTTATTCTGACTTTGGCCTTGACTTGCTCATAAACTATGTATTACCGCTCTATACTCATCTGGAAGTCCAAGCTCCTCTATTCTAATCTAGAGTTTACTTCTAGGAACTATGTCAAATGCTTTTTTAAAGTAAATAAAGTAACAAAAAGCTTATTCTCCCTGAGTATCCCATACTTTTTTTATCAAGTCCCTAAGAGTGATGCAGTGGTCAATAGTAGAATGTTTCAGCCTAAATCTTGCTTGACCTTTTGCCCTTTAACCCTCTTTTTCCACCTAGTTGCTAATTATATGCTCTATCATGCTACCAAATAGATTTCCAAGAGGGGATTGACCATGATAGTTTAGTAATTAGATAGGTTATTAATATCCCCACTCTTATAGAGAGGGATAATGACATTAGTCATCCAATCTATTGGGAAGCCTTCTTGAATGATACCATTGAATATACTTTTGATGTGCGGTGCGAGGGTGTCTAAGCCCCACTTTGGATATTTAGCTTTCATCCCATCTATGTCTTGCACCTTATGGCCTACTAGTTTTTTTATGCCTTCAGTGATATATTTCGTAAAAAAAACTTAGTTTTTGTGTTGATTATAGGAGGGTTATCTTTATCATGAACTCTTTCATAGAGTAACTTTGCATACTCTAACAATTGGGTATCTCTAATATTATTCTTTGTTTCTTTCCTTTTTGTTGGAATTCCCTCCAAAAGCCTTTGGGATTATGTTTTCCAAGAGTAATTTTTTTTCCTTGCGCACTTGTAGCTTTCTTTTTTAGACCAAATGATTTTTTCATAAGCCTTTTTGTTTTCTTTGGTCATTCCAAGTCTTCTCAAAGATCTCGTTACTATGTTGCACTCTTCATCATACCATGAATTTGTTGAAAAACAACTTACACTTCAACTCTCAGGTTTACTTCTTTTGCATGCACTTAGAGCCATCTTAATTAAGGAAATTGGCATATTATTATTTGTTGGATAATTATCCATGGATGAAGTACTATTATTTGCTTCCTAAAAATGTTGTTGAAGATGTTATTCAAGGGCTGCTTTGAAGAGTTATCAATTTTTCTAAGTCATGAGGATTATATCTTGAAGGGGTCTCATTTTTTGCTTGTGGTGGTCTTGTCCTCCTTGATGATTTATGTGCATTTACATATATTGGATTAGATCTAATTTCATCTCGATAGGGCAGTCCCCAACTTCAAGATTAATCAATCTCAAGATAAAGGTATGTGAACAAATAACATATTCAACCACACTTTTACCATTACAAGTTTTACAAGTGATATTCCCTGAATTCAACCATATTCTCACACCATTGCATATAACCATGTCATACAAATTGCATAGTCCTAATAATTATATACCATAATAGGTAACTCACCCCTTTCCATCTTGTGACTTCTTTTCCCAACATTGGTCTTCTTATTCATCTAACCATAATGGATTGCTTCTCACTCCCTCTTCACTCCTCAAATTGAGAGCTTGGTTGTTTGTTGTTTGTGCATTAAAATCTCCTATAAGTAAGACTTCTCCTAAGGTGCTGAACATTGAAATGTCAGTTTTTAGTGATGTATAAGGGTGTTCACAATTTAACTTCCTCTTTTTATATGTTTTTAAGCACCTCGACATAAAATAACAAGTAACAAGCCTAATTATTAACTTATTTTTTACTATTTTCAATCATATATAGTGATTATTTGGATCCTCTTTCTCCACTTTTATAATTCTACACCATGTTTATTTAATTAACACTATAAACCTCTCCATATCCCTTGCCACTTTGAATCATTTTATTTCAAACTAATAAATTTTTATATCTTTTAAAATTTGAAATTTTTTAACTTTCATATTTACAAATTTGAATAAAAATAAAAATATCTTTTCCTTTTACTATGGACTCCAAGTCAAGACATCCTCTCCAATGGTGGCCTCTATAATTCCAACTTATCAAAGGCAAATGCTCTTGAGGCCTCGACTCCCTATTTCTTATGAAGAAGAAGAAGAAGAAGATTATTTAATGTTCACGAGGCTAAATAAATAGCCTATGAGACAACCAACACAGACATATTTGCTTCTACCTTGTATTTTTTCTTTTATTCAAAGATAGAATGAGCTCTCCAACTTTCTCCAAAGACCCCTCTATAAACAAACCATGCCAAGAATTTCTTGTCAAGAAGTCCGCATATTTTACCTTGATGTCCATGTAAGCATCACAATCTAAAATGAAGTGCTTTTCAGATTCAACTACCCCTGCATTGCAAAATTCACATACTCTCTTTTCTCAAGTTTATTTAGGTTTTTTCCACCTTCCTATTTCACATCGAAACTGATGGGAATTAGTTCTATGCAGAGCAATCAAAATCTTAGCTCTCCAAGGGATATTCACCCCAATATAAGATTTTTGTTGATGATCACTTGTGGAGTTGAACACCTCAAGGTAATAGTTCCTCTTTCTACCTAGAATACCACCCCACATAGACTTGTGGAATTTATCTATGACAAAAGCTTTTATATCTTTGCTATCAGTAGGACAAGCGTTCAAATAGATATTCCACTTGATCATCCACTTGTTGTTTTGCTTCATCCAAGACTTCTTTCTTTTGTTGGACACCTCACTGAAAACTACCTTAGGCCACCTACTTGTTTCTAGCTACTCAATTCTTTTGAGATATCTTAGGAGACACACCATTGCAATGACTTCCATCAGAGCAATCCCTATTTTAGCTAACAAGATCTCATATGGAGTCAAAACTTTTAGCCTGAACTTGTTGGTGGTTATGTGCTTTTGGATTTTCTCTATTTGCTTCCATTTGGACTCTGACATGCTGCTAGCCCAAAACTCACACCCATAAAGCACCACTGAGGTTACCAATAGTCCAAAAAGAGTCTGGATAGTTTTCCAATCTCATAATTCAACTTCTCTACATCTATTTTGAAGGGTATACCATGCTTTCCAACCTCCCAAAGTTATTTTCTTTCTACAAGTCTCCCAACTAACCATGTTATTAAAAGGGGAAAAGAGGAAAAGTATGAATGAATGAATGAGAGATTTTAATATCATCCACAAGACCAAACAGTCTAAGGGACC
The DNA here is from genome assembly GCA_037957365.1 of Torreya grandis. Classification (NCBI taxonomy): domain Eukaryota; kingdom Viridiplantae; phylum Streptophyta; class Pinopsida; order Cupressales; family Taxaceae; genus Torreya; species Torreya grandis. The sequence goes on from JARHVA010000436.1 coordinate 1,273,353, forward strand.
AAGAACCACAAAGAATAAACTATGCAAACTCCAAATTCTTCTCAATGTTAGACCTTCTGTTATGGATTTTGACCAAAAAACTAGCAGTCATGTTGATCTTCTCCTCATCAAATAACTCATGTAGATTGTCAATATTTAAGTTGTCTACATACTAAGTATGAATATCCTCATAAGCTATGCACTCCTTGATAAAGTGTCATTCTGTCTCCACCGTCCCTTTGCTACAAAACTTGCAAATTCTATCTTCCCATGCTTCCTTAGGAATAGTCCACCTTTCGGTCTCACACCTAAGATGATGAGACCCAGTCCTCAGCTAAGCAACTAACAACCTTGATTTCCCTTTAATAACTGCCCCTAAATAAGTTTTTTCACCGTGTTCCCATGTTGGGTTAAACTCTTTGACATAGTGTGCTTTTTCCCACCCTATCTGCTTTGTTTACATGGCAGTCATGAATTTTTTTGTGACATAATTTTTAATTTCTTCATTGGTGTTAGGACACTCATGTAAGTTGATGTCCCATTTACTCAACCATTTGTCATTTTGCTGCATCCATGTTTTCTTCCTATGGTTTAAGGCCTCCTTCATAACTATTTTGGGCCAACGATGGTTACCCATGTTTTCAACCTTCTTTAAATAGTTTAGCAAGTAGTTAAAGTCAAATCCCAACGAAAAGGTTCCTGATTCAGCCAAGAGAATATCATAAAGGATCAAGGTTTTGACTTTAAGGTTTCAAGTGATGATATGCTTTTGAATTCTTTCAAGCTGTCTCCACTGATACTTTGACATGTTGCTGCCCCACACTTCGTAACCATAAAGAACCACCAGAGTGACCATCAAACCAAAGAGGGTTTTCTAGTCTTTCAATCCCAAAGTTCAGCTTTCTTGCACCTATTTTGAAGTAAGAAAGATGCTTTCTAGCCTCCCTGAATCTTTTTGGGTCTACTGGTCTCCTAGCTGAGTTTATAGTGAAAGTCAATCCCAAGGTATTTATACTCTTTCACTATTTCTAGAGGGTTGCCTTCAAAAAGGAAGTTCTCCTGATTCCTTTTCTTCTTTAGGGAAAAGATCATGACTTTACTCTTGGTGGTATTCACTTGCATTCCCACTTCCTGACAAAATAGATCTAAGGTCTTCAAAAGCTCTCTCAAACCATGTGCAAATTTTGAGATTAAAATAAGATCATCAACATATAGCAACAACTTCACCACATACCCTACCAACTGAATACCCCCCCCCCGCTTTGCTCATTTCATTTAACCAATCTTCTAGCTTGTCAATGTATAACCCAAAAAGAGTGGGTGATAAAGGACAACCCTGCTTGACTCTGATATCGCTACCAAAACACTCTGACATACCTTCACTAGTTCTGATTTTAGCTATAACTTGCTCATAAAGCCTATGCACCACAACCCTATATTCATCTGGTATATTTAATTCAACCATTTTGTTTCATAGTTTGTCTCTAGACACTGTGTCCAAGGATTTTTTAAAAATCAATGAAGCAACAAAATGCTTCTTCGCCTTGAATGTCCCATATTTTTTCAATCAGGTGCCCAAGAGTGATGCAGTGATCAATGGTAGAATATTTAGGCCTAAAGGCAACTTGCCCTTTTGCTCTTTTTCCTTCTTTTTCTACCCAGTTGTTGATTTTATGCTCTAACATGCTCCCAAAAAGCTTGCCAAGAATAGGATTAACCATAAAAGTTTGGTAATTAGATGGGTTATTAATATCACCACTTTTGTAGAGAGGGATAATGACACTAGTTGTCCATTTCGATGGAAAAACATCTCGAGTAACATCATTGAACATCCTTTTGATGTGTGGAGCAAGGATTTCAACTCCCCACTTTAGGAATTAGCCTGTAACCCATCTATGTCCATCGCTTTACCATTTGCTAAATTTTTTATACCTTGCTTGATATCTTCTACCGTGAAAAGCTCTCTTGACGTGCCAACTATGGGAGGGGAATTTTTTCCTTGGGTCCTCTCATAAAGGTGTCTTGTATATTCTAGCCATTGAATATTTGTTATGTTGTTCTCAATCTGTTAAGCACAGAATATACTGAGAGGGGGAGTGAATCAGTATATTCTATATCTTATAAAACTTTCCCTTTATCAAATTCCACTTAATCAAACATTCAAGATATGCAATAAAACTCAAACAATAAACATCACACAAGAGAGAAAGACACCAGATATAACGTGAAAATCCAATGTAGGAAAAACCACGGAGAATCAATCTCAAATATATTCATGAGAACAAACCCACAGGAGCACCATACCCCTTTGCCAAGTACAAACTTCAGCTACAATTCATGAGCACCAACCCACAGGAGCACCAACCCCTTTGTGTATACCACACACCTATCTCTCAATGTTGTTATCTCAACAAATGATAGATCAATACAACATCTCCTTCCTCTCTCTCACCTTTGCTCTTCTAAGCTAGATATAACAAATACAAATCATATTCATCTCTCACAATTGCTCTTCTAAGCTAAATATTACAATATCAAATCAACCTCTCACTCTCATATTACAAATGGCTACTCAAACCTTTATTTATAGATTTTCAAATGACCTTTGGCCTTCCCCCTTTTTGACCTTTCAATCCTCATGAAAAATGGCACCAATCTTGGATGACCCTTCATATTCAAGCCTTTGAAAAGTCATGTGGTGACCCTTCATGACCAAAAATGTCCTTCCCACTTTTGTCCTTATCTTTGGTGACTTTTTGTATTCCTTAGCATCCCTTCATGAGAAATTCGCCCTTACTCTTTTGTCTTCACTTGGTGACTCTTGGTATTCCCCAAAATGACTCTTCATGGGAAAATGTGTCCCATCCTTCTTTTGTCTTTACCCCATGGCTCTTCGACTTCTCCATGGGGCTTTCTTTTGTCTCATATGCAACCAAAAATATATTCATTAATATTAAATAAATATTAACTCATATTAGCCAAGATATATTTATTACAAACAACATTAAATGCAATGGGGCCTTTATCACCAATAATGTTAAACCTTTGACATCAATGACAATATTTCCAACAATCTCCCCCTTTGTCATTGATGGCAACCTCAATCCTGAAACTGCCACATCCTGTCACCTGCACATCCTGTCATCTGAAAACATACAGTAACTCCCCCTTACTGTAGCAACTTGTACCAGTTCCCTGTACCTATTTTTTGCACTTGTACATGTACTTGTACCTATTATTCTCCCCCTTTGACATCAATGGCAAAGGGCCTATCTGGAGCTAACACTTAGCTCCCCCTCACTTGATGCTGAACATCAATGGTAGGAAGTATAGAAATTACTCCCAACTCCTCTCGTCGATCTTTGAATGTATCCTTTGATCTTGCCTTTGAGAAGATATTTGACAAAACATATACATTGTTCCCTGTCCTTTGAGCATCTGCATTCAACTCATTTGAATCTTTTCTTCTAATCTCACAACCTTTAGCATGAAACCTTAATGTGTATCCTTGATCACATATTTGACTAACACTCAATAGATTATGCTTAGGACCTTTTACATATAAAACATTCTTAGTCTTGGTTCTACCATAATCTAAACTCAAAGTACCTTTTCCGTCTATCCTGGCAGTGGTTTTATTTCTGAACCTCACTGTATCACCATTGATCTTCTTTAGAGATATGAATTTACTTTTATCTCATGTTATGTGCCTCGAACATCCACTATCAATTAACCATGGCTGATCTTTACCTCTTATATGCAGAGCTGTTTGCACCATCATTGAATCTTCAAATTATTTCTTCTGCCATTAACATGTCTGAACCTTCTTCCTGATGAATGGATCTTTGACACTTTGATTCTTCTTCTTGATGAATGGAGCTTTGAAACTCTGATCTTTCTTGACTGACTCGAACATGCTTCTGCAATACCGAGCTATGTGTCTGAAGTTGTTGCACTTGTAGCATACTATGGTCTCTTCATCAAAGCTTGATAAAGTAGCAAAAGAGTTGTGGCTTCTGCTTGACTCTACTTGACTTTCCTTCTCCTTATTTCTGAAAATGTTAGCTCTTTTTCTACATTCTAATTTCTTGTGACCATATCCATTACAATAAAAACAATAGCCATATAAATAAGACATGTATGTATATCTCTGACCTGATTGCCTTTTGTAGCTTTGTTCCTTCCAACCTTCTTTGTTTGAAATGTTCTCTGTATTCTTCACTTCTCCCCTTTTTGTTTCCTCTTGTGTAAGAGCTTCAGCATAGCTCTTTTTCTTTTCAAAACCAATCCCTATCTTATCTAAATATGATTTTTGATTTTCCAATATCTTATTCAGCATGTTAGTGCTATCCTCAAATTTTGAATCACTAACTACTTTATCATTGATTGCTTTCTGAATATCTTCTTTTAAAGAGGCAATTTCAATAACATACCTTTCACAATCTTTTCTTGCTATTTCCAACTATGCTTTGAGATCTTCTTCATTCTTCTTGGCTTCTTCAAAGTGTGCTTGTAGATCTTCAATCATTTCCTTTGACTCTTGTTCATTTTTCTCGATTTGGCGCTTTAACCTTCGATTCTTCTTCTGAACAACTTCTAACTCTTCTAGAGCACAATTGAGTTCTCCTTCCATATCTACTTCAGCTTCCTCCTCTTTTTCTTCTTGATTATCATGTATGGCCATGAATAGAATCTCTTCTTCTTCTGAATCGCTGACTCCACTATCTTCAACTGAGCTAGGATCTTTAGAATACAGGCTCTTCTTCTCGAATCCCTTCTTGGATTTGCCTTTGAAATTCTTCTTGTATGTAGGCTTTTCTTCTTCATCAGCATTAACCTTATATGGGCATCTAGCTAAAAAATGTCCAATCTTTCCACAATTAAAATATTTAAAAGGTAATTTTCCTTGATATTTACCTGTTCCTCTTTTCGGCCTGTGAATGAAAAGTGCTTCATTGTCATCTTCATCATCACTGGAACTATCACTTGATTCTTGAATCTTAGCTTTCTCCTTCTTTGATGTCTTGAAAGCCACTTCTCTCTTTGAGGGTTTATCTTGTTCTGTCTGCATCTCATATGCCGTGAGAATACCATGAAGCTCATCCATCTTTAGCTTGGCTAAATTCTTCATCTCCTCAATTGTTGAAACCTTTGCATCATATCTCATTGGTAGAGATCTCAAAACCTTTTGTACCACCGTTGACTCTTCCAATGTTTCTCCAAGACCTTGAATCTGATTTACTATCTGATCAACTCACAAGAGATAACTCGCTATATCTTCTTCTTCTTCCATCTTCAAACTTTCAAACTGCCTTCTAAAAGTCTGCAGCTTAGCTTGCTGAGCCTTTCCATCACCTTTGTAAATATTCTCAAGTTTTACCCAAGTTTCATGAGCAAATTTACATTGCATAACTTTAACAAATTCAGATTCACATAAACCACATAAAATAGCATTTAAAGCTTTAGCATTACATTCACCTGCCTTCTTTTCTGCTGGAGTAATTGTAGATGTTTGTGGCTCTTCATATTCCTCCACCACTGATTTTCATATGTCGAATCCAAGGGCCATCAAATAAACCTTCATTCTCATGCTCCAAAAAGCATAATTCGTCCCATCAAACAATGGTGCCTTATTTGTAGAAAATCCTTCCTGTGACCTAGCCATCGTGCTTTCCCGATCTACCTTCAAGCTGTAAAACTTTTCAAAAAGGAACCTGCTCTAATACCAATTGTTAAGCACAAATATATTGAGAGGGGGGGTGAATCAGTATATTCTATATCTTATAAAACTTTCCCTTTATCAAATTCCACTTAATCAAATATTCAAGATATGCAATAAAAATCAAACAATAAACATCACACAAGAGAGAGAGAGACACCAGATATAACGTGGAAACCCAATGTGGAAAAAACCACGAAGAATCAATCTCAAATATATTTGTGAGAACAAACCCATGTGAGCACCATACCCCTTTGCCAAGTACAAAACTCAGCTACAATTCGTGAGCACCAATCCACAAGAGCTTCAAACCCCTTTGCCAAGCACCAACCCAGCACCTATTCGTGAGCACCAACCCACAGGAGCACCAACCCCTTTGTGTATACCACACACCTATCTCTCAATGTTGCTATCTCAACAAATGATAGATCAATACAACATCTCCTTCCTCTCTCTCACCTTTGCTCTTCTAAGAGAGATATAACAAATACAAATCATATTCATCTCTCACAATTGCTCTTCTAAGCTAGATATTACAATATCAAATCAACCTCTCACTCTCATATTACAAATGGCTACTCAAGCCTTTATTTATAGCTTTCCAAATGACCTTTGGCCTTCCCCCTTTGTGACTTTTCAATCCTCATGGAAAATGACACCAATCTTGGATGACCCTTCATATTCAAGCCTTTGAAAAGTCATGTGGTGACCCTTCATGACCAAAAACATCCTTCCCACTTTTGTCCTTATCTTTGGTGACTTTTCGTATTCCTTAAAGTGTCCCTTCATGAGAAATTTGCCCTTACTCTTTTGTCTTCACTTGGTGACTCTTGGTATTCCCCAAAATGACTCTTCATGGGAAAATGCGTCCCATCCTTGTTTTGTCTTTACCCCGTGGCTCTTCGACTTCTCCATGGGCCCTTCTTTTGTCTCATATGCAACCAAAAATATATTCGTTAATATTAAATAAATATTAACTCATATTAGCCAAGATATATTTATTACAAACAACATTAAATGCAATGGGGCCTTTATCACCAATAATGTTAAACCTTTGACATCAATGACAATATTTCCAACACAATCTGCTTGCTCTTTTGTTGCAGCTCCCTCTAAAAGCCTTTGGGGTTATGTTTTTCACGAGAAATTGACTCTTTCATTCTTATATTGACATACTTTTCTTTTTTTATTTGCACCAACTTCTCACGTTTCTTCTTGTTTTCTTTGCTTAACCCATACTCTTTTAAAGTTCTCTTGGCGGTCTTACACTCGTCATTATACCATGGGTTAGTCAAAAAAGTGTTTGCAACCCCTTTCTTTGGATGAGATATTTTGCATGAACTTAAGGCCTTATGAATTATATGAATTAGACTATTGCTACAAATATGACCATCATTCCCATTGGCAACCTTGTCCCCTATATTACTCTTCATTTCACAAAAATGTTACTCTAAAACAACATTAAAGAAACCTTTATTTTCCTAGTTCATGAGTATTTTACCTTTGGAAATAGTTTCATTTTGTTTGTGGTGGTCTTGCTTGTCATGATGGTTGTTTGATATCATGCCAAGGTTAACAAACATAGGTGCATGATCAAATTTCAACTCAGGAGGACACTTCTCAATTTCAAACTCCAAAATCCTAGAAATAAAACTCTGAGAGAAAATTACGTAGTCCACCACACTTTGCCCATTATAAATTTTGTAGGTGATGTTACCAGAGCTTGGCCAACCTTTCAAGCCATTACAAATAACTAGGCTATATAAGCTACATATCCCTAATAGCTCTGCCCCAAAGTGTGATACATTCCCATTTTTGTCTTGTGACGTTCTTTCCCATGGCTAATCATCTTCCTCTTCTAGCCATAGAGGATTATTGTTTCCCCGATCTTCATTATTCAACTGAAGAAATTGATTGTTAGTTGTTCTTGCATTGAAGTCACCAATTAGAACTATTTCCCCCAAGGTGCTTAATATAGAGATGTCTTTTTCTAACTATGCATAAGGGTCTTCTCTGTCTAACTTTCTCCTTTTATAAATTTTTGAGTTTTGTGGTGTAAAATAATAAGCTACCAATCGGAAAGTAACCCCATTATTTGTTATTGGCAACCATATGTATTGTTTGTTTGGAGCTTCTTTCTCAACTTTTACAACTCCACCCCAACTCTCTTTGATCAAAACTGTTACACCCCCATGCCCTTTGCCCATTTCATTCCCTCTATTCCAAACTGAAGTTTTCATGTACCCATCAAAATCAGGAACTTTGCAGCCCTCATGCTCATGTGTCTCAGTAAGAATAATGATGCTTTCCCATCTGCTATAGGCCCCAAACCAGGGCCTCGTCTCCAAGGGTAACCTCTACAATTCCAATTGACTAAATGTAGATGTTCCTGTGGTGCCCCCAATCCCTATTTCTTGTTTGATAAACGATCATTGATTTGGGCTGTCCCATTCTTCAACCATGCCCACTTTCCTTTATTTCTTGTTGTTTTTACTTTCTCCCATTCCTTTCTTTGCACTTCTTGTTGAGCAAAGGTAAAATCTTCGTCTAGATAGATGTGAGTGCCTTTGAGTAATCCTCTATTTCTTAGAATTGCATTTTTGTCTTCTATATTTTGCATGATGATTCTTACATGCCTATCTCTCCCACCCTCTATTTTTTTACCAATTTTGTGTGCTTGTTGAATATGCTCTGTCCATTTCAGCTCTTCTTCAAGGAAGTCTCTTGCTAAAATGTTAGTTCTTTCCTTCTCACTGAAGTCCCTCAAACATTTGGTAATAATATTCATAGCCTTGCTTTTTTTGACATTTTCTTCCCTTAATTATGTCTTGACTTGTTTTTTTATTATTTCTTTTTGTTTGTTGATTTGTTTACAACTTGTGACCATGATTTGGCCTCTTCTAGGAGAAAAAAAAAGAATAGAAATGAAAGTCACTAGACGGTGGAAGTGAGGTGCGAGAAGAGTTAAAAAAGAAAAATAAATAGAATGAATGAATGAAGGATTTTAATAACGTCCACGAGACCGCATCAGTTTATGGGACCCATCAGTTGCGCACATCCCCTTCAAAACGGGACCTCAGCCACAAAATGTTCCCTGAGTTACTTGAACTTCCTTATTGAGATCTTCCCTTCTGCTGTGAAGTTTGATCACGAGGTTCGCCGTATTACCCAGCCTTGTCACTTCAAATAGGGTGTCGAAGTTGGCAATTTTCAAAGTTTCACCATAACTGTATCGGATGTCTTTGTATGCCTCGCGCTCCAAGAGGAAGTGTCATTCCATCTCCACCATGCCTTTGTTGCAAAAGAGGCATATTCTCTCCTCCCAATCCTCTTTAGGTGTTAGCCATCTACCTGTTTCACACCTAAGATGATGAGAGCTCATCCTAAGTTGGGCAATCAACATTTTTGCTTTCCACTTAATGTCTGCTCTTATATAGGATTTTTCTTCAAAATCACCTATGGGGTTGAATTCTTTGAGGTAATATTCCTTTTTATGACCCATTTGTTTTGTCCACATGATGCACTTGAATTTTCTTCTCACATATTTTTGTATTTCTTCATTAGTATTTGGGCACTCCTACATGCTAGTATCCCACCTCTTTACCCATTTGTCATTTTGCTTCCTCCAAGTGTTCTTTCTTCTAGTTAGCGCTTCCTCCATAATTAGTCTAGGCCACCTGTGCTTCATGTTTTGAATCTTCTTGAGGTAGCTTAGTAATCGTATCATCGTCGATGCCTCTAGGGGGAAGGACCCCATTTCAGCAAGTATGATCTCATACAACACCAAATTCTTGACTTTGAGACTGCTTATGATGGAGTGTTTCTGGATTCTCTCTATATGTTTCCATTTCTGATCTGACATACTGCTGCCCCAAATTTCACACCCGTAAAGAATCACCAGGATAACCAACAAATCGAAGAGTGTTCTCCTGGTCTTTCAATCCCATAACTCCGCAATCCTTCACCTATTTTGAAGAGAGTACAATGCTTTCCATCCTCCTTGGATTCTTTTTGCTCTACACGTTTCCCAGCTGAGCTTGTGGTGAAAATCAAGCCCGAGCTACTTGTACTCCTCGACTATCTCTAACGGGCTACCTTAAAAGGTAAAGGTATATTGTTTCTTTTTTCTTTTCAGCGAGAAGATCATTACTTTGGTTTTGCTTGTGTTCACCTGCATTCCAACCTCTTGACAAAAAGTTCCAAGTGTTCTCAAATGTTCCCTCAAGCTGCTGGTTGTTCTGGCAATTAAAATGAGCTCATCCACATAAAGAAGTAGTTTTATAACATACTTAGCTAGTTGAATCCCCTCCCCACTATCCTTATTTACCCATTCTTCTAATTTATCAATGTACAGTTCAAATAAAGTTGGTGAAAGTGGGCAGCCCTATTTGACACCTATCTCATTGTCAAAACACTCTGACATTCCATCACTAGTTCTGATTTTAGCCTTTACTTGCTCATATAATATATGGACAACATCTCTAAGCTCATTCGGAACCCCCAGCTCCTTCATCCTATTCCAAAGTTTGTCACGAGGGACCGTGTCAAAGGCTTTTTTGAAGTCGACAAAGCAACAAAAGGCCTCGTCTCCCTGAGTGTTCCATATTTTTTCAATCAAGAACCTAAGTGTAGCTCCATGATTAATAGTAGAGTGCTTCGGTCTAAATCCAGCTTGGCCCTTAGCTCTTTTTCCTTTTTTTTTCTGCTCACCTGCTGATTCTGCGCTCTATCATTCTTTCGAAGAGTTTACCAAGAAGGGGATTAACCATGATAATACGATAATTTGACGGGTTATTGGTATCCCCACTTTTGAAGATAGGGATAACCACACTAGTCATCCACTCTTTCGAGAAGCCCTCTTGGATGACCCTATTGAAGATGTGTTTGATATGAGGTGCCAATACTTCAGCACCCCACTTTAAGTACTCCGCTTGTAGCCCATCAATAACCTGAGCTTTCCCACTTGCTAATTGTTTTATGCCTTGAATGACGTCTTCGGTGTTGAAGAGTTTTGTATTCGCATAGATTATTGGGGGTCTATATTTATATTGGTCCCTCTCATATAGTAACTTCGCATACTCAAGCCATTAGTTTCCGACGATATTGTTTTCTGTTTGTTTTTTCTTTTGATGTAGCTCTTTCCAAAAGCTTTTAGAACTATTTTTTTCGAGGGCAATCAGCTCTATTTTTCTGTTGTTTACATACATCTCTTTCTTATTCCGTAGCATCTTTACGTACTCCTTATGCTCTTTGTCCATACCTTGCTTTCGTAGATTTCTTTTTGTTATCTTGCATTCCTCATCGAACCATGGGTTTGCCGAGAAAGTGTTTTTTGTTCCTCTCTTGGGTTTAGCTCTCTTACAACCATTTAAGGCCTTGTGTATTAGGGGAATCAGCATGTTCTCTCTGAGAAACTAGTTCTTTATGTTAGTTGTTTTTTCTTCATGATCTCTGAGCAATTATTTGATTGCGGCTCTAAAGATTCCCTGATTCTCTTGATTTAGAAAGATTTTACCTTAGGGAGTGTCCTTTTGGCCAAAGTGGACTTGTTCTCCCTATTGTTTCCTTATGAGAATGTGAACTTTAATATGAATTGGATTATGGTCTGATTTCAGCTCTAATACATTGTCCCCAATCATAACCTCCATCAACCTCGATGTGTAGCTCTGCGAATAAATGACATAATCTACTACACTTTGGCCATTGTACATTTTGCATGTGATTTTTCCTAATTCAGGCCATGCTCTCATACCATTGTAGATGACCATGTTGTAAGAGCTACAAAGCCCTAAGAGTTCAGCGCCGAAGTGTGAGACTGCACCTTTGCTATCTTGTGAGACCCTGTCCCAAAGTTGGTTGTTCTCTTCCTCTAACCATAGGGGGTTATCTTTCTCTATGTTGTTGTTTTTTAGATTAAGAGCTTGATTGTTTGCAGTTCTTGCATTAAAGTCTCCAATTATTACTATTTCTCTCGTGTTACTAAAAATAGAAATATCTTTTTTTAGAGCTGCAAATGGATCTTCATGATCTAGATTCTTTTTCTTATAAAATTGTGATCCCTTTAGAGCAAAGTAGCATGCTGCCATCCTTGTTGTGACTTGGTTTTCTGTAATTTTAAGCCATATGAACTGCTTGTTTGGATCTTCTTTCTCCACTTTTATGAAACTATCCCATTCCTGTTTAATTAAGACTGCCACTCCACCATGTCCTTTGCCACTATCAGTTCTTTCATTCCACACTGACGTCTTTTTATACCCTTCAAAATCTGGAATCCTACACCCATCATATTAATGGGTCTCAATAAGGATGATGACATCCTTTCTTTCTACTATGGGCCCCAATCCAGGTCCTCTTCTCCATAGATATCCTTTGCAGTTCCAACTTACCACTGTTAGATACTCTTGGGGGGCCCCAAATTCCTATTTCTTATGTGACGCTTTGTCACCTATTTGAGCTTTGTCGTTTTGTAGCCAAGTCCATCTTCCTGCATCCCTTGCCGCCTTTACTTTCTCCCACTCTTTCCTCCTTTCTTGTTGTATTATAGTAAGGTCCTCATCAATGTAAATTTACGTGTCTTAAATGAATCTTTTATTCCTTAGTATCCTGTTTTTGCCTCCTCCTATCCATTTTCCTATCATATTTGCTTGTTGTATGACACTTGTTCATTGAATTGGATCGTTAAGAAAGTCTCTTGCCAACTCCTTCATGATTTCCTTCTCACCATAGTCTTTTAGTCCTTTTATAATGATATTGACAGCACTGTCATTTCTGTCCTTCTCTTCCCTTATCTGGTTTCTGCCTATTTTTCTATGAGTTCTCTTTGCGTGTTCGAAGGTCCTTTCACCACTTGAGACCAGGATTTAGCCTCATCTATTTGTTCTCTTAGCTGTTTTGCTCTTATCTCCACGCTGGCCATTGTTGATTGGATCTCTTTTAAGTGACAGTCCTTGCTTCCTTCCACCACTTGTATCTTATCTTCCTCTTCTATTTTCTTTTGGTCTAGTAGTTGCCTTATTTCTCTCAGTGCTAGCTCACCTCTTGCCATGGAATGTTGAAGCTTATTTCCCTGCTCTTTAAGCATCTAATTTTCCCTAATTAGTATCCTCTTAGCTTCTATTACTTCATTCCACTTGTTATCCTCGACTTGGCTTCTTTTCTCAAGGGACTGGAGTCTTTTTTTCAAGATCATTAGCTTGCTGACATACAATTCTGATGACCACGTTAGTGGTGTTGTATTAGGACTATAGGGATCAATGTGATTATGACTACCTTCAGTTCTAACTTCAGACCTCGCTGGTTGATTTATGTCTATATTTTTTTGGTGTCTTCTCCTAATCGGGATACTGGGTTCTCCTTCCCTTTTCCTTTATCTTGTTTAGTTTGCTCTTCTCGTGTTTGTTGATTTCCTATTGTGCTTCCCAAGGCCCTGATTGCACTTCTGGGATAGATGGTTGTGAAATTTCCCTTTCTTGCAAGTTTTCGGATTCTATTTTTTTGCGCCTTAATATCCCATTGTATTGCTTCACATTTACATAGATGCATTGTTCCCCTATTCTTGAAGTGTTGGCATGAGGGTGCCCTACCGCGGAAGCCCAATCATCCCTAGTTGCTCCTAATTGAGCAAAAACGTTGGAATAGAAGAGGTTTTTGGAGGGATCAACGGGGAAGTGCGACGAGAGATTAAATGGTATAATACACCCCCTCTGGGTTAACTTCTCCATCACAGCGCTCTAGATGTCTCTACTTCCCCAAATCTGTATTATTTTTTCCTCATTCCCTGCATTACCTCCCGACGAGGTTGGAATTTCTATTTGCACGGAGCTATTTAAAGTTTCGAGCTTCTCCCTAACTTTCATTGGGTTTCCCGAGTCTACCGGGGCAATATTATACCCTATGATCTCTATCATACGGCCCCAACCTGTTTTGAAGCTTAGCTTTCCTGAGAAGGACCCCACCACAACCTGCAGAGAGTTTTTTCTTTGCAAATTGATTGCAATTTTCTTTGTTTGGGATTCCTTCGCAGTTTTCAATCCCGTTCAGAAAAAAAATGGCTAAATTCACCGCCGTTGCATATCTTTTACGTGTAAGAGCGACAAAAAGTACCGACAAAACATGAAGCAAGAATCACGATTTTGATGTCCAAACGACAGATTTAATCGCTACTACAGTGAATGGGAAATGTGTGAGCGATAATTTTCGCCGACATTACATCCCATAATGTCGGTATGTGAGTGCTACTTCCGCGTCAAAAAGGCGAGAAGGCGAGCAAAAAGGCCGTGTCGGATCGTGTTGGGCGGAGTAAAAGAGCGTGGTAGAAGGAAGCAAGGCTGGCCAACCACGTGTCAAGGCGTGAGAGGAAGAGGGGATCGCGCCTGGCGGGTGAGTTTGTGGCAAGGCGACAGTCTTATCATCCACATCCAAATCCTAATCCTACTACCTATAACTTTATTACTCAAAGCTCTGCTTCTGCCTCTGCCTCTGCCTCTGCTCTCGCTCTCCTCCGCTCGGCTCTGACAAAATCCGTTTAGCAAAGCAATTGACGTCCTATTGTTGTTAAAAAAGAGATTCGATACCCATGGTGACTGCGACTGCAAGTGCAAGTGCAACGATCTCATCTTCACTTCCATTTCCAGGATCCCACATTGCCAGGACTTGCAAGAGAGAAAGAGGAGCAGCTTACAGGCCATGCTTCTTCGTTTCGTCCGTATTTTCTTTGGGTTATAGGCACTGGCACGCCGCCCATTGCTTCAACTTTCATGTTAAATCAAACAAGGTAAGTCCTCACCCCATTACATTAATTCTTATGTTATTTATTAAGGATAGCATAGGGGATGCGCGTGCGCCCCATAAAACAAGCACAGTCTGGCGCGCTGGGGGATCTAGTCTAAGCATTGCATGGTGCACCTTGCACCTTAACTGAATTTTCCTTTCCTTTTAAAAATTTTTCTAACAAAAAAAAAAATCCCCTTTAACACAGTTGGATATGTGCACAATTCAATAATATTTATCGTTCTGTTAAACTAAATTTACGAAAAAATGCAATATTAAGATATAAAAATGAAAATCCAGCCGGCTTGGTGGAGGCCAAGGTTCAAAACCGGCTGGACAAGCTGCTGGCTTGACGCTGACAAGTCACAACATCGAACTGGGCCCTTTTAGACTCTGCGTAGCTTAGAAAAATGTGAAACTGAAGTATTTTACAAATTTAATAAGTTTGCAGTGGTTAAGGTATGATATTAATGGCTTTTAACGTCATTTAGACTAAATTGTTCTGTAATGTAACTTCAATGCACACTGCATCATTGGATTTGCTAATTTTTGTTGTTACTGCCTTCTTTTTTCGTCTTCCGTGTCCTTTAATTCCTCATACGAAGTTTCATCCTTAAAATTGTCTCATACATCATTGGAGTTGGAATTTCTGTTGTTATTGCCTTTCTTCTTATCTTCCACGTCTTTTAACTGTTGAAGAATCATATTCGCCATTGATCTTTTGACCCTTCCCTTCCCTATAAAATATCTAGGACAAAACCCCATGAAATATTTAGGACAAAAAAGGAAAAATAAATAAGATAGTAGCCATTCCTAAATATATAAGTGAGACTAGATATTATTTAAAGTATCATTTCTAATAGCATCCATTCATAAACATATGAATGAGACTAGATATTATTTGCAGAATCATTTCTATATTTGAACATGGTGGAAATGAATGTGCCCAAGACGTTTTGATTCTTGAAAGCTAAGAGCTTATGAAGAGTAGCTGAATTATCAGGATACTTCTCACACTATTAAAGGAAGAAAAAGTTAAAAAGGAAATGATGTTCATCGTCAGCTTCATTGGTGCAACATAAAATAAAACTAAAGGTTAAAACAAAAATTTATAAAAAAATAAAATTTAATACATGCCAAAATTAAATTCCATTGCATGATGAAAATTTTATTTAATTTGGTTATATGTAACAATTAAATTTACACGGGGGAATCCTCCCTGCAACTGAGCAAATGCAATACAGAATTATATCAATTGATATCAACATTTTCTGTCTGATGCGTAATTTCTGTGTGATTCCATCAATTCTGTACGCATAACAGGAAGGCTTCTGCCTCTGCAGAACCAGAGAATTGCCAGGACAATCATCACAAAAATTCACCGTAGATCCTTGGACCTTTAGTTTGGCTTAAGTAGCTGAACAGAAGAAACATCGTAAAACAAGCACAGGTTGCCATGTACTTGCAGTTTTTGGGTGTATCTGAACTGTGATATGCCAGTAAATGAGCTCACAGATAGAAAAAACTAAAAAATGATAGGCAGGCTAGTTGAATATCCCACCAAAGTATCTGAAATTATCAATTTATATAACATTTAAGAAGTTTTTTTGGACATCTTGTTGAATCTAACTTTGTGTATTTCATCTTACGATAGGATGTTTTCTGCCATTCACTTTGCATTGCAGATAATTATCATTTTCCTCTACTAGAACCAAATTCAGAACTTAAAAGATGCACTTGCAAAATAAAGGGTGGTCTGAATTACCTCAAAAATCCAGGGTCACAAACAAAGAAATCAAAGAAAAATGGTCATAAAGTGTGTACTAGTTTTTTGTTGTCCATCACAAGGAAAATCATTTTTAACATCTGTTATAAATGACTCCTCTATTAGTAAATTAAATAGGAATAGTCCTATTTTTAAGAATCACAATAAATGGAGAACTACTATTTTTCAGCTCCTTTTTGCAGTGCTTTCTGATGATCTTTAAGAAGTTGAGTGGATTACATGAGATTCGTTGGACACTGCCATGTTCTAGACATGGATTTCCCTTGTTTCTTACACAATCTCTAATGCCTTTTAATTAAAATTTTTAATCTCCGAGTGAGTTCATGGGAATCAAACCTATGCATTACAACACGGTTCCATTTGGCATTGTTGCTAGTCTTTGGATTGAGCATATGATCACTGCAGCCCAAGTTGAGTAATTTTGCATAAAAAGAAATAGCTGATGTGATATTCAAATCAATAAATGGGGGCTTATATATAAAAAACAGAGTTTTTAACTTTGCATTTGAGAAGCTGAAACTCACTAACAAACTAGCCTTCACATTGATTAGGCCCCTTTGGGTTGATAATCAGTATGGATCTACATTTGGTATATTAATAGTTACCAGTAGACAAGGTGGTACGGCTACTGGTACGTGGACGGAGACTCCATTCAAATCAGGGTACATGAGTAAAAGAATAAGGGTACGACTATATTTTATATAAATGTTCTCATCAAAATTGTGGGTACATGGAAGGGTACACGGTCCTTGCCCCCATATTGGAGTTTCTTGGGAACTATGGTACTATATTTCATAATGAAATCCTTATTGGTGTTTTCCGAAATAGTTTGAATAGTTTTCATTGTCATTTTCTTCATTGTATTAACATTTTATTTTGATTTTGCATCCCAACTGCCTTTGAACTTCTTGATGTCTTTTTGGTTCATTGTTTTTAGAAAATATTTCAAGAACAAATGATGATTATCCCGCTTAATGTGTGGCTATATGTTGAATTTGTATTTATAAATCTCTTGATGAAATAAATATTTTGAATATCATCTTTATACTTAAACCAAATATTCATAGAACAATACTTTTCTCAACTACAATTGATCTTTCTGTAATAAATGCGAAGTGATTTGCTAGGCGATTGTTTAGGTTGATTAAAAAAATCATTGACATGCAATGTATTAGGATGTTTTCCCAATGCCTTAAATTCCTCCCTCAAGGCTTTAATTTACACCTTAGTTTTTTGTTTTGTTAAGGGTACTTGGGAACATCATTGGGCCCCAGCCCGGGCTTGGGAATTTTGAGCACCTTAATGTGGCCACAACTTTAAACTGCCTTAGCACGGTGTCCCATTAACGGGGAGTCCATTGGGAGGTGGGCTGCCTTAACACGGAGAGGGATTTGAACTTGGGTCTCACACATATGAAGGCACCCATTTACCATTACACCACCACCCGATGCATTAACCCCTTAGATTTTTATTGTTGTCTTGCAAATGTGAAAAATTCTTCACGCTGTTCAGGCTATTCCAAAGTTTCCTCCCTTGAGAGGTTAATGTCTTAAAGAAGTATTTTATTTTCATCCTGCAATATTACCATTACCTCTTGTCGCTGTTGGAGTTCTCCATGAAGCTCCCTTGACAAGTCTCGAATTTTTTTCAGTCAATCATCCTTATCAAATAATAGTTTATTTTTCTGCAACACAATCTGCTTGACCTGTACTTTTGGTTACAACCATAATATACCATGTTTTGCTATCCCGAAGAACAGATTTGTAACCATTATTCACTTTTTTAATAAAAAATATATCCCTGTAAAATCTAACTTTGCATCTCTTTCTTGCATTTTAATTGACCACAATTTATGTCTTATGCTAGCAACATAAAGCACATTGTAGATATTTTTTTCTATACCATCTTTCAATGTCAAAGATACAAACCATGTCCTTTAATATCAAGGGAAGTGCCATTGCCAAGAACTGCCTTTTTATGTGCAACTTATTCATTAGTGAGTTCAAATGCTTCTTACTATTTTACATATACTAAACTGCAGGTCCTAAATACCAAACACCATCTAAAACATTTGTACCAGATAATACAATGATAGCATTACTTTCTTGTTCTTCATTTTCACACCTCTTTGGGGCTGAATATTTGTCCTTCTGCTATGCCAACACTCCTTTGCATGATGACTTGGGTAATCACAAGTGAAACACTTTCATTTGGGCTTTAGCATATATCTTTCTAGAATTTTTCTTCTTGTAACCTTGCTTAGGATTCAATTCTTTTTACCTTGCCACTTGTTTTCCTGTAGAACGAGAGTAGTATTATAAGAACTTGATGTGTCCTGGAGTTTCTGTTCTTGATGCAATATCAATCTACTCAAATCTTCAATTCTTAGCTTATCTATTTGACGATCTCTAGAAAATTAATGAAACTGTGTTATGATTCACAGAAGGTAAGAAGTACAACAAAATCATGATCATCTATCTTCTTACCAAGAACATGTTTATTTTAAAGTGTCAAAAATGTTAAGCAATGCCTTTATGTTCTGTCATTTTTAACCCATACAACTGATTCTTGAAAATGAAGATTCTTGTAATAAGAAGCTTCTCATACATGTTTTGCAAAAATTTCTAAGCCTCATTTGCATTGCTCATACCCTGAATTTGTGGCAAAACATTATCCATTATAGATATGAGGATCAGGGTTTTTTTGTTTCTATTAAGTTTATTGACTTTAACTAGCTTTATAGGATATGCAAGGAGTTTCTCTTTCCTAGAATTAATTTCCCATAACAGAATTTTCATGTGAATTTTCTATACATGATAATTATTTTCATCAAAAATGCATTCAAAAATCATAATGGAAGAAATTCCCAATACGAGGGAAAATTTAAAAAATTCACCTTTCAGGAATCAAAATAACTGAAAACCACAGTTATCAAGAAACTTGGATATATAGAGATAGGGAATCTGCCCCCGTACCCGGATCCACATCTCCTGGTGACTATAGTATTATATAACAATATTCATATGCTTAGTGATATACCTCCTACCTTGATTTGAAAATGACACCATCAACCTTGTTTCATATCCTTTATCTTTTGGTGACTATGCTGAAAAGCGACCATACCCTTGAATTTCTTGCTAAAAGGATGAATTGGAAATGATGCCCTTGGTGTGGTTGGAGCATGTGAGAATGCCCCTATAGAAATCCAAGTCTCAGAACCTGTGCTAAATCATGGAGTTATCTTGTGATGAGAACAAGTATCATGGTGTACATCGTGAAACATCAATATGTCACTTCCCCACATTGAGTAGCAAATAGTGTGGAAGTGTCATGACTTCTCGGTATATAAAATAAGAATGGATACTCTCTACCCCCTTTTGAGATGTGGGCTAACCTGTGAAGCATATATCTCAAAAAAAAATATTACGCATATCATAGGAAATAAAGGCAGTGATGACTAACATAGTAAGATATCATCATGAAATTTTCTCTGTCATAGATAAATTGCCCCACATGGACATATAGTGTAATCTGTATAAGCACAATTAGAGTATGCCCCAAATGAGCAACATATGAGAAATGTAAACATAGTAGTGATATGCCTCTCATGGGCTAGATGTAATCTGTCATGTCCCCACTCTAGCCCTGTCTAGCAGTGACATGTGAGTCAGCCTATTATGGGGTCTTGTAGGTTGATAGGATGGTATAGAGACCCAGTTTGGTTTTTCAGTGTTGGAGACTTGGTATTCTGGCAGTTATTGTTCAGTTGGGAGACATTCCTTGTTCTTGGGAGGCAATTCCTACATTTGTGGAGGTTACTCCTACTTTTTAGGAGACATGGTCAGGCCCAGGGTTGGGACTCCATGAGATTTCTCTATGGGGTTCAGTTTCAGGGTGATAGGGCTTGTTCCCTAGTTTTTAGGAGCATCCCTAGATTTTAGGGATGAGACTGCCAGTGGTTCCTTGATTTCCGACTTCAGTCACAGACAGATGACAAGTTGTTTTGATGATTCGTGGGGTCGGTTGTGCATTTCTTGGTTACTTTGGTTATATTTTTAATATTACCGAGTTTCCGTCTTTTATTTAAATAAGGCTAAGCTTGGGGTTATAAGGAGTTTCTGGCTTTCTCGGGATGCGTGTACTGGAGTGTAATAGCTCATTGGAAAGGTCTCGAACTTTTCTAAATATTTCATTCATAAGTCAGAGCCTTTCGGGAGACGGATTTCTGTTAAATTGGAAAAAGGCATTATTTTCTATGCACTCGGCCTCTTAAAAAGAAATTATTATAATTATGACTTAAGCGCCCTTGGTCCACTTTTAGGGGATCGGATAAGTTTGAAAAATGCTATAAGAGGCGTTGGGAGGAAGGGAAGAAGGCATTGATTAATATTCCATTTTCTTTGGTGAGTGCGCTAAGAGGCGTGGAACTTGGGACGCAAACCCCAAGCCGACTTATGGGACGTAGCCCCCACATAGTGATTATTTACACTCCTGTCCGTAAGAGATTCGCGCCTTCCCCTTGCAAGGTGCCGGACCGTAAATTGGCAGAAGCGCAGCAATTAGAGAGGGACGATCCCCGTTAGAGAAGATTCTTGTGGAGTGCTGGACTGTGCGTTGGCAGAACGCAGCAGTCAGGGGGTGCGACTTCAGGCTGGAAGGATCTTTTGGCGCTGCTGTACCAGGTAGAGACTGAGTCCGTATGGCTGTACTTGACAACGATTATCATCACCATAGCGCATTTATCTAAAGTCAACTAGCTGGCCGCCCTTCTATTCTATATTCGTGAATATTCAGCGATTCAGGTTGGCTGTTAACTTTGTTTTCCACCTGGATTTTTAGCATTATGTCATCAGCTAGTTTTGATTAAATATTCAAAAATTCTGTTCCTGCAAATCTGGATTTGGTTGCACCTAGGTTTAAATCCCATACTTTGTTTATGCATTCGTCTTTCAATTATTTCCTTATTGCAAAATTTATCAAAAAACCAAAAACAAAGAAAAACACAAATTTCAAAAGAAAATACAGAAAAATTACAGCAGTTCAATAGAAAAGATCCATTAGGGATCTTTCAGTGCTATCAGAGCTTCTGTCCTGCCAGCTTGAGGGGTTCAGTGTTTGTTTCTATGCATCTGGGAAGAGCTGATTTAAACAGATATTATACACGCAGAAGAGCTCAGTACGAGCGAGAGTTTGGAACAGAACAAGAGCCTATTATGGTAGAAGAACAGAGGGATGCTCAGAGGAATCAGGATGATGTAGAGAGAGAGATGATGAGGACTCTCATCACCACTCAACCCAGGATAGCCCAGACCTTAGACCGATTACAGGATACATTGGAGCGGTTGGAGATGGATAGACATAGAGGCAGGCGGAGTAGATCTGTTTCAGTAGCAGGAAGTCAACGCAGCCATCATTCCCACTCTTCGGCAGGGAGTTCCGTTCAGTCCAGTAGGAGGCATCGTCATCATACGCCTACTCCGAATAGGCCATTGCTACCCCAATTCATACCAGGAGAACAGGCAGCGCAGGTGGAACCACCAGAGAATGGATTTCAAGAGTCAGTTTTGGCAGTTACAGCTGAGTGGAGAGCTCTACCTCCTGAGGTTTGGGACGTCTTTCCTCTTCCTCAGTATTGTGCACAGCGGAGAGATGCAGCCAGATTCAGGGGAGATAGGGGTAATAGACCACCCCAGCAGCAGCAGAATCATGACCTCAATAGAGCTACTGGGAAGATTACATTGGCTCCATATAATGGCTCTGGTGACACTAGTGCAAGAGCGTGGGTCCACAAGCTGGACATATATCTTTCCTTGAGGCCCATCCCTGAGCGTGAGGCTATTCAGTTTGCGGTGTTGCACTTAGAGGGGGTTGCATATGATTGGTGGCACCATGGATTGATCACCCAGGATCACGCCATAGTTCACTCCTATGCGGAGTTCACTGAGCGGCTCATTGCACGGTTTGACCGTAAGGATCCAGAACTTTACTACAGGGAGTTGGCTCATCTAAGACAGACTGGTCACGCAGAGGCTTATATTAATGAGTTCCAGCGTATTGCAGTCATGGTACCTGACATGCCTTAGAGACGAAGCGTGATGTTATTTATTGAGGGGTTACAAGACAGACTTAAGGGCCTGGTTCGTGCTTTCCAACCAGCAACTCTTAAGGAGGCTATCGAAGTGACATTGAGATTGGACATTGTTCCCACTTCTTATCAGTCAGATAAGAAACCATTTAGAGACTCGCGGCCTACCCAGAAGGCCAATACGACACAAAACAAAGGAGGAACTTCATCTAAAGTCCCTTGGATGAATCAGGAGACGAGGAATGAACTGAGAAGGAAAAAGTTATGTTTTTCCTGCAAAGATCCATGGGAACCCGAACACCGTTGCATGGGCAAAGGAAAGGTTCACTTGATTGAGGTGACTTCCGAGTTAGGGGATGAGGAGGTTCCTGATACTGATTTTGAGGATAATACAGAGGATGTTGAGCAGGTTCAGACACAGTTGGAGCTAGACACCCCTGAGCCTTTGGCATCCGCCAAAGTAGCCATGGCTACCCTCTCCAGTTATCCTAAGTTTCACGCCTTCAGATTGAAAGGGACACTTAAGGGTAAGCGGGTCACTAGCCTGGTAGACACTGGGGCTACACATAACTTTATTGACCAGAAATTAGTTGAGAGGCGTGGTTTACAGTATGAGGAGTTTGGCGGTTTTGGAGTAAAAGTAGCAGACGGTGCAATTTTGAGTTGTATCAAACGGATTTCGTAGCTTAGTATTTAGATGGGGGACCATACTTTGACTGATGATTTTTATGTACTTCCTATAGAGGATTATGATGTGGTGTTGGGCATGTAGTGGTTACAAGGTATTGGACTTTACATTATTGATCACCGTCTTATGCAATTAGAGTTTCTTTCTGGAGGAAAGAAGGTGATTTTGAGGGCAGCTTCTGATGGTGGGCCTAGAGAGGTGACTTCTCGTAGGATGGAGGCTATCCTTAGACATAATGATGTACTCTGGGCTACGCATTGTTTGGTTAAGCCCAAAACACCCACATCTCAGGACGGCCGCGTGTTTCATGTGGACATTCAGTCAGTGATGGATCGTCATGGTAGAGTCTTTGGGGATATACCTCTTGGAGTGCCTCCAGACAGAGGTTTTGAGCATGGAATAGAGTTAGAAGAGGGAGCAAAGCCAGTGATTACTACTCCATATCGTCATCCTAGAGCTTACAAGGATGAAATTGAGAAGACTATTCATGAATTGTTGGATATGGGATTCATTCGGCCTAGTTCCAGCCCCTTTGCTTCTTTTGTAGTGTTGGTTAAGAAGAAGGATGGGACTCTAAGGATGTGTGTTGATTACAGAGCTTTGAACAAAAAAAAATCAAAAACAGATATCCTATTCCTCGCATAGATGAGTTGTTGGATGAACTTCATGGGGCTCTATATTTCTCTAAGATTGATCTTCGCTCTGGTTACCATCAGATTCGTGTACGAGCCGATGATGTACACAAGACTGCTTTCCGTTGTCACTATGGGCACTATGAGTTCCTGGTAATGCCATTTGGCCTTACCAATGCACCTGCTACCTTCCAGTCCTGTATGAACCATATCTTCAACAAGCAGTTGAGGAAGTCGGTTCTAGTATTCTTTGATGATATATTAATTTACAGTGATACTTGGGAGGATCATCTCCGACATCTTGAGGAGGTACTTAGCATAATGGAGGACCAGTCTCTATTTGCTAAGCTCTCCAAATGTGAGTTTGGATTGAGGGAGGTACTATACTTGGGACATGTAATCAGTGCTGATGGGGTTAAGGTGCATGAGGAGAAGATTCAGGCGATTCAGAATTGGCCGGTCCCTCGGAACATTACTGAGTTACGTGGATTCCTTGGATTGTGTGCTTATTATAGAAGATTTGTTAAGGGGTTTTCTCAGTTGGCAGCACCTTTGACAGATCTTACTAAGAAAGGAGCCTTCAGATGGACAGAACTTGCACAGGGGGTCTTTGATAGACTCAAAGAGGTTATGAGCACTTGCCCTGTTTTGGCACTACCTGATTTTTCACAGCCATTTGTTCTAGAGTGTGATGCTTCGGGATTGGGTATAGGAGCCGTGTTGATGCAGAACAAACATCCTATTGCCTATGAGAGTAGCAAGTTGCAAAATAATGAAAGGTTGTATTCTACTTATGACAAGGAAATGTTGGCTATCATGCATGCGTTGGCCAAGTTCAAACAATACCTTGTTGGCAGCAAATTTGTGGTAAGAACTGACCACAATAGTTTGAAATATTTCCTAAATCAGAAGGAGCTCAATGATAGACAGCAAAAATGGATTAGCAAAATTCAGGCTTATGATTTCGATATCGAATTCATAAAGGGAAAGAATAATATTGTGGCCGATGCGCTCTCTCGGAAACCTTCATTGACTGCCCTTTGCTCATTAAGCGAGATTTCAGCGGATTGGAAGGCTCAACTTTTAGTTGAGTATTCCAAGAATTAGTATGCTTGTGAGATCATGGAGGGTGTGGTAGTAGATGACAAATACAGTGTGGTAGATGACATTATCTACTACAAAGGCAGGGTTTATCTTGTTCCAGGTTCACAGTTGAAGGAACAAATTTTGCAGGCTCATCATGATACTCCTATGGCAGGACATCCAGGATATGTGAAGACTTATAGGGCGATTCGAGAGAGATTCTCATGGAAGGGTCTCAAAGATGATGTTTTGAGGCATGTGCGGGAGTGTGTGACTTGTCAGCAGAACAAGTCGGAACATACTTACCCGGCAGGATTATTGCAGCCCTTACCTATACCAAAACAGAAGTGGACAGGGATTTCGATGGATTTCATTACAGGTCTTCTTCGGGTTCAGGGGAAAGATTGTATTTATGTGGTTGTGGATAGGTTAACCAAGTACGCCCACTTCTTTCCCATTGCACTAAATTTTACAGCATCACAGGTGGCTGAGTTATTTTTCAGAGAGGTGTTTAGACTCCATGGCCTTCCCAAGACCATTGTGAGTGACAGGGATAGCAGGTTCATGAGTTCCTTTTGGCAGGAACTTTTCAGACTTACAGGCACCATTTGACACCCAGTACTAGTTACCACCCTCAAACGGATGGGTAGACCGAAATAGTCAATAAGTGGGTTGAGGGATATTTGCGTAACTATGTGTCAGGGCAACAAAATGCATGGGTTCGTTGGTTGTATTTGGGCGAGTATTGTTATAATACCTCTCACCATATGTCCATTGGCATGACGCCTTTCAGAGCTCTCTATGGATATGAGGCATTATCTTTCACTGATTTGGCACTTGGCAACAGTAGAGTTCCCTTGGCTCAGAATTGGTTACAGGAGAACCAGGATATCATGAGATCCCTTAGAGAGAATTTACAACAGGTCCGAAATCAGCAAAAGATGTACGCTGACAGACACCGGATTGAGAGAGCATTTGAGGTGGATGATATGGTCTTTCTGCGCTTACAACCATATCGACAGAGCACCCTTAAAAAGGGGGGAGCTGAAAAGCTCAAACCATGTTTCTATGGTCCATACAGAGTGCTCAGACGAGTTGGAGAGGTTGCATATGAGATTGAGTTACCGGCAGGCAGCAGAATTCATAATGTATTTCATGTATCTCGCCTAAAAAGGTCCCTTGGACAGCATATAACAGTTTCACCCGAGTTACCTCCTATGGATGAGGAAGGTAATTTGATTATGGTTCCTGATGAGATTCTTGAGGTAAGGGAACGGCAACTGAGGAGACGGGTGATTCGAGAGTATTTGGTTCGATGGAGAGATCTTCCCATAGAGGATGCCACCTGGGAGGGAGAGAGCATTTTACAGCATCCAGCATTACAGTTGCTTGTGGGCAAGTATCTCCGAGAGGGGAGGACTGTCATGTCCCCACTCTAGCCCTGTCTAGCAGTGACATGTGAGTCAGCCTATTATGGGGTCTTGTAGGTTGACAGGATGGTATAGAGACCCAGTTTGGTTTTTCAGTGTTGGAGACTTGGTATTCTGGCAGTTATTGTTCAGTTGGGAGACATTCCTTGTTCTTGGGAGGCAATTCCTACATTTGTGGAGGTTACTCCTACTTTTCAGGAGACATGGTCAGGCCCAGGGTTGGGACTCCATGAGATTTCTCTTTGGGGTTCAGTTTCAGGGTGATAGGGCTTGTTCCCTAGTTTTTAGGAGCAACCCTAGATTTTAGGGATGAGACTGCCAGTGGTTCCTTGATTTCCGACTTCAGTCACAGACAGGTGACAAGTTGTTTTGATGATTCGTGGGGTCGGTTGTGCATTTCTTGGTTACTTTGGTTATATTTTTAATATTACCGAGTTTCCGTCTTTTATTTAAATAAGGCTAAGCTTGGGGTTATAAGGAGTTTCTGGCTTCCTCGGGATGCGTGGACTGGAGTGTAATAGCTCATTGGAAAGGTCTCGAACTTTCTTAAATATTTCATTCATAAGTCAGAGCCTTTCGGGAGACGGATTTCTGTTAAATTGAAAAAAGGCATTATTTTCTATGCACTCGGCCTCTTAAAAAGAAATTATTATAATTATGACTTAAGCGCCCTTGGTCCACTTTTAGGGGATCGGATAAGTTTGAAAAATGCTATAAGAGGCGTTGGGAGGAAGGGAAGAAGGCATCGATTAATATTCCATTTTCTTTGGTGAGTGCGCTAAGAGGCGTGGAACTTGGGATGCAAACCCCAAGCTGACTTGTGGGACGTAGCCCCCACATAGTGATTATTTACACTCCTGTCCGTAAGAGATTCGCGCCTTCCCCTTGCAAGGTGCCGGACCATAAATTGGCAAAAGCGTGCAATTAGAGAGGGACGATCCCCGTTAGAGAAGATTCTTGTGGAGTGCTGGACTGTGCGTTGGCAGAACGCAGCAGTCAGGAGGTGCGACTTCAGGCTGGAAGGATCTTTTGGCGCTGCTGTACCAAGCAGAGACTGAGTCCGTACGGCTGTACTTGACAGCGATTATCATCACCATAGCGCATTTATCTAAAGTCAACTAGCTGGCCGCCCTTCTATTCTATATTCGTGAATATTCAGCGATTCAGGTTGGCTGTTAACTTTGTTTTCCACCTGGATTTTTAGCATTATGTCATCAGCTAGTTTTGATTAAATATTCAGAAATTCTGTTCCTGCAAATCTGGATTTGGTCGCACCTAGGTTTAAATCCCATACTTTGTTTATGCATTCGTCTTTCAATTATTTCCTTATTGCAAAATTTATCAAAAAACCAAAAACAAAGAAAAACACAAATTTCAAAAGAAAATACAGAAAAATTACAGCAGTTCAATAGAAAAGATCCATCAGGGATCTTTCATAATCAATAGCAAACCTTTATAGAAATCCTAAAATTGGAAAATGTAAGCAATGTAGAGTGCATAAACAAGATTTTCCCTTGTGGGTGAGATGTAAATAATGGGGTATCAGGGATCTTAAAACATAACAATGAAAGGCACAAGGGGTTATTTCGTAGATGGATTATATGGATAATGGAATTGTAGGAAAGAACAAAAACATATGCATGATATGAATCATGACGAATGATTGACTATGAAATTTGCCAACACAAGACCAAAGAAATATCAAACTAACCCAGAAACGGGCGTAAGGGCGCAAAAGGAAAGGCGATAATAAAAATAAACAATAAAGTTCCGGGGGAAAACAAAGAAAGAAGTAGTGACACAAAAACTAAGGAAAAAGAAAAGGTGACAACTAGAGACAAATGGAAAAAGATAATCTACACAAACAACTAAAGAGAAGGTAAATCAAAGAAAATGACCGGTCAATCTTAAAAAACGAACAATCAAAAGGAAAGAGACAAAGCAAAAAGAAATAGGCAAAACTCAAACATAGAAACGTCTCAAATGCATAATATTAATAAGATTCTTCAAAGGCTTAACTTCTATTGTAGCAAGATGATATGCCCTCGAGCCAAACTACTATGTGCTATAACAAATGGGCCAAGCCAATTAGGCTTGAACTTCCCTTTCTGTTATTTTGCTACGTTGGTATCAACCTGATTCTATTTTAATAATTTGTCACCCATGTTGAATTCTCTTGATATGTTTTTTCTTAAAAAAGCATTCTTGAGGTAATTCTAGTAAACTGTAAGGTGCCTAATAGCATGAATATGTGCCACATCCAACATTTCTAAGCGATGTCATCTATTTTCTCTATAACTGTCATCATCAATTATCCCTTTAAGTGACACTTTGAGCGAAGGAATCTCAATCTCCAAGGCCAATACTGCCTCAACTCCACAAACCAATGAATAGGGGATGGCCCATGTAGGTGTTCTAGCACTTGTTCTAGAAGCCTATAACGTGTAATGATTATGCCAATCATAACTGTTGACAATTTTTGACCCTATAGGTCAAAATTGCAACCTCTATCATTCAGAATTTTGCTTAAACATGCCTTTCAAAGAAGGGGAAAAGGACCAGGCCGAGGTAATACTTTGAAAAGGCTTAAGATAGAATTCCTTCGGACTTTTGCCCAAAGGAAATACAAGAGGAATGGTCCATTACAGAAAGGCCGAAGGACTATTTTCCAAAGGCCAAATGACTTCAAATTTTTTTCCGAAGGGTACTCAGCGAAGGGTCTATGTTCTGAATGGCTCATCACAGTTTCGAAGGGATGTTTGTAGAAATCCCGAAGGGCACATACCCTTCGAGAATATTCAAAATGAAAAGTCTGAAGGGTTATTAGCCCTTCGAAAAAGGACAGTTGAGAAAAATACGAAGGAAATGGGACATATACAAAAACCCTGAAGGGCACATACCCTTCGAGAAGGTTCAAAACAAAAGTCCGAGGATTCATTGAGGAAGCCCAAAGGGCACTTCATGGAGGACATTGGCAAGTTTTTCGAAGGTCCTTTACAAGAAACCCGAAGGGTATATACCCTTCAAAAGAAGACATTTCTCAAAGGGCAGAGTTCATTTGCAAAATCCGAAGGAAAAAATGTATGAAGCAGAGCTTTGGACATTTTGTCCAATAGACAAAATCTGAAAGAAAGAGGACCATTTACATAATTCCGAAGGGCACTTTTCGGAAGAAGAGTCCATTTGGAAATTTCCGAGGGGCACTTGTAAAAACCCGAAGGGTCCTTTTCACAACGCTGAGGGGACACACAAAAGTTCCGAGAGGCACTTTTTGAGAGTCTCGAAGGGTTTCTACCCTTCGGGAAAGTTCAAAGAAATTCTGAAGGGTAATTTGGGAAGGCCCGAGAGACAATTCCCGCGAACAATTTGTCCACGGGAAAATGACTTGACAGAAAGTCCGAAAGAAAAGAGAGGCTGCGGCAAAAAGTCCGAAGGAATTCCTTCGGACAAATTGTCCGAAAGAATTCTTTCGGAAGACTTTCCAAGAGAGATAACCCACAAGTAATGATAAAGACGAGGACTTGAATTCCCGCGGACAATTTGTCCACGGGAAAGTGAAAGCAATTCAAGCGGAAGAGAAGTTCGAAGGAATTCCTTCAGACAAATTGTCCGAAGGAATTCCTTCGGAAGGTTTGCCAAGTGAAAGTCCGAGCAAAAGACAAAGAGCCGGGAGAAAGTTTCCTTCGGACTTTTTGTCCGAAGGAAATTAAGAGAACAAGACGAAGAGAGAAGTCCGAGACAATTCCCGCGAACAATTTGTCTGCGGGAAAATGACTTGACAGAATTCCAAAGGCCAATGAAGAAAGACAAAGAAAGGAGATGAAAAGGCCCACAAGAATAAACCCGAGACAAATACATGCAAGGGGAAAAAGATATAGACAAATGGCTAATGAACATGCACAGTAATGAAGAGCCAGATAAAGCGAGAGATGTCAACAACAAATATAGACAGATTAAAGGGTTCTTCATGCAAAGTGGTCTAAGCAGGATTAGACACGTCCATGTGTAACCGTTTCAACACGACATCTTCAGTTCTAAAGACGGAGACTCGTTTGCATGAAGGACTCAAGTTATTTAACGTTGGAGAGCTTAACGTGATTTATGTGCATGCACTCTTGTTGGTTCCAAGGTTTTCAAACATTCCAACAGTTCAAACGGAATTCTAAGTTCGGCATTTGCGTTGTTTTCTTGCAAAGAGAAGCCTTTCAAACGTTCCAGCTACTTAAGAAGAGTTCCATTTTTGGAGGTGGGCGTGGATTTCATGCATGTTGAAAGAGCAGCCCAAGATGAGCCCACCATCTGTTTTCAACACCAAAGGATTTTTTATGCAAGACAAAGACAAGAAAAGACAAATTTAGAAGGCTTTGATATCTTGGCATAACAGAAATTGGACTTGGTCTAATGAAAGAGTTGTCTTCTTCTATTTTCAACGTCAACCTCTTGACTGTTATGTGTTTTTATATTTAAGTTGGCTTTTTAGCCTTGAATTGTATCCCTCTTTTGGCAAGATCAAATTCTGCCAAAGATTGAGTTGTGATCTTTTTTAGATTAATAGGACTATTGTTTTCAGATTCCAACTGCTGGTATAGTGTATTTATGTCATTGATTTGCATAAGTGATAGAGTTTTCTTTCTTGTCAAGTCTTGATTCTTACCTTACAACATAGTTGATCAGTTTATGCAGGTCATGTTCTGTGTTTAATATCTTTTGGCTGAGTTTACAGTGGATGCAAGGTTAGTGCCTTGAATTAGGTCTATTCCATTATTTCCCTCAAGCTTTGATTACAAGATAGAACCTTTTCATGAAATACTTATGCATATTGGTCAATTGGAGTTGAAAGTTCAGCCTTTCTCTTGTTTAAATCAGTGTTTTTAGGAGCTGTAATTGAGTGGATCAATCAATTATTCAGGTGTATCACCATCATTAGATAGGATTTTCGTTCAAATTTCTCTCTTTTTCTGGCAATTTATAGCATAGAGCAAAGGTCCTAATTGATATACCAAAAGGAGCTAGCCCTTATAATTTAGAGATTCAATCCACTGATTAGGTCACCCATAACCTATGATTGTTTTCATGTTTCAGCAGACTGTGAAGCTCTGAAACTACCTTCACAGGGGTGCAAGTTTGATTGACAACAATAACCATGTTTATTCATTGTCTTTGATATAATGTTGGCAATAGTTTAATTAGATGCTCCAACTTGATCATTCCCTTGTAAATAATGTGGTGTTGATAATGTATGCTTGATCTTGTACTTTCCATGAAACTTATTAATTGTTTTATTCTTGAAAGATGTACCATTATCAGTGATTCAATAATAATAGAGGATGGTGTATGTGCGGGCTAGGATGACCAATAACAATCCTCTTTCTTTCTATAGACTAGGATACAAACAAAAGTCATAACAATAGAGCTTGCGTATACTTGGGTGGTACAACAATGGTGCTCAGGGTGGCCGAAGTTCTAGCAGAGGGCAATTTACGTTCAATAGCAAGGGTTCCAAAGCCCATGCCTCAGGTGTGGGATATGACTCTAACTAGATCCAAAGATAAATCAATGGTAATAAAAGGGGTGTATTAAGGATATAATAAGGACACCACATGCAAGGATTTGACGTACAAGGGTAACCTAGATCCAAGATAACTGCAAACACTAATATAAGTAAAAAATAAACGGTGCAATGGTCAACCAATATGTGATCTATGCAACCTAAGGTACTGTTGTTAATCTGGAGTTGCACCCTGATCAAAGACGTGTTGTAATGGCTAATCCTCGCTCCAGTTGAAACAATGGGATCTTCTCACGAAGGTGGGTGCCTCAATGGTGAAAATAACCTTTAGAGAATGCTGGTTCCTATAAGATGTATTAATGAGGATCTCAACTTCTACGCTACAAATTGCCTGGGGAAAAAATGAGAAAGAACTTGAAAGAAAATCCTAGCTAAAAACGGTGATACACCTAGTTTGCTTGATCCACTCAAATCGAGCTTCTGAGAACATTGATTCAGACGAGGAAGAGGTAGAACTTCAATTCCAATTGGTCAATACACAGAAGTATTTCACAAAAATGTTTTGTCTAATGATCTAAGCTTGGGGGAAAAGTAGAAATAGGCTTGACGAAAGGCACTAAACAACCACTAATATCCATTGTAAACTCAGCAAAAGACATTCAAACATAGAACGTGATCTGCATAAATGACCATCTAATAACTAGGTACAAATCCAAATTTGACAAAGAAGAAATAAAATCTATCACTTAGGCAAATCTATAACAATAGTACACTATACCGGTTGCTGAAAATTAAAAAAACACAATCCTCTTCTTATTGATTTTAAAAAAAAGGTTACATCACAAACTTTGGTAGAAGATTGCTTGCCAAAAGAGGGATCCTTTATCTAAGGCTGAAAAGCCATTAATATAGAAAAATACAAAAAGCCAAGAGATTGGCGTTGGAAAATAGAAGAAGAACTAAATCTGTTCAACTCAACGTTTACAAAAGTCTATTTTGTCTTCTTCTTCTTTGCATGAAAGCTCCTAGGCGTTAGAATTGGATGGTGGAATCATACGTTTGACTTTTATTTTGCATGTTCAGCAGAAACGTGTCTAAAATTAGAAACTAGCTCTTTGGCGTTGAAATGGACGGTGGCTAAGCTTAGGCTATTCTTTATTTAGGCATCATGCATGGAACGTTATGGACGGTAGGTTAATTTTGACAAATCAAACTCTTATCATGCAAAATGCTACGCCCACCTCCAAATATGGACTTCGTCTTGAGCTGTTTGAACGTTTGAAAGCACGAGTTTGACCCGGAGATGAGCTTGACTTCACAACCAGTCAATTGAAGCTTTGACCAGTCAATCGAAAATAGCCTTTGCTTGCATGGATTTTCACGTTGACTTCGTCTCTTGTTTTGGTCTGCGTGTTCGTGTTGTGTCTATTTTTGGCGGGATTCTATTTTGGATTTATTTTGTCTATATTAGTCTATATTTCCTCGGATTTTTTGGCTATCTCCTTAGCCTTTATTTCTAGCTTTTTTGTTGACTTTATGCTTTTCTCTTTATTTTTCCTTCGGACTATCTCCTGTTGACTCATCTTTTTTTTGTAGACTTTTGTGTATGCAATTTTCCCGAACTTTATTCTTTCAGATTTTTGTTGGCTCATTCTGCTGTCATCTCCTTGGTTTTTTTCCTTCGAATTCTTTCGGACTTTTATCTTGTCTCATTTCCTACGGAAAAAATATCTGCCCCTGGCTTCTATTTCTCTCGAACTTTTCTGTTTGCATTTTTCCCGAATTAATCCTTCGGACAAAAAGTTCGAAGGATATCCTTCAATTTTTCTTTTTTCCTTTTTTATATTTCCTCGGGCTTTTTGAAGGGCACCCCCTTTTGGGATTTTTGCCTTGATCCTTTTCTGCCAAGTGAATCTCCTGCGGCTCTTCTAAGTGAACCTTCTCGAAGGGTACGTACCCTTCGGGACTTTTGCAATTGTCCTCTGAGAGCTCTTTCTTTCGAACGAAAAGTCCGAAGAAATAATCTTCCTCTTACAACCCCGAAAAAATCTTCGCTTAGACAAAATAAATGAACTTACATCTTGTATGTCTTGGCTTTTGGTTGTACATGATGCTTAGAAGAGGAAAAAAACCCTTTCAAACTGTTGTAGATGATGTTTTTAGAAGGAGAAAAAACCCTCTTAAAACTGCTGCATGTGTCCTCCTTTTGAACGAACTGTATGCACTATATGATCGCTGTAGGAGTCCATCAGAATTTACATGGCCATAGGAGACCTTTTTGTCATCATTTGCATGGCTGTATTTGTACATTGCATTGGCTGTAATCAAGAAAGCTCCTTGGAAATCTCTGAATGACTAAACTTCCCTTGGCTGTAGATGGCCACTTTGGCTTATACCTGGCTGTAGATGGCCACTTGGGTGGCTGTAAATGCACATTTAAGGACCCCAAAACTGATTCACAAAACAAACTTGGCACCATAGCAAAGTTCCGAATAGTAAGGGTGACAATTTGCCCTATGGGGGCAAAATTGTCAACAAATTTGGCGACTTAACTAGGAAGCATGCCTGCTATGCTAGAGAACTCAGACCATATAGATGCTATTCGAACTCCCAAATGGTAAACCTGATTTCTGACGGAAAATCTCCTCCTGACCTTGGTTGAAGTAACATTTCTCCCTAAAAATAAGAAGGGAAAAACACGAAAGCAGGAAAACTAAGAAGCAAATGTGCAAACAAGCACTTATTGAATAAAACTGAAGCAAACTACTATGCTTGAACAACACTTGGAGGAAAGCAAAAACAAACTATGTACATAGAGCTTTGCTGTTCAATAGCAATGTTTCAGATGTATCCCATTGACTGGGATTGGAAGCTCTTGGCCATCCATCTTGGCAAGTTGGAAGGCATTGTGGGATTTACAGCTGGAGACCGTGTATGGGCCACTCCAAAGGGAATCAAATTTCGTGTGCCTTCCTGGTTTGGCTCGATCCTCATCCCACTTGAGGACCAAATCTCCTTCATTGAAGCGTCGTGAGGAAGCTCCTTTGTCAAACATTCTTTTCACTTGTGCTTGATGACTTTTCATGGCTAGCATGGATTGATTTCTTGTCTCTTCCAACTCCATACGCTCTGCATATTTGATTTCCATAGGCTCATTCTCCAACAACTCAAGTTGATGCATTAGTTCTAACGCTATAAACTCAAGAGAAATAGGTAACCTTGCTTCCTTATCATATACTAGCTTGTATGGAGAGTTGGCTATTGACCTCTTGTAGGCGATCCTATTAGCGTATAAAGCTGACTTCAACTTGAGATGCCATGACCTCTGATTGTCTTCAATAGTCCTTCGTATGATCTTTAAGAGGTTCTTGTTTGTAGATTTAGCAAGGCCATTTCCTTGTGGATAATAGTTCAATGAAGTGTTGAGATAAACTCCGTGTTGGACAGCCCATTGACTGATCCTAGATCCCACAAAAGCCATTGCATTGTCAGAAATAATGGCTGAAGAAACTCCAAACCTAGTAAGCAAACCTTCATAGAAATCAAGAACGTTAGTTTCGTTTGCTTCTTTTAATGCAATTGCTTCCATCCAATGTGTGAAGTAATCCATGGCTGTTAGAATCCACTTATGCCCTAAACTCGAAGGAGGATTAATGAGACCAATAAAGTCCAATCCCCACTGGACAAAACGTTGATCCACTGCAATTGGCTGAAGGAGCAGGGTTGCAAGTTTAACTTTTCCTACAAACATAGCACATTGTTTGCACTTCCTAACCCATGTATGGCAATCACCAAATATAGTAGGCCAATAATACCGACCTCATGATTTTAAGTGCTGTAGTTCTTGCGAAAAAGTGCCCTCCACCATGTCCATCATGGACTTCTTCAAGTAATCTTTGAGTTTGGCTTGGTTCTACACACCTTAGTGGCATTCCATTAATATCCTTTTTGAACAAAACCCCATCAACGAGCAAGAATGGAATTGATTGCAATCTGAAATACCTTCTTTTTGAAGCACTTAGGTGAGAAGGGTAAATATTATTTTGTAGATAGCTTACCAAATCATGGAACGAGCTGAAATGTGAGGTGTGAATAGCAGCAATCTCTTCATCATTTGACACTAAAACAACTTCATTAGCTTCTTGCAAGTCCTGAGCTAGATGCTCACAAAGTCCTTTGCCTCTAACCAGCTTTGTAACCTTAATCTCTGTCATATTCCATTACCTTGGTTATCCAACCAGCTCTCTTCTCATTTATGTCTTTGTTTAGAAGAAATTCTTTGATACTTGGATGAGCAACCATTAGATGTATTTTATTATTAGACAACAAGTGCTTAAATTTTTTCAGAGATCTTATAACTGAAAGGACATGCTTTTCAACAAAAGAATACCTTGTTTTATACTCCTCCAAGCCTTGGCTGCAGAAAGCTATTGGCTGCTCCAAATCTTCATGATTCTGTTGCATAAGAATGCTTGAAATGGTGTCCACATTAGCATATGTATACAAAATGAAATCTTTCGTAAAATCTAGATTTAAAAGCGTAGGAGCACTTGCTATGGCTTTCTTAACATCTTCAAACCCTTTTACTCCCTCCTTGGACCAGCTGAAGTTCTGATTTTTCTTTAGCATGGCTGTAAGTGTTTTAGCTATAGTAGTGAAATCTGAAATGTATATCCTTATAAAGTTGATTTTTCCAAAGAAACTTTGCAAAGCCTTTTTGTGCTTAGGCAAGGAGAGTGCAAGAATGGATTGAATCCTTTCAGAATCTATGTTTAAACCATGCTTTGAAACATGTCCAAGAAGCTTACCTTCATGAACTGAAAATACACATTTTTTGGGATTTAGAGATATCTCAAATTCCCTACACCTTTCGAAAACTTGCTTGAGATGAACCATGTGATCTTCTGTATTTTTTGAAAACACTGTTATATCATCCAAAGAAACAAGCACAAACCTATTAAGAAGGCCTTGAAAGTCCATATCCATGGCTCACTGAAAGGTTGCTCCAGCATTAAACAAATTGAATGGCATTTTTTTGTATGCAAATGTCCTCCACTTAGTTGTGAAGGCTGTCTTGAATTGGTCCTCTTTGACCAAAATCTGATTATAGCCACTATATCCATCCAACAAAGAAAACCTCTCTGAACTTGCAACAAGCTGTAAAATTTGCTCCATTGATGACAATGGATAATGATCCTTAAGTGAAGACATGTTTAAATCACGAAAATCAACACAAACGAATCTCATCATTCTTCTTTCGTACTGGAACTAGGTTTGCCACTCAAGTTGAGTGCTTGATTGGAAATATAATCGCTGATTCTATGAGCTTGTGAAGCTCAACTCTCATCAAAGGCTCAAGCTTTGGATTGATTGGCCTTTGTCTTTGTCTCACTGGTTTAGTTTCCTTCTCTAACTCAATGGTGTGTTGAGCCAAACTTGGATTAAGACCTT
This sequence comes from Torreya grandis, assembly GCA_037957365.1. Taxonomy (NCBI): domain Eukaryota; kingdom Viridiplantae; phylum Streptophyta; class Pinopsida; order Cupressales; family Taxaceae; genus Torreya; species Torreya grandis. The sequence goes on from JARHVA010000436.1 coordinate 1,310,484, forward strand.
TGAGATCACTATAATGCCATGCAAATATATCAGCAAAACTTGTGCATCAATCAATAAAAGCCTTCTTTTGTGGAGGAGTGCATACCTTGCCCAATTTCAAGATTTTACCAGCTGCAATCTCTAGATTGGTATAGTGCTCTTCCTTTGTTGACAAGGATGATTTCTCTTTTCTTAGCTCATCATCTCCACTGAAAATATTCTCAAAAGTGACCAATCCCTTGGGCAGCGTATTCATTTTCAGTTGTACAATCTGATCACCATATTGCTGTAAGTGTTTTGACTGATTTCTTGAAGAAAACTCAGCGTCTTTCTGCAAAAATCTCACAATTTGATTGTCATCTTCAAACACTTGCCAATTCTCATGGTTATCTAGAACGGAAGGCCTTACAACTACCTTTATATGTGACTGAAAATTGTCAATTTTTACATCAGCTGAAATGTTAAAATGTGCCCCAACAACAACCAACCTATTAGCATGTTTATTCCTATCTCTTGGTATTGCCTGAATGTTAAAATCTTGGAAATCTTCAAGTAAATTCCAAATTCTATGCTTGTAAGATTTAAGTAACAAATTTTTGCATACATTCAAACCTTTTACTTGATGGACTACAAGCTAACTATCTCCAAATACTTGCAAACAATTGGCTTTCATCTTTCTAGCCCACTGCAAACTGTGAACTAGCACTTCATACTCAGCAACATTGTTTGAGTAGCCAAACTGAAATTTAATAGAGGAGAAATACCTTTGTTCTGTAGGAGAAATTAACATCATTCCAGCTCCGGTTCCATGCTTATTTCTTGATCCATCAAAGTAAAATTGCCACAAACCTTCATTAGATTCATCTTCTTTGACCATGGCTGGAATTGGTGCATCATTCTCATGAAGACAATAGACACCAAGACCTTCCTCTTCAATCAGCGTGTAGGGATCATGCTCATGCAAGATAGAAGCCCACTCATCAAGAAACAAATCTGGAACTCCATCCAAAGGTGAGTCCTTTTTTACATTACTAGTTTGTAATATTTCATCTAAGATGATACAATTAGCATTGACAACACTTGGCGTATATGGCTCCATATGAAAACGTGCAATGGGCTTTGAATGAATTGTTACCTTTGTACTATACCTGGTTTTGAACAACAAATAGGTCCAATCACCTGATAAATATCCTCCAATCTTTGAGATGAAGTCTCTTGAAAGGCACATAGTGAAATAAGGAGGCAAGTCCACCACTGCAACATCTTGCTGAATAGTAACGTTAGAACAAGCATGTAATATCAATTTCAAATCTTTGATAATGCCTACCGTCTTTGCTGTTGAACTATCCAACTGCAATACCCCTTTAGTATTTGGCTCATAAACGAGGCCGAGCTTGGCTGCAATCTGTTTGGGCATTACTGTACTGCTAGCTTCACTATCCACCATACAATTATGAACCAAAATATCACCCACTATCAAAGAAAGATAAAAAAGAGGAGTTTTCTTTGATTTTACCTCAGTTTTATCCACCTTTGACATCTTATCTCCTTAATGTACGTGTTGCTTAGTTGGCTGATTTGAATTTGTCAAAACAACACCTTTCTCAACCGGTTTTGGAGACAATTCAAGAGCTGAAAGTTCTTGAATAAGTTTATCCTTTTGCCCTAGAATTGAAAGAGAATACCACATGCTAATGCTGATCTTAGATTTCTTCATTTGATCTAACAATACTGAACTGAGATGCACTAACCTTTGATTGCACTTTTTGAGGCACTTGCTGCTTGCGAATTGGAGGTCTTTGCTGCACTTTACTAACCTCTATATTCTGATTTTTTTGGGCTGTGGGGGCAACAAGCTATTTTTTTTGTACTTTTAGCAATAATACTAGGAGTACCTGAAGTATTTGCTACCGCTTGGGCTTCATCAATATCTCTTCTTTTAGCTCTCTGATAGGTTGTAATTGCAATTTGACCACTTGAATCGTTAGTTTTAACATCCTGAGTAAAAGCAACATGATCATCTACCTGCCAATTTACATTAATAGCATCAAATTGTCCTTGAACTTGATGAGTCTCTCCTTGTGATGTCAAACCTGTATCTTGATATTGACCTCCTTGAAAAGAGAACTCTTCTTGTGTTATCTGTGGCATGGTGATGTTCTATGACACCAAGGCTTGGTTTTGAGCATCATTGAGATTTGAGCGCTGCCAACCTGAATCCTGCACCAAATTATTTTGAGGTGGGGTTGGAACAATGGCTTTTGAAATGGAAGGAGCATTTAGATCAAGAGCAACATATGGCTTAGCTGGAGTTATGGCTCCTTGTGCTTGATAAGGTGGTCTATTTTCTGTGAAACACTGATAATGAGACCTTTAATCTTTGAAGGACTGATAGTTGTTCTGATTTTGTTGTTGATAGGGCCTATTTAACTGAAATTGTTGTCTTTTGAGCTGTACTATTTTATTTCCAAAAGACTGTAGCAAACTTTTCAACTGTCCTATCTCATTAGCTTGACTAGTAGGGACTGCAAAAGGAACTTGAGGTGCTGGAATTGGAGCCAAGGATGGAATTTGAGGAACTTGAGGCGCTGCTATAAAACTTATTTCTGAAAATATGGGCATTGGAGGTCTTGGAGAAAGCTTACCAACTTGTATCAAACTATTTTCAGCCTTAATTGCAACCTCATGAGCATCCAACAAAGTAGTACCACCTATTGACTGTATCATCACACTAATGTCGGAATTAAGAGCTTTCAAATAGTACAAAAATGCATATTGAGGGGATGGCCTAATCAACGCAGGTATCCTAGTCCATGTTTTTTGGAATCTGAGGTTAAAATCAGACATGACCTCATGAGGAGTCTTTGTTATGGTGGTCAATTGCTCAACCAAAGAGAGATGATCAGATTTGTCCTCAAATTGCTTGACCAATGCTGCATCCAATTCATCCCAAGTGGCAATGGAATTAAGTGGCAGATTTCTATATCATTGCAACGCTTTTCTTTTGAAGGAGACAACCAACAATCTAACAGCAACATTATTTTCAACAACATTATGGACTGAACAGAGATTAGCAACATCTTGGATATGCTCAATAGGGGTTGTTTGATTTTCTTCTTAAAAAAATGGAATGCTCTTGAAGGCAGATACTGAAATATCATCCAACTGGGCTAAATTTAGTGGACGTTCCCTATTGAATGGAGCAAACACTTGGCTTTTGATGGCCATTTGAATAGTAGGGATTGCAGTGTTTAGAACAAATAGGATGAGGGGGAGGTAAATGTTCTCTTTGAGGATATGGATTTGCCCTCCTAGACCTTGCTCTTTAATAAGTTACAAATTCAAAAAGAATACCTTTACTTGCTGATCTTGTGGTGACCTTTGGCATGAACGAATTGCTTGAATGATGCTATGAACTCTGCAACTAAATGTAGATGAATATCTTCTGCTGCTGCGAACTTCTTCAAATATGCAAAGAACTTCGTGGTTCCATCGAGCATGCCAAAAACTGTTGTCAACCTGGAGTTGCACTTTGATCGAAGATGTGCTGAAATAGCTAATCTTCGCTCCAATTGAAACAATGGGATCTTCTCACGAGGGTGGGTGCCTCAATGGTGAAAAGAACCTTTAGAGAATGCTGGTTCCTGTAAGATGTATCAATGAGGATCTCAACTTCTATGCTACTAATTGCCTAGAGAAAAAAGGGAGAAAGAACCTGAAAGAAAATCCTAGCTAAAAACGGTGATACACCTAATTTGCTTGATCCACTCAAATCGAGATTTTGAGAACACTGATTCAGACAAGGAAGAGGCAGAACTTCAACTCCAGTTGGTCAATACACAAGTATTTCACGAAAAGGTTCTGTCTAATGATCTAAGCTTGAGGGAAAAATAAAAATAAGTCTGACGAAAGACACTAAAAAGCCACTAATATCCACTGTAAACTTAACAAAAGACATTCAAACATAGAACGTGATCTGCATAAATGACCAACTAGTAACTAGGTACGAATCCAGATTTGACAAAGAAGGAAAAAATCTCACTTAGGCAAATCTATAACAATAGTACACTATACCGGTTGCTGGAAATTGAAAAAACATAGTCCTCTTCTTATTGATTCTGAAAAAAGGTTACAATACAAACTTTGGCAGAAGATTGCTTGCCAAAAGAAGGATCTTTTATCTAAGGCTGAAAAGCCATTAATATAGAAAATTACAAAAAGCCAAGAGATTGGCGTTGAAAAATAGAAGAAGAGCTAAATCCGTCTAACTCAGCTTTTACAAGAGTCTATTTTGTCTTCTTCCTCTTTGCATAAAAGCTCCTAGGCATTAGAATTGGATGGTGGAATCATACGTTTGACTTTTATTATGCATGTTCAGCTGAAACGTGTCTAAAATTAGAAACCAACTCTAAGGAGTTGAAATGGACGGTGGCTAAGCTTAGGCTATTCTTTATTTATAGGCATCATGCATGGAATGTTATGGACTCTAGGCTAATTTTGACAAATCAAATTCTTATCATGCAAAATGCTATGCCCACCTCCAAATATGGACTTCCTCTTGCGCTGTTTGAACGTTTGAAAGCACAAGTTGGACTCGGAGATGAGCTTGACTTCACAACCAGTCAACTGAAGCTTTGACCAGTCAACCGAAAATAGCCTTTGCTTGCATGGATTTTCACGTTGACTCCGTCTCTTGTTTTGTTCTGCCTGTTTGTGTTGTGTCTATTTTTGGTGGGATTCTATTTTGAATTTATTTTGTCTATATTAGTCTATATTTCCTCGGATTTTTTGGCTATCTCCTTAGCCTTTATTTCGGGCTTTTTTGTTGACTTTATGTTTTTCTCTTTGTTTTTCCTTCGGACTATCCCCTGTTGACTTATCTTTTTTCTACGGACTTGTGTATTCAATTTTTCCGAACTTTATTCTTTCAGATTTCTGTTGGCTCATTCTGCTGTCATCTCCTTGGTTTTGTTCCTTCGAATTCTTTTGGACTTTTATCTTGTCTCATTTCCTGCGGAAAAATATCTGCCCCTGGCTTCTATTTCTCTCGGACTTTTTTCTTTGCATTTTTCCCAAATTAATCCTTCGGACAAAAAGTCCGAAGGAATTCCTTCGGACTTTTTGTCCGAAGGATATACTTCATTTTTTCTTTTTTCCTTGTTTATATTTCCTCGGGTTTTTTGAAGGGCACTCGGGCTTTTTGAAGGGGACCTTCCAAAGTCTTTTCAAAGGGCAGGTGCCCTTCGGGATTTTTGCCTCGATCCTTTTCTGCCAAATGAATCTCCCGCAGCTCTTCTAAGTGAACCTTCCCGAAGGGTACGTACCCTTCGGGACTTTTGCAATTGTCTTCTGAGAGCTCTTTCTTTCGGACAAAAAGTCCGAAGAAATACTCCTCTTACAACCCCGAAAAAATCTTTGCTTAGACAAAATAAATGAACTTACAACTTGTATGTCTTGGCTTTTGGTTGTATGCGATGCTTAGAAGAGGAGAAAAACCCTTTCAAACTGTTGTAGATGACGTTTTTAGAAGGAGAAAAAACCCTCTTAAAACTGCTGCATGTGTCCTCCTTTTGAACGAACTGTATGCACTATATGATCGTTGTAGGAGTCCATTAGAATTTACATGGCCGTAGGAGACCCTTTCATCATCATTTGCATGGCTGTATTTGTACATTGCGTTGGCTGTAATCAAGAAAGTTCCTTGAAAACCTCTGAATGACTAAACTTCACTTGGCTGTAGATGGCCACTTGGGTGACTGTAAATGCACATTTAAGGACCCCAAAACTGATTCACAAGACAAACTTGGCACCATAGCAAAGTTCCGAATAGTTGGGGTGACAATTTGCCCTTTGGGGGCAAAATTGTCAACAAGTACTAAATGGCAAGAACCCTATTGCTATACCAACTTATTTGGTACAAGGAGAAACATAGGCAAGGACAAACACCATGTATCTATTATAACAATAAGCTCAACAAATCTATTTACTAAGTAAATAAATGAATGAGAATAAAGATAGAGGTACTCACCTTTGGGGTGACTCGTTGGTGTATCAATCTCCCCCTTGGCTCAAGTGGCACTTTGCAAGAGATGTTGTAAGATGAAGACCTCAAATAGCAAGATGAAGACTTAGGTATCCTTAGTCAGGGACTCCAAAGACTAGGTGTACCTCCTTGGCATGACTCCTATTGAGCTTAAAAGACCTTTAAGCAATACTAGATCTCCAAGAAATAAGACTTTAACGTCTAACTCCTCCTTTTACTACTTAAGAGTAGAAATGCTATCATAAGTAGAGCAAATGAGTGTTGTGTGTTGTGAGAAACGATAATTACGACCCCTATACATATGGCTTCAAACATAGAAATAACCTCGAACTCTAAGCCAATAGTACGATCAAGTCTATACCGTTGAAAATGATGTTGATTGACATAAAACTGCATTGGTAAAGCCAATACAATACAACTGATAGGGACAAAACTCAGAATTGTATAGTCCAAGCTAATACAGTACAAGGAAAGACAAGCGTGAAATAGACTGTATCGGCTTGGCCGACATAGTAGGAATATAGGGTGGCTAGAAAATCTATATAGAGAATAGACGAAGAGGTAAGACAGAAAGAGACTTAGAGGAGGTCAGATTGATAGTAATGAAGGTATAACAAAATAGTATGCAAATATCTCTCGCAAAGTACAACCAACCAATCCCACCCCGTTCATGTTGCGCTCCTTAGGACGTGCACTCAGGGAGATTGATGCACCAACAAGCCCCTGCAAGAGAAACTGTAAGTAAAGTGATAAAGATGAAAAATATTAGGTGTATACATATGTCCCACCCAAAATTCATCACGTGCCACAATAGTGTAATGCAGGATGGTGCTTTGGGAAAGATACATAGCAACTCAAAAGCATAACTAAAGCGAAATGCTGAAAGGACTGCTGATAAATGAATAACTTAAAGTAACATATACGTACCTAGACTTACCTTTCCACTTAAATGATGCATGCCAATTCCATACTCTCGATCATGGCAGGCACATAAA